>CM060919.1:138131834-139381834 GCA_030737875.1 Allium sativum | reverse complement strand
TACATGTGTCAGATCTACCCAGGAGGTTGCAGGAAAGCAAGCTGAGGCTGAGAAGGTTGACGTGCCCCCGGTCACCGAGGCTATCTCCGGAGATCCAAAGCAAGCTGAGGCTGAGACAACTAAGCAGGCCATTTGGTATCAAGCACGGATGTTCCAAAAAATGCTGAAATTATTGGAGCTTTGCAAGATACCAATGAGGGTCATAGGGAAGAAGAAGAGGAAGTAGACATTATAGGAGAGAACAAGGATGATGACAGCGTGACTTTGGCTAATATGAAGGCAGAAAGGGACAAACAGTTGCCCTTAAAAATAGAGGAGAAAGAGCCTCTAAATGTGGCACCTATCTCTGCGGCTGATCCCAAGTCTGGGTTAATCATAAAATTGGGCGGTAAGTCGATAACTACGCAGCTTGCATCCCAGTCCTCCAATATTTCACAAGATCCTCCCTCCGATAAGAAGAAGAGGAAGAAGGACGACAGATCTAATGCCGACAAGAAGGAGCAGGAGAAAAAAAAGAAGAAGAAGAAGAAGCCAAGGTCGTCCCCCAAGCACAAGTAGAATGTGTTTGTTAATTCATATTTTGTTTTTAAACTTTCCACTGGCCTTGTGGTGTAGTCGTGAGAACGACCCTTAGTTTTGCTTAGTCTTGTTTTGTAAACCTGCTTTTAGTAAATGAAAATCTATTTATTTTGCATCACTGTGTACCTGCAAGTTTATCATTCTCAGTTACGAACATTTAAATCGTAAGTAAGTTAGTATCGTCTGTAATAAAAAAATTAAAATTTCTTGCACTACGCATAAATGTATATTAGTATGCCCCCAATCAATCGTTAATATGGTGCCTGGCCAGGGCTTATTGAAAATTGATTAGAGTCATATTATGGAAATGAGGGGTTCGGGCTCAGCTTTCAATCTTGTTTCCAGTTGTGTAACGTTGCCTTTGGTGGCATATTAGTCAACATGCCTTTATATTCTCCTGTCGTGTGCTCAGGATAGAGTTTGAACTCAGCTTTCAGTCTGCTCCCCGATCCTTCAGCGGGGTAGGAGTTCTTTGGTGGCGCTAAGTCTCTAGCGCCTTTATACTCTCCCGTCGGATGTCAAGGGTAGAGTGTTGTCGAGACGGCCTCTTAATCATGGTGCACCTTCACGTATCGTGGACAATTCTTTGTCCTTCGTACTCGTTCTCAAATCATGAGAACCGGAGCATTAATGGTAGTGTCATTTACTTTACTGCACACTCGGGGCTCCACATCTTGTTGACCTCTTGATCTGATAGAGAACACTTTTGAATTACGTGTTTCAAGATCGTCGTAAGATCCATAGTAGATTTCATAATGGTGATAGCTCATACGGATAAAAAATGAGAAAATAAATAATAAGCAGTGCAGTAAAAGTAAACGACACATGATATTTTTATAGTGGTTCGGTCGAATCATGACCTACGTCCACTTTATAATCTCTTGTTTAAGTAACCAGACTGCTCTAGGCAAGTCGTGCCTTTTTACATGGTCCTAAAAACAAAAGAATAAATTGATAATTTTATGTCGAGTAATGCCGCAGATGCGGGGCATTCCACACTCTGTGGATTTCATCTTCGTCCACGGTCGCTAGCTTGAAGGTTCCATTATCAAGCTTCCGGAGGATGGCGTACGGTCCTTCCCACTTTGGGCCCAAATATACTGGGGGTGGAAAGACACGTTTTAGAATTAAGTCTCCGGGTTCAAAGGTTCGGGCTTGAACCTTTTTGTTGTAGTATCGGGCAACTTGTTGCTTGTGCCTCAAGGCGCGCAGGTCGGCTTCATCCCTCTTTTCTTCAACCATGTCCAGGGATTCAAGGAGCAGCTTGTTATTGGTCATCGGGTCATAATAAGTGGTTCTGTGAGAGGGTACTTCTAATTCAACCGGGATGACTGCTTCTTCCCCAAAAGAAAGGGAGAAAGGTGTATGGCCCGTCGCTGACTTGTAAGTTGTCCTGTAGGCCCATAGAGCCAAGGGTAGCTCATCGACCCACATGGCTTTGGCCTGCTTCAATCTTTTCTTCAGAATGGATTTAATCACTTTATTTGCCGCTTCGACCTGCCCGTTCGATTGCAGATGTGCCACAGAGGTGTACCTTTTCTCGATGTGGTACTTCTGGCAAAAGTCTCTGAATTCAGCGCTATCAAATTGGGTTCCGTTATCTGTTATGACGATTTTCAGAATCCCGAATCGGCATATGATGTTTCTGACGATGAAGTTAATTACTCGCTTGGTCGTGATCATGGTCAATGGTTCTTCTTCGACCCACTTTATGAAGTAATCCATGGCCACAATGGCGAACTTCGCTCCGCCCTTAGCTATGAGGGGCTTCCAATAATATCAATTCCCCAAATAGCGAAGGGCCATTGGCTCATCATCGTCTTCAACTGGCTAGAGGGTGCCCCAGGAATCTTGGAAAATCTTTGGCATGCATCACATCGCCATGCATATTTAGCTGTGTCTTTGTTTACTGTAGGCCAGAAATAGCCATACCGCATTATCTTCTTTGCTAGCATTTGTCCTCCAGTATGGTCACCACATTCACCTTCTTGCACTTCTTTCAGTACATGCTTGATGTCGTCATGGGCAATGCACCGGAGGAGAGGCATCGAGAATCCCTGCCGATATAGGACTTCTCCTTGCATGATATATCTGGAGGCTTTTCGAATAACAGCACGCCTCTCACTCTTCTTGGTCGGAAGCGTTCCACTCATCAGAAATTTCTTCAAAGGTGTCATCCACGACTCCCTTTCTGGTTCAATTTCCAATACGGGGTCAATTTCCATCTGATCAACGCTTGGAGACTGTAATACTTCAATTGGGACTAGATCGATGTCTTCGAGACTGTCGGAACTGGCCATCTTTGCCAACTTGTCTGCCTTTTGATTCTCTGCTCGAGGAATATGGGATATGCTGTAGTGATCAAGGTTATCTTTCAACTTTCTTACTTCTTTTAAATAAGATATCAGCCTCGGACCCTTGGCCTGAAATTCCTCATTAACCTGGTTCACAACTAACTTGGAGTCGCAAAAGATATCTTGCTTCGTTATCTCCAACTCCTTTGCTAGCTTCAGCCCGACAATCAGGGCTTCATACTCAGAATCATTATTCGTGGCATGAAACTCCAATCTAAGGGCGTAGTATACTGATCGGTCATCGGGAGTTACAAGCACAACTCCAGCGCCAGATCGTTTGTCATTCTTGGTGCCGTCAGTATATAATTTCCACGCGTTGGGGTCAAGAAGTTGTTTCGGAGAATCAGCTTCTTCACTCACTACGTCATCCTCTAGGATAGTGAACTCTGCTATAAAGTCTACCAGTACCTGCCCCTTTATTGATCGTCGGGGCTGGAAATTCAAATCAAACTGACTCAACTCAAAGTTCCATTTGAGTAGTCTTCTTGAGCCCTCTACCTCTACAGAACTTGTCTAAGCCGATAGTCAGTGTACATGGTGATGGGATGAGCTTGTAAATAGTGGCGAAGCTTCCTGGAAGCGATCAGCAAAACTATACGCGAGCTTTTCTATTCTTGGGCAGTTTCGCTCGGTTGCCGCCAGCTTCTTACTCTCATAGTACACTGGCCTCTGAACCTTCTCTTCTTCCCTCACCAAGGCTGAACTTATCGCATGGGACGACACTTCCAAGTACGCAAACAAGTCCTCATGGTCGATTGGTTTGGACAGTATCGAGGGTCTCTCAAGATGATTCGGAAGGTTCTGGAATTCTTCTACACAATCAGGAGTCTATTCGAAATTGCGCTTTCCTCGGTCTATCAACTAGAAGAACGGAATACACTTGTCCATAGCTTTGGAGATGAATCTACTCAACGCAGCTACTTTTTTTGCAAGGCTTTGCACATCTTTGATTTGTCTTGTTTTCTGAATGTTTCTGATTGCCGCAATTTGGTCTGGATTGATTTTAATTCCACACGAACTGACGATGAATCCTAAGAACTTCCTAGAGGCAACCCCAAATGAACACTTCATAGGGTTGAGTTTCATCCCGTATCTTCAGAGGATATCAAACATCTCTGCTAATTCGGCAATGTGATTGGATGAGTGTTTAGACTTTACTAACATGTCATCAACATATACCTCCATCGTCTTCCCTATTTGGTTGTAGAACATTCTGTTCACCAATCGCTGATATGTAGCACCGGCACTCTTCAAACCAAATGGCATCACTACATAACAATATAATCCCAAATCCGTGATGAAGCTGGTATGCTCTTGGTCCAGAATGTGCATAGGGATTTGGTTATATCCTGAGTAGGCATCCATGAAAGAGAGGAGTTCGTGACCTGCCGTTGAATCCCCCAATTGATCGATTCTTGGTAGCGGAAAACTGTCCTTCGGGCTGGCTTTGTTCAAGTCTGAGAAGTCAATACAAGTGCGCCATTTTTCGTTAGCCTTCTTTACCAAAACTATATTTGAAATCCACTCCAGGTAGTTTGAGTCTCTAATAAATCCATTGCTTCTCAGCTTCTCAACTTCTTCCTTCAAGGCAGCTGACCTCTCTGGGCCAAGCATTCTCCTTTTCTGTTTAACGGGTGGATGCTTCGGATTGATGCTTAATGAATGATTCATGATCGAGGGAGATATCCGGCACATGTCTGCGTGAGTCCAGGCAAACACATCCAAGTTAGCTTTTAGGAAATCAGTCAATTCTCTTGTTCGAAGAGGGTTTAACTGGGATCCAATCTTCAGGACCTTCGTCGGGTCATCATCATCGATTGGTACATCAACAGTTGTTTCATTTGGAGTCGCCATTCTGTCCCCGGGCTCTTCGTCCTCTCTGGGATCTATGTCCTCGAGCAGTTCTCTGGGAGGCTCCCCCGAGGTAGTTTTCTTTAGTTGCTACGATGATTCCTCCCTTAAGGGGAGGAAGCGCCTTTTGTTTCTAAATCTCTTCCTTTACGCAGCAGCTTTAATTCCGCTATGTAGCAGGCTCGTGCTACGACCTGATCTCCTCTGATTATTCCTACTCCTGCATTCATTGGGAACTTCTACAGAAGACACTAGGGCGCGATGAAGGCCCTAAATTCTTCCAGGGCCGGTCGGCCCAAAAAGGCATTATACGGCAATTCTATATCCAAGACCACGAAAGGGAGAATCCTCACTCTCCGGCGATCTCCTTCCCCCAGGGTCACTGACAACTCTACATAATCGATCAGGGCGGTTGAGGCTCCATTGAAGCTGCGACCCAATCCCTCACAAGGCTTCAAGTCTTTTGCTTCCAACTTCATCTGATCAAATGTTTTCTTGAACATAATGGTGGCAGAACTTCCATTGCCCACTAACACTTTACGGACTATAGCCGGACCATTGGCGACTATGATCCATAATGGGTCTTCAGTTGGGGAATGGGCTCCAATACTCTCTCTACCGCAGAATATAACATCGTCAGACATTGTCTTTTGTTGTTTGATTGGGGCAGAATCATCGGGATTACTGCAGTCACCAACTTCAAGGTGTTGTTTGGCCGCGTTGACATACTGATCCATTGCCCTGAAGTTGTGTCCTGCTAGATGAAGCCCTCCGACTATGGTGTTGATTACAATATTCTTCCCAATCTGCTAAGGGGTAGGTCTAGCAACGGATTGGTTTTGGTTCGGAGCCTGTCCAGCTTGCCCCCGTCTCTTTGGGACACCTTATACTCTTCTAGTTTTCCCTCTCGGAGTAGCTTTTCAACCACATCTCTCAAATGGTGACATTCGTTGGTGGAGTGACCATGAACCTGATGGAAAAGGCAGAATTTTCCAGTTTCACGTTCCTTCTCCGTCTAATCTCTTGGGGGAGGCCTCTTGTACTGGAGGACATTATAAGTATCTATAAAGATATTCTCTAACGTATCATTTAATGGTGTACAGTTCTCAAATGGCCTGGACCGAGGCCTTCTCTGGGAATCATTCCCCCGGTTTTCTTCCGACTGTTATTTCCCATTTGGCGGCCATTTCCTTGATTCTTATTCCCGACATTAACTTCTACCTTCCTTGAGTTGTCTTCCGTCTGCTTGATGGCCACATTACTCTGGATATCCTCTTTATCGGTAGCCTTCCTTTTTCGGTTGGTGTATATCTCCTCCTGACGTAAGCAAACATTAGCTTTTTCATAGAACACTTCTCTGGTCAAGGGTGGTTTACCAGCTAAGTATCTTCCAAACTCAGTATCTTTGTCTATTCCGTCAATTAAGGCCATAGAAAAAGTCTGCTCGTGAGGGTCTCTGACCTCTATGATAGCTAGGTTGAAACGATGCAGGTACGACCTCAGAGTCTCGTCAAGACGTTGTTTAATGAGGGATAACTCAATGACATTTTTAGGCCTCTGAGCATGAAGCCGGAATTGGTTCACGAATTTTTCACTCAGTTCCCTGAACTGGATATTGATCGTGCTGGAAAGCGGGTGAACTACAGTAATGCCACATCCTCCAGGAAAATTGGGAATGCTTTACACTTTACGGCGTCAGAGGCTGCAGCGACATTCATAGACCATAAGTATCTCATCAAGTGTTGAACTGGGTCTGTCCTGCCCGCATAGCGATTCATAGTTGGCATGTTGAAGTTCCTCGGGAATGTAACCTCTAATATATCGTCAGTAAAGGGCATATGACTGCGCTCTATGCTCTAATCTTCGTTTCTCTGTCCATGGCTATCCACCATGATCTTCCTGATCATTGCTTCAACATCAGCATGAGTCACTGTAGATTTAGGATCAGCACTCCTTGCCCTGCGGGGCCCTCCATCGTTCCTTCGATGGGCTGCCATGAAGTCTGGAGCCTAAGCAGAGCTTCCTTGTCCCCTGTTACCATGGTCAATCACGCAGCGAAGGGATTGCGGTGGTCGATTTTCAATAGGTTCATTAACAATCTGTGCTCTAGGAAGCGTTGCAGGATTATTCAAATTACGATCGACATGCCCTATGTTAAGTGTTGCCTTTCCTCGAGAAGGAAGCGATCCAAATCGAAGCTGTTCTATATTTTTATCCCTTTCCAGTGGTCGCCATGGAGGTCTTGGATATTCCCCAGACAAAGATGAGTATTCTAGAGTTAAAGGACGGGCCGATGGAGGTGTTCTCTGCCTTTGGAGATCATCAATTCTCCTATCCATAGCAGTGATATTCTGTTGTAACAAGGAGCTCTCTTGCCTTTGAGCAGCTAATTCATCATTTGTCTTATCCAACATTTCGATGATGCGGGAAAGATCTCCTTCGGTTGCTGGGGCAAAAGTGTTGAATTGATCATCTGCATTTACTCTTGGACGTTGAGTACTCGAACCAGGTCGAGCGGATGTTCTAACATGTATAGAACGAGCCATAACTTCCTTTCGGGTCGAGTTGCAGCCCTATGAGCAGTTTGGTTCGTGATACCATCCTCGAGCTCCTGGATCGTGAGAGCTCCCTGTGGATGGTTCGTGACAGGTCCTTGCGGTCGGCTCGTGACGAGCTTAACAAGGTGGTTCGTGACATCTTCTCGCGATCGGTTCGTGACTCCCCCCACGAGCTGCGAGCCAATGACTCCACTTCAGCCTGATCGTGAATACTTTCTTCAACGACTTAATTTGCAGCTTCATTTGCTCGCGAAGCTCGTAAATCCTTAGACTTCTTTCCAGCCATAATATTCGACTTTGCTAAAATATTCAAAAATTGAAACAATGGAGATTTGGACTATTTTCTTCGGACTTGAATATCCAAACAATAGAGCAACAATCCGATACACTGAGACTTCAGTTTCTCGGTGAAAGCACCAAAATGTTAAATCAAATTTGGCTCTAACACCCAAATTGTCTGATTTTGCAGAGATTAATGACCCAAAATGAAAGGAAATACTGAAAGCACACCAAATTTATAGTGGTTCGGCGTTAACGAGCCTACGTCCACTTTATATATCTTTGATTATCCGTAGAATGCAAGTACAATCAATGATTTCTCTCAATCTCATGATTACAATGATGATTCACTCAATAATTTCATAATAGTGCTGCTAAGAAATAATGGAGAAGAAACAATGGAGGTAACAACACTCAGAATTGCCAAAAGATTCTGAAAAATGCCAAGTATGGGGCTATTTATAGGTGATATCTGCAGGCTGTTCATGAAGACACGTGGCATGGATCCCGAGGATCTCGGACCGGTTCGAGGCTTGATGGAGAAATGGTCAATGTGGCATATATGGATAGGTGTCGCAAGATCATGGGCTCTCGGCTCGTGAATGACCAAGTCTTGGCCATTGATTTCTGGCGTCAAGGTTGGTTCATGACTTTACCCGGCGAACGGGCCGTGATGCTCAAACACGAGAGGGTCGTGAGATCTCTATCACGAATAGGTCGATGGAGCGGGGTCACGAACGGGACATGAAGCTTCACCAGGTGGAGTGACTTTGTTTCAAGCGAGTTCGTGGTCCCTTTATCACGGATGGGATTGGAGATTCTGATCACGAGTGGTCTATGAGGCTTCATGAGCTGGGGCAACTTTGAATTGAACTCGTGCATGTGTGTCTTCACCCATCTTCTTGTGAATGCTCATTTTCTTGGTGGCTTGGTCAAAAAAGCCAGCCAACACTTACTATATAGTATTTAGACTTTTGCTTTTTGTTATTCTACTCTGAGTGCTGTAGTGAGGCAAATTTGTACAGACATATGTTGCAGTCCTGGTGTATGGATATACTTTCTAGTTGTTTTGAAAGTTTGAAATTTCTGCTCAAATATGTTTTACTAATATTACATGTTGTATATGTTCATTTATATTTATCCTTGCGCTGTGAGATTTACGATAGGTTCCCTTTGTGTTATCATACCCTGATGATCGTCCACAGCTGCCTAGCGCGTCTTTCAATGCATTATTCCTCTTGTAAAGTGCAGGGGTTATGGGCGGTCATCACATTTGGTATCAGAGCTCTGGTTATCGATTTTAACTAAAGTTCGAAGACATAATCACATATGAGAGACGTATTTGTAGATTTCAGTTGGGTGTATACTATACAGTAGTGTATAGTATAATGATGTTCGGATTTCATTTCTGTAGTTCTCTCATATGTGGACTAATCATTCTATTTCCAGATTTAGAATGAGTCGTCAAGTTTCGGGAAACACTTCTAGTGATGAGCCTGCGACTGGAAGGGTAGGTAATGGTAACCAGCTAGGAGCTTCAGCTATTATGCCAGAATGTTTGGTTATGTTCGGAGCCATGATGACAGCAATCCGACTCCTATTAAGGATTTCCATTCCAGAAGTGGCAATAGAGCTTAGTATTCCTGTGCATGTACCTAGGGTTGATTCCACTAAGCGGCAGAGGGATTATACTCCTACAGATGAAGGAGATGAGTCAACAAGAAGTAGGGCTTTAGGTCAACTTCAACGCCGAGTTAAGAAGCAAGAAGAAAGGATTAGTGTTGCTTGGGAAGAGGCTTTTAGAAACAGGCATGAGCCACACGAAGAAACCTTTACTGGCCCCAGTAGAACAAGGAAGCTGAAAAAGAAAAAGAAGAAACCCAAGAAGAATGGCATTTGCTTCAACTTTCAGCTAGAGGGCCATTGTGCCAAAGATTGTAAGAAGCCAAGAGCCGAAAGGAATTGCTTTAAATGCGGCAAGCCCGGGCTTAAGAAGAAAGACTGCCCAGATTTTCTGAAGGATAAGCAACAGAGGAAGCATGTTTTCTGGAAGCTATTCCGATTTTCTATTGCATTCCTGATGAGAATTAGTAGATGTTGTTGTTAGTTTAGACAAGCTTTCTGCCGGTGAAGTTTGTTTGAGTTCTATTCAGTACCAGAGAATCCTCTTCTTTTACCTATAATAAGATTGTATGCTGAATGGGTTCGGAAATTGAAGTTGTAATAGGCCTTTGATTGTAACTAATCCAGTGTGGGGTTTATCTACTCTTTGAAGGACTTGTCGTGGTCTATTTCATTAAGTCATGGTTGTTTTTATGAATGATCGTTTCATTGTGACTTTCGCTAGGTTGGGATTGTTTTGGGATATGTATTGGCTCAAGGGGTGTGCAGCAAAAGTGGATTACGAGAAGCTGTACGTGACGGTCGGGAATGTGGAAGGGGGAATGGTTATGACTCAATGTAGGTCGAAGACAGTGTCTTCGCAAGTTATTTACATTCACTTGTGATTCCACGGGAAGACTTGTCATCGGTGCTGATCGTAAGTGAGTTTGATGATGTCTTTGTAGAAGCCAACGGTTTGTCGCCACATCATGAGATTGCATTTAGAATCGAGTTGGTCGAGGGTGTTAGACCTATCATTATGCCTCTTAGGCAGATGGCGCCTAAGGAACAGCGAGAGTTAGAGGTGCAAGTTTGTAACCTTTTGGAAAAAATATTCATTTGAAGGAGTGTATCCGAATGGGGTACACCAGTCATGTTTACAACCAAGGCTGATGGCTCACAGAGATTGTGTGCAGACTATAGTGAACTGAATAAGGTGACCAAGAAGAACAAGTATCTGTTGCTAAGGATTGATGACTTGTTCGATCAGCTTCACAAGGCCAAAGTGTTTTCTCAAGATGGATTTGGCAACAGGATTTCGATAGTTGTGAGTGGCAAAGGATAATGTTATGGCCTACGCAAGTCGATAGCTAAGGCCGCATGAAAGGAATTATCCAAATCATGATTTGGAGTTGGCATCGATTTTGTTTGCCCTGAAGATGTGGAGACATTACCTATTGGGAGTTCGATTCAAGTTTCTTACGAATCATAAGTCATTAAGTATCTTTTCTTTCAAAAGGATTTGAATCTTCGATAGCAAGATGGTTAGAGTAACTGCCATCATATGATTTTGGTATAGCCTATACTCCTGGTAAAAGGGAACACAGTTGCAAATGCGTTAAGTCGAAGACACGTGAGTTTGGGAGCGATGTTTTCGGAATGGAAGTGCCTTGAGTATTTGGCGGGGTTTGATTTCAGGCCACGGTGTGAGATGGAACCTGAATTGTCGGCAAACATATCGATAAGACCTACTCTTATCGAAAGGATTGGCGAAATCTAAAAGCAAGATGTAAAGCTTGTCAAGTTTATTCTGAAGCAAGAACCAAAAAATAAAGAGTTCGATCGAGAAGGATGGCTTCGAAAGGAAGGACGATTGGTTGTTCCTGATATCGACGGATTGAGAGATGAGGTCATAAGGGAATCTCATCACTCGAAGTTGACAATTCATCCCGGTGGTAATAAGATGTATCAGGACATGAAGCGAGTCTACTACCGGGAAAGGATGAAAAGATATACTGGAAAGTTCATTTCCATGTGCATGAACTGTCAGTTGGTGAAAACTGAACAGAAGAAGCCGAGTGGATTGCTTCAGCTGTCAGAAGTTCCTACTTGGAAGTAGGATCAGATATCGATGGATTTCATCGACGGACTACCTGGAACTAAGGCAGGAAATAAAAGAATTTAGGTCATTGGGGACCGCTTAACCAAAAGTGTAAGGTTCATTCCTGTCAAGTCAACTAGGACGACATCAAAGTTGGCTGAACTTTATGTGAAATGGGTAGTTCGATTCCATTGTATCCCTAAGATCATAGTAAGTGATCAAGATCTATTGTTCACGTGTGGAATTTGGAAAAGGTTGCAAGAAGCATTGAGATGTCACCATATGAGGCGTTGTACGGAAGATCGTGTAACTCTCCAGCTTGTTGGCTAGAAACCGAAGACAAGTTGATACTTGGGCCTAAGATGATTAGAGAGACATCAGATTGTATCGAGATCATTTGGCAACAAGTGAAGGCAGCCCAAGATCTTCAAAAGAGTTATGTTGATAAGCATTGAAAAGATTTGGAATTCGACGTTGGCGACATGGTTTTTGTAAAGGTTTCACCGCTAAAGCGTGTTGTTCGATTTGGAAGTAAAGGAAACTTAGCTCCTAAGTTTGTTGGACCGTTTTTGACAGTCAAGCGAACTGGAAAGCTCATATATAGAATAGAGTTACTCGATAAGGGGTCGTGTGTGCATAACGCTTTTCGTGAATCGTTTCTACAAAATATGCGCATAATCTGGATGTAGTAGTATCTCCGGAACAATACGAAAACCTAGAAGTTGAGGTCGTACTTACTAGACCTCGTAAACCACTTCGTGTTGTAGGAAAAAACATGAAACAACTTAAGAGGATGATGGTTAAGCTAGTCAAGGTACAATGGAGCGAGGATGGTGACGATGGTACGTGAGGACGAAGGAGAGTATAAAGACGACCCATACAAATTTTTTCGTCCGTATGACCTATTAATATCGCGCCATCATTACATCACCGCTGCTTATTGGTTTTGTTGTTATCTTTGTTGTTGTTATTATAATTCCACGTGCTAGGATAGGGAAATGGACGCATGTCTTGATGGCTGCTAGTTTAGATGATAGAATTGGATGCTCATGGATGATAGGCATGCAGAATTGTTTTGGTTATTTGTGTTTGCTTGGAATTTCGAGCGCGAAATTCCAAAGGGAGAAGAATGTAACAGCCCATATTTTATGTGATGAAGGATCGTAAAATATTTTTATTTTATTCCCTGAGGGTTGGATCATTCTCATATTTTAATAGGTTCTTTATGGTGATGTGAGGCATGTCCATAATTTTTACCAATTTCGTTTGTGACCGTTTGGCCCCTGTCATTCTTGTACAGGGAATAACTTTTGACTCAGGTCGAATGAAGTGTTGAGAGCTGTACCATTGGAAAGGAAACGATGATTCCCTTTCTGTAGAGTGGTTATATTAAAGATTTAGCTCAGCGGTTTGGAAGGAATCGTTGTTTTAAGGTTTTTCAGTTTGCTGTCCAGGTATTAGGAGCCTTAATGGGATGATTTGTAGAGGCCCGTTAGTGGGCTGGTGGAAAGCTATAAATAAGGGGTGAGAGGTATGGAGTATAGTTTACTTTCTCCATTCTCTCATTTGTTGGCCTTGTTCCTCCTTCCTTTAACACATTTCCACAATTAAAATCGAGATCTAAGGAAGGGAATCATAGATCTACAACATTTGAAACTAGATCCACATCATTTGAAGTGAGAGTTCATCGAATCGAAGGATTTGCATCAAGTTCTTTGCTGTCTAGAATCTAATTTCACCGTTTTTGATTTGATTTGGAGAATTGGTGAGTGATATACATCTCTCACACGGATTCAATCAAGTATATGAGTGTTTGATCATGTTTTTCATCAAATTCAAGTCGTTTTCCTTTGATCTACATCATGGTAAGCTTTATTTCATATAAATCGCCATATGTTCTAATTTAGCAACTTAAAACTGGTAAATTCCATGTATTTTCGTATGTTTATGCAAGTTTGATCCATCATTTTGTCCATATGTTCATTTATTATGATTTTCGTGAAGTTTACATAATTTTAGTGATAATCGTCATATTTATGTTGTTGATGATTTCGTAACATGCTTATGGTTGTGTTGAATGAATTAGATGAGTGTGTTTCATCGATTGTGTGATTGGGAAAAGTTTTGGTCGAAATCGGAGATGGTTCGGGGCTGTACGAGAAATGGGTCGGTCGAGTTCATCTCTTGGGGAACATGATATGATGGGTCGGTCGGTCTGGAGGAGATGGATCGGTCGGTCATAGTGGAGGATGGGTCGGTCGGGTGGAGCTTGGGTCGGTCGAGCGCAAGCCGAGTAAAGGCAAAAGTTGGTCACACTGGGTCGGGTCGATCTCCTATTTTGGTCGGTCATGGTGGAAGAAGCCTGGTTGGTAATGAAGTTGAAGTAGTGAAGGTTTAGGTCAAGCAAGCTTTGGTTCGTGCATAACTCCGGGTCGGTCAGCCTTGATATTGGGTCGGTCGTGCATTAGCTGAACGGGTCGGTTGATCGATATTTGGAGTATTGGGGTCGGTTCGCTCATTTCGGGTCGATCGGCCATTGTTTTTGGTGGCAGTCAATTAGAAGGGTTCAGGTCGGTCACAAGTTGGGTCGTTGGCTTGCTTGAAGGTATGGGTAAGTCGGCTCCAAGAGGATGGGTCGGTCGCACAGGGTCATTTCTGAAAATTATATTTTTCGGGTACGACCTAGATTTGAACAAAAAGTTTTTTTTTAAATATTCAGGAAGAACTACCCGAACCCGTGCCACAGCGCAGTGCGCCCTAAACGCTGTGGGTGATGGCATGAATGTCATAGTTTATTTCATAACAAATGGATGTAACGTAATGAATTGTGTTGAACCATATGTTGACGTTATTTGGTTCAGTGATGTCTGACTTCGAAGTGGATTCAAGTAGGAATATTCGAAGTGTTGAAATGTGTTCGTTGATCGGTGTAGAACAACGAATGGTATGGCAACTCAAAGGTGTTCTGAGTTGGTTGGTAATGGATGGATAGTCGCCGTTGATGACGACTAGAGATACTGAAGGCCGAGGAATTATCGTTGTCACAGGTTCTAGGGGGCTCAAAGCAGGGGTATAATAGGGGCACCTAAAAGACCGGATGTAGTTCGAGTACCCTGGGTATCGTTGAAAGGCCTAAGTACGTATCGTTGAAAGGCGTATGGGATTTTTGCTAGAACTGGAGTACCATTATCCCTTGACGGATGGTAGTATGATGGCCAGTCATACGATTAACAGTGGTTTCGAAGAAGGATTGGTAGTGATAGTCGGAGTCTATCATGGATGATTGTTTTCTTTGTTTGTACCGTCTTACGTAGATTGTCCAACGCCGAAGGAGATGTTTCTGGGGTGCTTGTCTGATATTGGTTTAGGCCTTTAAGGCTTGTGCTTAAGGGATGTTGAATTCGATTACGATGGTTTATGTGAGATCAATAATCTGGTTGTCGTGAATGTTACTGTTGGTTGTTCTGGTTGCCATGATTGAATGGTTGTTCTGATTACTATGGTTGAATTGTTTTCCGTTTGGTTGTATGGATTATAAAGGCTATCACTGTCCGATGTGGGGAAGGCGGGAGTCGAGTTCTTCTTTGGTGATGTGGGTAGATTAGTTCATTTATTTACCCATCCTCATATACTTTATTGATGATGTTAGTTAACTGTTTTATCACTTATTAAGACTGTTGTCTGACTCAATGTTTTATGTTTCCCTCTTATTATCTTGGGTTGTTCATCCGATTTTGGATGGGCAGAGTAGGTGGAAGGTGTTAGCTTAGTAAGGATGATGTAGCCATTCGGAGGCGTGTAGGAGGCTGACATACTATTTTACTTACTATATAGTATTTGGACTTCCGCTTATTGTTATTCTACTCTGAGTCCTGTAGTGAGGCAAATTTGTACAGACATATGTTGCAATCCTGGTGTATGGATATACTTTCTAGTTGTTTTTAAAGTTTGAAATTTTTGCTTAAATATGCTTCACTAATATTACCTATTATATATGTTCTATTATATTTTATCCTTGCGCTGTGAGATTTACGACAGGTTCCGTTTGTGTTATCATACCCTACTGATCGTCTATAGCTGCCTGGCACGTCTTTAAGCGCAATATTCCTCTTGTAAAGCGCAGGGGTTGTGGGCGGTCATCACAGTTTCTTTGATAGCTTCTCTTCGATAAGGCCTCTTTAATTTGAATCTCGATTTTGTTTGAAAATCCATTGTCGAGTTGGTGAAAATTTATCAGAAAAATATAAGTGTAATTAAAATAGCATTTTTGGGAAGGAAAATTTATTTTATCAAGCTTGAATTAATTAATCAAACTAGTTTTGGTATTAGTTTTATATTTCAAGCTTAGACTAATGATTTAAAATATTCCATTTAGAAGTGAAATTTAACTTAACTAATTCGATAATTGGTTTTATTAAAGAATTAGTTGATTGTTTTGAAAATTGAAGGTAAATGCAAGGTTTATATGGTGTTTAATTTAAATTTTGAGTTTATTAGTATGATAATTTGCTTATGGTTGAATAAATTCAAATGATAAATTCAAACTTATAAAGAATCAATTTAAGCGATTAGCTTAATATTTAGAAAGTTGAAAGTCGATTTAAAACCATTAATGTTATAGAGTAAATGTATAATTCAAACTTCAAAGTAAGTCGAAGTTGAGAATTTAAATAGGGAACTCGAGTTACGACCTAACTTGAACAATTGGTTCAACTTGAAATTTTACAAAATCGAGTCTTAAACTAAATTGAGTGTAACTTGGATATCGAAAAAACAATGTAAGTCAAACTTTGAATTTTGGACAGTTGGTTTGGATTGTATTTTTGACCTCGTAATTTATGATATAGCAATTGATCTCTGTTAAATATATCTATTTGGAGCAAAGAAATTATTCTCTTAGCTTAACACCCTTTTCTGAGACGTACAAGCTCAAAGGTTATATATCGATAGACATCGGTTATGTGTTATGAATTGGCAATGTGACATGCAATCCAAACCGAGTGTGAATTTCGATAATGAATTGACTTAAAAATATGAGTTCGAATTTGAAATAATATCGAATATCTAAATCAATTGTGAAATCAAAACTGAATTGGTATTGAAATCGAATTTTGAGAATCTTTGATTTTGAATGTTTGATATAAGGTTTTGAAACCTTATATATGGAAAATTTATATAAGTAGACGATTAATTCAAAAACCATTCATTTGGAAGGTAATGGGTTTGAAATGAAATCTTGTATAATGGAGTTTATATAAGTACAATGTATTGGAAAACATGACTTGGAAAATATGATGAGGAAAATCTTATGTAAATTTATATTTATATAAGTGCAATATATGAGAAATATGAAATGAAGCACTATATGTATATAAAGTCATATGTTTTCAAATAAAAATAAGGAAAGTACCTTCCTTCTCCTTCGAAATAATAAACTTAGTTTATAGGTGATGCAATTAATAGTTGGTTGTCTGGACATAAAACTCACGAGTCTTTTTTGAACTCGACCACGTAGCAAAATTCGTATATGATGGCGGAATCTGTATGATACAAAGGCTTACCGGTATGGATGTTTCCTATGGGATACTTGTGCAACCATTATGTATCTGCAGTCCACATAGGAAAATTCGAAGACAGTGATTGTCGGAGGTCTACGGATGAAAGAGATGTAACCATTAGAGTTACTAGAAGTAAACTACGATCCATGCGATATGAGGATTCACATGTTTTGCATTGTATAGTGTAGTTGGACAAGCTTACTGTAACAGCCCACATTTTACGTATTGAAGGATCATAAAATATTTTTATCTTATTCCCTGAGGATTGGATCATTCTCATATTTTGATATGTTTTTTATGAGGACGTGAGACATGTCCATAGTTTTTACCAATTTTATTTGTGACCATTTTTCCCTTGTCAGTCGTGTACAGGGCATAACTTTTGAGTGGGACCGAATCAGGTGATGATGTCGGTTTTATTGGAAAGGAAATGGTGTTGCCAATTCCGTAGAGTGGTCACATTAAAGATTTGGTTCAGTGGTTTGGGAGGAATCGCTATTTTTGTGTTTCACAATTTCTGTTCAGGTTTTTAGAGCCATTGATGGGCTGATTTGAGGAGGCCCATTAGTGGTTTGGTGGGAGGCTATAAATACGGGGTTAGAGGCATGGAGAATAGTTTACTTCCTTCATTCTCTTGTTTGGTTGAGCTCGCGATCCTCCTTGCCCAATCAAATACACCTTTCCACCATTAAAATTCTATATCTACACCGTGCAGTTAAAACATTTAGCGGATCCAATGCGGCGGAGGTACAAAAAGTTATAGTAGAGATAAAGCGAGTAAATAGAAGGATATAGCGGATGATTCTATAATAGCATATAAAATTTATATTTAATGCTTTTACAAATATAAAAATGATTAATAAATGGAAAATTAACATTCAACTTAATTATAATTAGTACATTCTTAACTTTAAATAAAAGCTCAAGAAAATATATGTAAATAAGTGTAAGCTTTTATTTAGCTTGACTAAATTTAATAGAATATTATACTATTTTATGTTTTGAAAAATATATGTTAAAAAATTATTTAGAAAATAATTTTGTAATGCATAAATGTCATTTTTAGTTCATTTGTCTTATAGAAGATATAGCAAAAATAGATGAATATAGCTGAATTAATGAGATATATCAGGAATATCGAAATATAGCGAGGATTAAAGCGGAAAAGTCATTTCAAAGGCTATTTTGGAAATAGCCTAGTGTTGGAAACTCGCTACACGATATAGCGGGGATATGGAGGGGTAATAGCGGGGCATAAACTGCACAAGATCTACATAAGAGAATCGAAGATCTACATCGTTTGAAGCTAGATCTACATCAAGTGAAGAGAGATTGCATCAAATCAAGAGGTTTGGATTATATTCTTCGTTATCCTGATTGAGAATTTAGCGATTTCGAGTTAATTCGAAGAATTGGTGAGTGATAAGCATCTCTCACACGAATTCAATTAAGTACATGGGTTGTTCAATCTTATTTTCATCATTTTAAGTTGCTTTTACCTAGATCTACATCATGGTAAGTATATTTTTATTTGAGTCTCCATAGGGTTTAATCTAGCAACTTAAAACCGGTAATTCTTATGTTAAGTCAAATGTTATGCAAGTTAGATCCATTGTTTTGTTTATTCATTCATGTATCATGATTTTGGTGAATTTTATATTATTATTGATGAATAATTGTCATTTTGATGTTGTTAATGATTTCATAAAGTGTTTATGGATGAATTGGATGATTAGGATGAATTGGTCACATCGATGTTGTTGTTTGGTGATGATTTAGCCAAGATTGGAGCTATTTTTGGTCAGATCTGGAGTCATGTCATTTTTCATTAGGTTAGGTCGTTTTTCTTGTTCCCCAAGAAATGGACAGTTGATGGACCGAGTAGTTTTATGGACTGGGTAGTTTTATGGACCAGGCAAAAATTATGGAGTATGGACCGGGCAGAAATTCTGAAGCATGGACCGGGCAGAAATTCTGGAGCATGGATTGGTAAGAAATTTTGGAGCATGGATCGTTCTGCCTGAAATAGCTGGGGAATAAGACACAAGGTCAGGTCGTTGGTAGGGCTTCGGGTCGTGGAGGTTAGCTCGAGTTGGTGGTGACTTCATTATAGGTGGATCTAAGCGGGGCGGAGTAAGAATGTTTGCATGTTGGGGCAAGTCGGGTCGTTCGGGCTATGAGTTAGATCGTGGGAGTGGGACGACCTACTCAGGTCATTGGATCTACAAAATTTGGGTCAACTCGTGTTAGGTCGAAGGCACATGTGTCGGTCAGGGAAGTTGGGTCGGCCTAGGTCTATGGGGTCGGGTCGTGATTGTTGGATTGGGTCATTCAGAGCTTAATGGGTTGGATCGTGAACGACCTAAGGAGGAAGGCAGTGGTTGTAAACGCTGTGAATGGAGGATTAAACGTTGTGGTTTGTCTTTCGTAGAAGGAAATCTGGAAATGCTATGAATTGAAATATCGACTAAATAGTGTATGTTTCTGGGTCGATGAATGGTTGTGACTTCGAAGTGTATTCAATTACGAATGTTCGAAGTGTTGTGATGTGTTCATTGATCGTCGTAATGCAACGAATGTAAAGACGACTCAAGGGTGTTTTGAGCTCGTGGATAATGGTTGGATGGTCTCCTATGATGAGGACTATAGATACTGAAAGCCGAAGAATTATCGTTGTCGTAGGTTATAGAGGACTCAAAGCAGGGGTATAATAGGGGCGCCTAAAAAACCAGTCAAATGGTCAAGTACCCTGGGGATCTCAACAGGCCTAGTTACGTTTCGTTGTATGGCGTTTGGAGTTTTGCTAGAAACAGAGTTTACCATTATCCCTTGACAGTTGATGGCAAGGTATTTAGCTGGTTATACGATTAATGATGGTTTCGAAGCAAGATTGGCGGTGATAGCCAGATTGATGGATGTTGGTAGTTTTGCTTGTATCGTCTCACGTAGACTATTTGGCGTCGAAGGAGATGTTTCTTAGGTGCTTGTCTAATGCCGGTTTAGGCCTTCGGGGCTTGTGCTTGAGGAATGTCAATCTCGATTAGGATGGTTTACGTGAGATATAACTAGTTGCTCTAATTTCTATTGTCTGATCACTTCTGATTGCCATGAATGTTTGTTTTCAAATGCTTGTTGTAAAGGCTATCACTGTCAGATGTGGAGAAAATGAGTTTGGGTTTCTTCTCTGATGTTTCGGGTATATTGATTGGTTAATCTACCTATTCTCATATACTTCGTTAATGATGTTAGATAGTTGTTTTATCTCTTATTAAGACTGTTGTCTGACTCAAGGTTTTATGTTTCCTATTATTACCTTGGATTGTTCATCTAATTGTGGTTGGGCAGACTGAGTAACAGGTTACAGGTAGCAGAGCTTAATGAGGACAATGCTTCTATGCGATGGCGAGCAGGAGGCTGGCGTATTATTTTGCAGTTATCTAGTATTTCTATTTCTATTGTTTCTTGAGTGTTGTAGTGAGGCCAATTTGTACAGAAATTTATGTTGTAATCCAAAGTCTTATGGATATGCTTTTTTAGTTGTTATGAAAGTTTCAAGTTTCTGCTCAAATGTGCTTCACTACTATTGTCTGTTGTATATGTTCTATTATATTTTATCCTTGCACTTTGAGTTATAGGACAGGTTCTGCATTGTCTTTACCTACTTTGATGATCGTCCATAGCTTCCTAGCACACCTTTAAGCTCATTATTCCTCTTGTTTAGTGCAGTAGTTATGGGCAGACGTTAAATTTGGTATTAGAGCTCTGGTTAATCGATTTTAGCCGAAGTTCAACGACATAATAACGTATGAGAGGCGTATTTGTAGATTTTTATGGACGTATACAATATATTAGTGTATAATATAATAACGCTTGAACTCCAATTGTAGTTTTTTCATGTGTGGACTAATCATTCTTTTTTTAGTTTTAGAATTATTCGTTAATCTTCGAGATATACTCTAGGGAGACGTCTGTTACTGGAGGGGGAAATGGAGGTATAACAGATTACCCAGCTATGTTCGAGCCCATGGCGGCAACGATCAAGAGGAGGGTACCCGCTCCAGAGAATGTCGCGGTAGATGTGGGGGTTCAGGTGCAAGTACCAAGGGCGGTTGACTTCGCAAAGCTATGTAAGGACTCCACTGCTCCTGGTGGGAAAGCCGTTTAAAGGGACAAAGCCGTCAGTTGAGATTCAAGGGTGGCTAGATATTTGCATTCGGATATTTGGACACTTTGGTATTGAGGATGCGACTAAGAGGAAGCTTGCATCGACACTTTGGTATTGAGGTGCTATTTTTGTGTTTCACAATTTCTGTTCAGGTTTTTAGAGCCATTGATGGGATGATTTGAGGAGGCCAATTAGTGGGCTGGTGGGAGGCTATAAATAGGGGGTTTGAGGCATGGAGAACAGTTTACTTTCTTCATTCTTTCATTTGGTTGAGCTCGTGATCCTCCTTACTCAATCAAATACATCTTTCCACCATTAAAATTCTAGATTTGTATAAGAGAACTGAATATCTACATCGTTTGAAGCTAGATCCACGTCAAGTGAAGAGAGATTGCATCAAATCAAGAGGTTTAGAGCATATTCTTCGCTGTCTGGATTGAGAATTTAGCGATTTCGAATTAATTCGAAGAATTGGTGAGTGATAAGCATCTCTCACACGGATTCAATCAAGTACGGGGGTTGTTTGATCTTATTTTCGTCATTTTAAGTTGTTTTCACCTAGATCTACATCATTATAAGTATATTTTCATTTGAGTCACCATAGGGTCTAATCTAGTAACTTAAAACCGGTAATTCATATGTTTATGCATGTTAGATCCATTGTTTTGTTTATTCATTCATTTATCATGATTTTGGTGAATTTTATATGATTATCGATGAATAATTGTCATTTTGATGTTGTTAATGATTTCGTAAAGTGTTTATGGTTGAATTGGATGATTTGGATGAATTGGTCGCATCGATATTGTCGTTCGGTGATGATTTGGTCAAGATTGGAACTATTTTTGGTTAGATCTGAAATCGAGTCGTTTTCCCTTAAGCCAGGTCCTTTTTCTTGTCCCCCAAAAAATAGACAGTTGATGGACTGGGCAGTTTTATGGATTGGGCAGAAATTCTGGAGCGTGGACCGGGCAGAAATTCTGGAGCATGTACCGGGCAGAAATCCTAGAGCATGGATCGAGAAGAAATTCTGGAGCATGAATCGTTCGGCTTGAAATGGCTTGGGTAATAAGACACAAGGTTAGATCGTTGGTTGGGCTTCAGGTCATGGAGGTTAGCTCGGGTCGGTTGACGTGACAGTAGGTGTACCCAAGCGGGGCGGAGTCAGAACGTTTGCACGTTAGGGAAGGTCGGGTTGTTCGAGCTACAAGTCATGTCCTGGGAATGGGGCGACCTGGTCAGGTCTTTGGATCTACAAAGGTTGGGTCAGCTCGTGTTAGGTCGCAGGCACGTTGGTCAGTCAGGGAAGTTGGGTCGTCATAGGTCTGTGAAGTCAGGTCAAGATTGTTGGATTGGGTCGTTCGGGGATTGATGGGTTGGATCATGAACGACCTAAGGAACACATTGGTTGTAAACGCTGTGAATGGAGGACTAAAAGTTGTAGTTTGTCTTTCATAGAAGGAAATCTGGAAATGCTACGAACTGAAATATCGACCAAATAGTGTATGTTTCTGGGTCAACAAATGGTTGTGACTTCAAAGTGTATTCAATTAGGAATGTTCGAAGTGTTGTGACATGTTCGTTGATCGTCGTAATGCAACGAATGTAAAGATGACTACGGGTGTTTTGAGCTCGTGGATAATGATTGGATGGTCGCCGATGATGACAACTAGAGATATTGAAGGTCGAGGAATTATCTTTGTCGTATGTTATAGCGAACTCAAAGCAGGGGTATGATAAGGACGCCTAAAAGACCTGTCCAATGGTTGAGTACCCTAGGCAGCTCGACCAGCCTAGTTACATTTCGTTGTATGGAGTTTTGCTAGAAACGGGGTTTACGGTTATCCCTTGACAGTTGATGGCAAGCTGTTTGTCCGGTCATATGATTAACAATGGTTTCGAAGCAAGATTGACAGTGATAGCCAGAGTCATGGATGTTGGTTTTATTGCTTGTATGGTCCCACGTAGATTGTCTAACGTCAAAGGAAATGTTTCTTGGGTGCTTATATGATGTTGATTTAGGCCTTCGGGGCTTATGCTTGATGAATGTCGATCTCGATTACGATGGTTTACGTGAGATATAACTAGTTGCTATGTCTGGTCACTTCTGATTTCCATGAATGTATTGTTGTTTTCAAATGCATGTTGTAAAGGCTATCACTGTCGGATGTGGGAAGATGAGTTTGGGTTTCTTCTTTGATGTTTCGGGTAAATTGATTGGTTAATCTACGTATTCTCATATACTTTTTTGATGATGTTAGATAGTTGTTTTATTGCTCATTAAGACCGTTGTCTGACTCAAGGTTTTATGTTTCCTCTTATTACCTTGGGTTGTTCATCCAATTGTGGGTAGGCAAACTGATTAACAGGTTACCGGTAGTAGAGCTTAATGAGGACGATGCTTCTCTGCGATGGTGAGCAGGAGGCTGGCGTATTATTTTGCTATTATCTAGTATTTCTATTTCCGATGTTTGTTGAGTGTTATAGTGAGGCCAATTTGTACAGACATTTATGTTGTACTCCAAAGTCTTATGGATATGCTTTTTAGTTGTTATGAAATTTTCAAGTTTCTGCTCAAATGTGCTTCACTATTATTGCCTATTGTATATGTTCTATTATATTTTAACCTTGCGTTGTGAGTTATACGACATGTTCTCAATTGTGTTTACCTACTTTGATGATCGTCTATAGCTGCCTAGCACACCTTTCAACGCATTATTCCTTTTGTTTAGTGCAGGAGTTATGGGCGGTCGTCACACTTACTATCCGATGAGCCTCGCATATGTGATTCGCACATGCATATTCATATATGTATATGTGTATGTATATGAGGAAATTGCACTCTTTTGACTCTACAGATCTTGTTTTTATTACGCTGTTACACTTGATTCATACTTCCCATGTCCCTTATTTACATTACTACTGACCCTACTTGCAAACAATTCCCTACTGCGTATTTAAACACTTCGTGATGTTGTTAGGCCACGTGTACTGGTGCACTTGTTTCTCTTGTACATGCTTTATAATGCTGTTGAATTACCGTTATACCATGTTCAACCCAACTTGTCTTCACTGCCATGATACTTGTGAGCCTTGCTATCATGTCCATGTATTTCTCCCTTGTGTATGTCATGTATGTTGCTAGGATGTCGACCTATAGTAGCTTGTGCTTGAGCATTCGTTCCCCTTTCATTGGCTGTCACTCCATGTTGTGTTGTGACCTCCTTGGTACACTAGTTTTGCAGAACTTGCCTTGTTCTTCCCTGTACTTTAATGAAATGATTGTTATAACCATCCCCATTTTCTTTATCTAGTTATTTTGATATATATATATATATATATATAACCCTGTTGGCCTTATATGGTTCAAACCCATGTTACTTTGATGTTTTATTTGAATAAAAACTTTAGCACTAAAACCTACTACACTATTTACTGCCGAGAAATCTGACTAGGTTTCCATTTGAACTACATGCTTGCACCCTCACTTTGTTTGTAAATATGGAATATATAGTTTATGCATATTGGTTAATCTATAAACTCGAATCATCTGGGTTCTTTTTCGTTAACCCTCCTCAATTTAAATGAGCATGGCCTACCAGGTTCTGAAATCCTAATCCATATATATTTTGTGCTATCAGAATATTAACCAACTCATTACTTGTTAGTTATTGAACATGCAAGATGGGATTAACCATTATAAACTGCTTTTATTTATGGCATACAAACCTAGAATATACTTATTAGTACATGCGATTTTACCCTGCTTCAAACACTGATTCATGCTTTGCATTGTCTTGCATATATGCGTGTATCCCGCATTCTTGTATTTTCTTGTTTTGCATACTTGTATTTTTCTTGTAGTATGCATGCATGCTTCCTTAATATCCTTACATGCTTTGTTTTGTAAACTGAAGGCACATCGTAGCATTGTTTTGGAAACAGAAATCACATTAGCTAATGGTCTTAAAACCTGATATTGCGTATTTCACGTACCTTGCTTAGTAAAGCCTGGGTCATGGTTTGTTTTACAAGTATTCTTTAAGTAGACTGGGATTTTTTTTTATGTTACACGAGCTTCACATGCCCTTTCCTTTCTTGGAGATGGGAATATTACATAAATTGAGTACATGTACCCTGCTAAACTGAATCTGAACATATAGCAACTCTTGGACTTGTTTTGTAGTACTAGGTTTCATTTCTAAACCGCCTTGTTTCAAATTGTTCCTTGTTGTTGTTGCTGACCTTCTTTGGTCACCTTACTTATAATACCCCAAAATTTAATACACTATAACCATACTTTAAAGTAAATAAATTGGGATTTACTCAATTAAATATCCATAATTAAGTAAAACCGGCTTTATCGTTGCGTTCGTCTCGGAATTTTGGTTAGATAGACCCCAAGTTTGCGTAAAACGGATAACGTACGAGGAAGTTATGAACCTTGGAAGTTTGTATACATATAAGGAGATTATATACATATAAATTCAAAATAAATCAAAACGAGATAAATGCGCAAAATAAGGCCATTATGGGATGACCCGTAACGAGCCTGGGTCGACCTATGGGGTCAATGGATTGACACACCCTGATTCAGGACAGATTCGAATTCTTTATTTTGACTGATTTTGTGGCTAGGTTCGTCACTGACTCAGCGCTACATGTACGACTTTGATTAAAACCCTAGAATCTAAAGGTTGGGGTTAACTCTGTAAATCTAAAAATAAGTGTCTCTCTTCCATTTCAATATACACAATTATTCTTTATACCTTCTGCCTCCAGGAATATATTCTAATATATATATATATATATATAATGGGGAAATGCTGGTGAAGCCTAGAACTACAAAGAAAACTCAAAATACAAGATTTGCATACAACAGTAAAAGAGATGGAAGTGGAATTTTCTACAACGACATATAGATATATAAGAGAACTAATCTCTTCTTCACCAAGACCCGCTTTGAGTTCCTTGTTATTTTTAGATCCGATACCTAGAACTATATCGTGATAGTTAAATAAAATTGGGTTTAGAATATACAGTGTTTATAAGATAATTGCAATACATGTTCTTCACAATTAATCACCTATATCGTTGTTATAACTAAATACATGCCTTTAATGTTGGATAATTAATTAGTTATGTGTATCTGTCTTCCTTTTCCCTATTTCTACTGTTTTAGTTTATTTCCAGTATTGTCTATATGCCTATGTGATTTGATTCTATTCTCCTTCCCCTATTTTTCCCTTTCGTTTACACTGAGCCTAGGCCTTTGGAAGCCTACGCCATGTCCGATTAAAGTTTGTGTATAGTAAAAATTGGGATAATAAGAAATGACATGAAAATGGGGAATTTAGGCATATTGTTAATTTGAGGAATGTTTGACTATAATTTGGGAAAGGAATAATCTGCATATACTTGTACTTGCTGTAACTTGAGAAGATGATAAAAAGGGATAATATGCATAAACCTATAGATGTTGTAATTTGGGGTATAACTGAATGGAATAAGTATGCATATGTATAAACATGTTAAATTTGAATTAATACAGACATTAAGTAAAAGGACATGTTAAAATTATGTAAGTACCAGATGTAGGTTAGTAAACTGAATCACTATAGTATTTATACATACATCTGGGCAGGTGTTTTGGGAAAGGGTTGTACACACGTAATAACATGAAATATTACAACCACGCTTATCAGTAAACCTAAACCGTAAACCTAAACCTACCGGGTTAAACGTGATTATTAATAAGCTAAGAGGTCCCTCATTCTGCTGTTGTATCGGGTTACGGGGGCTCTTAAATCCTAATTACTTGGGGCTAAAAGCTTAGGGGGCTTGGCTTGTGTCAATCTGCTGTTTGGAACCCATATCAGTCAGTATCCCTATTGGTATTTTGTTAGAGGGCCTCGCACTAGGTAGGGGCCAGGGCATGCTTTACTGAACTGGATAATAAGAGGTTCACACAGGGAAGGTGGGTACGGGCACGTTCCGGTGGAGTCATGAGTGTGCTTGAGTCCAGTTAGGGAAACTGATCCGTTGTAACAATAGTAAACAGGTATGTGTTATATTAGTTGTTGGGTTAGGGAGTGATACATCCTACTTCCCGGGCTGACACAGGGTATTTACGTATTAGGGAGCCAATCACATGGGCAGTAATTAGGGTACATCTAATCCTGTTTTTATGAAATGAGGGTAACATCTAATCCTGTTGTGTAATTAGGGAATGCCTAATCATGTTGTTTAATCCTTCTCTTTAATCCTGTTGTTTTTGTTAAGCAACTAGGCTAACACCAAATCCTATTATACTAGTATTTGTGTAGACACAACCTCTTTTTAAGATATAAATGTGAAGCATTACTCGACCATCGTATATTCCTGTTATTCCTGCTGTTTTTATCTAGTTTACTTGTTACCTTATATGATATTGTACTTCCGTATCCAGTCATGTTTACCTGTCTTGGTATCTCTTATTTATACATATTTGAAATTAACTAGAACTCGCTAGACTTTATGTCTGACCATTCTATTTTTGCTTCTTCCTTCCTTCCCCCTCCAGGTCCATAGAGTGGGAGCACTCCACATTGATTAGGACTTTCTCTTTCAGCTTGGATCTAGACTTTCTGAGATGTACCACTATGACTTACTTTCTAATTTGTTATGGCTTACTATGAGGTATATGATTTTATATTATGGCACTTTGTTATTTTACATTATGAGAAAGATTTGATATACTTGGTTTTGATATAAGCGGTCTGATGATATAACATGTTTTGAGACTATGTTTTTATTTTCAATAATAAGGTTGAAATTTTTTGCTTCTTATTTTATATCTATGTTGTGAATTTCTGTACTGTTTACCTATTGCACTTCACGAAACTTAATGCATTCTCTTATGAGTGACATTAAAGGACGTGGGGTGTCACATTTGTTATCAAAGCTGAAGGTTACAAGATCAGAGAAAAAAATTTCAAAAATTGTTTTAAAAAAACAAAGTATTTCCAATTAAAAACCTGTTTTTGAAAAACATATCCCCTCATGCAATATTCAATATTCTCTCGATTACTTGTTAAATCTTTTGTTTCTTCTCTTTTCAGCATGTCCGGGGCACGCAACCTTCTGAGGGAATTCCACTACTGACATATGTAAAACCCCGTATTTTCTGAGAATATTAAAAGAACGAATAAAGAATACTTAATTTTTAAAGTGAGAATTAAGGGAAACAGGTTACGCCAATGCATTCATCTCGAAATTCTGCTTGGAATAGAGTCCAAGTTTTTATAAATCGGACTTCGTATGAGGAAGTTATGGCCCTCAGAAGTTTCAGAAATTTGAATAAATTAAAACAGCTTAGATTTAAATTCAAAATTCAAATGAAAACAAAGAAGTGAGCTGGGCGGGATTTTTCCTACCCCAGGCCAGGTCGACTAGGGGGTCGACCAGGGGGTCGACCTCCCTTATACAGGTCGTTCTGGGGGTCGACCTACCCCCTCGGGCAGATCCGAACTGTGACGATTTCTGACTTGTGGCTGAGTCACTAGGGCATAGGTGGCTGTTTCTGGATAACTCTATCTGGTCTAGATGGTCTTGATTGCTCCTAGGTTGATCTAACGTCTTACATTAGTTTAAACTTCTATATAAAAAACTGATGCCCTCAACCCTAAAACACACAAAAATTCCTTCCAAGAGCCGTCATGTTGTCCATGGTCAACCTAGAGTAGCCGCCAATCTTCTCCAATTAGGAAGCAAATTAGAAGCTACGAGTCGAATCAAATCAAATCTAAATTAGAGAATCGATAGTCTACTTCAAGGGAGATCTATTCAGTTTCACAAAACAAATTCCAGAAATACAAGAATCATTCTATTTTTTTAATTCAAGTTACTTTCAGATGTGAATTCTTAATTGAAATTCTTGGCATGTAATAATCTGGATCTAAGCTATACTTGATTATGAGATAATCCTTTCAGATTTATCAAATCTAATCTATTAGATTTATGCATGCGATGTTATTCAAATCTAATCCATTAGATTTATGCTTGATGTAAGTAATCATTTCAATTGAATCTGTGCTTGTATATGCATTTAGGAACCATTGTTGACTATGGAATTGGTCCAGTCATATCTATCCTTGTTGTTTATCAGAATCGTAATCCTGTTTAAGTTCATGATATAACTCTTGTCAAACCTATATGTCTGTGACGGTTCACGATGATATTCATATCATATCTATATGCCTGCAATGTATTCAATGCAAAACTTGTCAATTTGGCATATCAAATTTATTGGACCAATAGTTCTTATCGTCATATGCCTATTCTTATGCCTCTTATGTTCCATATTGTTTCTCTGCTTATTTTATGAATCTTGAGTTGAATCTCAAAATACGTACGTTATGAATGCGGGGGTAATTGGGTATAATATAAAATTTACATTATTTGGCATAATTTGGAACTTGTATTATGGCATGACTGTTAAGATGCAATTTGGGGTAATTTGACATGAATTATGGAATACGTAATTTGACATATTGAACCTAGAATTGGCATGAACGAGAAAGTACGTAATTTGGCATGAAAAAACTAGTTTTGGGCATAAGCTGTAAAATAGAATATTAAATCTAGATTGGGCATAACTGTTAGTTGGAACGCCAAGCATAGTGTATATTGTGATTTTGGAGCATGACTATTATTGTAAATTTAGGGAAGATTGGGTATAGCCAATTTTGATTAATAACTTGAAATTGGAAATTTGTTGGGCATAACTTGGGAATTGGAACATGACTAGTTTTGGTGAATTTGGTAATTAGCATGTAAAATCTAGATTTGGGTATATATGGTAAATGTGTAAAATAAAGATGAACATGCCTAACCCAAGGTTAGATTGTGTTGTGGTGTAAAACTGCCCGGAACCGCCCTGCACATCCAGTAACCACAACAATACCTATTTAATGTGAGAGGTTAGTGCATCATGCCCAAGAAAAACCTGAGGTTAGATTGAGTTGTGGTGTAAAACTGCCTGGAACCGCCCGGCACATCCAGTAACTTCAACAACACATATCTAATGTGAGAGGTTGGTGCACTAATAAATAAATTAATGCTAATGAAAAAGACTTGCTAAGGCATGACTAGGGTTAAGTTAATAGGAAACACTTAACTAGTATAGCATGATAAATGGGTGGGGTTAAGTTAACAAGAAACACTTAACCAATATAACAAGATGAATTACTAGGGTTAAGTTAATAGAAAACACTTAACCAGTATAGCATGATAAATGGGTAGGGTTAAGTTAATAAGAAATACTTAACCAATATAACTTGATTTGTGGTAAGGTTAAGTTAAATCAAGAGGGCAACACTTAACCAATCCAACATGATAAGTGAGGAGGGTTAAGTTAATAAGAAACACATAACCAACATGACACAATGAATGGGAAGGGTTAAGTTAACACGAGAGGGCAACACTTAACCAATATAACTTGATTTGTGGTAGGGTTAAGTTAACACAAGAAGGCAACACTTAACCAAAGTAAAATGAAAAGTAGGTGGGTTAAGTTAACTTGAATTGATTGATGACACTTAACCAATACAACATGATGAACACGTGGGGTTAAGTTGACAAGAAACACTTAACCAATCCAACACGATAAATGGGTAGGGTTAAGTTAATAAGATACACTTAACCAACATGACATGATGAATGGGTGGGTTAAGTTAACATGAAAGGATAACACTTAACCGATATTACATAATGTGTAGGAGGGTTAAGTACATATCGGGTTGGTGGGTAATATTAGTAAATATAAGCCCACAAAACTTAACCATTAAATAAACATGTTTGAATCAGTGGGGGGGGGGGGGGGGTAAGTATATATCGGGTTGGTTGGTAATATTAGTAAATATAGGCCCACAAACTTAACCAGTGAGAAACCCTAGTAATGGAGACCCATTTCAGCAATAACCCACATAGATGTATCAAGGTACCCTAAAACTAGGCAGGGTGGGGCACAATTACTAGGCTGATTATAAGAGGTCAAAATAGCGGCAGGAGGTACGTCAGTGTAGGTTCCGACGGTTTACGGGCGTGCACGTACTCCGAAGTGGAAAAAAGCAGGCACTGGGTACCAGTAGTTATACACTGTGCATCTTGAATCGTGTCGGGTTGCTATCATAGGAATTGATACACCTTATGGTGGGACCAGCACAGGGTGTCTACACGCAAGAGAGGGCCGACTGACACAAACACAAGGAAAAAATTAATACGAGTAAGGAGCCAATCGATAGGGTAGTAAGGGTACATCTAACATGTTCATGGCAATTAGGCAGATTAAGGTGGAATCCTCACGATAGATGTACACCTGAAGGCTACCACAATTGTGGGGATTGGGATCCCATTAGAATATGATCATTTTATATAGATTACTAGTTGGGACACTAGTTAGGTGGTGCAAAGATATAAAAATCAGAATAACAAGGTAGAATCGCATTCATTTTATCTTTCCTTATCATATCTATACTAATTGTATGTTATCTTGTTATCCTTGTTCTCACGGTATTGTCTTAGATTCAGTTTATTCATGTCATGATACTTTTGCCTGTTTATATGTTGAAAGTCACTGGACTTACCAGACTTATGTCTGACCTAGTTTTGTTTCGCCTCTTTTCTTTCGTTCCCCCTAGGTTCACAGGGAGGAAATGTTACCACTTAGCTCAGTTTTCTTTCCAAGCTCGAAGATAATCGATGTATTGATTTGGACTTTCTTTTCCACTGCTATTGCTGGTTCATGCTTTATTGGGGAATATCATTGTTATTTTTATGCTTCTTTTATATTTGAAAGTTTTTAAATAAAGACAGAAGTTCTATGTATTACTTTTAAGTATGATCGAGACAACTATTGTAAAAGATTGACTGAACCACATTGTTTATAAAATGACTTTATTTTCCGTTGCTGTATTTGTCTGTCTTGTAATTTATCTGCATATTTTACCTAAAATGCTCCACCGAAGTTAAGGAATTCCCTTTGTGAGTGACCTTAACAAAGGTGGGGTGTTTCATTTGGTATCAGAGATGAAGGTTACTGGATCAGATAAAAGATTTGAAAAATTATTTTCAAAACGGTTTTAAAAGAAGCGTTTTCAAAAGAAAGGTTTTGTTTAAAGGCATATTCCCCAAAGCCATATGCACTATCTTTTGATCCTCTGTTTGAATCCTTGTTTCCTTCTTTCCTGAGTCTCCGGGGCTCCTGGCTTTCTGGGAGGTAACCTCATCGCGGCATGGTTCCGTAGGCTCGATGAGACTACGACACCTATCAAAGGGCGAAGAAGTGCCCAACCTCCATCCATAGTCATAGTAGTTTCACCTGCGGCTAATTCTCTTCCAAGCTTCGTAGGGCTTCCCATGCGATGGAGGCAACGTTCGAGAGACTTGTCAACATGGTTCACAAAGGAGGTAAAGAGAAAGCGGCCAAAGGGGAAGAATCACAAACAAGGGATTGGAATATAAGAAGGGTGGAGGAAATAATAGATCCCGCAACAAGAGGAAGTATCTTTTCTACGGTATAGCGGGTCATTTAATTGTAGGAAGTAAAAGACAAGTGGTTGTTTTCAGCATGGTGAGGCAGGGCATCTTATCAAGGACTGCCCGGAGGACAAAGAAAAGGACAAAGGACAGGATTTTCAGGAAGGCAAGTGCATGCTTTCACCGCCAGCATACCTGAGAGAAAGATAGTAAAGTTTAGTTTTTCTTTTTGATCATCCTTTTAGTACTTTTTTTATTTTAGTGCTTCACATTCGTTTATATTTTCTTCTATAGTTGAGTCTCTGCACCTTAGTACTAGTATAATAGAAGATCCCATTATTGTCTCAAATCCGGTTGGTGGTTCGGCTCATTTATCTTTGGTTTGTAAGGATTTGAGAATAGCTATGTTAAGTATTGAGTTTAAGTGTAATGCTTATGTTTTTGGTTTCATGGGCTTGGGGTTGATTCTAGGCATGGATTGGTTAGCTTGTAATTGTGAAAGGAGGGTAGTTAGACTTTTGACTTGCCTCGGGAATACCCTCGAGATTTCATGCGTTCCTAAGGGATTAGTTTGGCTTAGATACCTAGAATCACTTGATGCATCTATCAACGATTTGCAATTCGTTAGAGTAGTCCATGAGTATGCATATGTTTTTGATTAGGTTAGGGGTTTGTCCCCTAAAACGCGAGATAAACTTCCTCATATATTTTGTTGAACATGCAAAGCTAGTTGCATTACATGTACGACACATGAATCCAAGGGAAAGGAAGGGCTCAGTAAACAAGCAAAAGAGTTACTTGAAAAAGGGTTCAAAAGGCGAAGTATTTCTAAATGGGGTACTCCAGTCGTTTTCGTTACAAAGGCGGATGGTTCACTTCGCTTGTGCATAGATGATATTTTAGAATGAGGAAGAACATGCTTTGCATCCAAGGGAAGTCTCGGATACCATCCAAGCACATCAACTTGAGGCGAAGTTCTCCAAAAATGCCATTTTTGGAGAAAAGAAGAAAGATTTCTAGGACATATGGCGCCCAAAGAAGGGATAGCAGTAGATCCCGCAAAAGTAATTGCGGGGTAAGACTGGAAGTTCCCAAGGAATGCAACAGAAGTAAGAAGCTTTCTTGGATTATCGGGCTGGTATAGGAAGTTAATTAAGGACTTTATGAAGGTATCGGTCGCACTTACTAGATTGACGAGGAAGAATCTAGTCATCTTTGTATATACACTTGGTAACATGATTAGAATCTGTTTATTTTCAAGAGATAGTTCTGGGAATGTTAGCATGACACGACAGAAGTTGTAGTGCCAAGTATACTATAAGAAAAAAAAGTGGAACGGGAGGAGACAATGGAATGAGTTGCAACGCATATTCTGGAAACAAAAATTAAGAAGCTACGCAAATCATGAAGTTAAGACAGTCAGAGCAATATGGAATGAAGCTCAAGAAGATTCGACTTCGAAGACTAGATACGCGCATCATACCCTTTTTGAGGGTATACCCTTGATTCCTCTTTTTCTGTAAAATTTATTTGCATGCTAGTCTTTTAAGTATATCCTCTCGATCCTATCCTCAACCCTTAGGTAGAAGCCAATGGATGTAAACATGTGTTTGAAACATGTTATGATTGGTGGTTGCAAGTGGTTGCTCGTGGATGCATATACACATATTAGGCACTAGATCGGCTCAGTCACTTTCATATTGCATATGCATGAGTGAATATTTATATATATGAACTGAAACTTGATGTGTTATCATATGGATGTTGCATTTGTATGAATGATTGTGCACTCATGTAGAAGTTATAAAGTACGATTAGGAATAATTGCATACATGATGGACTCATGGCACTGACATAATTCGCATTGAGGAGGTCAACTGAATCAGTAGACCGCCTGATTTTGCATTAGATAAGGACATGTATACACACAATGCATATGATCATGAAAGCATTAGAAATCTTTTTAAGGACAATGGACGCCTGTGATTGAATGGTTGAGTAGATGGATGTTGGATGTTAGGATATGCATTCTTCTTAACTTAGAGATTTCGGGGACGAAATCCTTTAAGGAGGGGAGAATGTAACACCCCGTATTTTCTGAGAATATTAAAAGAACTAATTAAAGAATACTTAATTTTTAATGTGAGAAATAAGGGAAATGGGTTACGCCATTGTGTTCGTCTCAAAATTCTGCTTGGAATAGAGTCCAAGTTTTCGTAAATCAGACTTCGTATGAGGAAGTTATAGCCCTAAGAAGTTTCAGGAATTTAAATAAATTAAAATAGCTCAGATTTAAATTCAAAATTCAAATGAAAACAAAGAAGCGGGCTGGGCGGGATTTTTCCCGCCCCAGGCCAGGTCAACTAGGGGGTCGACCAGGGGGTCGACCTCCCCTATACAGGTCGACCAGGGGGTCGACCTCCCCTATACAGGTCGACCTGGGGGTCGACCTACCCCTCGGGCAGATCCGAACTATGACGATTTCTGACTTGTGGCTGAGTCACTAGGGCATAGGTGGCTGTTTCTGGATAACTCTATCTGGTCTGCATGGTCTTGATTGCTCCTAGGTTGATCTGACGGCTTACATTAGTTTAAACTTCTATATAAACAACCGATGCCCTCAACCCTAAATCACACAAAAGTTCATTCCAAGAGCTGTCATGTTGTCCATGGTCAACCTAAAGTAGCCGCCACTCTTCTCCAATTAGAAAGAAAATTAGAAGCTACGAATCGAATCAAATCTAAATTAGAGAATCGATAGTCTATTTCAAGGGAGAGCTATTCAGTTTCAGAATACAGATTCCAAAAATACAAGAATCATTCTCTTTTTGTAAGTTCAAATTACTTTCAGATGTGAATTTTTAATTGAAATTCTTGACATGTAATAATCTGGATCTAAGCTATACTTGATTAAGAGATAATCTTTTCAGATTTATCAAATCTAATCTATTAGATTTATGCCTGCGGTGTTATTCAAATCTAATCCATTAGATTTATGCCTGATGTAAGTAATCCTTTCAATTGAATCTGTGCTTGTATATGCTTGTATATGCTTTTGGGAACCTCGTTGTTTATCGGAATCGTAATCTTGTTTAAGTTCATGATATAACTCTTGTCAAACCTATATGTCTGTGACGGTCCACAATGATATTCATATCATATCTATATGCCTGCAATTTATTCAATGCAAAACTTGTCAATTTGACATATCAAATTTATTGGACCAATAGTTCTTATCGTCATATGCCTATTATGTTCCATATTATTTCTCCTCTTATTTTATGAATCTTGAGTTGAATCTCAAAATACGTACGTTATGAATGCAGGGGTAATTGGGTATAACATAAAATTTACATTATTTGGCATAATTTGGAACTTGTATTATGACATGACTGTTAAGATGCAATTTGGGGTAATTTGACATGAATTATGGAATATGTAATTTGACATATTGAACCTAGAATTGGCATGAACGACAAAGTATGTAATTTGGCGTGAAAAATATAGTTTTGGGCATAAGCTGTAAAACAGAATATTAAATCTAGATTGGGTGTAACTGTTAGTTGGAACGCCAAGCATAGTGTATATTGTGATTTTGGAGCATGACTATTATTGTAAATTTAGGGAAGATTAGGTATAGCCAATTTTGATTAATAACTTGAAATTGGAAATTTTTTGGGCATAACTTGGGAATTGGAACATGACTAGTTTTGGTGAATTTGGTAATTAACATGTAAAATCTAGATTTGGGTATATATGGTAAATGTGTAAAATAAAGATGAACATGCCTAACCCGAGATTAGATTGAATTATGGTGTAAAACTGCCCGGAACCGCCCGACATATCCAGTAACCACAACAATACCTGTCTAATGTGAGAGGTTAGTGCATCATGCCCAAGAAAAACCCGAGGTTAGATTGAGCTGTGCTGTAAAACTGCCCGGAACCGCCCGGCACATCCAGTAAACGCAACAACACATACCTAATGTGAGAGGTTGGTGCATTAATAAATAAATTAATGCTAATGAACAAGACATGCTAAGAAATGACTAGGGTTAAGTTAATCGGAAACACTTAACCAGTATAGCATGATAAATGGGTAGGGTTAAGTTAACAAGAAACACTTAACCAATACAACAAGATGAGTGACTAGGGTTAAGTTAATAGGAAACACTTAACCAGTATAGCATGATAAGTGGGTAGGGTTAAGTTAATAAGAAACACTTAACCAATATAACTTGATTTATTGTAAGATTAATTTAAAACAAGAGGGCAACACTTAACTAATCCAACATGATAAGTGAGGAGGGTTAAGTTAATAAGAAACACTTAACCAATATGACACGATGAATGGGAAGGGTTAAGTTAACACGAGAGGGCAAAACTTAACCAATATAACTTAATTTGTTGTAGGGTTAAGTTAACACAAGAGGGCAACACTTAACCAAAGTAACATGACAAGTAGGTGGGTTAAGTTAACTTGAACTGATTGATGACACTTAACCAATACAACATGATGAACACGTGGGGTTAAGTTGACAAGAAACACTTAACCAATCCAACATGATAAATGGGTAGGGTTAAGTTAATAAGAAACAGTTAACCAACATGACATGATGAATGGGTGGGTTAATTTAACATGAAAGGACAACACTTAACCGATATGACATAATGTGTAGGAGGGTTAAGTACATATCGGGTTGGTGGGTAATATTAGTAAATATAGCCCACAAAACTTAACCATTAAATAAACATGCTTGAATCAGTGGGAGGGTTAAGTACATATCGGGTTGGTGGGTAGTATTAGTAAATATAGGCCCACAAACTTAACCAGTAAGAAACCCTAGTAATTGAGACCCATTTCAGCAGTAACCCACATAGATGTATCAAGGTACCCTGAAACTAGGTAGGGTGGGGCACGATTACTGGGCTGATTATAAGTGGTCAAAATAGCGGCAGGGGGTACGTTATTGTAGGTTTCGACGGTTTACGGGTGTGCACGTACTCCGGAGTGGGAAAAAGCAGGCACTGGGTACCAGTAGTTATACACTGTGCATCTTGAATCGTGTCGGGTTGCTATCATAGGTATTGATACACCTTATGGTGGGACCAGAACAGGGTATCTACACGCAAGAGAGGGCCGATTGACACAGGTACAAGGAAAAATTAATACGAGTAAGGAACCGATCGATAGGGTAGTAAGGGTACATCTAACATGTTCATGGCAATTAGGCAAATTGAGGTGGAATCCTCACGATAGATGTACACCTGAAGCCCATCACAATTGTGGGGATTGGGATCACATTAGAATATGATCATTTTATATAGATTACTAGTTGGGACACTAGTTAGGTGGTGCAGAGATATAAAAATCAGAATAACAAGGTAGTAGCGAAGCAGAGAAAGAGTAGAAGCGCATTCAGTTAATCTTGCCTTATCATATCTATACTAATCATATGTTATCTTTATCTTTGTTCTCACGGTATTGTCTTATATTCAGTTTATTCATGTCATGATACTTTTTCCTGTTTATATTCTGAAAGTCACTGGACTAACCAGACTTATGTCTGACCTAGTTTTGTTTCGCCTCTTTTCTTTCGTTCCCGCCTAGGTTCACATGGAGGAAAATGTTACCACTTAGCTCAGTTTTCTTTCCAAGCTCAAAGATAGTCGATGTATTTATTTGGACTCTCTCTTCCACTGCTATGGCTGGTTCATGCTTTATTGGGGAATATCATTGTTATTTTTATGCTTCTTTTATATTTGGAAGTTTTTAAATCAAGACAGAAGTTCTATGTATTACTTTTAAGTATGATTGAGACAACTATTGTAAAAGCTTGACTGAACCACATTGTTTATAAAATGACTTTATTTTCCGCTGCTGTATTTGTCTATCTTGTAATTTATCTGCATCTTTTACTTAAAATGCTCCACCTAAGTTAAGGCATTCCCTTTGTGAGTGACCTTAACGGAGGTGGGGTGTTTCAACATAGTTCCATAGGTACCTTGAGGTTACGACGCCTGTTAGAGCTCAAAGAGATGTCCCACCCCCAACTGCAGCCGATGTAGCTCCACATCCACGAGTAGGTAACTTCTCTAATCTATGTAAAGACTTTTGCGCTATGGGAGAAAAACCATTCCGTGGTACCGAGAGATTTGTTGAAGCATGGAATTGGCTAAGAGAAACAGAGAACGTGTTTGGTCGTTTTTAGATCGATGATAGAAGGAAAAAACAGTTGGCTGCTTGACAGCGGAAGGATGAAACTTCTTACTAGTGAGAGGTGACACAGGCAAGACAACCATTAGCTACTTGAGATGATTTCAGACAGATATTCGATATGAAGTTTTTATATTAGGTGGAAGCCGGATTACAGATGGAGAGATTCTTGGCTTTGAAATAAGGGGACATGTATGTTAAGGATTATGAGAATGAGTTTAATCAGCTGGCAAGATTTGGTCTGGACTTTGTGAATACACCCCATAAGAAGGCTCTTAGATTTGTGAGATGATTGAATCAACCTCTCCAAGGAGCATTATCTCATATACCGATGGGGGCGACGTTTGGAATGCTAGTTGACATGCCTCTAATGCACAAAGATGGCAAGGATAACAAGAAAGACAATAAAACTGAAGTGACACAGGCTAAGGGAGAGAAAAATAAATGGTAGCCCAAGAAGGGAGCACAAAAGAAAGGAGGGAATCCTGACAAGGCTCAGATCAAGAAAGATATCAAGTGTCATGGTTGTGGAGCTATGGGTCATTTTGTGAAGGACTGCAGTAAGGCAAAGAAAGCTTGCTTTAATTGTGGACAAATAGGACACTGCACTAACAAATGCCCTAGTAAGCAAGGACAAGGGGCAGGATCTTCAAGAAGTACATGCTCTTGAGGCTAGTGGAACTGATCGAGGTAGGAAAGTCACATTTAAAGGTTTTTTTCCTTTTTGACTATCCTGTTAGAACCTTGTTTGATTCTGGCGCTTCACATTCATTTGTATCCAGTTCCTTAGTAGATGGTTTGCACCTTAATACAAGTATAGTCTCTGATCCTGTAGTATTCTCAAACCCCATAGGAGGTACAACTCATTTATTCATGATAAGTAGGGGTCTGAGAATTTCTATCTTGGGCATCGAGTTTGAATGCGACGCATACGTGCAAGGCTTTATGGGCTATGGTTTGATTACAGGAATGGATTGGCTAGCCATGTACGGTGTCATTCTTGATTGTGAAAAGAGAGTAGTTAGACTTCTTACTTGTCATGGTAGAACACTCGAAATTTCCTGTGTCCCACGGGGGTCAGCAGTGCTCAGTTTTCTAGAATCACTAGATACATCTGTTGATGCGATACATACCCATAATCAAAGATTATCCGGATGTGTCTGAGGAGGTTAAGTGTTACCTCCAAGGCGTGAAATAGACTTCCAGATTTACTTAGTAGAGAATGCGAAGCCAGTTGCTCTACCAGTGCACCACATGGCTCCTAGAGAGAGGTGGGAGCTCAGCAAGCAAGTAGTTGAGATATTCGAGAAAGGATTTATTAGATGAAGCATATCAGAGTGGGGAGCTCCAGTCATCTTTGCAAATAAGGCAGATGACTCACTTCGTCTATGCATGAATTATAGAGAGCTGAATAGCTCACCAAGAAGAATAGGCACCGACTTCCGAGGATTGACGACTTGTTTGATCAACTAGTAGGCGCATCAGTTTTCTCGCAGATGGATTTGGCCATGGGATTTCATCACTTAAGGGTAACAGAGGACAACATTTATAAGGCTGCATTCAAAACTCTAGGTGATTTCTTTGAGTGGTTGGTTATGCCTTTTGGGCTAACCAATGCACCCACATATTTTGTGGACTTAATGATTAGGGTGTTTAGGGAGTTTCTGAATAAGTTTGTAGTTGTCTTTGTGGATAACATTTTGATCTTCTCAAGGAATGAGGAGGAGCATTCTGAACACTTAGGAGAGGTTCTACGCACTCTCAAATCGCATCAGCTCAAGGCAAAATTTTTATAAGTGTCACTTTTGGAGAAAGGAAGTAAAGTTCCTAGTGCATGTGGTCTCCAAGGATGAGACACCAGTGGACCCCGCTAAAGTCGCCACAGTTCAAAATTAGAGGGGTCCAAATAATGCGATAGAGCTGAGAAGTTTTCTAGGGTTGGCGGGCTATTATAGAAAGTTTATCAAGGACTTTGCAAGATTATCAACCCTGATCACCCGATTCACGATGAAGAACCTAACTTTTTCGTGGAGCACTGATTGCAAGGATGCCTTTCAGAGATTGAAAAGGGCTCTGACAATAGCCTCAGTGCTAACTCTCCCCGATGAAAGCAAGATGTTCAAAGTTTGCACAAATGCTTGTGGCACCAAACTTGGTTTCGTTCTAATGCAAGAGGGAAGGGCAGTATGCTATAGTAGCAGACAGTTGAGAGTTCATGAGAAGAGCTACCCTACTTATAATCTAGAGTTGGCTGCAATAGTGTTCGCATTGAAGTCTTGGCGACACTATCTACTTGGAGAAAGATTTGAGCTATACACGGATCGTAAGTCACTCAAATACTTGTTCTCATAGAAGGATCTCAACCCAAGGCAACAACGATGGATGGAGTTCCTAGCATCCTACGACTTTCAGATAGGTTATACCCCGGGCAAGGGTAATGTAGTGGCAGGCACATTAAGTAGGCAGAGGATGACTTTGAGTCCTCTATTCATAGAAAGGCGGAGGTTGGAGTATATCTCGACCTTTTATTTTATGCCATCTATGGATTTCGCATTGGGATTGTTAGCATCATTGGAGGTGCGACCTACTCTGTTGGAGCGTATTGGATCTACGCAATGGGAGGACCATCATATATCAGACACTTTGGACAGGCTTGGTAGAGAAGAGACTTCCGGTAACCTTGCTAGATATATCTTGGATGAGAATGGGTAAGATGAGATCGAAGGCTATGTGTCCCTAGAATTGTGGAATTGCTAAAGGCTGTGCTTGAGGAAGCGCATCATTCTCGGATGACTATCCATCCCGGCGACGACAAGATGTGTCAAGACATAAAGAGAGTTTTCTTTTGGATTGGCATGAAGAAGGATGTGGCGGAATTTGTAGCTCGATGTTTGACTTGCTAACGAGTAAAGGCTGACAAAGGAAACCTGGCGGATTGCTTCAACCTTTAGATGTCCCACAATGGAAGTGGGAGAGTGTCTCTATGGATTTGATCGATGGATTACCCTGATCGAGGAAGGGCATACGAGCATTTGGGTGATAATGGACAGACTGAGAAAGAGCGCTCACTTTATTCCTGTCAAGAGTAAGAGGATGACATCTTGGCTGGCATCTAATATATCTTCGAGAGATAGCCCGACTTCATGGGGGTACCTTCCAGTATAATAAGCGACCGTGACCCCATCTTTACTAGTGATTTTTTTGAAGAGATTACAATACGTGTTAGGTACACAACTACGTTTGAGCATGGCATACCACCCTTAAAAAGATGGACCGACTGAGAGGATGAATAGAGTTCTGGAGGATCTTCTGAGATTGTGTATCCTAGATTTCGGAGGGAATTGGGAGGAGCATCTCCCATTGGTTGAGTTTTCTACAACAACAGTTAACAATCGAGCAAAGGCATGGCACCTTTAGAAGCGTTATATGGACGACCTTGTAGATCGCGGACTTGTTGGTGGGCGTCTACGACAAACTTCTGCTTGGACCTGAGATGATTTGAGACACTTTCGAGAAGATTTATCTTATCCTTCGAACAATGAAGGAAGCTCAGGGCAGACATAAATCATATCCTGATAAAAGTAGGACCAACTTAGAATTCAAAGTGGGAGATATGGTCTTCATTAAAGTATCACCGCTAAGGAATTTAGTTCGCTTTGGATCAGTAGGGAAGTTGGCGCCGAGATTCGTAGGGTCATTCCCCATAGTCGAGAGGATAGGTCAGATGGCCTATAGAATCAGGCTACCGGACAGACTGGCAGGCGTACACAATGTGCTTCACATTTCCCATTTGAGGAAATGTTTACATGAGCCGCAGAGATAGTGGAGCCGAGCACACTTGAAGACATGCAAGTTGAGAAGGAAGCATCAGTGAGAAGAGTTCCTACTCATATTCTTGGATCAAAGATCAAGAAGCTACGCAACAAAGATATCAGATTGGTAAAGGTACAATGGGGAGAAGACCGCGAAGATGCGACGTGGGAACCCGAAGATAGGATTCACACTTCTTATCCTTTTCTTTTTGAAAGTACGTTCTTGACTTCTTTTCTAAGCTTTTACTTTGCATTTGTTTCTATCATTCAAGTATGTGTATTATATCGTTCGAACCTTTAATCCTTAGGTAGAATACAATGTTTGGAAACACGTGTCTGAGACATGTTATGATTGATGGTTGCAAGTGGATGCAATTTTGCTAGTAGTTTCTCATGGATGCATATACACAAACTAGGTACTAGATCGTCTCAAGCACTTGCGTATTGCATATGGATGTGTGTTGTAACAACCCGTATTTTCAATAACCTGTTATAACGTAAATCGAGGCAGAATTTGATTCTAAAATCTGAATCAAGGGAAACGGGCTATGCCATTGCGTTCGTCTCGGAAAAATACGCGAAATAGAATCCGAGTTTTCGAAAATCGGAGTCCGTATGACCCGATTAAGGCCCAACGAAGTTTTCAGAAAAATTCAAAGTAAAAACATATTTCAAATTCAAGTTTGAATTTGGAAATTAGGTCAGATTGGGCCAGGCGGGAAAATTCCCGCCAGGGCACCCAAGTCGACAGCCCTGTCGACTTGGGAGTCGACTTGGTTGGACCCAAGTCGACAGCCTTGTCGACTTGGCTGTCGACAGGGGGTGCTCGGCCAGTTTGGCCTGGTGCACCATTTTAGGGTTTGGCTGTGTTTTGGGGCTGTTTTCTGGAAGCTTCCGGGATCTGATGGTCCTAATCTAATTTAGGGTTAATCTAACGGCCTAAAACACTTGCCTAATCTATAAATAAGACCCTAAGCTAGCCCTAAATCATCATTATTCATTCAAGTAACTAAACTATGGCAAAATCATTCCTCTCATGGCCTCCACTCTCTTCATAAAATTCCTAAGTTATTTCTATGAGAGATTTTCCATGCATACAAGTGTTTTCAAGCTTGTATGAGCATCATTAGCTTGCATTCAAGTCAAGTTTCTATATTTGCATCATAAAGCAAGGGTTTTGATCATTTTGGCTCAAGGGTTTTTCTATTAGAGCTTGCATTTTGGGTTTAATTGATTTCATAAGGGCTTTGTCATATTTTTGTGACTTCCTAAGCATTGTAAGCCCTATTCTACTTTCATATTTAAACTCTAAAGTTAAATGAATGATGCAAGTTTGGTTGATCATTATGATATGCAAGTTTGCCATGATATGCAAGTTTACCATGTCATGTTATGCAAGTTTGATATGTTATGATATGCAAGTTTACCATGCTATGTTATGCAAGTTTGCCATGTTATGATATGCAAGTTTATCATGTTATGTTATGCAAGTATGCCATGTTATGATATGCAAGTTTACCATGTTATGCTATGCAAGTTTGCCATGTTATGATATGCAAGTTTATCATGTTATGCTATGCAAGTTTGCCATATTATGATATGCAAGTTTATCATGTTATGTTATGCAAGTTTGATATGCAAGTTTGCCATATGATATGCAAGTTATGTTATGCAAGTTTGGGATGATCATTTTGTTCATGTTATCATGTTATGCAAGCTTATCTTGGGTTTATGAGCTTAAAGCTTCAAGCCTTATGCTAAAGGTTGCTTTTTGGCAACATGTAAGTTATCATATCTCTTATGATAACTTGCATGTGAGGCTAAATGCGAACTTATGGCCATTTCTACATGTCATTTATCACCATTTATCACCAATATGCTAAGTTTGGTTTTATGCATGCTTTTGAGGCCTAAAAATGTAATATGCAAGTATATGAACATATGTACATTTCATATGCCACCATGTTAAACTTGTGGCTTCAACACCTTTATGTCATGATTATGCCAAGTTCCCTCTTTCTATCCTTTATGCGCTATTGCGATATGTAAGCGATGGGATTGCGTTTGGGATTGGGTAAACTTAAAAGACATAAAAACATAAGATTGGGAATTTACCTATTAAGTTAGGTCTACCCATTGGGAATTTACCTATTAAGTTAGGTCTACCCAAATTCTTGAAAACTTGTAACATGTTTTGGAAACATGATGGACATGACACTTAGAAAATATAAGTGTGACCAACTCGAGGTTGGGTTGAGTTTGTAGCGTAAACCTACCCGGAACCGACCGGCTTAACTAGTTGCTACAAACAATAGGACCCAATGTGAGAAGTTGGTCATGTTGTACCTTGAACCCGAGGTTAGACCAAGTTGTGGTGTAAAGCTACCCGGACCCGCCCGGCTTAACTAATAACCACAACAAGGTCTAATGTGAGAGGTTAAGGCGCATTAAATTAATTAATGCCTCGTGATTAGGGTTAAGTCATGGTCCACTTAATACTTAACCAATTTGGGCTTGGTAGATTAATCAGGGTTAAGTCGTGAACTCATCGTTACACTTAACCAAGTTAATCCATGATTAGTAAAAGGGTTAAACCGTACTTAACCCACTAGAAAATCCTAGCAATGGGGGTCCACTCCAGCAGTAATCCCAAGTTCGTATCATTAAGACCCTAGGGTCTAGGCTAGGGCGGGGGGCACAATTACTGGACTTGAGGTAAGAGACCAAAAACGACGGCAGAGTGGTACGCCGGTGTAGTTCCGGGCGGACTTATGGTCGTGCACATAGTCCGAAGCCGGGGAAAACATGCACGGGTACCAGTAGATCGAGACTGTGCACGCATGTTTATGGTGTCCAGGGGTTGCCACCCTAGGGCTTGATACACCCGACGGGAGACCCGGCACAGTCTGACTACAATTATGTTTGGGCCGCATTGACACCAACACGTGACGAGTTAGGCTTAGGGAGCCGATCGATTAGACCGTTTGGTTGGACCTCGTATTAGGGTCAAACCATGTTATTGGACCTCATATTAGGGTCGCTTCATGTTATTGGACCTCATATTAGGGTCACTTCATGTTATTGGGCCAAAGCTTGGGCCAAGGGATCAATACTTGTTTATTCAAGTCATGTTAGTTTGCTAGTACACCTGTGGTGCAAAAACCTTAAACCTGATTATGCGATGACACCTTTATCTACCTTGTAGTTAATCATCATGCTAGTATGTTGTTATCCTTATGTTCATCCCTGCTTCTCATGCCAGTTAACTTTATTAGTTTACATTGATTGTAGTAGGGCTTACTCAGTCTTTTTGACTGACCTGTTTTCCTTTCGCCTCTTTTCTTCCGTTTCCCCCCCAGGTTCTCAGGGTGGGAATATTGGAGCTTAGCTTGGATTTCTGATCGCTTGCTTGTGGGATTTTAGCTCATGTACGGTCTTGACATGAAGCTAGCTATGGTTATCACTTATTTTGGGGATAGTACTTATGTATTTTCAGTTTTTCCAGTAATGTTGTTTTTATCTAGACTTGTGTATTTGGAAAGTTGACATTATGATGTACCAGACTTGTTTTGAAATAGTTTGAAATCTTCCGCTGTTTTACTTATCTTATTTACTCTGTTTACATATATACATATGTTCTTGTTCTGCCTTGATATATCATTATGCATGTTTACCTGATTCAAACGCCCCTCCAAAGTCAGAGTGCTTGCAAGAGACACCCTGGCAGAGGTGGGTTGTTACATTTGGTATCAGAGCATATGGTTTTCGAGAAGGAACAAAAAGGTTTTTGAAACTTTTGGAAAACTATTTTCAAAACCAAGTATAAAGTATTTTCCAAAGAAAAGTCTAGTTTATTTTAAAGGCTATTCCCCAAAAAGCCATTAGCAAAAATTCCTTCGTTTTTCTCCATTCTGAATCTATCTTTTTCTTCGTTTTTAGTATGGCCAATAACCTTGCCATTCCGGAGGGAGTACACGTACCTGTTTGGTATAGGAGACTTTTGGAGGCTAGGGCGACCGAAGCCGGCCCCGCAGATGTTCCTCCTCCTCCTCCTTCGGTAGTTAATGTTCCTCCTCCTCCTGTCGCTGAGGTTCCTCTTCCTCCTCCCCCTCAGCATCCTCAAGTTGACTTCGCAAAGATTTGCAAAGACTTTAAGGCGATGGGTTGCATGAATTTCATTGGAACCGAGACTTTTGTAGAGGCCAGGAATTGGTTGAAAGAAACCGAAGATCTTTTTGCCTTCTTTGATATAGATGACCGTAGGAAGGTTTTATTGGCAGTGTGGTTGCTAAAGGAAGAAGCTGCACGTTGGTGGGTGGTCACCACCGCTACTAGGCCAATTGAGACTTGGGATGACTTTCGGGGAAAGTTTGGACTAAGGTTCCTATCACTGAAGCAAGGGGACATGACTATCAGGGAATACATAGTTAAGTTTAATCAACTGGCTCGGGTCGGTTTAGACTTGGTTAACACAGCTCAGAAGAAGGCCCTATACTTTGTTCTAGGATTAAACGAACCATTACATGGTTTAGCCATGACTCATATACCCTTGGGGGCAACTTTCGAGAGCTTGGTGAATATGGCCCTACTCAATGAAGAGAATAGGAGTGACAAGAAGGAGATCAAGATGAATGATACTCAAGCCAAGAAGACTGATTCCCAGTGGAAAGGAAATCAGGGTAATCCAAGCGGTCAGAGCAGTCAAGGCAATAAGAACAAGAACAAGAGTCAAGGCAACAAGGGGAACAACAACAAGGGCAATAACAAAAAGAGGAAGTGCCATTATTGCGGTTCAGTTGGGCATCTTATTAAGGATTGTAAGAAGAGGAAAAGGGAGAATGGTGAATGCTTTTTCTGCGGTGAGACTGGACATTTCAGTAAGGATTGCCCGAAGAAGCAAGGGCAAGGCCAGGGTCAGACTCAGCGTGCTGGACCTTCAGGAGGGCAAGTTCATGCTCTCAATGTCGCTTCAGTTCCCGATCGAGGTAGTATTTCTGTTGAGAGTCTTGTTTACATTTCTGATTTTCCTGTTTGTACTTTGTTTGATTCTGGTGCATCGCATAGTTTATTTCATCCGGTTTAGTTGGAAGTTTGCACCTAAGTACTAGTCTAGTTAATGATCCCGTGTGTGTTTCAAATCCAATTGGGGTTTCCGCCCATTTTTCTATTATCTAAGTGGATTTGAAAATCTCTATCTTTAGTGTAGAGTTCTCGTGTGATGCTTATATTCTCGGTTTCATGGGGTATGGGTTGATTTTTGGGCATGGATGGGTTGTCCAGCTTTGGAGCCATCCTTGATTTTTGAGCATAGGGTTGTGAGGCTCATGACTCGCCTCGGTAATACCCTAAAAATTTCTATTAACCCTATGGGTCCCGTCATGTTGTGTTATCTTGAATCCCTCAACTCGTCTATCGATAGTTTGCAATCGGTGAGGGTGGTCCGAGAATATCCTGATATCTTGGGTGAAGTGAAGGGGGTTACCCCTAAACGAGAGATAGATTTCCGCATTTATCTGGTTGATAATGCCAAGATAGTTTCGTGGCCGGTTAGGCACATGGCCCCGCAAGATGGGAGTTAAGAAAGCAAGTCAAGGAGTTGCTTGAGAAGAACTTCATTCGATGAAGCATTTCTGAGGAAGGTGCTCTAGTAGTATTCGCTACTAATGTGGCCAGTTCGCTTCGCCCGTGTGTTGATTATCGTGAGTTAAACAAAGAGAATAGACAACCATTACCAAGGATAGATGATTTGTTCAGCTTGTAGGAACATCTGTTCCCTCTTGATCTTGCTACTGGATTCCATCAGCTCAGAGTAGCTGAGGATAGTATAGACAAAACTGCGTTCAGAACTCCAGATGGATTCTTAGAATGGCTGGTCATGCCATTCGGTTTGACTAATGCACCCGCCTACTTCGTGGACTTGATGAGTAGGGTGTTCAGGGAGTTCTTGAACAAGTTTGTCGTGGTCTTCGTAGATGATATTCTGATCTTCTCTAAGGATGAGGAAGAGCATGCAAGGCATCTCGTGGAGGTGATGGATACGCTTAGAGCGCATCAGTTGAAGGCCAAGTTCTCCAAGTGTCACTTTTGGAGAAGGGAAGTTAGATTCCTTGGGCATATAGTATCTAAGCAAGGCTTAGCGGTGGATCCCGCTAAGGTAGTTGCAGTTCAGGATTGGAAGACTCCAAGGAATGCAACTGAAGTAAGAAGTTCTCTCAGTTTAATTAGTTAGTTAGCGTCCCTTGAGCTTAGACCTACCCTTCTGGATCAAGTAGGGACTTCACAGAAAGAAGACCCGCAGTTAGTCGAGATCATGGACAAGTTGAGTCGAGGCGAGATGGTAAGTCACCTCGCTATAGATGACAAGGGATGGCTAAGACGCGATGAGAGAAAGAAGGTTCTTGAAGATGCACATCACCCGAGGAGGTGGCCGAGTTTGTCCCAAGGTGCATGTTGTGCCAACAGGTTAAAGGCCGAGTCATAGAAGCCCGGTGGGCTATTACATCCATTGGAGGTCCCCGCAATGGAAGTAGTAAAGCGTCACGAAGGATTCCGTGGATGGACTGCCTAGGTCAAGGAAAGAGAATACGAGCATATGGGTCATAGTAGGTAGACTCACGAAGAGTGCTCATTTCACTCCGGTAAAGAGCGAAAGGACTGCATCATAGCTAGCGACAGTTTACTTTCAAGAAATAAAGCGGTTGCACGAGGTTCCCTAAAGGATAGTTAGTAACCATGACTCAGCCAGTCTTGGGATAGTCTACGGAAAGTCATGGGCAAGCAACTGAATCTAAGTACGGCCTATCATTCACGGGCGGATGGTTCATTTCGTTCAAGTATGAGTTATAGAAAATCACGTTAGTAAGAGCAATTGGCAACGTGGATTGGTATTTTCAAGAAAAGTTCTGCTGCGTGGAATACTTTATAGTAAGTAAACGAGATCCAGGATTCACTAGTGAATTTTGGAGAGCTTACATGAAACCATGAGGTCATAAGTTATGTTTAAGCCAAGAATGATAGAAGAGTAAGAAAAAGACGGTCAAAGCACAGTGGAGTTAAGCTCAAGGAAATGTGGCTTAGAAGACTGAAGGCTAGATACGCGCATCATATCTCTTTTTAAGAGCATATCCTTGATCCTTGTTTTCTGTAATAACCCGCAATTTCTGGGCCAGTTTAAAATTTTTATTTTGGCAATTTTAGCGAATTTAGATTATTTAAAATAGATTATTTTAAATAATATCGACGAGAAAATTTATTTTGAATATAATTCGACGTATATATTATATACGTCGTCGTTAGAATATAAATATTTATATATATTTATAAATAGAATTGAAAATGGCGCGGTAGTTCGATAATTCGATTTCAAACTTCAATTGAATGTACCGGGTGCAAAACAATCCGGATTTTAGTGAAACCAAAAACATTAGGATCTAATTGATAATATCTTTCTAACGAATCCGAATAATCAAGATTTCATAGCGGGAATCAAAAGATATGTCCAGTTGAAAATTCTGAATAGTCGCTATGGAATTCAGGCCCTTAAAAATGGACATTTTGCAAACGACCTCGGATTTCGACGAAACCAGTTTTGTTGGGTCCGGGATGTCAAATTATTGCTAGGTTTCAAATTTCATAATTTTTCGAATCAATATGTGGCCCCGGTAATTTGAAATGTACGTTTAAAATTCAATATAATGATTTAAATGTAAATGCAACGGAAACTGATCGAAACAGCCGAATCAGCTTACGATACATATCCCATTGTGCTCGGAATGGGGGTAGAACGCTATGGGCGACAGGCGGTGGGCCTCGTTTAGAGGTCGTATGTGAAAGTCAACTTTTTAATAATTAAATAAAAAAAAAAAAAATATCTCTTCCCTTATATGTTCTGCCCCCCCCCCCCAATTCATACTTCAGACCGAATAAAAAAAAAAAAGAAAAAAGAAAAAAAATGTCGAAACGGAAACCACCATCGCGGATCCCCCTCCGCCGCCGCATCCTCCTCCGCCGCCGCATCCCCCTCCGCCGCCGCATCCCCCTCCGCCGCCGCATCCCCCACCGATGACGGAAACCCCCCCCTCGCGATGACGGAAACCCCCCCCCCCAACCTCGCGATGGCGGAAAACCCCCCCTCCAGCTTCTCCTCCTCCTCGACTCCCTCCTCCCGCTCCCTCTTCCCCGTTTCTTCAATGCGTCGAAACCCCCCCCCCCTCTCGGTTTAACTGTAAGTTTTTTTTTATATATACGATATTTTTTAATTCGTTTTTTTTATATATAATTATTGTTAGTTATTCTAATTAGATTTTAATTAAGTATAAAAAACTGTTTTTTTTAAGTAGTTAAAACTGATTTTGTTTTATAGTAAAAACTGTTTTTTTTTAAGTAGTAAAAACTGATTTTTGTTTAGTTTAAAACTGAGAAAGATTGGATTTTTGAACACATGAAAAGATTTGATTTTTATGTTTTTAAAAAACTGATTTTTATGTTTTTAAAAAAACTGATTTTTTTATGTTTTTAAAAACTGATTTTTTTATATATGTTAAAACTGATTTCAAAAGAATTTAAAAACTGATCTATAAAGAAAATAAAAACTGATTTTTATAGGAAGTAAAACTGATTTTATTTTGAAAGGGAAAATGATTTTTAAACTGAATTTAAAATGATTTCTAAACTAGGAAGAGATTAGAAATTTAAAAGGAAAAATCAGATTTCTATATATCGAAAGTTCGAAAGAAAAATATAGTTTTTATGTTTTGAAGTTCGAAAGGAAAATATAGTTTTTATGTTTTGAACTTCGAAAGAAAATAGGATTTTTATATATTGAACTTCGATAGAAAAATGGAATTTTTATATATTGAACTTCGATAGAAAAATGGAATTTTTATATATTGAACTTCGATAGGAAAAATAGAATTTTTATATATGGAACTTTGAAATAAAAATTCGATTTTTATAAATTGAACTTTGAAATAAAAATTCGATTTTTATATATTGGACATCGAAGAAAAAAATTCGATTTTTATATATTGAATAGTGAACTAAAAATTCGATTTTTATATATTGAATAGCGAACTAAAAATTCGATTTTTATATATTTAATAGCGAAGTAAAAACTCGATTTTTGCATGTGTAGTGAAAGCGGACAACGGAGGTGACAAAAAGGCGAAACGACGAAGACTTCTGCAAATGAAGTGCCGTGGAGCTAGGATAGCTATCTGTGAGAACTTCTCACTCTTCAATTTATTTTCTAGTTATATATATATACTAGGATGCAGACGGTGTTTAGTAGCACCCGACACAATCGTCCACAGACCATGGACTTGTTTGTTTGGCTGTTTGGTGATTGATTGCGATATTGGTTTGAATGTGGTTTGTGGTGTGAAAAATCGAATCGATAAATTGGTTAGGATTAGACGTGCGCCGTTATAAGGCGAAGGAGTAAGGCTAGGTTAGATCCTTACTCCAAATTTTGTGGTTGCATAATGAAATGAATTGAACTGTTTGGTGAAATGAATGGATTGATTGATGTGTGAATGGCGTGGGCCTTCACTAGACCGGGGATAAGGCTAGGCCTCGTCCCGTTTCTAGTATCGTGCCGTTATGCCGCCGAAATTTTCTAAAATGTGTTAGAAAATAAAAATATCATTTTATTGTGTAAATGAATTGAATAGAAATTCATAGGTTGAAATAAAATGTTTTATCGTTAAAAATATAATTTTTAACGTGAATGTGAATAAATGAATAGTTATAAACAAATCGGCCGATTTGTTTGTATATACACTGATTTGACTGATATTGATTGGGTCGATAAATTTCACACATCGCCCAACTGCACAAATAAAATCTGTGTTTGATTGTTTGAAACCCCACACGGGTGTTGGGATGAAATTTGAAGTTCACTCATCCTGATTGATTAAATATGTCGATCGATTGATTGACAGGCTGTTATAAGCGTTGAATATCTATATTTGATGCTTATACAGTGTAGTGCACTTTGGTTGATGGTTGATTATTTTCAATGCTATTATATACATGTGTTGTATGCAAATCCATATAATTAATTTTATATGGTAATTGATTGGGCCTCATTCCAGTTTTGAAAAAGAAATATTTGAAATAGAATATTTAAAAATAGAAATTTATGAAGCCGTGTTGATTAGATTGACGCCATTTTGACGTAAACGATATTTATATCAATTGAAAGTGATTTCGAAATGAATTGAATTGAAAACGAATTCAAAGTGAATTGAATTGAAAGTGATTTCGAAATGAATTGAATTGAAAACGAATTCAAAGTGAATTGAATTGAAAGTGATTTCGAAATGAATTGAATTGAAAACGAATTCAAAGTGAATTGAATTGAAAGTGATTTCGAAATGAATTGAATTGAAAACGAATTCAAAGTGAATTGAATTGAAAGTGATTTCGAAATGAATTGAATTGAAAACGAATTCAAAGTGAATTGAATTGAAAGTGATTTCGAAATGAATTGAATTGAAAACGAATTCAAAGTGAATTGAATTGAAAGTGAATTGAAATGAATTCAAATTGAATTGAAATTTGAATTGAATAGAAATGAATTTTGAAACGAATCTATAAAGAAGAATTCAATTTTGTTTTGAATTGAAATGGAAGTTGAAATAGATTTTTGAAACGAATTCAAAACTATTTATATAATTCGTTTTAAATAGAAATCGACGATATATATATTATATATATAATATAATGGCCTGAATAGAACGCGCCGCGCCGCGGCAGTTCGCGAATTTCGACCATTTATTTCAAACGGACATTACGGGAGATCCGACCGTCGGATTCTCCTAAAACCGGAACCGTTGGGTTCGTATCGAAAAGAGCTTTCTAACGAATATTAGAAATTTAAAATCTAACGGTTGGATTTGGAGATACGTCCAAATCAAATTCGAAAAAGGTCGCTGTAAGTGCAGTTCGATGGCCATTGTTGGAAATCGACTGTACGGGCCTTGATAAAATTATTAAAAATAGTAATAATTTGTGTAAAATCATAAGAAATGATTTAGAAAAGATTGGGATGAAAAACTCCATATTTGAAAAGATAAAAATAGATTTTTATCGAATTGAACTAGTTTTGAACTAGAATTATAATTCTATTTATTTTTAAATAAATAAAATGAATTTAAAAAGGGTTTTGAAATTAACCAAAATTTCCAATGATTGCATTGGAGTGGATTTGAATCGAAATTGTCTTCGGAATATTTCGATGTTGGAATTTGTGATTATACGGATGTTGTTACGGAAATTTGAAAGATATATATATATATCGTTATTTCCAATACGACATTTGTTAATCGTAGAATTTGATATTGAATATAAGCCGATATATTTTCTATTCAGAGCCTTATATTGAATATCAAATGTGATTTGGGTTTGTCGTGAATGGTGTCTTCACTAACACTGTTCTTGAACCCAGTTGAGGAAAGATTAAATCTTTTTATTTAGATTTAATGAAGTGTACCAATTAAATGATATTTAATTGGAATTGAATTGATATTGATTTTTGGGTTTATCGTGAACAGTGTTTTAAATAACACTTGTTCTTTAACCCGATAATTAATGAATGTGATTTGGGTTTGTCGTGAATGGTGTCTTCACTAACACTGTTCTTGAACCCAGTTGAGAAAAGATTAAATCTTTTTATTTAGATTTAATGAAGTGTACCAATTAAATAATATTTAATTGGAATTGAATCGATATTGATTTTTGGGTTTATCGTGAACAGTGTTTTAAATAACACTCGTTCTTTAACCCGATAATTAATGAATGTGACTTTGGGTTTATCGTGAATCGTGTTTTAAATGACACTGATTCTTTAACCCAGTCACAGATTAAAACTAAGTGGAGTTTTAATGAATCTTTAATTAGATTGAAAAGATCGAGAATGGAGTATCACCAGTTTTGCTCCAGGCGATAGTTAAATCTTTAATTAGATTTGAACATGAAATTTAGAAACTAACTGTCGGTTAGCTAAGTAGAATGGTTTTCTGGATATTGATCTGATGTTGGTTTCGGCCTTCGGGGTTAATATTTGGGGAATTATTCTCTTGATTAATTTACGGTTAATGACTAATGAATTGAAATGAGGCGTATGTTGTGTTTGTGTAACACTTTTATAATATATACGCGAGTTATTCGGAAAGACCGGGTTTATCCCATTCTGAATAACTGATACGACGATAAGTCGAAGATGAAGACGACGGTCGAAGACCGGAGGTCTTCACGTCGTTTGGGTGATAACTGATGATCTTGATTGGGCTGTACACCCAAGAAGATGGAAACAGTTGGTGATCGTCCAGACGTACTTGGAGATCGATGGATATGCGGGGTACTAGGTGCTCCCGGTTTCGTTCAGACCCAGAACGGACTTGTAAATGGACTGTGTGTCTGACATCGGATTTCATTCTGTGTGACTGATATCGGTTGCATGGGATGGTTTGCCTGTGTGGCATGCTAAGATGCAAATGATCAAGGCTTCTGTTGAAAAGCAAAGTCTTGTGGTTGGTGATCAAAGCACGGCCTTTGTGGCGTAGCTTTGTGTAACGTTTACCTCGCGTGTTTCACACCCGGTATGAACCAAAACGGGAGACGGACCTCAGGGAGGACTTGCGTTTCTTTCTAGCTAGAAGTGGCGTCAGTGGTTTTACACGCCCTGACGAGTTTGACTTATGTGGTTGTTGCTGTTGCGAGGCGCCTCGGTTATATCGGTTTCGGCCGAATGCATTCTGGTCGGCTGACGGACCAGACTTACACCCCATAGGGTGGGGAGACGTATTGTTCAGGTATAATAATCCACTCCGTGTGGACCGGCCCTGACGATCCAAGGGGGCAGTTGCGGCTGTTCCTGAGGGGCGGGCTAGAGCGTCTCGAATCGGTTGAGGACTATCTTTTGCCTCGGTTCATAGATGGAAATCCAATTTCCAAATACGTGACTTTGCGGTTTTAGTTGTAAACCTATATAAGGCGACATGATATATGGTACCCATGCCGCCTATGATTGATACTTATGATTTGAAGTTGTTTTATACACTATGCACTTATTATAGTATCAAATGATTTGTTTTAAACGTATCAAGCATTCTTTGGCTGTTATAAGGGAAAACCCTATCCCCCGGCTTGCGTTGCATTGTGTGATAGGACCTGGGTCTTATAACAGCTTCATTTTTCTTTATTTAGCATTGCGCTGTTTGTTTTATGCACTAGTATTCTTGGGAGGAAACCCGTTCCGTGTTATACGGCGTGGTCCCTTGATTTACCTAACTTTAAAAATAAAGATTAACTGTTTTAGTTCTCACACCAGTCACATGACTGACCTGGAGTTTATTGTTTTAACCTAAACTCTGGGTGCCCTTATTTTCGACACGGGCAGCTAGTAGTTGGGTTTTGCAGATTTATATTCACAGGATCCTGGTTTACAGCTGGAACGATATCCGGAAAGCTTTGTATCCGTATATCTTCTTCTAGTTGTGTATTGTATTATTTTCCGCTGCGTTGTATTTAAATGTAATTTAAATCTCTGATATTTCTGTGTAATATTTATTCATTTATACTCTGTATATTCTTGTAATCTGATGCATTGTTGTAATATACAATGAAATGTTCTTCTGTATGCGTTCTGTTGTGGCTTGTTCTCGAACTATCCGTCGCTTTCCTTTACGGGGAAGTTACGGGTCTTCACAGTTGGTATCAGAGCTTTGGTTTACAAAGCTTAGAGAACAAGGCACATTAGAACCATACGAAAGAATTCATCAGATATGGGATTAGTAATATCCAACGAGAATGACTCGTTAGAGATAGGATCAGTAGTATCCTAGAACGAGTGTGAAGAGTATATTTTTCAAATGAAAACAATTTTTGTTTTGAAAATTTAAATCAATTATTCGTATTTGGTTATTTATTTATATTGACGTGGACAATGCAGTATATAAAGATTTTGGGTATACGTCTGATCCACGTGTATTCGAAGTTTTAATATACTGGATAGATATAGAATTACACCCTAGTCGCACGGACCTGATTCTGATGGTTGACGCGTCATCATTAGTAATTAGCTTCGTGTTTCGAAGGTGTGATTTTCTATATATTTCCATTAGACTGGTGTGAGAACCAAAATTAGATAGGGCTAATTGTGTGATTTGGCATCAAAAACATGATTTTTGTATGTGTATCAAAATTATGAATTTGAAACTCTAATTCACTAATTGATTGATGTTTGTGTTGTTTGTTTAGTTGTTTGCTAATTTTTAGCCATTTAGCCTAATTGAATCAAACATTGACTTGTATTGAAATTTGGTCGCATTTGCTTGCATATACATATACTTGCATTGAACAGGTCATAGCAAGGAGGCTAGAGCAGAGAATAAAATTTGTTTGCCCGACAAATAGGTACATGTTTACTACATAATTTCCTGTTTTGTTTGGGTGATGATGATTTTGTGAGCCTATTGGCTAGCCGCTTGGCTTTTTCTTTTTCTTTTTGAGATCTGAAGGACCGGGGAAGCTATTTGAAATTCCCCGATGCTCCCGGTGCAGGGGAGGTTATGGCGAAATTTTTCAAAAATTTAGGGTGTTAGCCAAATTTTTGAAATTTTGAAAATTCTCAGAAACTAAAGAGTTGGAGAATAGAAGCCTGATCGATCGTAGAGGTGAATAATCAAACCACTTTCGACTTTGTTCCTTTTCGGGGACGAAAAGTTTTAAGTGGGGGAGATTGTAATAACCCGCAATTTCTGGGCCAGTTTAAAATTTTTATTTTGGCAATTTTAGCGAATTTAGATTATTTAAAATAGATTATTTTAAATAATATCGACGAGAAAATTTATTTTGAATATAATTCGACGTATATATTATATACGTCGTCGTTAGAATATAAATATTTATATATATTTATAAATAGAATTGAAAATGGCGCGGTAGTTCGATAATTCGATTTCAAACTTCAATTGAATGTACCGGGTGCAAAACAATCCGGATTTTAGTGAAACCAAAAACATTAGGATCTAATTGATAATATCTTTCTAACGAATCCGAATAATCAAGATTTCATAGCGGGAATCAAAAGATATGTCCAGTTGAAAATTCTGAATAGTCGCTATGGAATTCAGGCCCTTAAAAATGGACATTTTGCAAACGACCTCGGATTTCGACGAAACCAGTTTTGTTGGGTCCGGGATGTCAAATTATTGCTAGGTTTCAAATTTCATAATTTTTCGAATCAATATGTGGCCCCGGTAATTTGAAATGTACGTTTAAAATTCAATATAATGATTTAAATGTAAATGCAACGGAAACTGATCGAAACAGCCGAATCAGCTTACGATACATATCCCATTGTGCTCGGAATGGGGGTAGAACGCTATGGGCGACAGGCGGTGGGCCTCGTTTAGAGGTCGTATGTGAAAGTCAACTTTTTAATAATTAAATAATAAAAAATAAAAAAATAAAAATAAAAATATCTCTTCCCTTATATGTTCTGGCCCCCCCCCAATTCATACTTCAGACCGAATAAAAAAAAAAAAAAAAAAAAAGAAAAAAATGTCGAAACGGAAACCACCATCGCGGATCCCCCTCCGCCGCCGCATCCTCCTCCGCCGCCGCATCCCCCTCCGCCGCCGCATCCCCCTCCGCCGCCGCATCCCCCACCGATGACGGAAACCCCCCCCTCGCGATGACGGAAACCCCCCCCCCAACCTCGCGATGGCGGAAAACCCCCCCTCCAGCTTCTCCTCCTCCTCGACTCCCTCCTCCCGCTCCCTCTTCCCCGTTTCTTCAATGCGTCGAAACCCCCCCCTCTCGGTTTAACTGTAAGTTTTTTTTTATATATACGATATTTTTTAATTCGTTTTTTTTATATATAATTATTGTTAGTTATTCTAATTAGATTTTAATTAAGTATAAAAAACTGTTTTTTTTAAGTAGTTAAAACTGATTTTGTTTTATAGTAAAAACTGTTTTTTTTTAAGTAGTAAAAACTGATTTTTGTTTAGTTTAAAACTGAGAAAGATTGGATTTTTGAACACATGAAAAGATTTGATTTTTATGTTTTTAAAAAAATGATTTTTAGGTTTTTAAAAAAACTGATTTTTTTATGTTTTTAAAAACTGATTTTTTTATATATGTTAAAACTGATTTCAAAAGAATTTAAAAACTGATCTATAAAGAAAATAAAAACTGATTTTTATAGGAAGTAAAACTGATTTTATTTTGAAAGGGAAAATGATTTTTAAACTGAATTTAAAATGATTTCTAAACTAGGAAGAGATTATAAATTTAAAAGGAAAAATCAGATTTCTATATATCGAAAGTTCGAAAGAAAAATATAGTTTTTATGTTTTGAAGTTCGAAAGGAAAATATAGTTTTTATGTTTTGAACTTCGAAAGAAAATAGGATTTTTATATATTGAACTTCGATAGAAAAATGGAATTTTTATATATTGAACTTCGATAGAAAAATGGAATTTTTATATATTGAACTTCGATAGGAAAAATAGAATTTTTATATATGGAACTTTGAAATAAAAATTCGATTTTTATAAATTGAACTTTGAAATAAAAATTCGATTTTTATATATTGGACATCGAAGAAAAAAATTCGATTTTTATATATTGAATAGTGAACTAAAAATTCGATTTTTATATATTGAATAGCGAACTAAAAATTCGATTTTTATATATTGAATAGCGAAGTAAAAACTCGATTTTTGCATGTGTAGTGAAAGCGGACAACGGAGGTGACAAAAAGGCGAAACGACGAAGACTTCTGCAAATGAAGTGCCGTGGAGCTAGGATAGCTATCTGTGAGAACTTCTCACTCTTCAATTTATTTTCTAGTTATATATATGTACTAGGATGCAGACGGTGTTTAGTAGCACCCGACACAATCGTCCACAGACCATGGACTTGTTTGTTTGGCTGTTTGGTGATTGATTGCGATATTGGTTTGAATGTGGTTTGTGGTGTGAAAAATCGAATCGATAAATTGGTTAGGATTAGACGTGCGCCGTTATAAGGCGAAGGAGTAAGGCTAGGTTAGATCCTTACTCCAAATTTTGTGGTTGCATAATGAAATGAATTGAACTGTTTGGTGAAATGAATGGATTGATTGATGTGTGAATGGCGTGGGCCTTCACTAGACCGGGGATAAGGCTAGGCCTCGTCCCGTTTCTAGTATCGTGCCGTTATGCCGCCGAAATTTTCTAAAATGTGTTAGAAAATAAAAATATCATTTTATTGTGTAAATGAATTGAATAGAAATTCATAGGTTGAAATAAAATGTTTTATCGTTAAAAATATAATTTTTAACGTGAATGTGAATAAATGAATAGTTATAAACAAATCGGCCGATTTGTTTGTATATACACTGATTTGACTGATATTGATTGGGTCGATAAATTTCACACATCGCCCAACTGCACAAATAAAATCTGTGTTTGATTGTTTGAAACCCCACACGGGTGTTGGGATGAAATTTGAAGTTCACTCATCCTGATTGATTAAATATGTCGATCGATTGATTGACAGGCTGTTATAAGCGTTGAATATCTATATTTGATGCTTATACAGTGTAGTGCACTTTGGTTGATGGTTGATTATTTTCAATGCTATTATATACATGTGTTGTATGCAAATCCATATAATTAATTTTATATGGTAATTGATTGGGCCTCATTCCAGTTTTGAAAAAGAAATATTTGAAATAGAATATTTAAAAATAGAAATTTATGAAGCCGTGTTGATTAGATTGACGCCATTTTGACGTAAACGATATTTATATCAATTGAAAGTGATTTCGAAATGAATTGAATTGAAAACGAATTCAAAGTGAATTGAATTGAAAGTGATTTCGAAATGAATTGAATTGAAAACGAATTCAAAGTGAATTGAATTGAAAGTGATTTCGAAATGAATTGAATTGAAAACGAATTCAAAGTGAATTGAATTGAAAGTGATTTCGAAATGAATTGAATTGAAAACGAATTCAAAGTGAATTGAATTGAAAGTGATTTCGAAATGAATTGAATTGAAAACGAATTCAAAGTGAATTGAATTGAAAGTGATTTCGAAATGAATTGAATTGAAAACGAATTCAAAGTGAATTGAATTGAAAGTGAATTGAAATGAATTCAAATTGAATTGAAATTTGAATTGAATAGAAATGAATTTTGAAACGAATCTATAAAGAAGAATTCAATTTTGTTTTGAATTGAAATGGAAGTTGAAATAGATTTTTGAAACGAATTCAAAACTATTTATATAATTCGTTTTAAATAGAAATCGACGATATATATATTATATATATAATATAATGGCCTGAATAGAACGCGCCGCGCCGCGGCAGTTCGCGAATTTCGACCATTTATTTCAAACGGACATTACGGGAGATCCGACCGTCGGATTCTCCTAAAACCGGAACCGTTGGGTTTGTATCGAAAAGAGCTTTCTAACGAATATTAGAAATTTAAAATCTAACGGTTGGATTTGGAGATACGTCCAAATCAAATTCGAAAAAGGTCGCTGTAAGTGCAGTTCGATGGCCATTGTTGGAAATCGACTGTACGGGCCTTGATAAAATTATTAAAAATAGTAATAATTTGTGTAAAATCATAAGAAATGATTTAGAAAAGATTGGGATGAAAAACTCCATATTTGAAAAGATAAAAATAGATTTTTATCGAATTGAACTAGTTTTGAACTAGAATTATAATTCTATTTATTTTTAAATAAATAAAATGAATTTAAAAAGGGTTTTGAAATTAACCAAAATTTCCAATGATTGCATTGGAGTGGATTTGAATCGAAATTGTCTTCGGAATATTTCGATGTTGGAATTTGTGATTATACGGATGTTGTTACGGAAATTTGAAAGATATATATATATATATCGTTATTTCCAATACGACATTTGTTAATCGTAGAATTTGATATTGAATATAAGCCGATATATTTTCTATTCAGAGCCTTATATTGAATATCAAATGTGATTTGGGTTTGTCGTGAATGGTGTCTTCACTAACACTGTTCTTGAACCCAGTTGAGGAAAGATTAAATCTTTTTATTTAGATTTAATGAAGTGTACCAATTAAATGATATTTAATTGGAATTGAATTGATATTGATTTTTGGGTTTATCGTGAACAGTGTTTTAAATAACACTTGTTCTTTAACCCGATAATTAATGAATGTGATTTGGGTTTGTCGTGAATGGTGTCTTCACTAACACTGTTCTTGAACCCAGTTGAGAAAAGATTAAATCTTTTTATTTAGATTTAATGAAGTGTACCAATTAAATAATATTTAATTGGAATTGAATCGATATTGATTTTTGGGTTTATCGTGAACAGTGTTTTAAATAACACTCGTTCTTTAACCCGATAATTAATGAATGTGACTTTGGGTTTATCGTGAACCGTGTTTTAAATGACACTGATTCTTTAACCCAGTCACAGATTAAAACTAAGTGGAGTTTTAATGAATCTTTAATTAGATTGAAAAGATCGAGAATGGAGTATCACCAGTTTTGCTCCAGGCGATAGTTAAATCTTTAATTAGATTTGAACGTGAAATTTAGAAACTAACTGTCGGTTAGCTAAGTAGAATGGTTTTCTGGATATTGATCTGATGTTGGTTTCGGCCTTCGGGGTTAATATTTGGGGAATTATTCTCTTGATTAATTTACGGTTAATGACTAATGAATTGAAATGAGGCGTATGTTGTGTTTGTGTAACACTTTTATAATATATACGCGAGTTATTCGGAAAGACCGGGTTTATCCCATTCTGAATAACTGATACGACGATAAGTCGAAGATGAAGACGACGGTCGAAGACCGGAGGTCTTCACGTCGTTTGGGTGATAACTGATGATCTTGATTGGGCTGTACACCCAAGAAGATGGAAACAGTTGGTGATCGTCCAGACGTACTTGGAGATCGATGGATATGCGGGGTACTAGGTGCTCCCGGTTTCGTTCAGACCCAGAACGGACTTGTAAATGGACTGTGTGTCTGACATCGGATTTCATTCTGTGTGACTGATATCGGTTGCATGGGATGGTTTGCCTGTGTGGCATGCTAAGATGCAAATGATCAAGGCTTCTGTTGAAAAGCAAAGTCTTGTGGTTGGTGATCAAAGCACGGCCTTTGTGGCGTAGCTTTGTGTAACGTTTACCTCGCGTGTTTCACACCCGGTATGAACCAAAACGGGAGACGGACCTCAGGGAGGACTTGCGTTTCTTTCTAGCTAGAAGTGGCGTCAGTGGTTTTACACGCCCTGACGAGTTTGACTTATGTGGTTGTTGCTGTTGCGAGGCGCCTCGGTTATATCGGTTTCGGCCGAATGCATTCTGGTCGGCTGACGGACCAGACTTACACCCCATAGGGTGGGGAGACGTATTGTTCAGGTATAATAATCCACTCCGTGTGGACCGGCCCTGACGATCCAAGGGGGCAGTTGCGGCTGTTCCTGAGGGGCGGGCTAGAGCGTCTCGAATCGGTTGAGGACTATCTTTTGCCTCGGTTCATAGATGGAAATCCAATTTCCAAATACGTGACTTTGCGGTTTTAGTTGTAAACCTATATAAGGCGACATGATATATGGTACCCATGCCGCCTATGATTGATACTTATGATTTGAAGTTGTTTTATACACTATGCACTTATTATAGTATCAAATGATTTGTTTTAAACGTATCAAGCATTCTTTGGCTGTTATAAGGGAAAACCCTATCCCCCGGCTTGCGTTGCATTGTGTGATAGGACCTGGGTCTTATAACAGCTTCATTTTTCTTTATTTAGCATTGCGCTGTTTGTTTTATGCACTAGTATTCTTGGGAGGAAACCCGTTCCGTGTTATACGGCGTGGTCCCTTGATTTACCTAACTTTAAAAATAAAGATTAACTGTTTTAGTTCTCACACCAGTCACATGACTGACCTGGAGTTTATTGTTTTAACCTAAACTCTGGGTGCCCTTATTTTCGACACGGGCAGCTAGTAGTTGGGTTTTGCAGATTTATATTCACAGGATCCTGGTTTACAGCTGGAACGATATCCGGAAAGCTTTGTATCCGTATATCTTCTTCTAGTTGTGTATTGTATTATTTTCCGCTGCGTTGTATTTAAATGTAATTTAAATCTCTGATATTTCTGTGTAATATTTATTCATTTATACTCTGTATATTCTTGTAATCTGATGCATTGTTGTAATATACAATGAAATGTTCTTCTGTATGCGTTCTGTTGTGGCTTGTTCTCGAACTATCCGTCGCTTTCCTTTACGGGGAAGTTACGGGTCTTCACATTTTCCTGTGGAACTTACTCGCATGTTATCTTTTTACGTATATCCTCTCGGTCCCATTCTCGGTCCTATTTCTGTCAGGAGGTATGACTTATTGGCTAGTAATACATGTCAGGGTTAGGAAGGGATTTCTTGTAATTCAAAAGGAGTATATCCTGCTTATCTTCCCGATCTCTTTGTAGCATATCTTTTGCTATCCATGTTTGTCTTGATTATCTAGTTTATCATGTTAATCTTGTCATGAGAACCTTAGGTAGAAACCCTTTGGATGAAACATGTGTTTGAAACATGTTATGCTTGATGGTTGCAAGTGGTTGCAAGTGTTTGCAAGTGGTTACTCGTGGATGCATTATACACGTTAGGCACTAGATCGGCTCACACACTCCTCATATTGCATATGCATGAGTGTTTACGCTTATTCATGGATGAAAATTTTTGTGTTATCACAAGGATGTTGCATATGGATGTATGTTGTGTGCACACATATAGATGTTATACATTATGTTAGGAATTGCATACATATGGATTCATTTCACTAACATAATTTGCATTGATGATATTTGCATTAGATAAGTACATATACACACACCTTTGCATATGTTCATACAACATTTAGAATCTTGTAAGGACAATGATTGCTCGTGGATGATGTTTTGAGTAGATGGATGTTGGATGGTAAGATACGTTCTTCCTTCCTTGAAGATTTCGCGGGCGAAATCCTTTAAGGAGGGGAGAATGTAACAACCCGTATTTTCAATAACCTGTTATAACGTAAATCGAGGCAGAATTTAATTCTAAAATCTGAATCAAGGGAAACGTGCTATGCCATTGCGTTCGTCTCGGAAAAATACGCGAAATAGAGTCCGAGTTTTCGAAAATCGGAGTCCGTATGACCCGATTAAGGCCCAACGAAGTTTTCAGAAAAATTCAAAGTAAAAACAGATTTCAAATTCAAGTTTGAATTTGGAAATTAGGTCAGATTGGGCCAGGCGGGAAAATTCCCGCCAGGGCACCCAAGTCGACAGCCCTGTCGACTTGGGAGTCGACTTGGTCGGACCCAAGTCGTCAGCCCTGTCGACTTGGCTATCGACAGGGGGTGCTCGGCCAGTTTGGCCTGGTGCACCATTTTAGGGTTTGGCTGTGTTTTGGGGCTGTTTTCTGGAAGCTTCCGGGATCTGATGGTCCTAATCTAATTTAGGGTTAATCTAACGGCCTAAAACACTTTCCTAATCTATAAATAAGACCCTAAGCTAGCCCTAAATCATCATTATTCATTCAAGTAACTAAACTATGGCAAAATCATTCCTCTCATGGCCTCCACTCTCTTCATAAAATTCCTAAGTTATTTCTATGAGAGATTTTCCATGCATACAAGTGTTTTCAAGCTTGTATGAGCATCATTAGCTTGCATTCAAGTCAAGTTTCTATATTTGCATCATAAAGCAAGGGTTTTGATCATTTTGGCTCAAGGGTTTTTCTATTAGAGCTTGCATTTTGGGTTTAATTGATTTCATAAGGGCTTTGTCATATTTTTGTGACTTCCTAAGCATTGTAAGCCCTATTCTACTTTCATATTTAAACTCTAAAGTTAAATGAATGATGCAAGTTTGGTTGATCATTATGATATGCAAGTTTGCCATGATATGCAAGTTTACCATGTCATGTTATGCAAGTTTGATATGTTATGATATGCAAGTTTACCATGCTATGTTATGCAAGTTTGCCATGTTATGATATGCAAGTTTATCATGTTATGTTATGCAAGTATGCCATGTTATGATATGCAAGTTTACCATGTTATGCTATGCAAGTTTGCCATGTTATGATATGCAAGTTTATCATGTTATGCTATGCAAGTTTGCCATATTATGATATGCAAGTTTATCATGTTATGTTATGCAAGTTTGATATGCAAGTTTGCCATATGATATGCAAGTTATGTTATGCAAGTTTGGGATGATCATTTTGTTCATGTTATCATGTTATGCAAGCTTATCTTGGGTTTATGAGCTTAAAGCTTCAAGCCTTATGCTAAAGGTTGCTTTTTGGCAACATGTAAGTTATCATATCTCTTATGATAACTTGCATGTGAGGGTAAATGCGAACTTATGGCCATTTCTACATGTCATTTATCACCATGTGTCACCAATATGCTAAGTTTGGTTTTATGCATGCTTTTGAGGCCTAAAAATGTAATATGCAAGTATATGAACATATGTACATTTCATATGCCACCATGTTAAACTTGTGGCTTCAACACCTTTATGTCATGATTATGCCAAGTTCCCTCTTTCTATCCTTTATGCGCTATTGCGATATGTAAGCGATGGGATTGCGTTTGGGGTTGGGTAAACTTAAAAGACATAAAAACATAAGATTGGGAATTTACCTATTAAGTTAGGTCTACCCATTGGGAATTTACCTATTAAGTTAGGTCTACCCAAATTCTTGAAAACTTGTAACATGTTTTGGAAACATGATGGACATGACACTTAGAAAATATAAGTGTGACCAACTCGAGGTTGGGTTGAGTTTGTAGCGTAAACCTACCCGGAACCGACCGGCTTAACTAGTTGCTACAAACAATAGGACCCAATGTGAGAAGTTGGTCATGTTGTACCTTGAACCCGAGGTTAGACCAAGTTGTGGTGTAAAGCTACCCGGACCCGCCCGGCTTAACTAGTAACCACAACAAGGTCTAATGTGAGAGGTTAAGGCGCATTAAATTAATTAATGCCTCGTGATTAGGGTTAAGTCATGGTCCACTTAATACTTAACCAATTTGGGCTTGGTAGATTAATCCGGGTTAAGTCGTGAACTCATCGTTACACTTAACCAAGTTAATCCATGATTAGTAAAAGGGTTAAACCGTACTTAACCCACTAGAAAATCCTAGCAATGGGGGTCCACTCCAGCAGTAATCCCAAGTTCGTATCATTAAGACCCTAGGGTCTAGGCTAGGGCGGGGGGCACAATTACTGGACTTGAGGTAAGAGACCAAAAACGACGGCAGAGTGGTACGCCGGTGTAGTTCCGGGCGGACTTATGGTCGTGCACATAGTCCGAAGCCGGGGAAAACATGCACGGGTACCAGTAGATCGAGACTATGCACGCATGTTTATGGTGTCCAGGGGTTGCCACCCTAGGGCTTGATACACCCGACGGGAGACCCGGCACAGTCTGACTACAATTATGTTTGGGCCGCATTGACACCAACACGTGACGAGTTAGGCTTAGGGAGCCGATCGATTAGACTGTTTGGTTGGACCTCGTATTAGGGTCAAACCATGTTATTGGACCTCATATTAGGGTCGCTTCATGTTATTGGACCTCATATTAGGGTCACTTCATGTTATTGGGCCAAAGCTTGGGCCAAGGGATCAATACTTGTTTATTCAAGTCATGTTAGTTTGCTAGTACACCTATGGTGCAAAAACCTTAAACCTAATTATGCGATGACACCTTTATCTACCTTGTAGTTAATCATCATGCTAGTATGTTGTTATCCTTATGTTCATCCCTGCTTCTCATGCCAGTTAACTTTATTAGTTTACATTGATTGTAGTAGGGCTTACTCAGTCTTTTTGACTGACCTGTTTTCCTTTCGCCTCTTTTCTTCCGTTTCCCCCCCCCCCCAGGTTCTCAGGGTGGGAATATTGGAGCTTAGCTTGGATTTCTGATCGCTTGCTTGTGGGGTTTTAGCTCATGTACGGTCTTGACATGAAGCTAGCTATGGTTATCACTTATTTTGGGGATAGTACTTATGTATTTTCAGTTTTTCCAGTAATGTTGTTTTTATCTAGACTTGTGTATTTGGAAAGTTGACATTATGATGTACCAGACTTGTTTTGAAATAGTTTGAAATCTTCCGCTGTTTTACTTATCTTATTTACTCTGTTTACATATATACATATGTTCTTGTTCTGCCTTGATATATCATTATGCATGTTTACCTGATTCAAACGCCCCTCCAAAGTCAGAGTGCTTGCAAGAGACACCCTGGCAGAGGTGGGGTGTTACATGTGTGCATTTTAATTTTCTATGGATGGAAATGGGTGAATCATCATATGGATGTTGCATTTTGGTGAATGATTGTGCACACATATAAAGTTTATACATTATACTAGGATTAGCTGCATACATTTTGGATTCATAGCACAAACATATATTGCATTAAGGAGGCAACTGAATCAGTTGACTGCCTGATTTTGGCATTAGTGCAAAGACATATACACACAACACCTTTGCATATGTTCATACAAGCATTAGAAATTCTTAAGTACAATGGATTCCTGTGGATGATGGATGAGTAGATGCTTGTAGGTGGTTATTAGGATACTAACATTCTTCTTAACTTGGAGATTTCGGGAATGAAATCCTTTATGTAGGAGAGAATGTAACACCCCAAAATTTAATACACTATAACCATACTTTAAAGTAAATAAATTGGGAATTGCTTAATTAAATATCCAGAATTAAGTAAAACCAGCTTTACCTTGCGTTCATCTCAGAATTTTAGTTTAGATAGACCCCAATTTTGCGTAAAAGGGGTAACGTACGAGGAAGTTATGAACCTTGGAAGTTTGTACACATATAAGGGGATTATATACATATAAATTCAAAATAAATCTAAACGAGATAAACGCACAGAATAAGGCCATTATGGGACGACCCACAACGGGCCTAGGTCAACTTATAGGTCGACCCAAGTCAGGTTGGGTCAACCTATGGGTCGACCCAGGTGGTTGATGGGTTGACCCACCTAGATTCGGGGAAGATTCCAAATTCTTTATTTTGGCTGATTTTGTGGCTAAGTTCATCGCCGACTCAGCGCTACATATACGTCTTAGATTGAAACCTTAGAATCTAAAGCTTGGGGTTAACTCTGTAAATGTATAAATAAGTGGGCTCTTCCATTTAAATGTACAAACTTATTCTTCATACCTTTTACCTCCATGAATCTATTCTAATATATATATATATATATATATATATATATATATATATGAGGGAGATGCTGCTGAAGCCTAGATCTACAAAGATAACTCAAAATACAAGATTTACATACAACAATAAAATAATAGAAGTGGACTTTTCTACAATGACATACATACACATACACACACACACACACACACACACATATATATATATATATATATATATATATAAGAGATCTAATCTCTTCTTCACCAAGTCCCGCAGTGAGTTGCCTGTTATTTTCAGATAATATACCTAGAACTATATCGTGACAGTTAAATAAAATTGGGTTTAGAATATACAATGTATATAAGATAATTACTACAAATGTTCTTCACTTTGAATCACCTATGTCATTGTTATAAGTTAATATATGCCTTTACTGTATGATAATTAATTAGTTATGTGTATATATCTTCCTTCTCCCTATTTCTACTGTTTTAGTTTATTTCAAGTGTTTCCTATATGCCTATGTGATTTGATTCTATTCTTCTTCCGCTATTTTTTGCCTTTTGTTCACGCTGATCCTAGGCCTTTAAAAACCTAGGCTATGTCCGATTAAAGTTTGCATATAGTAAAATTTGGGATAATAAGAAATGACATGAAAATGGGGAATTTGGGCATATTGTTAATTTAAGGACTGTTTGACAATAATTTTGGAAAGGAATAATATGTGTATACATGTACTTGCTGTAACTTGAGAAGATGATAAAAAGGGATAATATGCATAAACCTGTACATGCTGTAATTTGGGGTGTATTGGAGGAAATAAATATGCATATGTATAAACATGTTAAATTTGACTTAATACAATCATTAAGTAAAAGGACATGTTGAAATTATGTAAGTACCAAATGTAGGTTAGTAAACTGAATCACTATAGTAATTAGACATACATCTGGGCAGGTATTTTGGGAAGGGTTGTACACACATAATAACATGAAGCATTACAACCATGCTGAGTAGTAAACCTAAATTGGCTAGGTTAAACATGATTATTAATAAGATAAAAGGTCCCTCATTCTTCTGTTGTATCAGGTTTTGGGAACTCTTAAATCCTAGTTACTTGAGGGCACAAGCTTAAGGGCTTGGCTTGTGTCAATCTGCTGTTTGGAACCCATATCAGTTTGTATCACTATTTCTATTTTGTTAGAGGGCCTCGCACTAGGTAGTGGCCAGGGAACGCTTTACTGAGTGTGTATAAGTCCAATTAGGGAAACTAAGCAGCTATAACATCAGTAAATAGGTATATGTTATATTAGTTGCTGGGTTAGGGAGTGATACATCCTACCGCCGAGGCTGACACGGGGTATTTACGTATTAGGGAGTCGATCTCATGGGTAGTAATTAGGGTACACCTAATCCTGCTGTTATAAAATTAGGGTAACACATAATCCTATTGTGTAATTAGGGTACGCCAAATCCTGTTGTTTAATCCTGCTGTTTCTGTTAAGTAATTAGGCTAATGCCTAATCCTGTTATACTAGTATTGGTGCAGATACAACCTGTTTTTAGGATATAAATGTGATGCATTACTCAATCATCATTTATTCCTATTATTCCTGTTTATCCTACTATTCTGTTTATCTAGTTTACCTGTTACCTTATATGATACTGTACTTCCTTATCCAGTCTTGTTTACCTGTCTTTATATGAAACACCGCACCTCCGTTAAAGTCACTCACAAAAGTGAATTCCTTAACTTCGGTGGAGCGCTATGGGCAAAAGATACAGATAATTTACAAGACAGACATATAAACAGCGGAAAAACTAAATTTATTTCATAAGCACGTGGCTCAGTCAAAACATTACAACAACTGTCTCAAACCAACTTCCAAATCATTACAACAAAATCTCTGTCTTGATTAAAACATAAAGAAGCATAAAATAAAAATAAGGCAGCATAAATCCCCAATAAGAGTGTATCCGAAGCCATAGCCCAAGGAAAGAGAATCCAAGAAATACATCAACTCTCTTCAAGCTGGAAAAGGTCTGAACTAAGCTGAAGTATTCCCTCCCTGTGAAACTAGATGGGGGGAACGGAAGAAAAGGGGTGAAACAAACTAGGTCAGACATAAGTCTGGTAAGACCAGTGACTTTCAGTATGTAAACAGGTAAAAGTAACATGACATGAATAAACTGAATATAAGACAATACCGTGATAATCGGGATATCAAGATAAAATAAGATTAGCATATGATATGATAAGGCAAGATAAACTGAATGCGCTTCTACTCTTTCTCTGTTTTGCTACTACCCTATTATTCTGATTTCTATATCTTTGCACCACCTAACTAGTGTCCCAACTAGTAATCTGTATAAAATAATCATATGATAATGTGATCCCAATCCCCGCAATTGTGGTAGCCTTCAGGTTTACATCTAGTATGAGGATCTTACCTCAATCAGCCTAATTGCCATGAAGATGTTAGATGTACCCTTACTACCCTATCGATCAGCCCCTTACTCGTATTAACTTTCCTTGTGTCTGTGTCAATCGGCACTCTCTTGCGCGTAGATACCCTGTGCAAGTCCCACCATAAGGTGTATCAATCCTTATGATAGCAACCCGACACGATTCAAGATGCACAGTGTGTAACTACTGATGCCCAGTGTCTTCTTTTCCACTTCGGAGCGCGTGCACGCCCATACTCCGTCGGAACTACACTACTGTACCCCCTGCCGCTATTTTGACCGCTTATAATCAGCCCAGTAATCGTGCCCCACCCTGCCTAGTTCAGGGTACCATGATACATCTATGTGGGTTATTGCTGAAATGTGTCCCCGTTACTAGGGTTTCCTACTGGTTAAGTTTTGTGGGCCTATATACACAGATATTACCCACCAACCCATTACGTACTTAACCCTCCCACTGATTCAAGCATGTTTATTTAATGGTTAAGTTTTGTCCATTCATGTTAACTTAACCCACCCACTCATCATGTCATGTTGGTTAAGTGTTTCTTATTAACTTAACCCTACTCGATCATCATGTTATATTGGTTAAGTGTTTCCCATTAACTTAACCCTACTCATTCACATATTGGTTAAATGTTTCCTTATTAACTTAACCCTACGCATTCATCATATCATATTGGTTAAGTGTTTCTTATTAACTTAACCCTACTCATTCATCATGTCATATTGGTTAAGTGTTCCTTATTAACTTAATCCTATCCACTTGTTCATGTAATGTTGGTTAAGTTGTCATCTTACTCAGGTTAACTTAACCCTACCCACCTAACACGTTTTAGGTATCATATTCATCTTTGATCAGCATTAATTAATTATTAACACACAGAACTCTCACATTAGGTCGATAGCTTGTGGCCACTGGATGTGCCGGGCGGTTCCGGGCAGACTTCTGACACAAGCCAGACCTAACCTCGTGTCTAAGCATTTCTTAGTTATGCCTATGACCTCTCACATTAGACTGACCGTTTGCGGTTATTGGTTAGGCCGGTTGGTTCCGGGAAGGTTTCCACCGCAAATGGAGTCTAACCTCGTGTCTCGACATATTTATCTTAGCCAATTGGTTCATTTACATATTATTCTAGCTTCAGGCTAGTTATGTCAATTTATTCATCTACATCGTAGGCTTTCCAATTACAGTATTCACTTCCAACAGATTTCAGCATATTAGTCAGTTTAACAAATTAAACATCACTTAAAGTTCCATTAACATATCTCGCCTAATCATAAATTAAGCCTATAACTTACATGCCTAAAATCATGGTCATAATTCACAATATACCACATGCCCTATGGTTTAGTCATATTGCACCGTACAAAATATTCTCCAAAAACCCCCCAATTCATGATTCATAGTATAAACTATGCCAAATTATAGCCTTTAATTACAGTGCATGCCAATTACCCAAAATCCCAATTTAGGTGTGTTCACATTTAACAGTTATCCCTATCTTACTATAGGTTTTCATGCCTAAGCCATATATCACTATACACAATAATCTCCTTCTTCCAAGTCATAAACTATCATATATAATATGCCCCAATTTTAGGTCTTAAACCACAATATGTATTATGCCTTACATGTTTACAGTTCAATTTATGCCCCAAATCCCAAGTCATATGTCCAGTATACTTTATGCCTCAAATCTCAATTCATATGTTCGATACACTTTATGTTTTAAATACAACATGTGTTATGTCCTCAAATCAGTTACAAATCAGTTATGCCCAATTATACATAATTTAATACTTCTCCCAATTTTGGCGCTAGCCATGTCCAAATCATATATTATGCCCAATTTTTTCCAACGTACGTTCATCTCTTATGAGATTTGGCTCAGGCTCGCAGTAGCCTGGCTATAAAAACAAAAAGGGAAGAAGGAAAGAAGAGATAAAGAATGGACATAATAATATCAATGAGATAGATCCAATGGATAAAGAAAGACAGATAGAAATAGGCATAATCTCAGATTCAGATTTATTACAATGTCAGAATCGCAATTAAATTTTATTTCTGAAAGTAACATGAACTCAAAAATTACAGAATGGTCTTGAAATCTGGGATCTAATTTTGATTAGCTATTCCTTTGATATAGACTTTGATTGTTAACTTGAAAAATCTAATTTGATTGATTAAGGTGGAGGCTATGTCACTTCAGGTTTTAGCAGCATATAAACGCCTATGAATTCGTGCGGAGAAAACAATAGGTTTAGGGGTCTTTTTATAGGTTTATAGGGAGATTTAGAGCCTTCAGATCAGTCTAGAAGTCATCAGAATCGTCCAGAGAAGAATACCATGTCACACAGCGAATCAGAAAGCGACACGTGGCGAAACACGTCATCGGCCAGATCTGGGCCGACAGGGGTCGACTCCCCTACAGGGGGGTCGACACCTATGTCGACTCCCCATTGGGGGGGGTCGACACCTCTGATTAGGAAATTTCCCACTCAGCCTGCTTTAAGCCAAATTCGAGATTTGAACCATGTTTTGACTTCTGGAATTATTTTATATGTATATATATACTTCCTTAGGCATATACAAATTTCTAAGGCTTATAACTTCTTCATACTGTGTCTGATTTACGCAAACTCGGACTCTATTGTAATAACCCGGAAATTCTGGGTTAGTTTAAAATTTTTATTTTGGCAATTTTAATGAATTTTGAATATTTAAAATGAACTATTTTAAATAATATCAACGAGAAATTTATTTTGAATATAATTCGAACGTATATATTCGTTTGAATCGTCGTTAGAATATAAATAATTATATATAATTATAAAAGGAATTGAAAATGGCGCGGTAGTTCGATAATTCGATTTCAAACTTCAAATGAATGTACCGGATGCAAAACAAACCGGATTTTAGTGAAACCAAAAATAATGGAATCTAATAGTGACTATCTTTCCAACGAATCCGAAAAATCAAAATTTCATAGCGGGAATCAAAAGATATGTCCAGTTGAAAATTCTGAATAGTCGCTATGGAATTCAGGCCCTTAAAAATGGAATTTTTGCAAACGACCTCGGAATTCGACGAAACCACTTTTGTTGGGTCCGTGATGTAAAGTTATTGCTAGATTCCAAATTTCATAATTTTTCGATTCAATATGTGAGCGTGGCAAAGGAAAACGCGTTTGACCAGTTTTATTTGATTTTAATCGACTGGAAAATGGCCATTTTTCAAACGGTCTCAGAATTCGACGAAACTAGTTTTGTTAGGACCGTATCGTCAATACGAAGCTAGAAAATATTTTTCTGGAATTTTTAGAGTTAGTATGTGACCCCGGTGAATTGAAATGCGCGTTCAAATTCAATATATAGAGTTATATTTTGATTTTGACGAAAACTGATCGAAACGTTCGAATCAGCGTACGATACATATCCCATCGTGTTCAGAATGGGGGTGAAACGCTATGGACGACAGGCGGTGGGCCTCGTTTAGAGGTCGTATGTAAAAGTCAACTTTTTGAATTAAATAATTAAATAAAATAAAAAAATATTATTCTCTCTCTCTCCCCTTCAAAACCGCTGCCCCCCTGTTCAAAATCGATTCAACAGAACAAAAAAAAAGAAAAAAAAATCGATCGAAGACGGAGCGCCGCTCCACCGCCGCCGCCCCCTTCGCACGCCGCCGCCTCCCTCCTTCTTCTTCCCTCCGCATCTCATCCGCTTCTCCCTCCTCTTGCTTTCAACGCTCGAACCCCCAAAGCCTACAGCACCACCCGCAAGCCCCTGAACCCACCGCCGATGACCAGTCGACACCCCCCCTTCGCCTCCTCCTCGCCAGCAAGGCCCACGGCCGCAGTCGACACCCCCTCCGACGCAAGATTCAATTTCACCAATAAAGGTGAGTTTTTCTTTTCACAGTAGGTTTAAATCTGATTTATTCTAGGTTAAAAACATAGTTTTTAAGTCAGTTTTTATTTGAAGTAAATACATTGTTGTGAAATCAGTTTTTGTAAGTGGAGAAATGATTTTTAACACACAAAGAAATGATTTTTAACACACAAAGAAATGATTTTTAACACACAAAGATAAGATTTTTATTCGGTAAAAGATAAGATTTTTATTCGACAAAAGCTATGATTTTTAAAGGCGAAATCTTTGTGTAGAGAATAGCGTGATAAAAATAGAATTTTTATCTATAGAGTAGCGTTGTAGATATAAAAATTCGATTTTTATATATTGAATAGCGAAGTAAAAATTCGATTTTTATATATTGAATAGCGAAGTAAAAATTCGATTTTTATATATTGAATAGCAAAGTAAAAATTAAATTTTTATATATTGAATAGCGAAGTAAAAATTCGATTTTTATATATAGAATAGCAAAGTAAAAATTCGATTTTTATATGTTGAATAACGAAGTAAAAATTCGATTTTTATATGTTGAATAACGAAGTAAAAATTCGATTTTTATATATTGAATAGCGAAGTAAAAATTCGATTTTTATATATTGAATAGCGAAGTAAAAATTCGATTTTTATATATTGAATAACGAAGTAAAAATTCGAGTTTTATATATTGAATAACGAAGTAAAAATTCGATTTTTATATATTGAATAACGAAGTAAAAATTCGATTTTTATATATAGAATAGCAAAGTAAAAATTCGATTTTTATATGTTGGATAACGAAGTAAAATTCGATTTTTATATATTGAATAGCAAAGTAAAAATTCGATTTTTACATATGTAGAGAATACGGGCAAAGAAAGTGACCAGAGGCAAGAACGACGAAGATTTCTACATAAGAAGAGTCGTGGCGTTGGATTAGCAATTCTGTGAGAACTTCTCACTCTAAATTTCTTTTTTTCTAGTTATATATATATATACTAGGATGCAGACGGTGCTTAGCAGCACCCGACACCCGTCATCCACAGACCATGGATGGCTTGTTTGTTTGATTAATGTGATGTGAAAATTGTTTGTGATGTTGATGTGAAATCGATAATAAAATATTCTTTTGTTGAAAGGAAATAAAATATTTATATAGTTAAAAATATTTTATCGTTAAAAATATAATTTTTAACGTGAATGTGAATAAATAAATATTTATAAACAAATCGGCCGATTTGTTTATATACACTGATTTGACTGATATTGATTGGGACGAAAAATTTTACACATCGCCCAACTGCACAAATAAAATCCGTGTTTGATTGTTTGAAACCCCACACGGGTATTGGGATGATATTTGACGTACACTAATCCCGATTGTTCAGTTGTATGTCGATCGATTGGTCGACAGGCCGTGTAAGCGTTGATTATTTATATTTGATGCTTATACAGTGTGGAATGCACTTTGGATGATGGTTGATTATTCATCTTTGTTGATATATACCTGTGTTGTAGAAAACCATATAATTAACATTATATGGTAATTGATTGGGCCTCATTCCAGTTTTGAAAATAAAATATTTGAAAAAGAAATATTTGAAATAGAATATTTGAAATAGAATATTTGAAAAAGAAATATTTGAAATAGAATATTTGAAATAGAATATTTGAAATAGAATAATTGAAATAGAAATATTTGAAAGGAAATATTTGAAACAGAATATTTGAAAATAGAAATATATGAAGCCGTGTTGATTAGATTGACGCCATTTTGACGCGAACGAGATTTATATCGATTTTATTCATTTTTCAATAAATATTGAAAAGAATTGAAATTCGAATTATATTGAAAAGAATTGAAATTCGAATCAGATTGAAATGAATTGAATATAAAACGAATTCGAATTGAATTGAATGTAAAACGAATTCAAATTGAATTGAATGTAAAACGAATTCGAATTGAATTGAATATAAAACGAATTCGAATTGAATGTAAAACGAATTCGAATTGAATTGAAAGTAAAACGGATTCGAATTGAATTGAATTGAACTGAAAAGAAAATGAATTCAAATCGAATTAAAATCGATTTGAATTGAAATCAATTTGAAATGAATTTAAAACGAATTTATATTTGAAAATTCAATTTTGATTTGAATTTGAAATGAAGTTGAAATCGTTTCGAAAACGAATTTTAAAACGATTTATAAAGCACGTTTTGAAAGGAAATCGACGAAGTATATATTATATATTATATATATATATAATATAATGGCATGAATAGAACGCGCCGCGCCGCGGCAGTTCGCGAATTTCAACCATTGACTTCGAACGGATATTACGGGAGATCCGACTGTCGGATTCTCCTAAAACCGGAACCGTTGGGTTCGTATCGAAAAGAGCTTTCTAACGAATATTAGAAATTTGAAATCTAACGGTTGGATTTGGAATTATGTCCAAATCAAATTTGAAAAAGGTCGCTGTAAGTGCAGTTCGATAGCCGTTAATGGAAATCGACTGTACGAGCCATGATAAAATTATTAAAAATAGTAATAATTTGTGTAAAATCATAAGAAATGATTTAGAAAGAATTGGGATGAAAAACTCCATATTTGAAAAGATAAAAATAGATTTTTATCGATATGAACTAGTTTTGAACTAGGATTAAAATTCTATTTATTTTAAAATAAATAAACTGGATTAAAAATGGTTGAAAATAACCAGAATTTCCAATACTTGCATTGGAATGGATTTGAATCGAAATTGTCTTTGGAATATTTCGATGTTGAATTTCGTGATTATACAGATGTTGTTATGGAAATTTGAAAGATATTTATATATCGTTATTTCCAATACGATATCTGTTGGTCGTAGAATTTGATATTGAATATAAGCCGATATATTTTCTATTCAGAGCCTTGTATTTAATATCGAATGTGATTTGGGTTTGTCGTGAACGGTGTCTTGACTAACACTGTTCTTGAACCCAGTTGAGAAAAGATTAAATCTTTTTATTTAGATTTAATGAAGTGTACCAATTAAATAATATTTAATTGGAATTGAATTGATATTGATTTTTGGGTTTATCGTGGATAGTGTTTTAAATAACACTCGTTCTTTAACCCGATAATTAATGGAATGTGGTTTTGGGTTTATCGTGAACCGTGTTTTAAATGACACTGTTTCTTTAACTCAGCTAACGATTAAAACTAAGTGGAGCTTTAATGAATCTTTAATTAGATTGAAATAATCGAAATGGAGTATCACCAGTTTTGCTCCAGGCGTTAGTTAAATCTTAATTAGATTTGAATTTGAAAAGGTAATTGAATTTACCGATAACACCGTAGTGTTAGATATGAAGTATTACCAGTTTTACTTCATGGGATGAATAGGTTGGGATTGGGAAATTAAAACAAATGATTACTTCGGTAAAGTTCGTTAATCCCGACTAGTTTGAATTGATATTCAAAAGTAGATTAAAGAATAAATTTAAAGAATTTATCTTTGATAAAATTAATGGGAACCTTTCCCTATGAATGTGAAATTTAGAAACTAACTGTCGGTTAGCCAAGCAGAATGGTTTCCTGGATATTGATCTGATGTTGGTTTCGGCCTTCGGGGTTAATATTTGGGGAATTTTTCTCTTGATTAATTACGGTTAGTGACTGATGAATTGGAATGAGGCGTATGTTGTGTTTGTGTAACACTTATTTAAAATATACGCGAGTTATTCGGGAAGACCGGGTTTATCCCATTCTGAATAACTGATACGACGATAAGGCGAAGATGAAGACGGTGGTCGAAGACCGTAGGTCTTCACGTCGTTTGGGTGATTACTGATGATCTTGATTGGGCTGTACACCCAAGAAGATGGAAACAGTTGGTGATCGTCCAGACGTACTTGGAGATCGATGGATATGCGGGGTACTAGGTGCCTCCGGTTTCGTTCAGACCCAGAACGGACTTGTAAATGGACTGTGTGTCTGACATCGGATTTCATTTTGTGTGACTGATACCAGTTGCATAGAGTGGTTTGTCTGTGTGGCATGCTAAGATGCAAATGATCAAGGCTTCTGTTGAAAAGCAAAGTCTTGTGGTTGATGATCAAAGCACGGCCTTTGTGGCGTAGCTTGGTGTAATGTGAATTCGCGAGCCTCACACCCCGGTGGTGAACCAAAAATGGGAGACGGACCTCAGGGGGGACATGCGTTTTCTTTCTAGCTAGGGTGGTGTCAGTGACCTACCAGCCCTGACATTTATATTATTTTCACCTGTGTGGTTGTTGTTGTTGCGAGGCGCCTCGGTTTGATCGGACGATCCGGGTTCGATGGAGTCATTCGTCGACTCACTTACGCCCCAAAGGGCGGAGAAACGTAGTGTTCAGGCATTATAATCCACATCGGTGGACCGGCCCTGACGATCCAAGGGGTAGTTGCGGCTGTTCCTGAGGCTCGGGCTAGAGAGTCTCGAATCGGTTGAGGACTATCTTTTGCCTCGGTTCATACATGGAAACCCAATTTCCAAATACGTGACTTTGCGATTTTGATTGTATAACCTATATATGGCGACATGGTGGTATGGGGCATTCATGCCGCCTATGATTGGTACTTATGATTTGAAGTTTTTTATACACTATACACTTATAATAGTATCAAATGATTTCTTTTAAACGTATCAAGCATTCTTGGCTATTATAAGGTAAAAACCCTATCCCCCGGCTTGCGTTGCATTGTGTGATAGGACCTGGGTCTTATAATAGCTTCATTTTTTCTTTATTTAGCATTGCGCTATTGTTTTATGCACTGGTATTCTTGGGAGGAAACCCGTTCCGTGTTATACGGTGTGGTCCTTTGACTTACCTAACTTTAAAAGTAAAGATTTACAACTGTTTTAGTTCTCACACCAGTCCCATGACTGACCTGGAGTTTATTGTTTTAACCTAAACTCTGGGTGCCCTTATTTTGACACGGGCAGCTAGTAGTTTTGGTTTTGCAGATTTATATTCACAGGATCCTGGTTTACAGCTGGAACGATATCCGGAAAGCTTTGTATCCGTATATCTCTTCTAGTTGTGTATTGTATTATTTTCCGCTGCTATGTATTTAAATGTAATTTAAATCTCTGATATTTCTGTGTAATATTCATTTATACTCTGTATATTCTTGTGATCTGATGCACTGTTGTAATATACAATGAAATGTTCTTCCGTCTGCGTCCTATTGTGTCGTGTTCTCAAAACAATCAGGCGTTTCGAACGGTCTAGATCGGTTTAGCGACTGATTCGGACCGAGCGAGATTCCCGGTCGTCACATCTATCTCAAGCAGAATTCCAAGACGAACGCAACGACACAATATGTTTTACTTATTTCTTCTTCTAAAATTAAGTACTCTTTAATTTGTTAATTTAATATTCTTAGAAATACGGGGTGTTACATTCTCCCCTCCTTAAAGGATTTCGTCCCCGAAATCTCTAAGTTAAGAAGAATGCACATCCTACCATCCAACATCCATCTACTCAACCATCAATCGCAGGCTTCCATTGTCCTTAAAATGTGTCTAATGCTTTTCATGAACATATGCATAGTGTGTGTATATGTCCTTATCTAATGCAAAATCAGGCGGTCTACTGATTCAGTTGACCTCCTTAATGCGAATTATTTCAGTGCCATGAGTCCATCATGTATTCAATTATTCCCAATCATACTTTATAACTTCTACATGAGTGCTCAATCATTCATACAAATGCAACATCCATATGATAACACATCAAGTTTCAATCCATATATATACACATATATGCATATGCAATATGAAAGTGACTGAGCCGATCTAGTACCTAGTGTGTGTGTGTATATATGCATCCACGAGCAACCACTAGCAACCACTTGCAACCATCAATCATAACATATTTCAAATACATGTTTACATCCATTGGTTTCTACCTAAGGATCGAGGATTGGACCGAGAGGTTATACTTAAAAGATAAAGACTAGCAAATAAACTTTACAGAAAAGAGAGATCAAGAATATACCTTCAAAAAGGGTATGATGTGCGTATCTAGTCTTCAGTCTTCTAAGTAACATCTTCTTGAGCTTCACTCCATATTGTTTTGACTGTATTAACTTCACGATTGCGTAGCTTCTTAATTTTTGTTTCCAGAATGTCCGTTGGAACTCATTTCACTGTCGCCTTTCGTTCCACCTTTTCTTCTTATAGTATACTTGGCACTACAACTTCTGCCGTGTCATGCTAACATTTCCTCAAAAAGTCTTCCAAAATCCTATTCACCCTTTCTGTCAAAGGATGATAAGCGGTGCTCAAACATAATTGCGTACTCATGGCTTCTTGCAAGCTTATTTATTAAGGTAAAGTCCCTATTTAATTCAAAAGCGTAGGCCTTACTCCTAGCGATGCCGACTACTAACTTAACCGAAGGGTTTAAAATCAAGGTTTGATATGTATTCTGAACTTTTCCTTTTCACATAAAGAGGACTTGAAGTCAACCTTTTTCTTCTTAAGGCATCCGCTACGAACTTATCCTTACATAAAAATGGTGCCTAGTCCCGTGCCGCATGCATCCGTATATACCGTAAGCCTTGTACTACCGTAAGGTAAAAGTCAAAACTGGGGCCGTTGTAAGAGCCCTCTTCGATTGTTGGAAAGAGATATCACAACCAATATCCCGAGCAAAGGTTAGATTCTTCTTCGTCAATCTTATAAGTGGGGCTAATACCTTCACAAAGTCCTTAATGAACTTCCTATATTAGCCCGCTAGTCCAAGAAAGCTTCTTACTTCTGTTGCATTCCTTGGAACCTTCCAGTCTTGCACCGCAACTACTTTTGCGGGATCTACTATAATCCCTTCTTTGGACGCCACATGTCCTTCTCTCCAAAAATGGCATTTTTGGAGAACTTCTCCTTAAGTTGATGCGCTTGGAGGGTATCCGAGACTTCCCTTAGATGCAAAGCATGTTCTTCCTCATTCCAAAATATCATCTATGCACAAGCGAAGTGAACCATCCGCCTTTATAACGGAAACGATTGGAGCACCCCATTCAGAAATACTTCGCCTTATGAACCCTTTTTCAAGTAACTCTTTTACTTGTTTACTGAGCCCTTCCTTTCCCTTGGATTCATGTGTCGTACAGATAATGCAACTGGATTTGCATTGCCAACTAGATATATGCGGAAGTCTATCTCGCGTTTTAGGGGACAAACGCCTAACCTAATCAAAAACATCTGCGTACTCATGGACTACTCCAACGGATCGCAAATCATCGATAGATGCATCAAGTGATTCTAGGTAGCTAAGACAAATTGATCCCTTAGGATCACACGAAATCTCGAGGGTATTCCCGAGGCAAGTCAAAATTCTAACTACACTTCTTTAACAATTACTAGCTAACCAATCCATGCCTAGAATCAACCCATAGCCCATGAAACCAAAAACATAAGCGTTAGACTTAATACTTATTATAGCTATTCTCAAATTCTTATAAACCAAAGATAAATGAGCTGAACCACCATTTGGATTTAAGACAATAATGGGATCCTCTACTATACAAGCTCTAGGGTGCAGATGCTCAACTATGGAAGCAGATATAAACGAATGTGAAGCGCTAAAATAAAAAGAGTACTAACAGGATGATCAAAAGAAAATTAAACTACGTCTCTCAGGTACGCTGGCGGTGAGACCATGCACTTGCCCTCCGGAAAATCTTGTCTATTGTTCTTGCCCTTGTCCTTAATTATATGACCCGTTATACAATAATAACGACACTTCCTCTTGTCTTAGATTTTTCTGTTCTTTCCTCCTTCGTGAACCAAGTCCATATCCATGAGTTTCTCATCCTTGGGTTGTGTTCCTTAGCCAAACTCCCTCATTCTCATCTTTGCCATCCTTGTGTGGCTTGTTGACAAGTCTCTTGAAAGCTGCCTCCATCGCACGGAAAACCCTACAAAGCTTAAAAGAAAATTAGCCGCAGGTGAAACTACTACGGCTATATATGGAAGTTGGGAATTTCTTCTCCCTTTGACAAGTGTCGTAGTCTCATCAAGCCTACGGAACCATGCCGGGATGAGGTTACCTCCCGGAAAGCCAGGAGCCCCGGAGACTCAGTAAAGAAGGAAAACAAGGATTCAAACAGAGGATCAAAAGATAATACATATGGCTTTGGGGAATATGCATTTAAAACAAAACTTTTCTTTAGAAAATGCTTCTTTTAAAACCGTTTTGAAAATAAATTTTGAAATCTTTTATCTGATCTAGTAACCTTCAGCTCTGATACCAAGTGAAACACCCTACCTCCGTTAAAGTGACTCACAAAAGGGAATGCCTTAACTTCGGTGGAGTGTTATAGGTAAAAGACACAGATAATTTACAAGACAAACATATAAACAGCGGAAAAACTAAATTTATTTCATAAGCACGTGGTTCAGTCAAAACATTACAACAACTGTCTCAAACCAACTTCCAAATCATTACAACAAAATCTCTGTCTTGATTAAAACATAAAGAAGCATAAAATAAAAATAAGGCAGCATAAACCCCCAATAAGAGTGTATCCGAAGCCATAGCCCAAGGAAAGAGAATCCAATAAATACATCTACTCTCTTCAATCTGGAAAGGGTCTGAACTAAGCTGAAGTATTCCCTCCCTGTGAACCTGGGAGGGGGGGGGGGGGAAGAGGCGAAACAAACTAGGTCAAACATAAGTCTGGTAAGTCCAGTGACTTTCAGTATGTAAACAGGTAAAAGTAACATGACATGAATAAACTGAATATAAGACAACACCGTGATAACCAGGATATCAAGATAACATAAGATTAGCATATGATATGATAAGGCAAGATAAACTGAATGCCCTTCTACTCTTTCTCTGCTTCGCTACTACCATGTTATTCTGATTTCAATATCCCTGCACCACCTAACTAGTGTCCCAACTAGTAATCTTTATAAAATGATCGTATGATAATGTGATCCCAATCCCCGCAATTGTGGTAGCCTGCAGGTGTACATCTAGTATGAGGGTCTTACCTCAATCAGCCTAATTGTCATGAAGATGTTAGATGTACCCTTACTACCCTATCGATCGGCTCCTTATTCGTATTAACTTTCCTTGTGTTTGTGTCAGTCAGCCCTCTCTTACATGTAGATACCCTGTGCTGGTCCCACCATAAGGTGTATCAATCCTTATGACAGCAGCCCGACACGATTCAAGATGCACAATGCGTAACTACTGATGCCCAGTGCCTGCTTTTCCACTCCGGAGCACGTGCACGCCCATACTCCTCGGAACTACACTGCTGCACCCCCTACTGCTATTTTGACCGCTTATAATCAACCCAGTAATTGTGCCCCACCCTGCCTAGTTCAGGGTACCATGATACATCTATGTGAGTTACTGCTGAAATGGGTCCCCGTTACTAGGGTTTCCTACTGGTTAAGTTTTGTGGGCCTATATACACGGATATTACCCACCAACCTGTTATGTACTTAACCCTCCCACAGAATCAAGCATGTTTATTTAATGGTTAAGTTTTGTCCGTTCATTTTAACTTAACCCACCCACTCATCATGTCATGTTGGTTAAGTGTTTCTTATTAACTTAACCCTACTCGATCATCATGTTATATTGGTTAAGTGTTTCCTATTAACTTAACCATACTCATTCACATATTGGTTAAGTGTTTCCTTATTAACTTAACCCTACTCATTCATCATATCATATTGGTTAAGTGTTCCTTATTAATTTAACCCTACTCATTCATCATGTCATATTGGTTAAGTGTTCCTTATTAACTTAACCCTACTCATTCATCATGTCATATTGGTTAAGTGTTCCTTATTAACTTAACCCTATCCGCTTGTTCATGTAATGTTGGTTAAGTTGTCATCTTACTCAGGTTAACTTAACCCTACCCACCTAACACGTTTTTGGTATCGTATTCATCTTTGATCAGCATTAATTAATTATCAATGCACAGACCTCTCTGTAACAACCCGGAAAATCTGAGCCAATTTTAAAAATTTATTTTAAGGAAATTTTGTTAGAAAACGTGTTAGAATTTAAATTTTTCATTTTTTTTATTTAAATAACAAATAATTTTAACGTAGCAATTATTTGTTTATTTATTTATTTATTCATGCGCAAGAAACATTAATGTCATTGTCATCTTTCATTATATATATATATATATCATGAAATACTCAGCAAAATTTATTTGTTTTAACACGTACATACATGTATGCATAAATTTCTATTCACCTGTTGTCTTTCTATCTATTTATTTGGTTTTACACATATATACAATGTATACTACATACATGAATGGAAATATGACAATAAATTTTGTGTATTAATTGTAACTTATTTCCAATTTATCACCTATGAATTAAATAGCCACTGGTTTCCCACGCTAGTTAATTAATCTATTGCAATCGTTATTATTTTTAAATTAGTTAACATTCAATGTATTCCTCTAATTACCATTCTTAATTGATGTTATCATTTACCTTACAATTTATACAAACATAATTTCCAAATATTACAACATAATGTAAAATACACATTAATTCATATATATATATATATGTGTGTATATATATATATCTTAAGCATTAATTTAATTCCGTTATTCTCTGTATCTATGTGATTTACTTTAAGATTTCTGAATAGAGAAATGTTGATCTTTACTTTAATATATCTTCATATAAGTACATATAATACTTAATTTACAGTATTCATTAGTCTAGAAGCAAATCTGGGCTTAAATGAAAAAAAAAGATGTAAATGTAGAATGGTAAACTAGGAAGAGAATTTCAAGTAATTATGTTTAGACTCATAAAACAAAGAATTATAACATAAAATTGGAAAACATAAAATATTTTAGTTAGTTATGTAACACACCGCATTTTAAGCAACAAAATTATTAAAATAACCATGGGAGTAATGTGCGTTCGAAATTGGAAACGTTACAATGGAATATACAGAATTAAATAAAAAGAAATAGAAGAAGGAATGAAAGTTAATAAATGGTATTTTATAAAATAATCGGAAAGTATACACAAACATTATTTAAAAAAAACAATGAGTGTTTGAATTTGAAAGTAATGGAAGATTATTAACATTAACATATTAGCAAACTTCATTTAATAAAATAGGAAAACAAATGTGTGATAGAAAGGGATTAAATCAAGAAAGAGAAATAATTAATATTAAAACGACAATATTTCCTTTAAATTACCAATGCATGTCAATTAAGGACTTTTTAGTGAATTAACGAATATTATATTATAAATATAATCCTAAATTATCCTAAACACTAATGTCTAAACATCAGCCGCCGTCTTTGAAGAAAACAATGGCCATAAAGCACCGAACCTTCTTCCATTCGATCTCCCTCTTCTCTTAATAAAAAAAATCAACACTTCCAAAGCAAAATGAAAGAGGGCAATGAAATCGATCTATTCAACGGTGAAGATCTGATAATACTCGCCGAGGAGACCGGAATCCTGCTTGAAACAACGGCAGTTCGTGTGGGTTTTCAGACCAAATAGGACCCGCGAGATGGCAAGCGTGACCAGCACAGGGATGGCGACTCGAGGCTTGGCGGCGTGGAGCTGTCAGGTCGGAGAACGATGCATCCGGGAGCCGTGCGGTTGGAGGTTTCAAGGTTGAGCACGATGGGTTCCTGTGTTTCGATGAAGAAGATGGAGTAGCAGAAAGTAACGGCCGTGTTTTAAGTTAATGTAATTAATATATTAAATTAATTAATCAAGTTATTAATGAATTTATTTAATGTAATTTACATTCAAACACTTGTATCTTTGTCAAACGGATTCAGAATTCAGTGATTCCAGTTGCGTTGGAATTGTCTTGCCAAACTCTACAACATGGAAACGATTAAAGCTGAAACGGAGACAGTTGAAAATTCAGACAAATCAATGCGAGAAATCCTTTCTTTTTATTTGTATTATTATAAATAAAAATAATAATTGTTAATTATAAATGTGGTAATTACGCATATGTTGTATTATTCTGTGACTGCCATACTTGATTTGATTTGTGATTGTTATGTGGTGTGGATCTGTTGAAAATGGATAATTGTGTTGACACCAAAATCATACGTTTGGGTAAATAGGAAAAATGGTTAAACAAAAACCATTATTTTTAATTATCATATTTGTGACACCAAAGTCATACGTTTGGGTAAATAGGAAAAATGGTTAAACAAAAACCATTATTTTTAATTATCATATTTGTGACACCAAATTCATACGTTTAGATAAATAGGAAATTGGTTTATAAAAAAAAACATTATTTTAGCTACCAAATTTGTGACACCCAAGTTGACATTTGCATGAAATAGGGAAATGTTTTGAAATAGTAAAAACATGATTTCAATAAAATGTACATATTTCATGTAATGATAAAATATAAAAATTGTTTCATGTTTATGAAATGTAAAACAGGTTCACATTAAAACTACGTATATTAATGTAATGAATGCATTACCAAAAAATGGTCATGATTAAAATATAAAACATCATTACATTAAAAAAATTCAATTTTTTTAATGTAATGAATGCATTACCAAAAATTTGGCATTTGTATAACATAGGAATTTGATTACAAAGTAATGACCATTTATTCGTCATTTGTATACCCATGAAAATACCATTGTTATGTTTCATGTTAAAAATAAAATCGTCATGCAAATAAAACAATATTTTATTTGTTATGTAAATATAATTTGTAGTCACATTAAATAGCATGTTTATGTTACTTGTTGAATAGGATTTGTTAACAAATAAAATCACCATTTTTGTTTGCTAAGATAACATAGAAAATTGTTTACGAATAAATATTCATTTATTTGTCATTAGAATAACATAGGAAACTGTTTACAAATAAATATGCATTTATTTGACATTATAATTCATAGGAAAATATCTACACATAAAATATTATTTCGTGTGATATTAGATTAGAGATTTCATTTTTATGTAAAATGCTATATTAGAAATAGATATTACATTTTTATGTAAAATGTTACATTAGATTGAAAATTACATTTTATGTAAAATGTTATATTGGATTAGAAATAACATTTTCATATAAAATGCCGCATTAGAGAAAAATAACATTTTTTATTATAGAATGTAGCATGAGAATTAAAATAACATTTTCGTTAATGAATGTATATTGGGTTAAAATAACACTTTGTTATCAAATGTGACATTAGATTAAAATAACGCCTTGTTATAGAAGGTGACATTAGAAAAAAAGTAACATTTTAGTTTGAAAATGTTACATAAGTAAGAAATAACATTTTTAGTTTAAAATATTGCATAAAAGGAAAAAGTTACCTTTTTATTTAGATGTAAACAAAAGAGTAGAATAAAAAGTTATCTTCTTGTTTACCATTTCAATGTAAACAAAAGAGTAGTATTAAACGTCACACTTCTAATGTAATATTCTTTTTAGTTTAAAAGGAACAAATTTAACGTTATCCTCTTTTGAGAATGAAAAAGTACATATTTTTTTATGTAACATTCTTTTTAGATTAAAAAGAACCATTTTAGCTTTATTCTCTTTTGAGGATAAAAAGAACATTTTAAGCATCATATTCTTTTTAGAATAATAAGGACATTTTTGTTACAAAATGTAAATTAGAATAAAAAGAATAGAAAATAAAAATCACATTTCTATTTGTGACATGAAACATTAAAAAGGATAAGAAAATAAAAATCACATTCTTATTTGTGACATGGAACATTAGAAAAGTATGAAAACAAAATATCCATTTTGTTAATTAGAAAAGTATGAAAATGAAATTGTCATTATAGTAGTAAAGTCATGTTAATGAAAAACATCACATTTGTTAGAAAAGTTATGTTAATGAAGAATATCACATTTGTTAGAAATATTATGTTAGTATAAGAATATCACATATATTAGGAAATGATAAGTTGGACTAATAATAACATTTTAATTCTAAAATGTTAGAGTAAAGAAAAATAACATTTTAGTTATAAAATGTCATGATTGAATAAAAATAACATTTTGATTATAAAATGTGGAGTTGACAAGTATATCACTTTTATATGTGTTTTGTTGAATTAGAGTTGTCGACAAAACAAATGTATCACTTTTATATGCGTTTTGTTGAATTAGAGTTGTCGACAAAACAAATATATCGCTGCTATATGTTTATGTTGAAATAGAATTGTCAACAAGAACAAAGATATCCTTTTTATTTGTTTTTGTTGAGATGTTAGAATTGATTTAACATAAAATATCCTTTTATGTTAATATGAAAGGTTAGAAAATGTTAACATAGAAAAATATTCTTTTATATGATATTAGAATGCATAGAAATTTGTGAACATATAAAATATCCTTTTTATGATATTAGAACATATAAAAAGAGTAAACAAATAAAATATACTTTTATTTGTCACTAAAGTACATAAGAATAAGGTAGAGGAATAAAGGTGTTATGTTAGTTGAAAACTAAATGTGAAAGAATGATAAAAACATTTATTTTTATCATTTAATTAGAATAAGACAAAATATACATTTTTGTTAGTTAAAAAGAGATTAAAACAAAAACTACATTTTTGTTAGATAAATGAATTAAAAACAATTTTGTCAGATTGGAATTGTTGAAACCAAAATGATACATTTTCTATGTAAATAGGATATGTAAAATAAGAGGATAACAGAATACATTTATTTACATTTATTATGTGAATAGGCTATGTAAAAGCAAAGAATACTTTATCCACATTTAGTGTAAACAAAGCATGAGATAAAGAAAAGAATATTTTATTTACATATAGGTAAATAAAACATGATATAAGAAAAGAGACATTTTTATTTACTATTTAGTGTAAATGAAAATAGGACATAGAAGAAGAATTATACTTTTATTTGCATTTCAAGATGCGAATAAAAACATGAATATGAAAAGTACATTTTTATTTACATTGTAGATGTAAATAAAAATATGAAAAAGTGCATTTTTATTTACATTTTAGGTGCAAATAAAAACATAGAAATAAAAGTGACATTGCAGATTTACATTTTAGATGTAATCACAAAGATAAGATTTAATGGATTTAATGTAATATTTTTATTGTCAGAATAGAGACAATAAAAAAGAATAGAATTAAAAGGTTATATTTTTATTTACCTTTTGATACAAATGAAAGGAATAAATGTAAGGTGTTAATTACATTTTAAGTGTAAACAAAAAGGATAAATGTAAAGCGACATTTTTATTGATATTTTATTCAATAAAAAGATTAGAATTAAAAGAAGCATATTTATTGTCATTTTAGATGCGATAAAAGAATAGATCTTAATAGTTGAAATCACCAAACGATTTATATTTATATATTATATATATATAAATATAAATTAAAATAAAATAAAACGAATCACGCTGCTGCAGTTCGCGATTTGAAATCGTAACTTCAAACGATTATACCGAAAGATCCAACCATCGGATTTTCCCAAAACTGGAACCGTTAGAACCGCTTTGGGAAGATCTTCCCAACGATATAAATTTTGTTAAAATCCAACGGTTAGATGTCGAGATAAGTGTAAATCAAATTTCGATAAAAACTGCGCCAGGGCCGCCATCGACCCGAAGCGTCGTTAAATTAAATGAGCTATTTTTATATATACATAAAATAGCGATAAACCGTTACAAATAAATATGAACGATATGAAATGATTTAAATGATAATTATTGGGGAATTATTTGAAAAGACCGGGTTTAACTCATTTCAAATAATTATACGACGATTTAAGTCGAAGAGTTGAAGACGGTGACTGAAGACCGACGATCTTCACATCGAATGGATGTGTTGCTACTGAGGCCCATGATTGGAGTAGCTACCTTGAAGGGGAGTCAGGGGTAGCCGTCCGGACGTATTGTTGATTGTTCGGATATGCGAGGTATAAGATGCCTCCGGTTTCGTTCAGACCCAGAACGGACTCGTAAATGGATAGCATGCCTGACGTTGTATTCCTTTATACTGTATTCATTGATCTCTGCTAAATATATATCTGTTTGTTGTTCTACATCCTTCTTTAAGACGTACGAGCTTAGAGGTTATATATTGGCAGAAATCAATGGTATGGTATGGTTTGACAATGTGGCATGCCAAGATGCATGGATCAAGGCTTTTGTTGAAAAGCAGGGCCTTGTGGGATGATCAAAGCATAGCCTGTTTAGGCATAACTTTGTGTATAGTGTGATTTCGCGAGCCTCACACCTCGGTATGAGTCAAAAACGGGAGAAGGGAACGCAGGGAGTGCACATGTTTCTTTCTAGCTAGAGTGATGTCAGTGCTTAAACCGGCTGGCATTTTACTTATGTGGGTGAAGGATTATGAGGTACCTCGGGATTTATAGGTTGTTAGTGGCCATATGGAGGTTCAAAGGAACTGGGAAACGTGTGTTCAGGCATAACTAATCCACTACCGTTAGGTAGGGACCGGCCCTGCAGATAACCAAGGGTTGCCTATAGGTGTGATCCTGAGGCATTTGCTAGAGTGTCCTCGAATCGGTAAGAAGCTCCTCCCTAGCCTTGACTCTTGATGGAAACCAAATCTCCAATACGACTCCATGCGGTTTTGATTCTAGAACTAGTATGGCGACATAGTAGGATGGTGTGCTATGTCGTCTATGATTGATACATTATGATTGAAATTATTTTTGAAACATATACATACACTAGTAATAATATCACATCGGTTTTATCGTATCAAGCATTTTTGACCATTATAAAGTAAAACTCTATCCTCCTGTTTGCATTGCATTGTGTGATGGGACTTGAGTCTTATAATGGTTTCATTTTTCTAAAAAGCACTGCGTTGTTTGACGATTTACTTTATTTTATGCACTGGCAATCCAATGGAGTAAACCCGTTCCGCGTTAGCGGCATGGTCCTGTGATTAGCCTTTTGTCTAGATTAGTTAAGTTAAGATTTCTCATACCAGTCCCATGACTGACCTGTAGTTTGTTTCACTGGCAAACTCGGGTGCCTATATTTTTCACACGGGCAGTCGTTTAGCTTTTTGCAGATATTCATCTCTTTAGCAGGATCCTGGATCGAAGCTTAAAGCTGTGTCTAGAGCTTTTGATAATCTTCCGCTGCAATGTATTAAAATATTGTAATTTATCTTCCGCTGTATTATTTTATTTTTCGATGTACTCTGATATTTTGTACTCTGATGTAACATTATTATGATGTTTATAAAAGTCTGATGTTATTGTTCTGATGTATTGTATTCCCAAAGTTAACGTATGCAGGTTTGAACGATTTTGATCGATCTAGCGATCGATTAAGGTTGGCCAAAATGCGTGTCATTACAGTTGGTATCAGAGCTCAGGTTAGCTCAAATCTTTGGGATACAACTCGTTAGAACTGAACAAAAGACTCATCAGAGATTGGATTAGTAATATCCAATAAGAATACTCATTAGACATAGGGTCGGCAGTATCCTAGAATGAGAAAACTCGTTAGAGATGGGGTTAGCAATGCCCTAGAATGAGTTGAGAGTGCCAAGATTATAAATAACGTATTTGTGATTATATATATAATTCGATCTTAGAAAATATGATTTATATATATATAAGTTATATATATTTGAAAAACTAATCAACTAATTGATTGATGATTGTATTGTGTGATTATTAGTTCAACTATTAAAATTATTGAAACTAATAAAAGAAGGAAAATTGAGTTGATAAATAAAACAACTTTCAGCTCCGTTCCTTTTCGAGGACGAAAAGATTTTAAGTAGGGGAGATTGTAACAACCCGGAAAATCAGAGCTGATTTTAAAAATTTATTTTAAGGAAATTTTGTTAGAAAACGTGTCAGAATTTAAAATTTTCATTTTTTTTATTTAAATAAAAAATAATTTTAACGTAGCAATTATTTGTTTATTTATTTATTCATGCGCAAGAAACATTAATGTCATTGCCATCTTTCATTATATATATATATCATGAAATACTCAGTAAAATTTATTTGTTTTAACACGTACATACATGTATGCATAAATTTATATTCACCTGTTGTCTTTCTATCTATTTATTTGGTTTTACACGTATATTCAGTGTATACTACATACATGCATGGAAATATGACAATAAATTTTGTGTATCAATTGTAACTTATTTCCAATTTATCACCTATGAATTATATAGCCACTGGTTTCCCACGCTAGTCAATTAATCTATTGTAATCGTTATTATTTTAAATTAGTTAACATTCAATGTATTCCTCTAATTACCATTCTTAATTGATGTTATCATTTACCTTAAAATTTATACAAACATAATTTCCAAATATTACAACATAATGTAAAATACACATTAATTCATATATATATATATATATATATATATATATATATATATATCTTAAGCAATAATTTTATTCCGTTATTCTCTATATCTATGTGATTTACTTTAAGATTTCTGAATAGGGAAATGTTGATCTTTACTTTAATATATCTTCATATAAGTACATATAATACTTAATTTACAGTATTCATTAGTCTAGAAGCAAATCTGGGCTTAAATGAAAAGAAAAAAGATGTAAATTTAGAATGGTAAACTAGGAAGAGAATTTGCAGTAATTATGTTTAGACTCATAAAGCAAAGCATTATAACATAAAATTGGAAAACATAAAATATTTTAGTTAGTTATGTAACACACCGCATTTTAAGCAACAAAATTATTAAAATAACCATGGGAGTAATGTGCGTTCGAAATTGGAAACGTTACAATGGAATATACAGAATTAAATAAAAAGAAACAGAAGAAGGAATGAAAGTTAATAAATGGTATTTTATAAAATAATCGGAAAGTATACACAAACATTATTTAAAAAAAAAACAATGAGTGTTTGAATTTGAAAGTAATGGAAGATTATTAACATTAACATATTAGCAAACTTCATTTAATAAAATAGGAAAACAAATGTGTGATAGAAAGGGATTAAATCAAGAAAGGGAAATAATTAATATTAAAACGACAATATTTCCTTTAAATTACCAATGCATGTCAATTAAGGACTTTTTAGTGAATTAACGAATATTATATTATAAATATAATCCTAAATTATCCTAAACCCTAATGTCTAAACATCAGCCGCCGTCTTTGAAGAAAACAATGGCCATAAAGCACCGAACCTTCTTCCATTCGATCTCCCTCTTCTCTTAATAAAAAAATCAACACTTCCAAAGCAAAATGAAAGAGGGCAATGAAATCGATCTATTCAATGGTGAAGATCTGATAATACTCGCCGAGGAGACCGGAATCCTGCTTGAAACAACGGCAGTTCGTGTGGGTTTTCTGACCAAATGGGACCCGCGAGATGGCAAGCGTGGTCAGCACAGGGATGCCGACTCGAGGCTTGGCGGCGTGGAGCTGTCAGATCAGAGAGCGATGCATCCAGGAGCCGTGCGGTTGGAGGTTTCAAGGTTGAGCACGATGGGTTCCTGCGTTTCGATGAAGAAGATGGAGTAGCAGAAAGTAACGGCCGTGTTTTAGGTTAATGTAATTAATATATTAAATTAATTAATCAAGTTATTAATGAATTTATTTAATGTAATTAACATTCAAACACTTGTATCTTTGTCAAACGGATTCAGAATTTAGTGATTCCAGTTGCGTTGGAATTGTCTTGCCGAACTCTACAACATGGAAATGATTAAAACTGAAACGAAGACAGTTGAAAATTCAGACAAATCGATGTGAGAAATCCTTTCTTTTTATTTGTATTATTATAAATAAAAATAATAATTGTTAATTCTAAATGTGGTAATTACGCATATGTTGTATTATTCTATGACTGCCATACTTGATTTGATTTGTGATTGTTATGTGGTGTGGATCTGTTGAAAATGGATAATTGTTTTGACACCAAAATCATACGTTTGGGTAAATAGGAAAAATGGTTAAACAAAAACCATTATTTTTAATTATCATATTTGTGACACCAAAATCATACGTTTGGGTAAATAGGAAAAATGGTTAAACAAAAACCATTATTTTTAATTACCATATTTGTGACACCAAATTCATACGTTTAGATAAATAGGAAATTGGTTAATAAAAAAAACCATTATTTTAGCTACCAAATTTGTGACACCCAAGTTGACATTTGCGTGAAATAGGGAAATGTTTTAAAATAGTAAAAACATGATTTCAATAAAATGTACATATTTCATGTAATGATAAAATATAAAAATTGTTTCATGTTTATGAAATGTAAAACAAGTTTACATTAAAACTACGTACATTAATGTAATGAATGCATTACCAAAAAAGGGTCATGATTAAAATAGAAAACATCATTACATTAAAAAAATTCAATTTTTTTTAATGTAATGAATGCATTACCAAAAATTTGGCATTTGTATAACATAGGAATTTGATTACAAAGTAATGACCATTTATTCGTCATTTGTATACCCATGAAAATACCATTGTTATGTTTCATGTTAAAATTAAAATCGTCATGCAAATAAAACAATATTTTATTTGTCATGTAAATATAATTTGTATTCACATTAAATAGCATGTTTATGTTACTTGTTAAATAGGATTTGTTAACAAATAAAATCACCATTTTTATTTGCTAAGATAACATAGAAAATTGTTTATGAATAAATATTCATTTGTTTGTCATTATAGTAACATAGGAAACTGTTTACAAATAAATATGCATTTATTTGACATTTGAATTCATAGGAAAATATCTACACATAAAATATTATTTCATGTGATATTAGATTAGAGATTTCATTTTTATGTAAAATGCTATATTAGAAATAGAAATTACATTTTTATGTAAAATGTTACATTAGATTGAAAATTACATTTTATGTAAAATGATATATTAGATTAGAAATAACATTTTCATATAAAATGTCGCATTAGAGAAAAATAACATTTTTTATTATAGAATGTAGCATGAGAATTAAAATAACATTTTCGTTAAAGAATGTATATTAGGTTAAAATAACACTTTGTTATCAAATGTGACATTAGATTAAAATAACGCCTTGTTATAGAAGGTGACATTAGAAAAAAAGTAACATTTTAGTTTGAAAATGTTACATAAGTAAGAAATAACATTTTTAGTTTAAAATATTGCATAAAAGGAAAAAGTTACCTTTTTATTTAGATGTAAACAAAATAGTAGAATAAAAAGTTATCTTCTTGTTTACCATTTCGATGTAAACAAAAGAGTAGGATTAAACGTCACACTTCTAATGTAATATTCTTTTTAGTTTAAAAGGAACAAATTTAACGTTATTCTCTTTTGAGAATGAAAAATACATTTTTTTATGTAACATTCTTTTTAGATTAAAAAGAACCATTTTAGCATTATTCTCTTTTGAGGATAAAAAGAACATTTTAAGCATCATATTCTTTTTAGAATAAAAAGGACATTTTTGTTACAAAATGTAAATTAGAATAAAAAGAATAGAAAATAAAAATCACATTTTTATTTGTGACATGAAACATTAAAAAGGATAAGAAAATAAAAATCGCATTCTTATTTGTGACATGGAACATTAGAAAAGTATGAAAACAAAATATCCATTTTGTTAATTAGAAAAGTATGAAAATGAAATTGTCATTATAGTAGTAAAGTCATGTTGATGAAAAACATCACATTTGTTAGAAAAGTTATGTTAATGAAGAATATCACATTTGTGAGAAATATTATGTTAGTATAAGAATATCACATATATTAGGAAATGATAAGTTGGACTAATAATAACATTTTAATTCTAAAATGTTAGAGTAAAGAAAAATAACATTCTAGTTATAAAATGTCAAGATTGAATAAAAATAACATTTTGATTATAAAATGTGGAGTTGACAAGTATATCACTTTTATATGTGTTTTGTTGAATTAGAGTTGTCGACAAAACAAATGTATCACTTTTATATGCGTTTTGTTGAATTAGAGTTGTCGACAAAACAAATATATCGCTGCTATATGTTTATGTTGAAATAGAATTGTCAACAAGAACAAAGATATCCTTTTTATTTGTTTTTGTTGAGATGTTAGAATTGATTTAACATAAAATATCCTTTTATGTTAATATGAAAGGTTAGAAAATGTTAACATAGAAAAATATTCTTTTATATGATATTAGAATGCATAGAAATTTGTGAACATATAAAATATCCTTTTTATGATATTAGAACATATAAAAAGAGTAAACAAATAAAATATACTTTTATTTGTCACTAAAGTACATAAGAATAAGGTAGAGGAATAAAGGTGTTATGTTAGTTGAAAACTAAATGTGAAAGAATGATAAAAACATTTATTTTTATCATTTAATTAGAATAAGACAAAATATACATTTTTGTTAGTTAAAAAGAGATTAAAACAAAAACTACATTTTTGTTAGATAAATGAATTAAAAACAATTTTGTCAGATTGGAATTGTTGAAACCAAAATGATACATTTTCTATGTAAATAGGATATGTAAAATAAGAGGATAACAGAATACATTTATTTACATTTATTATGTGAATAGGCTATGTAAAAGCAAAGAATACTTTATCCACATTTAGTGTAAATAAAGCATGAGATAAAGAAAAGAATATTTTATTTACATATAGGTAAATAAAACATGATATAAGAAAAGAGACATTTTTATTTACTATTTAGTGTAAATGAAAATAGGACATAGAAGAAGAATTATACTTTTATTTGCATTTCAAGATGCGAATAAAAACATGAATATGAAAAGTACATTTTTATTTACATTGTAGATGTAAATAAAAATATGAAAAAGTGCATTTTTATTTACATTTTAGGTGCAAATAAAAACATAGAAATAAAAGTGACATTGCAGATTTACATTTTAGATGTAATCACAAAGATAAGATTTAATGTAATATTTTTATTGTCAGAATATAGACAATAAAAATGAATAGAATTAAAAGGTTATATTTTTATTTACCTTTTGATACAAATGAAAGGAATAAATGTAAAGTGATATCTTTAATTACATTTTAAGTGTAAACAAAAAGGATAAATGTAAAGCGACATTTTTATTGATATTTTATTCAATAAAAAGATTAGAATTAAAAGAAGCATATTTATTGTCATTTTAGATGCGATAAAAGAATAGATCTTAATAGTTGAAATCACCAAACGATTTATATATATATATATATAAATTAAAATAAAATGAATCAAGATGTTGCAGTTCGCGATTTGAAATCGTAACTTCAAACGATTATACCGAAAGATCCGACCGTCGGATTTTCCCAAAACTGGAACCGTTAGAACCGCTTTGGGAAGATCTTCCCAACGATATAAATTTTGTTAAAATCCAACGGTTTGATGTCGAGATAAGTGTAAATCAAATTTCGATAAAAACAGCGCCAGGGCCGCCATCGACCCGAAGCGTCGTTAAATTAAATGAGCTATTTTTATATATACATAAAATAGCGATAAACCATTACAAATAAATATGAACGATATGAAATGATTTCAATGATAATTATTTGGGAATTATTTGAAAAGACCGGGTTTAACTCATTTCAAATAATTATACGACGATTTAAGTCGAAGAGTTGAAGACGGTGACTGAAGACCGACGATCTTCACATCGAATGGATGTGTTGCTACTGAGGCCCATGATTGGAGTAGCTACCTTGAAGGGGAGTCAGGGGTAGCCGTCCGGACGTATTGTTGATTGTTCGGATATGCGAGGTATAAGGTGCCTCCGGTTTCGTTCAGACCCAGAACGGACTCGTAAATGGATAGCATGTCTGACGTTGTATTTCTTTATACTGTATTCGTTGATCTCTGCTAAATATATATATGTTTGTTGTTCTACACCCTTCTCTAAGACGTACGAGCTTAGAGGTTATATATTGGCAGAAATCAATGGTATGGTATGGTTTGACAATGTGGCATGCCAAGATGCATGGATCAAGGCTTTTGTTGAAAAGCAGGGCCTTGTGGGATGATCAAAGCATAGCCTGTTTAGGCATAGCTTTGTGTATAGTGTGATTTCGCGAGCCTTACACCTCGGTATGAGTCAAAAACGGGAGAAGGGAACGCAGGGAGTGCACATGTTTCTTTCTAGCTAGAGTGATGTCAGTGCTTAAACTGGCTGGCATTTTACTTATGTGGATGAAGGATTATGAGGTACCTCGGGATTTATAGGTTGTTAGTGGCCATATGGAGGTTCAAAGGAACTGGGAAACGTGCGTTCAGGCATAACTAATCCACTACCGTTAGGTAGGGACCGGCCCTGCAGATATCCAAGGGTTGCCTATAGGTGTGATCCTGAGGCATTTGCTAGAGTGTCCTCGAATCGGTAAGAAGCTCCTCCCTAGCCTTGACTCTTGATGGAAACCAAATCTCCAATACGACTCCATGCGGTTTTGATTCTAGAACTAGTATGGCGACATAGTAGGATGGTGTGCTATGTCGTCTATGATTGATACATTATGATTGAAATTGTTTTTGAAACATATACATACACTAGTAATAATATCACATCAGTTTTATCGTATCAAGCATTTTTGACCATTATAAGGTAAAACTCTATCCTCCGGTTTGCGTTGCATTGTGTGATGGGACTTGAGTCTTATAATGGTTTCATTTTTCTAAAAAGCATTGCGTTGTTTAACGATTTACTTTATTTTATGCACTGGAAATCCAATGGAGTAAACCCGTTCCGCGTTAGCGGCGTGGTCCTGTGATTAGCCTTTTATTTAGATTAGTTAAGTTAAGATTTCTCATACCAGTCCCATGACTGACCTGTAGTTTGTTTCACTGGCAAACTCGGGTGCCCATATTTTTCACACGGGCAGTCGAGTAGCTTTTTGCAGATATTCATCTCTTTAGCAGGATCCTGGATCGAAGCTTAAAGCTGTGTTCAGAGCTTTTGATAATCTTCCGCTGCAATGTATTAAAATATTGTAATTTATCTTCTGCTGTATTATTTTATTTTTCGATGTACTCTGATGTAACATTATTATGATGTTTATAAAAGTCTGATGTTATTGTTCTGCTGTATTGTATTCCCAAAGTTAACGTATGCGGGTTTGAACGATTTTGATCGATCTAGCGATCGATTAAGATCGACCAAAATGTGTGTCGTTACATCTCACATTAGGTCGATAGCTTGCGGCTGCTGGATGTGCCGGGCGGTTCCGGGCAGACTTCTGACACAAGCCAGACCTAACCTCGTGTCTAAGCATTTCTTAGTTATGCCTATGACCTCTCACATTAGACTGACCGTTTTCGTTTACTGGTTATGCCGGTTGGTTCCGGGCAGATTTCCACCGCAAATGGAGTCTAACCTCGTGCCTCGGCATGTTTATCTTGGCCAATTTGTTCATTTACAGATTATTCCAGCTTCAGGCTAGTTATGTCAATTTATTCATCTACATCGTAGGCTTTCCAATTATATTATTCACTTTCAACAGATTTCAACATATTAGTCAGTTTAACAAATTAAACATCACTTAAAGTTCCATTAACATATCTCGCCTAATCATAAATTATTCCTATAACTTACACGCCCAAAATCATGGTCATAATTCATAATATAACACATGCCCTAAGGTTTAGTTATATTGCACCGTATAGAATATTCTCCAAAAACCCCCAATTCATGATTCATAGTACAAACTATGCCAAATTATAGCCTTTAATTATAGTGCATGCCAATTACCCAAAATTCCAATTTAGGCGTGTTCACATTTAACAGTTATCCCTATCTTACTATAGGTTTTCATGCCTAAGCCATATATCACTATACACAATAATCTCCTTCTTCCAAGTCATAAACTATCATATATAATATGCCCCAATTTTAGGTCTTAAACCATAATATGTACTATGTCTTACATGTTTACAGTTCAATTTACGCCCCAAATCCCAGGTCATATGTCCAATATACTTTATGCCTCAAATCTCAAGTCATATGTTCGATACACTTTATGTTTTAAATACAACATGTGTTATGTCCTCAAATCAGTTACAAATCAGTTATGCCCAATTATACATAATTTAATACTTCTCCCAATTTTAGCGCTGACCATGTCCAAATCATATATTATGCCCAATTTTCCAAATGTACGTTCATCTCTTATGAGATTTGGCTCAGGCTCGTAGTAGCCTGGCTATAAAAACAAAAAGGGAAGAAGGAAAGAAGAGATAAAGAATGGACATAATAACATCAATGAGATAGATCCAATGGATATAGAAAGACAGATTGAAATAGGCATAATCTCATATTCAGATTTATTACAATTGCAGAATCACGATTAAATTTTATTTCTGGAAGTAACATGAACTCACAAATTACAGAACGGTCTTGAATTCTGCGATCTGATTTCTGAATTTGATTAGCTATTCCTTTGATGTAGACTTTGATTGTTAACTTGAAAAATCTATTTTGATTGATTAATGTAGAGGCTAGGTCACTTCAGGTTTTAGCAGCATATATACGCCTATGAATTCGTGTGGAGAAAACAATAGGTTTAGGGGTCTTTTTATAGGCGTATAGGGAGATTTAAAGCCTTCAGATCAGTCTAGAAGTCATTAGAATCGTCGAGAGCAAAATACCACGTCACACGGCGAATCAGAAAGCGACACGTGGAGAAACACGTCATCGGCCAGATCTGGGCCGACAGGGGTCGACTCCCCTATAGGGGGGTCGACACCTATGTCGACACCCCTATAGGGGGGTCGACTCCTATGTCGACTCCCCAAGGGGGGTCGATACCTCTAAGCGGGAAATTTCCTGCTCAGCCTGCTTTGACCCAAATTCGAGATTTGAACCCTGTTTTGACTTCTGGAATTATTTTATATGTATATATATATACTTCCTTAGGCGTATACAAATTTCTAAGGCTTATAACTTCTTCATACGGTGTCCGATTTACGCAAACTCGGACTCTATCTCAAGAAGAATTTCGAGATGAACGCAACGGCGCAATCCGTTTTACTTAATTCTTCTTCTAAAATTAAGTACTCTTTAATTTGTTAATTTAATATTCTTAGAAAATACGGGGTGTTACATGGTGTCTCTATTTTATGCATATTTGAAAATCATTAGAACTCGAAAGACTTTATGACTGACCCTTTTGTTTTAGCTTCTTTCTTCCTTTCCCCTTAGGTCCTCAGAGTGGTAGCACTCCTCAGTGATTAGGACTTTCTTTTCAACTTGGATCTGGACTTTCTGAGATGCACCGCTATAACTAACTTTCTGCTTTGTTATGGCTCGCTATGAGGGATATGATTTTATATTATGGCGTTCTGTTATTTTGCATTGATAGATTTGAGATACTTGGTTTTGATGTAACCGGTTTGATGACGTTACCTGTTTTGAGACTGTGTTTTGATTTTCAATAATAAAGTTAAAATTTTCCGTTGCTTATTTTATATATGTCTTGTGAATTTATGTACTGTTTACCTATTGCGCTTCATGAAACTTAATGCATTCTCTTATTAATGACATTAATGGACGTGGGGTATCATAATACTGCCTTACTTGCCATGAATTCTATCCTGACTAAAGTAGTTTTGCACCATATTTCCCTTCTTTCGATTTCCTGTCAGGCTATGTCGATTTTGGGTACATATATACTTTGCCTCCACTATTTTGGTCTACTTTTATTTATATGAAAACCGTAACCTTGTTTCTTGCACACTATGTCTTGAGATTGATGCTTAGGCATTTTGTACGTTGTCTATTTGATTTGTTGGGTTTTTCCTATCATTGTGATGCGTTTGTGTGCAAACTGTTGCTGCCATATATTTGGCTGCACTGTCGTATGCTGACACTTAACCATTCGTGTACTTGTACTTGAATGTTGAACTTTTCTTCATTTATGGGATGTTGAGGCCGTGCACACATGTACATTTATGTATAATTAAGCTTCTGTGATCACAATCCCTAGAAAAAGAAACTGATATAGAAAATATACTACATGAATGTATATTTCGCATATGACATATATTTGAAGTTTATATTTTAGTATTTTATTGAAGTTGAATTACTTGAATAAAGTTAATCCTAATTCGAATGTTTTATATTTTGCAGGGAACGCTCAGGTCGGACCTGAGTATTGAATCTTTCCAATATAAATTCGTTTTAAATTCATTTCAACTCGATTTCAATTCAAATCCATTTCAATTCAAATCGGTTTCAATTCAAATCAATTTCAGTTCAATTTCAATACGTGTTAAATTCAATTCAAAACGATTTCAATTCTATTTCAATCTAATTCGAATTTCAATTCTTTTCAATTTAATTCGAATTTCAATTCATTTCAATTTAATTCGAATTTCAATTCTTTTCAATTTAATTCGAATTTCAATTCTTTTCAATTGAATTCGAATTTCAATTCATTTCAAAATATCAGATTTTGAAATCACTTTCGATATTCATTATAAAATGAATAAAATCGATATAAATATCGTTCACGTCGAAATGGCGTCAATCTAATCAACACGACTTTTATTCAACACATGAAATTATTTTCTTATTTTCCAAATTGAAATGTGGCCCAATCAATTACCATATAGTGTTAATTATATGGATTTTCTACAACACATGTATATTTCAACAATGATAAATAATCAACCATCATCCAAAGTGCATTCTACACTGTATAAGCATCAAATATAAATATTTAACGCTTATAACAGTCTGTCAATCAATCGATTGACATACAACTAATTATTGGGATTAGTGTATGTAATATATCATCCCAATACCCATGTGGGGTTTCAAACAATCAAACACAGATTTTATTTGTGCAGTCGGGCGATGTGTAAAATTTATCGTCCCAATCAATATCATTCAAATGCGTGTATATAAACAAATCGTCCGATTTGTTCATAAATATTTATTTCATATACACGTTAAAAATTATATTTTTAAGTATAAAATATTTTCCCCTATAAAATATTTTATTTCATTTCACATCACATCACACAATCAACTACACATCAAAATCAAACAAACAAACAAGCCGTCCATGGTCTGTGGACGACGGGTGTAGGGTGCTACTAAACACCGTCTGCATCCTAGTATATATTTCAACTAGAAAAATAAATAAAAGGTGAGGAGTTCTCACCGACTAGCTAAATCAAACGCCACAACTCTTCTTATGTAGAAATCATCGTCGTGCCCGCCTTTTGTCAATTTTGTTGCTCGTAGCCACTACACATATAAAAATCACATTTTTATATTGTTGCTATGTATATAAAAATCACATTTTTATAATCACTCTATATGGATAAAAATCACATTTTTATACCGCTACTATATAGATAAAAATTCTATTTTTACACCGCTTCTTTCTATATAAAAATTATATTTTTATATTTCTATTCCTTATATAAAGACCTCGTCTTTTCTATTTTAAAAATTGCGTCTTTTCTATTTTAAAAATATCGTCTTTCTATTTTTAAAAATATCGTCTTTTCTATTCTTATCACGCTATTCTCTATATAAAAATTATATTTTTATATCGCTCTTCTTCCAATAAAGTTTTTTTTTTATAACGCTCCTTTCTATATAAAAATTATATTTTTATATCTACTTCTAACATAAAGATCAAATTTTTATATCATCCCTATAAAAATCCCATTTTTATTTCAACATATATATAATAAAAAATCAGATTTTAACTTCGCTACATATATAAAAATCACACCTTTATTATTTCTACTATATAAAAATCATACCTTTATTATTTCTACTATAAAAAATCATATTTTTTTTCTTTCATATAAAGATCAAATCTTTTATTTTTAAAAATCATTTCTTAACGGGTTTGATTTTAAATTCAGAACTGAATTCAAATTAAAACCAAATTAAACAAAACTGGTTTAAATTAAAATTTACCTATGCAATTGAAGAGGGGGTTTCGCTGTTTGCATCGAGCGAGGGAGGATGCTGGAGGGAAGAAGAGCGACCGGAGGAGGGGGAAGAAGAAGAGGCGGCGGCGGCGGTTTTCTGATGGGGGTTTGGGCGGATCGCGTTCAGGTTTTAGTGGAGGGGGTTAGAGGAGAGAGGAGGAAGAGCACCAGTGGGAGGGGGTAGTCGCGGTGGAGGCGGATCGTGGGCGGAGGGTGGCGTGCGAGGAGGCGCTGGCGAACGAGGGGGTGTGCGGTTTAATTCGAAGAGGGGGAGGAGGAAAGAAGGAGAAGCAGGTGGAGGAGGGGGAAGTGGAGGCGGCGATCGGAGCAGGGGGCACGGTGGAGGCGTCGGCGGCTGATGGGGGGGCACGCGATCGATTTAGGTTTCTTTTTTTTATGAAGCTGATGACCGGGGGGAGATATAGTTTTATATATAATTATATATTTTATTTATTTTTAAATTCAAAAAGCAACTTTTTATTTTGACTTCGAAACGAGACCCACCGCCTGTCTCCCAAAGCTGATTACCCCCATTACGAACACAATGGGATATGTATCGTAAGCTGATTCGATCGTTCCGATCAGTTTTCGTCGAAATCAAATTATAAATCTACATATTGAATTTGAACGCGCATTTCAATTTACTGGGTTCACATATGGACTCTGATAATTCCCAAAAAATATTTTCTAGCTTCGAATTGATGATACGGTCCTAACAAAACTAATTTCGTCGAATTCTGAGATCGTTGGAAAAATGGCCATTTTCCAGTCGATTAAAATCAACTGAAACTGGTCAAACGCGTTTTCCTTTGCCACGCTCACATATTGATTCGAAAAATTATGAATTTTGAAACCTAGCAATAACTTGACATCACGGATCCAACAAAAGTGGTTTCGTCGAAATCCGAGGTCGTTTGCAAAGTTTCCATTTTTAAAGGCCAGAATTCCATAGCGACTATTCTGAATTTTCAACTGGACATAACTTTTTATCCCCGCTATGAAATTTCGATTTTTCGGATTCGTTGGAAAGATATTCTCAATTAGATTCAAATATTTTTGGTTTCGCTAAAATCAGGTTTATTTTGCACCCGGTACATTCATTTGAATTTTGAAATCGTATTATCGAACTACTGCGCCATTTTCAATTCCTTTTATAATTATAAATAAATATTTATATTCTATCGACGACGTATATAACTATATATGTTCGAATTCTATTCAAAATAAATTTCTCGTCGTTTTTATTTAAAATAATTTATTTTAAATAATCAAAATTCACTAAAATTGCCAAAATAAAAATTTCAAATTGGCTCGGATTCCCGGGTTATTACAATCTCCCCCACTTAAAACTTTTCGTCCCCGAAAAGGAACGAAGCCGAAAGTTGTTTCACAAATCAACTCAACTTTCCTATTTTCATTACGGCTTAAGTTCTTCAACTATTCAGTTTCTAAGAACTTTTCAAATTTTTCAAAAATTTGGCTAACAACCTAAATTTTCGAAAAATTTCGCCATAACCTCCCCTGCTCCGGGGACTTCGGGATATTTCATATAGCCTCCCATGGCCTTTTCAATCAAAAAGAAAAAGAAAAAGCCAAGCGGCTCATAAAATCATCATCACCCGAACAAAACAATAAATTATGGTAAACATGTACCTATTTGTCGGGCAAACAATTTTGTTCTTCTGCTCTAGCCTCCTTGCTATGATCTGTTCAATGTAAGTACATGTACATGCATGCAAATGCGACTAATTTTCAATACTATTCAATATTTGATCAATTTGGTTATATGATTCAACATTTAATTAATCAAACAATAATCAAACAACACAACCATCAATCAATTAGTTGGTTAACGTTTCAAATTCATAATTTTGATATATAGTCAAAAAATCACATTTTTGATGCTAAATCACAACAATAAGCCCTATCTAGCTTTGGTTCTCACACCAGTCTAATGGAAATATATAAATATCACAACTTCGAAACTCGAATACCAATTCTGATGATGTCTAGACTATCAACAGAATCGTCTCCGGGCGACTAGAGTGTGCTTCTATATCTATCCAGTATATTAAAACTTCAAATATACACGGATCAGACGTATACGCAAAATCTTTATATACTGGATTGTCCAAATCAATATAAAATAAATAATTAAATACGAGTAATTGATTTAAATTTTCAAAACAAAATTTGTTTTCAATTCAAAAATATACTCTTCACACTCGTTCTAGGATACTGCTGATCCTATCTCTAACGAGTCATTCCCATTGGATATTACTAATCCAATCTCTAATGAATTCTTTCGTTTGGTTCTAACTTGTCTTGTTCTCTGAGCTTTGTAAACCAAAGCTCTGATACCAGCTGAAACGACCTGAAATCCCCCATACGGGAAATCACGGATTGAGTTGAGAACAAGGCACAAAAGAACGCAGATAGAAGAACATTTCATTGCTTATTACAACAATTCCATCAGAATACAAGAATATACAGAGTATGAATAAATATTACACAGAAAATATCAGAGATTTAAACTACATTCAAATACATCGCAGCGGAAATAATACAAAACACAACTAGAAGAGATATACGGATACAGAGCTTTCCGGATATCGTTAAGGCTGTAAACCGGGATCCTGTGAATATAAATCTGCAAAACCAAAACTACTAGCTGCCCGTGTCAAAATAGGGGCACCCAGAGTTTAGGTTAAAACAATAAACTCCAGGTCAGTCATGTGACTGGTGTGAGAACTAAAACAGTTATTAATCTTTATTTTAAAGTTAGGTAAATCAACGGACCACGCCGTATAACACGGAACGGGTTTCCTCCTAAGAACACCAGTGCATAAAACAACAGCGCAATGCTAAATAAAGAAAAATGAAGCTATTATAAGACCCAGGTCCCATCACACAATGCAACACAAGCCGGAGGATAGGGTTTTTACCTTATAATAGCCAAGAATGCTTGATACGTTTAAAACAAATCATTTGATACTATTATAAGTGCATAGTGTATAAAACAACTTCAAATCATAAGTATCAATCATAGACGGCATAAGTGCCCCATACCACTATGTCGCCATACTAGGCTCTACAATCAAAACCGCAAAGTCACGTATTTGGAAATTGGATTTCCAACTATAAACCGAGGCCAGGGATCGTCCTCTACCGATTCGAGACTGTCTAGCCCGAGCCTCAGGACCCAGACACAGGTGAGCCCTTGGATCGTCAGGGCCGGTCCACCGATGTGGATTAAAATGCCTGAACACTGCGTTTCCCCGCCCTTTGGGGCGTAAATGAGCCAACGAATGACTCCATCGGACCTGGATCGTCCGATCAAACCAAGGCTCCACGCAACAGCAACAACCCCACATGTGAAAATAATATAAATGTCAGCCAGTTTAAGCACTGACACCACCTCTAGCTAGAAAGAAATGCATGTCCTCCCTGAGGTCCTCTCCCGTTTCTGGTTCACAACCGGGGTGTGAGGCTCGCGAATCAACGCTACACAAAGCTATGCCACACAGGCGGTGCTTTGATCATCAACCACAAGACTTTGCTTTTCGACAGAAGCCTTGATCATTTGCCACTTAGGCATGCCACACAGGCCATTCACTCTATGCGATTGATATCCATCAATATATAACCCCTGAGCTCGTGCATCTCAGAGAAGGGCGTTAAGCAAGAGAATAAATTCTCCGCCGCCAAACAGATATATATTTAATTGAAATCAATCACACAGACTAAAATCCAATGTCAGACACACAGTCCATTTACAAGTTCGTTCTGGGTCTGAACGAAACCAGAGGCACCTTGTACCTCACATCACCATTGATCTCCAAGTACGTCTAGACGATCACCAACTGATTCCCTCCTCTTGGGTGTACAGCCCAATCAAGTTCATCAGTAATCACCCAAACGATGTGAAGACCTCCGGTCTTCAACCACCGTCTTCATCCTCAACACCACGTCGAATCAGTTATTCAGAATGGGACAAACCCGGACTTTCTGAATAACTCGCGTATATAATAAACAAGTGTTGCACAAACACAACATACGCCTCATTCCAATTCAGAATATTCTTTTATTCAAATATTCTTATACTTTGGGAAAGGTTCCCATTAATTTTATCAAAGATAAATTCTTTAAATTTATTCTTTAATCTTCTTTTGAATATCAATTCGAACTAGTCGGGATTAGCGAACCACACCGAAGTAATCTTTTATTTTATTTCCCAATCCCAACCTATTCATCCCATGAAGTAAAACTAGTAATACTTCATATCTAACACCACGGTGTTATTGGTAAATTCAATTACCATTTCACGTTCAAATCTAATTAAAGGTTTAACTATCTCATGGAGCAAAACTTGTGATACTCCATTCCCGATCATTTCAATCCAATTAAAGATTCATTAAAACTCCACTTAGTTTTAATCTTCCCAATAATCACTATCAATAATTATTTAACTTGGGAAAAACACATCCTGTCTTTAACTGGGTTAAAGAATCAATGTCATTTAAAACATGGTTCACTATAAACACAAGATCACATTACATTAATTATCGGGTTAAAGAACAAGTGTTATTTAAAACACCGCTCACGATAAAACCGAAAATCAATTCAAATTCAATTCCAATTAAATACCATTTAATTGGTACACTTCATTAAATCTAAACAAAAAGATTTAATCTTTTTCTCAACTGGGTTTAAGAACTGTGTTAATGAAGACACCATCCACGGCAAACCCAAATCACATTTGATATTAAATACAAGGCTCTGAATAGAAAATATATCGGCTTATATTCAATATCAAATTCTACGACCAACAAATATCATATTGGAAATAACGATATACATATATCTTTTAAATTCCCATAACAATATCTGTTTCATCACGAAATCCAACATCGAAATATTCCAAAGACAATTTCGATTCAAATCCATTCCAATTCAATTATTGGAAATTCTGGTTACTTTTAAAACCATTTCAAATCCACTTTATTTATTTTTAAAAATAAATAGAATTATAATTCTAGTTCAAAACTAGTTCATTACGATAAAAATCTATTTTTATCTTTTCAAATATGGAATTTTTCATCCCGATTCTTCACAAATCATTTCTTATGATTCTACACAAATTATTACTATTTTTAATAATTTTATCAAGGTCCGTACAGTCGATTTCCATCAACGGCCATCGAACTGCACTTACAGCGACCTTTTCCAAATTTGATTTGGACATAATTCCAAATCCAACCATTAGATTTCAAATCACTTATATTCATTAGAAAGCTCTTTTCGATACGAACTCAACGGTTCCGGTTTTAGGAGAATCCGACGGTCGGATCTCCCGTAATATCCATTCGAAGTCAATGGTCGAAATTCGCGAACTACCGCGGCGCGGCGCGTTCTATTCAGGCCATTCTATATATATATAATATATGTATATTATATATATTTTGTCGATTTCCTTTTAAAACGTATTATATAAATCGTTTTAAATTCGTTTTCAAAACGATTTCAACTTCCATCTCAAATTCAAATCAAAATTGAATCTTTCCAATATAAATTCGTTTTAAATTCATTTCAACTCGATTTCATTTCAAATCCATTTCAATTCAAATCGGTTTCAATTCAAATCAATTTCAGTTCAATTTCAATACGTGTTAAATTCAATTCAAAACGATTTCAATTCTATTTCAATCTAATTCGAATTTCAATTCTTTTCAATTTAATTCGAATTTCAATTCATTTCAATTTAATTCGAATTTCAATTCTTTTCAATTTAATTCGAATTTCAATTCTTTTCAATTTAATTCGAATTTCAATTCATTTCAAAATATCAAATTTTGAAATAACTTTCGATATTCATTATAAAATGAATAAAATCGATATAAATATCGTTCACGTCGAAATGGCGTCAATCTAATCAACACGGCTTTTATTCAACACATGAAATTATTTTCTTATTTTCCAAATTGAAATGAGGCCTAATCAATTACCATATAGTGTTAATTATATGGATTTTCTACAACACATGTATATTTCAACAATGACAAATAAACAACCATCATCCAAAGTGCATTCTACACTGTATAAGCATCGAATATAAATATTCAACGCTTATAACAGTCTGTTAATAAATCAATCGACATGCAACTAATTATTGGGATTAGTGTATGTCATATATTATCCCAATACTCGTGTGGGGTTTCAAACAATCAAACACATATTTTATTTGTGCAGTTGGGCGATATGTAAAATTTATCGTCCCAATCAATATCAGTCAAATGTGTGTATATAAACAAATCATCTGATTTGTTTATAAATATTTATTTCATATACACGTTAAAAAATATATTTTTAAGTATAAAATATTTTCCCTTATAAAATATTTTATTTCATTTCACATCACATCACACAATCAACTACACATCAAAATCAAACAAACAAATAAACAAGCCGTCCATGGTCTGTGGACGACAGGTGTCGGGTGCTACTAAACACCGTCTGCATCCTAGTATATATTTCAACTAGAAAAATAAATAAAAGGTGAGGAGTTCTCACCGACTAGCTAAATCAAACGCCACGACTCTTCTTATGTAGAAATCTTCGTCGTGCTCGCCTTTTGTCAATTTCGTTGCTCGTAGCCACTACACATATAAAAATCACATTTTTATATTGTTGCTATGTATATAAAAATCAAATTTTTATAATCACTCTATATGGATAAAAATCACATTTTTATATCGCTACTATATAGATAAAAATTCTATTTTTACACTGCTTCTTTCTATATAAAAATTATATTTTTATATTTCTATTCCTTATATAAAGACCTCGTCTTTTCTATTTTAAAAATATCGTCTTTTCTATTTTTAAAAATGTCGTCTTTTCTATTCTTATCACGCTATTCTCTATATAAAAGTTATATTTTTATATCGCTCTTCTTCCAATAAAGATTTTTTTATAACGCTCCTTCCTATATAAAAATTATATTTTTATATCTACTTCTAACATAAAGATCGAATTTTTATATCATCCCTATAAAAATCCCATTTTTATTTCAACATATATATAATAAAAAATCAGAATTTAACTTCGCTACATATGTAAAAATCACACCTTTATTATTTCTACTATATAAAAATCATACCTTTATTATTTCTACTATAAAAAATCATATTTTTTTTCTTTCATATAAAGATCAAATCTTTTATTTTTAAAAATTATTTCTTAACGGGTTTGATTTTAAATTCAAAACTGAATTCAAATTAAAACCAAATTAAATAAAACTGGTTTAAACTAAAATTTACCTTTGCAATTGAAGAGGGGGTTTCGCTGTTTGCATCGAGCGAGGGAGGACGCTGGAGGGAAGAAGAACGGCCGGAGGAGGGGGAAGAAGAAGAGGCGGCGGCGGCGGTTTTCTGATGGGGGTTTGGGCGGATCGCGTTCAGGTTTGAGGGGTGGGGGTTAGAGGAGAGAGGAGGAAGAGCACCAGTGGGAGGGGGTAGTCGCGGTGGAGGCGGATCGTGAGCGGCGGGTGGCGCGCGAGGAGGCGCTGGCGAACGAGGGGGTGTGCGGTTTAATTCGAAGAGGGGGGAGGAGGAAAGAAGGATAAGCAGGGGAGGAGGGGAAAGTGGAGGCGGCGATCGGAGCAGGGGGCACGGTGGAGGCGTCGGCGGCTAATGGGGGGGCGCGATCGATTTAGGTTTTTTTTATGAAGCTGATGACCGGGGGGGAGATATAGTTTTATATATAATTATATATTTAATTTATTTTTAAATTCAAAAAGCAACTTTTTATTTTGACTTCGAAACGAGACCCACCGCCTGTCACCCATAGCTGATTACCCCCATTACGAACACAATGGGATATGTATCATAAGCTGATTCGATCGTTTCGATCAGTTTTCGTCAAAATCAAATTATAAATCTATATATTGAATTTGAACGCGCATTTCAATTTACCGGGGTCACATACGGACTCTAAAAATTCTTGAAAAATATTTTCTAGCTTCGTATTGACGATACGGTCCTAACGAAACTAATTACGTCGAATTCTGAGACCGTTGGAAAAATGGTCATTTTCCAGCCGATTAAAATCAACTGAAACTGGTCAAACGCGTTTTCCTTTGCCACGCTCACATATTGATTCGAAAAATTACGATTTTAAAACCTAACAATAAATTGACATCACGGATCCAACAAAAATGGTTTCGTCGAAATCCGAGGTCGTTTGCAAAATTTCCATTTTTAAAGGCCAGAATTCCATAGCGACTATTCTGAATTTTCAAATGGGCATAACTTTTTATCCCCGCTATGAAATTTCGATTTTTTGGATTCGTTGGAAAGATATTCTCAATTAGATTCAAATATTTTTGGTTTCACTAAAATCCAGTTTATTTTGCACCCGGTACATTCATTTGAATTTTGAAATCGAATTATCGAACTACCGCGCCATTTTCAATTCCTTTTATAATTATAAATAAATATTTATATTCTATCGATGATGTATATAAATATATACGTTCGAATTCTATTCAAAATAAATTTCGTCGTTTTTATTTAAAATAATCTATTTTAAATAATCAAAATTCACTAAAATTGCCAAAATAAAATTTTCAAATTGGCTTGGATTTCCGGGTTATTACACTATCTTTATGAATATTTTGAGTTGGTTTAACTACTGACTCGAAGAGGTAAGTCGTTACATTAGCTCAACTCAGAGTATACAAATAAATATTTCCCTTCTTGAATACAAATCTGAAATATGACAAATAAGTTGTCATAAAATTAAGTACACTAAATAGCAAGAAAGTTGAATCTTCGATATTAATTTTCCCAAACTGTTAGTATCTACTGTATCTCTGCCTGTGAGCCTAAAGAAAAAGGGAGGAAGAGGAGTGAGTTAGACATAAATTATGTTGAATGATGCAGTAACTAGCACGATTGACTAACATAGGAAAATGGAATCAATAACAATACTAGTGTCAGATAGGGCAAGTGTCCTTATGTAACAAACCGATAAAGTCCCGATCCTGGTCATCAACCCAAATACCATGTTTGCTACCGAAGCACTGGAAATTACCAGATCATTATTAGAAGGAAGTTAGAGGGTGAGGAATAGAAACAAAGAAAAGTTAGAATATAAGAAAATGAAGAACACAAGACCACAAAATCAGAGCAGACACAAATCTCACAACAGAACGAATAAAATAAATTATATAACAGAACTTTTGAAATACAGATATATAACTGTACACACATATCATCATCAAAGTACAACACATACAACACAGTGGAAAAGAGTTGTAGATATCTAACGCTGAAGCCTTATACTCCAAGCTTCTCTAAGGTATCTGTAAAATTTCGACTACTTGACTGCCTATACAAATAAAGACACCCAAGAGTTTAGGGTAAAATAAAACAAAATAAACTCTGGGTCTGTCATGAGTCTGGTGTGAGTATACTCCAATCACTTGATTTACTTTTTAAAAATACTTTTGATAGAAAAGGTGTAACGGCGGGAATTTTCGACCCAGAAAATCAACATAAAAACACACTGTTGACTATTCAAGCATCGAAAACACCAGGACATTAATAGAAGAATTTAGAGGGTGAGAAAGAAAAGATAGAACTAATAGAATAGGAGAAGAAGAAGATCACAACTGAACAGAATCAGAGTAACACGAAACTCGCAGCGGAACAAAATAAGATGTATTATATAACATAACTTTGAATACAAAACTATATTGTATATACATACCATTATCAGAGTACAATACATCATGTCACAGCGGAAATAACTCTACATAACTAATGGTGAAGCTTCCTGCTTTTTGAGCTCCTCCAAGTAAATCTGCAAAGCCTGAAACACTTGACTGCCCGTACAAATTTGGGCACCCAAGAGTTTAGGGAAAACAAACAAAATAAACTCTGGGTCAGTCATGGGACTGGTGTGAGTAAATTCCAACTATACGGTTTTACTTTGAAGAAAATCCTTTTGGAACAAAAGGATAATAGTAAGACCAGCCCACACATAAACATGGACGGCTTTTACCTTACTATAACCCAAATTACTTTGATATCAAAAACAATGATATTATGATAATGTCTAAACAAATAATTATCCAAGTAGCAGAACGCTTGCATCTCACGTTCCACATATATATAGCATAAAATCATAAACCGCAGGGCACTTATTGGAGATTGGATTTCAACGGACAAGGTATGGGAGCACCTTCTGAATAGTGTACTCTAGAGGGGATACACTCAGGGTTCAACAAGAACGTCTTGCAACCCGGCCACACATGACCGCTCACTCATTTAGCTTGAGTGTCGCGAATATATTGCCACCACGGTTGCAGGCCATCCAACCGTCATCCGAAGATACAGAATCGAAAAGAAGTATAAATATGGATTTTCTCTAGATCGGTGACAATACACCCTGCTTGGGGATGACCCAACTAGCCATGCTGCCTAGCCCAACTTTTGTTACTTTCTGGTTGTGAGGCTAGAGGCTACGTCTATCTTCAGAACATCTGATCACCATTCACTTTGAATGCCACATCGTCAAATCCGTAATCACACATTGATTACACAAATGCACACTGGGTGTAAAATAAAGAGAAGTTATCTTCTCCCCACCAACTTGGTATATTCGTAAAATCAACGGCGTGACCGTTGAAAATACTCTGTCAGACACTCGTCCATACAAGTTGTCCTGGGACTGGACAAACAAAAACATTATTCTAGAACTGGACGACCCTTGCATTTAACTCCGTCTTCAATCATCTTCAGCATATCCAATTCGCAGCGCTTATGCCTATACGGAGTGGTTTCGGATAACGTATCCAACCGGTCTCTCCATATCGACAACGATGGTCAAACACTTCGATAGTCGGTTATTTAACTATCGAAGTAAAAACAACATTCATTCTAATGTATAATTAACATCACACAACCACGGGTATTTTTAATTTTAACATTCGACTTTATTATTCGAATTCTCATATCTTACCAGATATTTCTCAAATCCCGTTTTAGCCTTTCCGTACTTCTTGGAAAACATTTCCAGTTATTATAAACTCTTATTCTTTCATGTTCCAGAAAACATACGTTATTAACGTTCGAACTATTTTCATTAATTTCACATTCTTTATTTTCTACCCTTGGACAATCTATCCTATTTGCATTGGAAAATACTTCCAATTTCATTTTAACCTTTTAATCGGCCCAACGTTCACTTTTAAAACATTATTCACTTTGAAATGTGAATATCATTTCTATTATAGAAATCTGAACATCTTTATCAAATAAATCAATACCATGATCCCGTTTATCGAAATCTCTTTCATACTTTATATATTCCTATTCCACTTTGTAAACTCTGTTTCTAAGTCAACTTCTTATCAAATCGATATCAAGTTTAAACTAAGTACTGACTCCTATCCTCTTTAACATTTATTTGTTTACAACTAAATGTTAATTATTATATCAGATTATAATCCCTAAAAATAGTTTACTTTTAATACATTCGACATCGTCGAATTCTAGTTACAAATCCTAATGGTTTAATTCTAATCACATTTCGAACATCGAAATGCTGTCATCAGTTTCTAATACGATTCCCCAATTCTTTTTCTAAACTCTTTCTTATATTTCTTTGAACAAACGTCGTTACTTGTTACTCTAGAATAATTGGATTTCAAACCAAACTGTTACGTTTCCTAGGAAGTGCTGCTATATATAAAAGTCATACTTAAGTCAAATCAATAGCAGTTAATTTGTCGCTATAGTTCTAAACTTGTCATACGCTGTAATATTCTCCTTATAACTAATTACAGTCACACTTACCTTATCAACAGCGTTATTTTATTGCTATAGTTCAACTTGTCATACGCTGTAATATTCTTTGTTATAACTAATCTTGACATAACAGTCACACTTATCTTATCCACAGCGTTATTTTATTGCTATAGTTCAACTTGTCATACGCTGTAATATTCTTTGTTATAACTAATCTTGACATAACAGTCACACTTATCTTATCCACAGCGTTATTTTATCGCTATAATTCTAAGACTGGCAATACGCTGCCGTATTCCTTTTATACACATCTTGACATCTCTTTCCGTTACAACTGTTATCGTTCCTCGATAATAGTGAAGCCGTTCAAGTTGGGGTATTCTATTTACCTCTCAGACCTTGATCAACAACGTTCTTACCTTAGACAGATATAAGTTTGTACTCTAATCCTTTATTACTTATAATATCTATCAGATCGTATTTTCATGTTTATTTTTAACTATGATTTTATAACACTATATCCTTACTTTGAAATCTCTGGTGTTTGGTTATTTATATTAAACATTTACTCTTCGCTTTCTCCATTCCACAGTTCTAATTAAATCTTATTACTTTGAATTAATTTATTTCTAAACTGTTTCATTAGATTAATTAAAGACCAATTAACCTAATAATTATTTTCCCAAATAACAGTTGATTTAATCAACTTCATTCCATCAGTAAATTCGTTAACTGATTTTATTTACTTCTCAACATTAGATTAATATAATTAATCTAATAATATTTCTAAATATACTTATCTTAAATATAATTATCCAAATATTAATCATAGGATAATTTCTGCTTAATAGACTGATTTAAATGTCAACAAATCGTTTTTATTTTATTTTATAAAAACGAACTCTAAAATACTGGTTTATAATAGAACTTCTATTATAATTTAAAACTTCACTTTAATTATAAAAATATAATTTCTATAATTAACTTCATTGATTTGCCTGACGGTAAATCAGTTTCTTAACAAAACGATGGTTTTACGGTCGACTGTTAACACTTTCTAAATCGATATCGTTTATTTATTTAATCTAAACAAATGTTGAATTTTCGTTAAACATCAATATTCACATGGGGTTTTAAATATAATTCAGGTTCATACAAAACAAACAGTACATATAATTATCAAGGAATCCGGTCGGATTCCTCCAATCGGTTTCCGCATCCACAGATGTCAGTCAACACGATTTACACTAACTCTATACTAGGGGATATTCTAATTGATGGAATCAGTGTCCAACCGATGATGTGTACATATGTAATGGTATATACTATCCGACCGAATTAAATGTAATCTACCTAATCGACCATCACACAGCATTCAAACAACATTTAAAATATAATTAAATATTTTAAAATAAACCAGAGTTAGTGATTTTACTCACCTTTTCGCGTTAACCGTTAAATAACGATTTGCGTCAGTTTATTCAATCGAGCGGTTTGTTTGCCCAGAATTTGTAATGACCTCCAAATCCTTTCAAACTGGTTCTGGTACGTAACCTGCGATGCTAAGATCCATTTCTGTCATGCCCACGCCCAGTTGGTCCGCTTGGCTTTCTCCCTTTAGTTCGAATTCATGAAAGCAAAGCTCCTATTCCATTTGATTGTGTCGCCCAGTAACACCTCGCTAAACACAATGCTTCCATTTGTTATTTTATACTTATTTTTCCGTGTGGGCTTTACACAGATAAACCGGCCCAACTCAACTCCATCCGTCTTCACCACTTCGTCTGAACTACACTACCCAATGTTTAAACTCAAACTGGCATCGAAATAAGAGATCTTCTTCTTCTCAAATAAAGCAGAAAATCCAAATGACTGAACCCAAAACAGCCACTATGATCATACACAAAGGCTGAAAAGCAGTCGCAAACACAGGACCTCTTTGCTTCACAACTATTCCTTATTGCACGTAGTAAGCAATGCCTATGCACATAATTCCCGGAAAAATATAGTAAACAGTCTACGACATGTCAAACCCGTCGACAGTCTAGTGCTAGCAGGTAAGCCGAGTAGCTTAACTAGTCCTGATAAAAGCATCTTCTATCAGCAATATCATGTGCCGCTATCGCCATGCACTTTAAACCCACCTCCACTATTACCGTTAAAAAAATGAACGTGATCCATTAGCCGCTCCATTACTATACTGTTTCCCCTGCACCATTCCGTGGTTTTCACAATCGTGTCACCTCACCATTACATCTAGAAACCTAATATTATCATCATTAACTCTGACACTAAAACTATCAGCAGACTCTCCTTTCATCGCATCTTCATACTGTTATTCCCCTTTGGTTTAAAACAACCCCAACAAATCTGCCTCGGCCTTGCATCCTTCGTTAGTCCACCATCATCCAAGCATTCACAAATAAACACGCCATTGTCCTATGCCCCTTTTCTTTTTGACACTCCGCTCCTCCACAACAAAATGGCGTCCTCCTTCATTAAACATGAACTCCTGTAAACCTTGAACTCCAGCTCCACTAATATTTCTTCATCTATTACCGTGCTTCCATCCTTATACTCCAGTAAGCACAACACTATTTTTCGCACTGCTTACCTCATAACATCCCGCTCTTCTCCCTTTTTCATCGTATTTTTCTCTCCTCTCCAACATACGGATCCATCAACTTGCCCCCAAATGCCAAGCAACGCGGACTCCTAGCTCAACGCCATCCACAACCAGCTAGACAGTTCCCTTACTAGCGCATGTCCACTGATTCCCATTTCCTTGCATGAAACCCCTCATGAACCTTACTGACTTTATCCCCGAATGAAATCGCCATAGTAGCTTTCCACCGCGGCGACCCCCCTCTACCCGAGAGCTTCTTCTCCAAAACATATATGTCTCTAGCTCCAACATATAACACCTTGCCGAAGTGAGAGTTCTTTTGGAAGTGGATAAGGGATTGAGCTTTGGTTTTGTTTCGCTTTTGTTAAATGGGCTTGGGCAGTTTTCGGTTTATATAAGTATGGAAGCCTTCGAGGTTAAGTATTAGGGTGTATAGGTTATATAGGATAGACTTACCTTAAAGGACAACTACAGTTTCTTTCCCTATTCCAATAGCAGACTTTTTGCTTTCCTTTGCTATGAAGTATATAGGTTTTCAACGATATTTTGTTAGCCATGTGATGTAGTTTAGATGTCCACTCATGCTAGGCTATGTATTGTTTTATTTTATGGTTCATAGTCTTCTAGTTAAAAAAAAATACAGTATATAATATGCTGTATAGATTGAATGCGGAAATATATTTAAGGTAGTGACTTTGTTTTGAGTTCACGTAACTATATACATTAATAATTTAGCAACTATACCTACTGGGTACGAAACCATGCTGCTAGAGTGGTACTGCTTTGGGTAGGTTCTGTATACTATTCATGTATAGAAACGATGTATAGAGTAGTAGAGAATACAGCTGGAACGGTCTATTATGATTTGATTTCACAGCCAGGCTTCATTAGCCTAAAGCAAGGGTACGTACGCGGTACTTGTGTCCAAACAAACCGGTATGGTAATTAACATGTGCAACAGTGCTTTCCATGAAAGGAAATGTAATATATATGCTATTTTATATTTATACGGTTATTGTTGGTTTGGTAATCTAGTTTTAAAATTCTGTTTTATATAAATTCTGTTCGTTATGGACTGCTATGGACAGAGATAAAACTATGGTCGTGCCCAACGAGGTGCCATGATCCCAAAAATATAATAATACCGGTAGATTAACTCATATTTTGAAACCCCGAAATACCGATACAGGGTGCCAAATACTCCAAATAAAAAGTTGCGTGTTTAATTAATTAATAATTACAGTAAAATTCTAAAAATTATATTATCGCTGCGCCTCAAAAGAACCCTGTCCAAATTCGAATCCGATATCTAATTATTTCAAATAAACCGTTACGATCGATATACGATTTCACAGCGACTTTTTGAATATTTGATTTGGACATATCTTGCAATCTGTACGACGAAATCTCTATTTTCCACTTCCGTTGGAAAGATACAGTTCAACAGATTCCAACATTTCTCGTTTCGAAGAAATCCGATTCAAAACGGGTCCGGTACACTCAGTTGAAGTTCAGAACGTTAAATCAGGAACTGCAGGGTCGTTCTGAGCTCGATTATAATTAATATATATTTTTATACGTTCAACTTCGTTTTAATTAATATATAAATCCACTTATATTACGATATTCGATTTTTAAAATGATTTAAATATTCAAATACGAACCGACAAAAATGTGGGACGTTACAGACCTTCCCCCTTAAAATAATTTCGTCCTCGAAATTGCTAAGATAGGGAAAATGCTACAATCTCTGTTATAACATGGTTAAAAATCTTTTTGGTTTACTTCATAATTCCAGTTTCCACTGAACTGATTATTTCCAATTAAAATATTAATTCCTTATTATTTCGAATATTTTCAAAATTTCTAAAAATTTCCTAACAGCTTAAATTTTCAGAGAATCTCGCCAGCATCTCCTCTGCACGGCTCACTCGGTACTACAACAACTTTCCACTCCGGGCCTTCTTCCATCCAAAAGAAAATCAAACAGCCAACGGCTTGCCCAAACTGACTCATAAAAAAATCTCATACTCGTATATAAACGTGTACCTTCTCTGTTGGGCATTCAACTCTATCTCTGCCATCTGCTATCAAACCAGCATATCCAAGCATCCTTGGTTGATCTCCCATCAATCCGTTCTCAAACCAGTCTTTCGCTTTTACTAAGCCAAATTTCTATTTCAACTCCGATTCCACTCTCAGTTCTTAACCTTGTTAAGTTTTATTACGACATTCCATTTACTGATTTATTTCTCAAATCAGTTATCTCCATCTCTAATTCAAAATTCGATTCTTATTCTCCAAGAATTAATTCATTTTAATAACTCGAATCTCCAATATTTCTCTTTTATAATTTTCATTCTGGATCTTTCCAAATTCAGTCCAGTTTGGTTATTTTTGTTTAAATTCCACTTTTACCATTTTAACTCCATAAGTTAAATTTTTATTTCAAAATTTAAATTCCTGGGATTTATTTCAAATCAGTTTGAAATCATATATAATTCAAAACATTTGAATTTCTGACAACTTGTTTCTCAAACAATACAAAACAAAATCTTTGGTAGTAATCCGTCACTTACCAGCTCGAAAATGAACACCGACAATGTCGCGATCATCATCGGAATTTATTTTCCAACCATCGAAGTGAGTTCAATACTATATTGCTTTAAAAACTCATTAATAATCACTCTATTTTTGAAATTACTTCAAAATATCTTTCATAGCACTTGGAAAACAAATTTTCAAATCTCCCAGGATTTTAAAATTCCCTTATATTTAATTCAAATTCAATTCTTTTCCAAGTTTCTAGAGTTTTATTTCAATTCTGGTTTTTAATTCAGATTCAGCTCATCTGATTTTGCATATCATACTTATATAATATTTCGATTGGTGGTTTATATAACCAACTCAATTATAATCCTGTTCGATCATAATAATGATCAACACTATAATAATATCAAGATATAAACTTCTTTTATATCAAAATTATATTTTGGGTAAAATTATTTCATTTACCCTCCTTTCAAAACAATATCATGTCGAATTACTCTGTTCAAGAGTTTAGAAAAACCTATCGACGCAGTTTGCATTACTGTTTCGACCAGAATTCATAGACCACTCGATTGACCAGTCAACACAATATAAAACAGTTTTATATTGATCTGCAAATACGTTCACTCGTATATATACACTCAAACTCAATCTAGAGTATTACTAACTCCATCTCTATTGAGTTACGCCACAGAGCCAAGGTAATCACTTAACCTTATGCTCTGATACCATCTGTAACGGCGGGATTTTCGACCCAGAAAATCAACATAAAAACACACTGTTGACTATTCAAGCATCGAAAACACCAGGACATTAATAGAAGAATTTAGAGGGTGAGAAAGAAAAGATAGAACTAATAGAATAGGAGAAGAAGAAGATCACAACTGAACAGAATCAGAGTAACACGAAACTCGCAGCGGAACAAAATAAGATGTATTATATAACATAACTTTGAATACAAAACTGTATTGTATATACATACCATTATCAGAGTACAATACATCATGTCACAGCGGAAATAACTCTACATAACTAATGGTGAAGCTTCCTGCTTTTTGAGCTCCTCCAAGTGAATCTGCAAAGCCTGAAACACTTGACTGCCCGTACAAATTTGGGCACCCAAGAGTTTAGGGAAAACAAGCAAAATAAACTCTGGGTCAGTCATGGGACTGGTGTGAGTAAATTCCAACTATACGGTTTTACTTTGAAGAAAATCCTTTTGGAACAAAAGGATAATAGTAAGACCAGCCCACACATAAACATGGACGGCTTTTACCTTACTATAACCCAAATTACTTTGATATAAAAAACAATGATATTATGATAATGTCTAAACAAATAATTATCCAAGTAGTAGAACGCTTGCATCTCACGTTCCACATATATATAGCATAAAATCATAAACCGCAGGGCACTTATTGGAGATTGGATTTCAACGGACAAGGTATGGGAGCACCTTCTGAATAGTGTACTCTAGAGGGGATACACTCAGGGTTCAACAAGAACGTCTTGCAACCCGGCCACACATGACCGCTCACTCATTTAGCTTGAGTGTCGCGAATATATTGCCACCACGGTTGCAGGCCATCCAACCGTCATCCGAAGATACAGAATCGAAAAGAAGTATAAATATGGATTTTCTCTAGATCGGTGACAATACACCCTGCTTGGGGATGACCCAACTAGCCATGCTGCCTAGCCCAACTTTTGTTACTTTCTGGTTGTGAGGCTAGAGGCTACGTCTATCTTCAGAACATCTGATCACCATTCACTTTGAATGCCACATCGTCAAATCCGTAATCACACATTGATTACACAAATGCACACTGGGTGTAAAATAAAGAGAAGTTATCTTCTCCCCACCAACTTGGTATATTCGTAAAATCAACGGCGTGACCGTTGAAAATACTCTGTCAGACACTCGTCCATACAAGTTGTCCTGGGACTGGACAAACAAAAACATTATTCTAGAACTGGACGACCCTTGCATTTAACTCCGTCTTCAATCATCTTCAGCATATCCAATTCGCAGCGCTTATGCCTATACGGAGTGGTTTCGGATAACGTATCCAACCGGTCTCTCCATATCGACAACGATGGTCAAACACTTCGATAGTCGGTTATTTAACTATCGAAGTAAAAACAACATTCATTCTAATGTATAATTAACATCACACAACCACGGGTATTTTTAATTTTAACATTCGACTTTATTATTCGAATTCTCATATCTTACCAGATATTTCTCAAATCCCGTTTTAGCCTTTCCGTACTTCTTGGAAAACATTTCCAGTTATTATAAACTCTTATTCTTTCATGTTCCAGAAAACATACGTTATTAACGTTCGAACTATTTTCATTAATTTCACATTCTTTATTTTCTACCCTTGGACAATCTATCCTATTTGCATTGGAAAATACTTCCAATTTCATTTTAACCTTTTAATCGGCCCAACGTTCACTTTTAAAACATTATTCACTTTGAAATGTGAATATCATTTCTATTATAGAAATCTGAACATCTTTATCAAATAAATCAATACCATGATCCCGTTTATCGAAATCTCTTTCATACTTTATATATTCCTATTCCACTTTGTAAACTCTGTTTCTAAGTCAACTTCTTATCAAATCGATATCAAGTTTAAACTAAGTACTGACTCCTATCCTCTTTAACATTTATTTGTTTACAACTAAATGTTAATTATTATATCAGATTATAATCCCTAAAAATAGTTTACTTTTAATACATTCGACATCGTCGAATTCTAGTTACAAATCCTAATGGTTTAATTCTAATCACATTTCGAACATCGAAATGCTGTCATCAGTTTCTAATACGATTCCCCAATTCTTTTTCTAAACTCTTTCTTATATTTCTTTGAACAAACGTCGTTACTTGTTACTCTAGAATAATTGGATTTCAAACCAAACTGTTACGTTTCCTAGGAAGTGCTGCTATATATAAAAGTCATACTTAAGTCAAATCAATAGCAGTTAATTTGTCGCTATAGTTCTAAACTTGTCATACGCTGTAATATTCTCCTTATAACTAATTACAGTCACACTTACCTTATCAACAGCGTTATTTTATTGCTATAGTTCAACTTGTCATACGCTGTAATATTCTTTGTTATAACTAATCTTGACATAACAGTCACACTTATCTTATCCACAGCGTTATTTTATTGCTATAGTTCAACTTGTCATACGCTGTAATATTCTTTGTTATAACTAATCTTGACATAACAGTCACACTTATCTTATCCACAGCGTTATTTTATCGCTATAATTCTAAGACTGGCAATACGCTGCCGTATTCCTTTTATACACATCTTGACATCTCTTTCCGTTACAACTGTTATCGTTCCTCGATAATAGTGAAGCCGTTCAAGTTAGGGTATTCTATTTACCTCTCAGACCTTGATCAACAACGTTCTTACCTTAGACAGATATAAGTTTGTACTCTAATCCTTTATTACTTATAATATCTATCAGATCGTATTTTCATGTTTATTTTTAACTATGATTTTATAACACTATATCCTTACTTTGAAATCTCTGGTGTTTGGTTATTTATATTAAACATTTACTCTTCGCTTTCTCCATTCCACAGTTCTAATTAAATCTTATTACTTTGAATTAATTTATTTCTAAACTGTTTCATTAGATTAATTAAAGACCAATTAACCTAATAATTATTTTCCCAAATAACAGTTGATTTAATCAACTTCATTCCATCAGTAAATTCGTTAACTGATTTTATTTACTTCTCAACATTAGATTAATATAATTAATCTAATAATATTTCTAAATATACTTATCTTAAATATAATTATCCAAATATTAATCATAGGATAATTTCTGCTTAATAGACTGATTTAAATGTCAACAAATCGTTTTTATTTTATTTTATAAAAACGAACTCTAAAATACTGGTTTATAATAGAACTTCTATTATAATTTAAAACTTCACTTTAATTATAAAAATATAATTTCTATAATTAACTTCATTGATTTGCCTGACGGTAAATCAGTTTCTTAACAAAACGATGGTTTTACGGTCGACTGTTAACACTTTCTAAATCGATATCGTTTATTTATTTAATCTAAACAAATGTTGAATTTTCGTTAAACATCAATATTCACATGGGGTTTTAAATATAATTCAGGTTCATACAAAACAAACAGTACATATAATTATCAAGGAATCCGGTCGGATTCCTCCAATCGGTTTCCGCATCCACAGATGTCAGTCAACACGATTTACACTAACTCTATACTAGGGGATATTCTAATTGATGGAATCAGTGTCCAACCGATGATGTGTACATATGTAATGGTATATACTATCCGACCGAATTAAATGTAATCTACCTAATCGACCATCACACAGCATTCAAACAACATTTAAAATATAATTAAATATTTTAAAATAAACCAGAGTTAGTGATTTTACTCACCTTTTCGCGTTAACCGTTAAATAACGATTTGCGTCAGTTTATTCAATCGAGCGGTTTGTTTGCCCAGAATTTGTAATGACCTCCAAATCCTTTCAAACTGGTTCTGGTACGTAACCTGCGATGCTAAGATCCATTTCTGTCATGCCCACGCCCAGTTGGTCCGCTTGGCTTTCTCCCTTTAGTTCGAATTCATGAAAGCAAAGCTCCTATTCCATTTGATTGTGTCGCCCAGTAACACCTCGCTAAACACAATGCTTCCATTTGTTATTTTATACTTATTTTTCCGTGTGGGCTTTACACAGATAAACCGGCCCAACTCAACTCCATCCGTCTTCACCACTTCGTCTGAACTACACTACCCAATGTTTAAACTCAAACTGGCATCGAAATAAGAGATCTTCTTCTTCTCAAATAAAGCAGAAAATCCAAATGACTGAACCCAAAACAGCCACTATGATCATACACAAAGGCTGAAAAGCAGTCGCAAACACAGGACCTCTTTGCTTCACAACTATTCCTTATTGCACGTAGTAAGCAATGCCTATGCACATAATTCCCGGAAAAATATAGTAAACAGTCTACGACATGTCAAACCCGTCGACAGTCTAGTGCTAGCAGGTAAGCCGAGTAGCTTAACTAGTCCTGATAAAAGCATCTTCTATCAGCAATATCATGTGCCGCTATCGCCATGCACTTTAAACCCACCTCCACTATTACCGTTAAAAAAATGAACGTGATCCATTAGCCGCTCCATTACTATACTGTTTCCCCTGCACCATTCCGTGGTTTTCACAATCGTGTCACCTCACCATTACATCTGGAAACCTAATATTATCATCATTAACTCTGACACTAAAACTATCAGCAGACTCTCCTTTCATCGCATCTTCATACTGTTATTCCCCTTTGGTTTAAAACAACCCCAACAAATCCGCCTCGGCCTTGCATCCTTCGTTAGTCCACCATCATCCAAGCATTCACAAATAAACACGCCATTGTCCTATGCCCCTTTTCTTTTTGACACTCCGCTCCTCCACAACAAAATGGCGTCCTCCTTCATTAAACATGAACTCCTGTAAACCTTGAACTCCAGCTCCACTAATATTTCTTCATCTATTACCGTGCTTCCATCCTTATACTCCAGTAAGCACAACACTATTTTTCGCACTGCTTACCTCATAACATCCCGCTCTTCTCCCTTTTTCATCGTATTTTTCTCTCCTCTCCAACATACGGATCCATCAACTTGCCCCCAAATGCCAAGCAACGCGGACTCCTAGCTCAACGCCATCCACAACCAGCTAGACAGTTCCCTTACTGGCGCATGTCCACTGATTCCCATTTCCTTGCATGAAACCCCTCATGAACCTTACTGACTTTATCCCCGAATGAAATCGCCATAGTAGCTTTCCACCGCGGCGACCCCCCTCTACCCGAGAGCTTCTTCTCCAAAACATATATGTCTCTAGCTCCAACATATAACACCTTGCCGAAGTGAGAGTTCTTTTGGAAGTGGATAAGGGATTGAGCTTTGGTTTTGTTTCGCTTTTGTTAAATGGGCTTGGGCAGTTTTCGGTTTATATAAGTATGGAAGCCTTCGAGGTTAAGTATTAGGGTGTATAGGTTATATAGGATAGACTTACCTTAAAGGACAACTACAGTTTCTTTCCCTATTCCAATAGCAGACTTTTTGCTTTCCTTTGCTATGAAGTATATAGGTTTTCAACGATATTTTGTTAGCCATGTGATGTAGTTTAGATGTCCACTCATGCTAGGCTATGTATTGTTTTATTTTATGGTTCATAGTCTTCTAGTTAAAAAAAAATACAGTATATAATATGCTGTATAGATTGAATGCGGAAATATATTTAAGGTAGTGACTTTGTTTTGAGTTCACGTAACTATATACATTAATAATTTAGCAACTATACCTACTGGGTACGAAACCATGCTGCTAGAGTGGTACTGCTTTGGGTAGGTTCTGTATACTATTCATGTATAGACACGATGTATAGAGTAGTAGAGAATACAGCTGGAACGGTCTATTATGATTTGATTTCACAGCCAGGCTTCATTAGCCTAAAGCAAGGGTACGTACGCGGTACTTGTGTCCAAACAAACCGGTATGGTAATTAACATGTGCAACAGTGCTTTCCATGAAAGGAAATGTAATATATATGCTATTTTATATTTATACGGTTATTGTTGGTTTGGTAATCTAGTTTTAAAATTCTGTTTTATATAAATTCTGTTCGTTATGGACTGCTATGGACAGAGATAAAACTATGGTCGTGCCCAACGAGGTGCCATGATCCCAAAAATATAATAATACCGGTAGATTAACTCATATTTTGAAACCCCGAAATACCGATACAGGGTGCCAAATACTCCAAATAAAAAGTTGCGTGTTTAATTAATTAATAATTACAGTAAAATTCTAAAAATTATATTATCGCTGCGCCTCAAAAGAACCCTGTCCAAATTCGAATCCGATATCTAATTATTTCAAATAAACCGTTACGATCGATATACGATTTCACAGCGACTTTTTGAATATTTGATTTGGACATATCTTGCAATCTGTACGACGAAATCTCTATTTTCCACTTCCGTTGGAAAGATACAGTTCAACAGATTCCAACATTTCTCGTTTCGAAGAAATCCGATTCAAAACGGGTCCGGTACACTCAGTTGAAGTTCAGAACGTTAAATCAGGAACTGCAGGGTCGTTCTGAGCTCGATTATAATTAATATATATTTTTATACGTTCAACTTCGTTTTAATTAATATATAAATCCACTTATATTACGATATTCGATTTTTAAAATGATTTAAATATTCAAATACGAACCGACAAAAATGTGGGACGTTACAGACCTTCCCCCTTAAAATAATTTCGTCCTCGAAATTGCTAAGATAGGGAAAATGCTACAATCTCTGTTATAACATGGTTAAAAATCTTTTTGGTTTACTTCATAATTCCAGTTTCCACTGAACTGATTATTTCCAATTAAAATATTAATTCCTTATTATTTCGAATATTTTCAAAATTTCTAAAAATTTCCTAACAGCTTAAATTTTCAGAGAATCTCGCCAGCATCTCCTCTGCACGGCTCACTCGGTACTACAACAACTTGCCACTCCGGGCCTTCTTCCATCCAAAAGAAAATCAAACAGCCAACGGCTTGCCCAAACTGACTCATAAAAAAATCTCATACTCGTATATAAACGTGTACCTTCTCTGTTGGGCATTCAACTCTATCTCTGCCATCTGCTATCAAACCAGCATATCCAAGCATCCTTGGTTGATCTCCCATCAATCCGTTCTCAAACCAGTCTTTCGCTTTTACTAAGCCAAATTTCTATTTCAACTCCGATTCCACTCTCAGTTCTTAACCTTGTTAAGTTTTATTACGACATTCCATTTACTGATTTATTTCTCAAATCAGTTATCTCCATCTCTAATTCAAAATTCGATTCTTATTCTCCAAGAATTAATTCATTTTAATAACTCGAATCTCCAATATTTCTCTTTTATAATTTTCATTCTGGATCTTTCCAAATTCAGTCCAGTTTGGTTATTTTTGTTTAAATTCCACTTTTACCATTTTAACTCCATAAGTTAAATTTTTATTTCAAAATTTAAATTCCTGGGATTTATTTCAAATCAGTTTGAAATCATATATAATTCAAAACATTTGAATTTCTGACAACTTGTTTCTCAAACAATACAAAACAAAATCTTTGGTAGTAATCCGTCACTTACCAGCTCGAAAATGAACACCGACAATGTCGCGATCATCATCGGAATTTATTTTCCAACCATCGAAGTGAGTTCAATACTATATTGCTTTAAAAACTCATTAATAATCACTCTATTTTTGAAATTACTTCAAAATATCTTTCATAGCACTTGGAAAACAAATTTTCAAATCTCCCAGGATTTTAAAATTCCCTTATATTTAATTCAAATTCAATTTCAATTCTTTTCCAAGTTTCTAGAGTTTTATTTCAATTCTGGTTTTTAATTCAGATTCAGCTCATCTGATTTTGCATATCATACTTATATAATATTTCGATTGGTGGTTTATATAACCAACTCAATTATAATCCTGTTCGATCATAATAATGATCAACACTATAATAATATCAAGATATAAACTTCTTTTATATCAAAATTATATTTTGGGTAAAATTATTTCATTTACCCTCCTTTCAAAACAATATCATGTCGAATTACTCTGTTCAAGAGTTTAGAAAAACCTATCGACGCAGTTTGCATTACTGTTTCGACCAGAATTCATAAACCACTCGATTGACCAGTCAACACAATATAAAACAGTTTTATATTGATCTGCAAATACGTTCACTCGTATATATACACTCAAACTCAATCTAGAGTATTACTAACTCCATCTCTATTGAGTTACGCCACAGAGCCAAGGTAATCACTTAACCTTATGCTCTGATACCATCTGTAACGGCGGGATTTTCGACCCAGAAAATCAACATAAAAACACACTGTTGACTATTCAAGCATCGAAAACACCAGGACATTAATAAAAGAATTTAGAGGGTGAGAAAGAAAAGATAGAACTAATAGAATAGGAGAAGAAGAAGATCACAACTGAACAGAATCAGAGTAACACGAAACTCGCAGCGGAACAAAATAAGATGTATTATATAACATAACTTTGAATACAAAACTGTATTGTATATACATACCATTATCAGAGTACAATACATCATGTCACAGCGGAAATAACTCTACATAACTAATGGTGAAGCTTCCTGCTTTTTGAGCTCCTCCAAGTGAATCTGCAAAGCCTGAAACACTTGACTGCCCGTACAAATTTGGGCACCCAAGAGTTTAGGGAAAACAAGCAAAATAAACTCTGGGTCAGTCATGGGACTGGTGTGAGTAAATTCCAACTATACGGTTTTACTTTGAAGAAAATCCTTTTGGAACAAAAGGATAATAGTAAGACCAGCCCACACATAAACATGGACGGCTTTTACCTTACTATAACCCAAATTACTTTGATATCAAAAACAATGATATTATGATAATGTCTAAACAAATAATTATCCAAGTAGTAGAACGCTTGCATCTCACGTTCCACATATATATAGCATAAAATCATAAACCGCAGGGCACTTATTGGAGATTGGATTTCAACGGACAAGGTATGGGAGCACCTTCTGAATAGTGTACTCTAGAGGGGATACACTCAGGGTTCAACAAGAACGTCTTGCAACCCGGCCACACATGACCGCTCACTCATTTAGCTTGAGTGTCGCGAATATATTGCCACCACGGTTGCAGGCCATCCAACCGTCATCCGAAGATACAGAATCGAAAAGAAGTATAAATATGGATTTTCTCTAGATCGGTGACAATACACCCTGCTTGGGGATGACCCAACTAGCCATGCTGCCTAGCCCAACTTTTGTTACTTTCTGGTTGTGAGGCTAGAGGCTACGTCTATCTTCAGAACATCTGATCACCATTCACTTTGAATGCCACATCGTCAAATCCGTAATCACACATTGATTACACAAATGCACACTGGGTGTAAAATAAAGAGAAGTTATCTTCTCCCCACCAACTTGGTATATTCGTAAAATCAACGGCGTGACCGTTGAAAATACTCTGTCAGACACTCGTCCATACAAGTTGTCCTGGGACTGGACAAACAAAAACATTATTCTAGAACTGGACGACCCTTGCATTTAACTCCGTCTTCAATCATCTTCAGCATATCCAATTCGCAGCGCTTATGCCTATACGGAGTGGTTTCGGATAACGTATCCAACCGGTCTCTCCATATCGACAACGATGGTCAAACACTTCGATAGTCGGTTATTTAACTATCGAAGTAAAAACAACATTCATTCTAATGTATAATTAACATCACACAACCACGGGTATTTTTAATTTTAACATTCGACTTTATTATTCGAATTCTCATATCTTACCAGATATTTCTCAAATCCCGTTTTAGCCTTTCCGTACTTCTTGGAAAACATTTCCAGTTATTATAAACTCTTATTCTTTCATGTTCCAGAAAACATACGTTATTAACGTTCGAACTATTTTCATTAATTTCACATTCTTTATTTTCTACCCTTGGACAATCTATCCTATTTGCATTGGAAAATACTTCCAATTTCATTTTAACCTTTTAATCGGCCCAACGTTCACTTTTAAAACATTATTCACTTTGAAATGTGAATATCATTTCTATTATAGAAATCTGAACATCTTTATCAAATAAATCAATACCATGATCCCGTTTATCGAAATCTCTTTCATACTTTATATATTCCTATTCCACTTTGTAAACTCTGTTTCTAAGTCAACTTCTTATCAAATCGATATCAAGTTTAAACTAAGTACTGACTCCTATCCTCTTTAACATTTATTTGTTTACAACTAAATGTTAATTATTATATCAGATTATAATCCCTAAAAATAGTTTACTTTTAATACATTCGACATCGTCGAATTCTAGTTACAAATCCTAATGGTTTAATTCTAATCACATTTCGAACATCGAAATGCTGTCATCAGTTTCTAATACGATTCCCCAATTCTTTTTCTAAACTCTTTCTTATATTTCTTTGAACAAACGTCGTTACTTGTTACTCTAGAATAATTGGATTTCAAACCAAACTGTTACGTTTCCTAGGAAGTGCTGCTATATATAAAAGTCATACTTAAGTCAAATCAATAGCAGTTAATTTGTCGCTATAGTTCTAAACTTGTCATACGCTGTAATATTCTCCTTATAACTAATTACAGTCACACTTACCTTATCAACAGCGTTATTTTATTGCTATAGTTCAACTTGTCATACGCTGTAATATTCTTTGTTATAACTAATCTTGACATAACAGTCACACTTATCTTATCCACAGCGTTATTTTATTGCTATAGTTCAACTTGTCATACGCTGTAATATTCTTTGTTATAACTAATCTTGACATAACAGTCACACTTATCTTATCCACAGCGTTATTTTATCGCTATAATTCTAAGACTGGCAATACGCTGCCGTATTCCTTTTATACACATCTTGACATCTCTTTCCGTTACAACTGTTATCGTTCCTCGATAATAGTGAAGCCGTTCAAGTTGGGGTATTCTATTTACCTCTCAGACCTTGATCAACAACGTTCTTACCTTAGACAGATATAAGTTTGTACTCTAATCCTTTATTACTTATAATATCTATCAGATCGTATTTTCATGTTTATTTTTAACTATGATTTTATAACACTATATCCTTACTTTGAAATCTCTGGTGTTTGGTTATTTATATTAAACATTTACTCTTCGCTTTCTCCATTCCACAGTTCTAATTAAATCTTATTACTTTGAATTAATTTATTTCTAAACTGTTTCATTAGATTAATTAAAGACCAATTAACCTAATAATTATTTTCCCAAATAACAGTTGATTTAATCAACTTCATTCCATCAGTAAATTCGTTAACTGATTTTATTTACTTCTCAACATTAGATTAATATAATTAATCTAATAATATTTCTAAATATACTTATCTTAAATATAATTATCCAAATATTAATCATAGGATAATTTCTGCTTAATAGACTGATTTAAATGTCAACAAATCGTTTTTATTTTATTTTATAAAAACGAACTCTAAAATACTGGTTTATAATAGAACTTCTATTATAATTTAAAACTTCACTTTAATTATAAAAATATAATTTCTATAATTAACTTCATTGATTTGCCTGACGGTAAATCAGTTTCTTAACAAAACGATGGTTTTACGGTCGACTGTTAACACTTTCTAAATCGATATCGTTTATTTATTTAATCTAAACAAATGTTGAATTTTCGTTAAACATCAATATTCACATGGGGTTTTAAATATAATTCAGGTTCATACAAAACAAACAGTACATATAATTATCAAGGAATCCGGTCGGATTCCTCCAATCGGTTTCCGCATCGACAGATGTCAGTCAACACGATTTACACTAACTCTATACTAGGGGATATTCTAATTGATGGAATCAGTGTCCAACCGATGATGTGTACATATGTAATGGTATATACTATCCGACCGAATTAAATGTAATCTACCTAATCGACCATCACACAGCATTCAAACAACATTTAAAATATAATTAAATATTTTAAAATAAACCAGAGTTAGTGATTTTACTCACCTTTTCGCGTTAACCGTTAAATAACGATTTGCGTCAGTTTATTCAATCGAGCGGTTTGTTTGCCCAGAATTTGTAATGACCTCCAAAACCTTTCAAACTGGTTCTGGTACGTAACCTGCGATGCTAAGATCCATTTCTGTCATGCCCACGCCCAGTTGGTCCGCTTGGCTTTCTCCCTTTAGTTCGAATTCATGAAATCAAAGCTCCTATTCCATTTGATTGTGTCGCCCAGTAACACCTCGCTAAACACAATGCTTCCATTTGTTATTTTATACTTATTTTTCCGTGTGGGCTTTACACAGATAAACCGGCCCAACTCAACTCCATCCGTCTTCACCACTTCGTCTGAACTACACTACCCAATGTTTAAACTCAAACTGGCATCGAAATAAGAGATCTTCTTCTTCTCAAATAAAGCAGAAAATCCAAATGACTGAACCCAAAACAGCCACTATGATCATACACAAAGGCTGAAAAGCAGTCGCAAACACAGGACCTCTTTGCTTCACAACTATTCCTTATTGCACGTAGTAAGCAATGCCTATGCACATAATTCCCGGAAAAATATAGTAAACAGTCTACGACATGTCAAACCCGTCGACAGTCTAGTGCTAGCAGGTAAGCCGAGTAGCTTAACTAGTCCTGATAAAAGCATCTTCTATCAGCAATATCATGTGCCGCTATCGCCATGCACTTTAAACCCACCTCCACTATTACCGTTAAAAAAATGAACGTGATCCATTAGCCGCTCCATTACTATACTGTTTCCCCTGCACCATTCCGTGGTTTTCACAATCGTGTCACCTCACCATTACATCTGGAAACCTAATATTATCATCATTAACTCTGACACTAAAACTATCAGCAGACTCTCCTTTCATCGCATCTTCATACTGTTATTCCCCTTTGGTTTAAAACAACCCCAACAAATCCGCCTCGGCCTTGCATCCTTCGTTAGTCCACCATCATCCAAGCATTCACAAATAAACACGCCATTGTCCTATGCCCCTTTTCTTTTTGACACTCCGCTCCTCCACAACAAAATGGCGTCCTCCTTCATTAAACATGAACTCCTGTAAACCTTGAACTCCAGCTCCACTAATATTTCTTCATCTATTAACGTGCTTCCATCCTTATACTCCAGTAAGCACAACACTATTTTTCGCACTGCTTACCTCATAACATCCCGCTCTTCTCCCTTTTTCATCGTATTTTTCTCTCCTCTCCAACATACGGATCCATCAACTTGCCCCCAAATGCCAAGCAACGCGGACTCCTAGCTCAACGCCATCCACAACCAGCTAGACAGTTCCCTTACTGGCGCATGTCCACTGATTCCCATTTCCTTGCATGAAACCCCTCATGAACCTTACTGACTTTATCCCCGAATGAAATCGCCATAGTAGCTTTCCACCGCGGCGACCCCCCTCTACCCGAGAGCTTCTTCTCCAAAACATATATGTCTCTAGCTCCAACATATAACACCTTGCCGAAGTGAGAGTTCTTTTGGAAGTGGATAAGGGATTGAGCTTTGGTTTTGTTTCACTTTTGTTAAATGGGCTTGGGCAGTTTTCGGTTTATATAAGTATGGAAGCCTTCGAGGTTAAGTATTAGGGTGTATAGGTTATATAGGATAAACTTACCTTAAAGGACAACTACAGTTTCTTTCCCTATTCCAATAGCAGACTTTTTGCTTTCCTTTGCTATGAAGTATATAGGTTTTCAACGATATTTTGTTAGCCATGTGATGTAGTTTAGATGTCCACTCATGCTAGGCTATGTATTGTTTTATTTTATGGTTCATAGTCTTCTAGTTAAAAAAAAATACAGTATATAATATGCTGTATAGATTGAATGCGGAAATATATTTAAGGTAGTGACTGTGTTTTGAGTTCACGTAACTATATACATTAATAATTTAGCAACTATACCTACTGGGTACGAAACCATGCTGCTAGAGTGGTACTGCTTTGGGTAGGTTCTGTATACTATTCATGTATAGACACGATGTATAGAGTAGTAGAGAATACAGCTGGAACGGTCTATTATGATTTGATTTCACAGCCAGGCTTCATTAGCCTAAAGCAAGGGTACGTACGCGGTACTTGTGTCCAAACAAACCGGTATGGTAATTAACATGTGCAACAGTGCTTTCCATGAAAGGAAATGTAATATATATGCTATTTTATATTTATACGGTTATTGTTGGTTTGGTAATCTAGTTTTAAAATTCTGTTTTATATAAATTCTGTTCGTTATGGACTGCTATGGACAGAGATAAAACTATGGTCGTGCCCAACGAGGTGCCATGATCCCAAAAATATAATAATACCGGTAGATTAACTCATATTTTGAAACCCCGAAATACCGATACAGGGTGCCAAATACTCCAAATAAAAAGTTGCGTGTTTAATTAATTAATAATTACAGTAAAATTCTAAAAATTATATTATCGCTGCGCCTCAAAAGAACCCTGTCCAAATTCGAATCCGATATCTAATTATTTCAAATAAACCGTTACGATCGATATACGATTTCACAGCGACTTTTTGAATATTTGATTTGGACATATCTTGCAATCTGTACGACGAAATCTCTATTTTCCACTTCCGTTGGAAAGATACAGTTCAACAGATTCCAACATTTCTCGTTTCGAAGAAATCCGATTCAAAACGGGTCCGGTACACTCAGTTGAAGTTCAGAACGTTAAATCAGGAACTGCAGGGTCGTTCTGAGCTCGATTATAATTAATATATATTTTTATACGTTCAACTTCGTTTTAATTAATATATAAATCCACTTATATTACGATATTCGATTTTTAAAATGATTTAAATATTCAAATACGAACAGACAAAAATGTGGGACGTTACAGACCTTCCCCCTTAAAATAATTTCGTCCTCGAAATTGCTAAGATAGGGAAAATGCTACAATCTCTGTTATAACATGGTTAAAAATCTTTTTGGTTTACTTCATAATTCCAGTTTCCACTGAACTGATTATTTCCAATTAAAATATTAATTCCTTATTATTTCGAATATTTTCAAAATTTCTAAAAATTTCCTAACAGCTTAAATTTTCAGAGAATCTCGCCAGCATCTCCTCTGCACGGCTCACTCGGTACTACAACAACTTGCCACTCCGGGCCTTCTTCCATCCAAAAGAAAATCAAACAGCCAACGGCTTGCCCAAACTGACTCATAAAAAAATCTCATACTCGTATATAAACGTGTACCTTCTCTGTTGGGCATTCAACTCTATCTCTGCCATCTGCTATCAAACCAGCATATCCAAGCATCCTTGGTTGATCTCCCATCAATCCGTTCTCAAACCAGTCTTTCGCTTTTACTAAGCCAAATTTCTATTTCAACTCCAATTCCACTCTCAGTTCTTAACCTTGTTAAGTTTTATTACGACATTCCATTTACTGATTTATTTCTCAAATCAGTTATCTCCATCTCTAATTCAAAATTCGATTCTTATTCTCCAAGAATTAATTCATTTTAATAACTCGAATCTCCAATATTTCTCTTTTATAATTTTCATTCTGGATCTTTCCAAATTCAGTCCAGTTTGGTTATTTTTGTTTAAATTCCACTTTTACCATTTTAACTCCATAAGTTAAATTTTTATTTCAAAATTTAAATTCCTGGGATTTATTTCAAATCAGTTTGAAATCATATATAATTCAAAACATTTGAATTTCTGACAACTTGTTTCTCAAACAATACAAAACAAAATCTTTGGTAGTAATCCGTCACTTACCAGCTCGAAAATGAACACCGACAATGTCGCGATCATCATCGGAATTTATTTTCCAACCATCGAAGTGAGTTCAATACTATATTGCTTTAAAAACTCATTAATAATCACTCTATTTTTGAAATTACTTCAAAATATCTTTCATAGCACTTGGAAAACAAATTTTCAAATCTCCCAGGATTTTAAAATTCCCTTATATTTAATTCAAATTCAATTTCAATTCTTTTCCAAGTTTCTAGAGTTTTATTTCAATTCTGGTTTTTAATTCAGATTCAGCTCATCTGATTTTGCATATCATACTTATATAATATTTCGATTGGTGGTTTATATAACCAACTCAATTATAATCCTGTTCGATCATAATAATGATCAACACTATAATAATATCAAGATATAAACTTCTTTTATATCAAAATTATATTTTGGGTAAAATTATTTCATTTACCCTCCTTTCAAAACAATATCATGTCGAATTACTCTGTTCAAGAGTTTAGAAAAACCTATCGACGCAGTTTGCATTACTGTTTCGACCAGAATTCATAAACCACTCGATTGACCAGTCAACACAATATAAAACAGTTTTATATTGATCTGCAAATACGTTCACTCGTATATATACACTCAAACTCAATCTAGAGTATTACTAACTCCATCTCTATTGAGTTACGCCACAGAGCCAAGGTAATCACTTAACCTTATGCTCTGATACCATCTGTAACGGCGGGATTTTCGACCCAGAAAATCAACATAAAAACACACTGTTGACTATTCAAGCATCGAAAACACCAGGACATTAATAGAAGAATTTAGAGGGTGAGAAAGAAAAGATAGAACTAATAGAATAGGAGAAGAAGAAGATCACAACTGAACAGAATCAGAGTAACACGAAACTCGCAGCGGAACAAAATAAGATGTATTATATAACATAACTTTGAATACAAAACTGTATTGTATATACATACCATTATCAGAGTACAATACATCATGTCACAGCGGAAATAACTCTACATAACTAATGGTGAAGCTTCCTGCTTTTTGAGCTCCTCCAAGTGAATCTGCAAAGCCTGAAACACTTGACTGCCCGTACAAATTTGGGCACCCAAGAGTTTAGGGAAAACAAACAAAATAAACTCTGGGTCAGTCATGGGACTGGTGTGAGTAAATTCCAACTATACGGTTTTACTTTGAAGAAAATCCTTTTGGAACAAAAGGATAATAGTAAGACCAGCCCACACATAAACATGGACGGCTTTTACCTTACTATAACCCAAATTACTTTGATATCAAAAACAATGATATTATGATAATGTCTAAACAAATAATTATCCAAGTAGTAGAACGCTTGCATCTCACGTTCCACATATATATAGCATAAAATCATAAACCGCAGGGCACTTATTGGAGATTGGATTTCAACGGACAAGGTATGGGAGCACCTTCTGAATAGTGTACTCTAGAGGGGATACACTCAGGGTTCAACAAGAACGTCTTGCAACCCGGCCACACATGACCGCTCACTCATTTAGCTTGAGTGTCGCGAATATATTGCCACCACGGTTGCAGGCCATCCAACCGTCATCCGAAGATACAGAATCGAAAAGAAGTATAAATATGGATTTTCTCTAGATCGGTGACAATACACCCTGCTTGGGGATGACCCAACTAGCCATGCTGCCTAGCCCAACTTTTGTTACTTTCTGGTTGTGAGGCTAGAGGCTACGTCTATCTTCAGAACATCTGATCACCATTCACTTTGAATGCCACATCGTCAAATCCGTAATCACACATTGATTACACAAATGCACACTGGGTGTAAAATAAAGAGAAGTTATCTTCTCCCCACCAACTTGGTATATTCGTAAAATCAACGGCGTGACCGTTGAAAATACTCTGTCAGACACTCGTCCATACAAGTTGTCCTGGGACTGGACAAACAAAAACATTATTCTAGAACTGGACGACCCTTGCATTTAACTCCGTCTTCAATCATCTTCAGCATATCCAATTCGCAGCGCTTATGCCTATACGGAGTGGTTTCGGATAACGTATCCAACCGGTCTCTCCATATCGACAACGATGGTCAAACACTTCGATAGTCGGTTATTTAACTATCGAAGTAAAAACAACATTCATTCTAATGTATAATTAACATCACACAACCACGGGTATTTTTAATTTTAACATTCGACTTTATTATTCGAATTCTCATATCTTACCAGATATTTCTCAAATCCCGTTTTAGCCTTTCCGTACTTCTTGGAAAACATTTCCAGTTATTATAAACTCTTATTCTTTCATGTTCCAGAAAACATACGTTATTAACGTTCGAACTATTTTCATTAATTTCACATTCTTTATTTTCTACCCTTGGACAATCTATCCTATTTGCATTGGAAAATACTTCCAATTTCATTTTAACCTTTTAATCGGCCCAACGTTCACTTTTAAAACATTATTCACTTTGAAATGTGAATATCATTTCTATTATAGAAATCTGAACATCTTTATCAAATAAATCAATACCATGATCCCGTTTATCGAAATCTCTTTCATACTTTATATATTCCTATTCCACTTTGTAAACTCTGTTTCTAAGTCAACTTCTTATCAAATCGATATCAAGTTTAAACTAAGTACTGACTCCTATCCTCTTTAACATTTATTTGTTTACAACTAAATGTTAATTATTATATCAGATTATAATCCCTAAAAATAGTTTACTTTTAATACATTCGACATCGTCGAATTCTAGTTACAAATCCTAATGGTTTAATTCTAATCACATTTCGAACATCGAAATGCTGTCATCAGTTTCTAATACGATTCCCCAATTCTTTTTCTAAACTCTTTCTTATATTTCTTTGAACAAACGTCGTTACTTGTTACTCTAGAATAATTGGATTTCAAACCAAACTGTTACGTTTCCTAGGAAGTGCTGCTATATATAAAAGTCATACTTAAGTCAAATCAATAGCAGTTAATTTGTCGCTATAGTTCTAAACTTGTCATACGCTGTAATATTCTCCTTATAACTAATTACAGTCACACTTACCTTATCAACAGCGTTATTTTATTGCTATAGTTCAACTTGTCATACGCTGTAATATTCTTTGTTATAACTAATCTTGACATAACAGTCACACTTATCTTATCCACAGCGTTATTTTATTGCTATAGTTCAACTTGTCATACGCTGTAATATTCTTTGTTATAACTAATCTTGACATAACAGTCACACTTATCTTATCCACAGCGTTATTTTATCGCTATAATTCTAAGACTGGCAATACGCTGCCGTATTCCTTTTATACACATCTTGACATCTCTTTCCGTTACAACTGTTATCGTTCCTCGATAATAGTGAAGCCGTTCAAGTTGGGGTATTCTATTTACCTCTCAGACCTTGATCAACAACGTTCTTACCTTAGACAGATATAAGTTTGTACTCTAATCCTTTATTACTTATAATATCTATCAGATCGTATTTTCATGTTTATTTTTAACTATGATTTTATAACACTATATCCTTACTTTGAAATCTCTGGTGTTTGGTTATTTATATTAAACATTTACTCTTCGCTTTCTCCATTCCACAGTTCTAATTAAATCTTATTACTTTGAATTAATTTATTTCTAAACTGTTTCATTAGATTAATTAAAGACCAATTAACCTAATAATTATTTTCCCAAATAACAGTTGATTTAATCAACTTCATTCCATCAGTAAATTCGTTAACTGATTTTATTTACTTCTCAACATTAGATTAATATAATTAATCTAATAATATTTCTAAATATACTTATCTTAAATATAATTATCCAAATATTAATCATAGGATAATTTCTGCTTAATAGACTGATTTAAATGTCAACAAATCGTTTTTATTTTATTTTATAAAAACGAACTCTAAAATACTGGTTTATAATAGAACTTCTATTATAATTTAAAACTTCACTTTAATTATAAAAATATAATTTCTATAATTAACTTCATTGATTTGCCTGACGGTAAATCAGTTTCTTAACAAAACGATGGTTTTACGGTCGACTGTTAACACTTTCTAAATCGATATCGTTTATTTATTTAATCTAAACAAATGTTGAATTTTCGTTAAACATCAATATTCACATGGGGTTTTAAATATAATTCAGGTTCATACAAAACAAACAGTACATATAATTATCAAGGAATCCGGTCGGATTCCTCCAATCGGTTTCCGCATCCACAGATGTCAGTCAACACGATTTACACTAACTCTATACTAGGGGATATTCTAATTGATGGAATCAGTGTCCAACCGATGATGTGTACATATGTAATGGTATATACTATCCGACCGAATTAAATGTAATCTACCTAATCGACCATCACACAGCATTCAAACAACATTTAAAATATAATTAAATATTTTAAAATAAACCAGAGTTAGTGATTTTACTCACCTTTTCGCGTTAACCGTTAAATAACGATTTGCGTCAGTTTATTCAATCGAGCGGTTTGTTTGCCCAGAATTTGTAATGACCTCCAAATCCTTTCAAACTGGTTCTGGTACGTAACCTGCGATGCTAAGATCCATTTCTGTCATGCCCACGCCCAGTTGGTCCGCTTGGCTTTCTCCCTTTAGTTCGAATTCATGAAAGCAAAGCTCCTATTCCATTTGATTGTGTCGCCCAGTAACACCTCGCTAAACACAATGCTTCCATTTGTTATTTTATACTTATTTTTCCGTGTGGGCTTTACACAGATAAACCGGCCCAACTCAACTCCATCCGTCTTCACCACTTCGTCTGAACTACACTACCCAATGTTTAAACTCAAACTGGCATCGAAATAAGAGATCTTCTTCTTCTCAAATAAAGCAGAAAATCCAAATGACTGAACCCAAAACAGCCACTATGATCATACACAAAGGCTGAAAAGCAGTCGCAAACACAGGACCTCTTTGCTTCACAACTATTCCTTATTGCACGTAGTAAGCAATGCCTATGCACATAATTCCCGGAAAAATATAGTAAACAGTCTACGACATGTCAAACCCGTCGACAGTCTAGTGCTAGCAGGTAAGCCGAGTAGCTTAACTAGTCCTGATAAAAGCATCTTCTATCAGCAATATCATGTGCCGCTATCGCCATGCACTTTAAACCCACCTCCACTATTACCGTTAAAAAAATGAACGTGATCCATTAGCCGCTCCATTACTATACTGTTTCCCCTGCACCATTCCGTGGTTTTCACAATCGTGTCACCTCACCATTACATCTGGAAACCTAATATTATCATCATTAACTCTGACACTAAAACTATCAGCAGACTCTCCTTTCATCGCATCTTCATACTGTTATTCCCCTTTGGTTTAAAACAACCCCAACAAATCCGCCTCGGCCTTGCATCCTTCGTTAGTCCACCATCATCCAAGCATTCACAAATAAACACGCCATTGTCCTATGCCCCTTTTCTTTTTGACACTCCGCTCCTCCACAACAAAATGGCGTCCTCCTTCATTAAACATGAACTCCTATAAACCTTGAACTCCAGCTCCACTAATATTTCTTCATCTATTACCGTGCTTCCATCCTTATACTCCAGTAAGCACAACACTATTTTTCGCACTGCTTACCTCATAACATCCCGCTCTTCTCCCTTTTTCATCGTATTTTTCTCTCCTCTCCAACATACGGATCCATCAACTTGCCCCCAAATGCCAAGCAACGCGGACTCCTAGCTCAACGCCATCCACAACCAGCTAGACAGTTCCCTTACTGGCGCATGTCCACTGATTCCCATTTCCTTGCATGAAACCCCTCATGAACCTTACTGACTTTATCCCCGAATGAAATCGCCATAGTAGCTTTCCACCGCGGCGACCCCCCTCTACCCGAGAGCTTCTTCTCCAAAACATATATGTCTCTAGCTCCAACATATAACACCTTGCCGAAGTGAGAGTTCTTTTGGAAGTGGATAAGGGATTGAGCTTTGGTTTTGTTTCGCTTTTGTTAAATGGGCTTGGGCAGTTTTCGGTTTATATAAGTATGGAAGCCTTCGAGGTTAAGTATTAGGGTGTATAGGTTATATAGGATAGACTTACCTTAAAGGACAACTACAGTTTCTTTCCCTATTCCAATAGCAGACTTTTTGCTTTCCTTTGCTATGAAGTATATAGGTTTTCAACGATATTTTGTTAGCCATGTGATGTAGTTTAGATGTCCACTCATGCTAGGCTATGTATTGTTTTATTTTATGGTTCATAGTCTTCTAGTTAAAAAAAAAATACAGTATATAATATGCTGTATAGATTGAATGCGGAAATATATTTAAGGTAGTGACTTTGTTTTGAGTTCACGTAACTATATACATTAATAATTTAGCAACTATACCTACTGGGTACGAAACCATGCTGCTAGAGTGGTACTGCTTTGGGTAGGTTCTGTATACTATTCATGTATAGACACGATGTATAGAGTAGTAGAGAATACAGCTGGAACGGTCTATTATGATTTGATTTCACAGCCAGGCTTCATTAGCCTAAAGCAAGGGTACGTACGCGGTACTTGTGTCCAAACAAACCGGTATGGTAATTAACATGTGCAACAGTGCTTTCCATGAAAGGAAATGTAATATATATGCTATTTTATATTTATACGGTTATTGTTGGTTTGGTAATCTAGTTTTAAAATTCTGTTTTATATAAATTCTGTTCGTTATGGACTGCTATGGACAGAGATAAAACTATGGTCGTGCCCAACGAGGTGCCATGATCCCAAAAATATAATAATACCGGTAGATTAACTCATATTTTGAAACCCCGAAATACCGATACAGGGTGCCAAATACTCCAAATAAAAAGTTGCGTGTTTAATTAATTAATAATTACAGTAAAATTCTAAAAATTATATTATCGCTGCGCCTCAAAAGAACCCTGTCCAAATTCGAATCCGATATCTAATTATTTCAAATAAACCGTTACGATCGATATACGATTTCACAGCGACTTTTTGAATATTTGATTTGGACATATCTTGCAATCTGTACGACGAAATCTCTATTTTCCACTTCCGTTGGAAAGATACAGTTCAACAGATTCCAACATTTCTCGTTTCGAAGAAATCCGATTCAAAACGGGTCCGGTACACTCAGTTGAAGTTCAGAACGTTAAATCAGGAACTGCAGGGTCGTTCTGAGCTCGATTATAATTAATATATATTTTTATACGTTCAACTTCGTTTTAATTAATATATAAATCCACTTATATTACGATATTCGATTTTTAAAATGATTTAAATATTCAAATACGAACCGATAAAAATGTGGGACGTTACAGACCTTCCCCCTTAAAATAATTTCGTCCTCGAAATTGCTAAGATAGGGAAAATGCTACAATCTCTGTTATAACATGGTTAAAAATCTTTTTGGTTTACTTCATAATTCCAGTTTCCACTGAACTGATTATTTCCAATTAAAATATTAATTCCTTATTATTTCGAATATTTTCAAAATTTCTAAAAATTTCCTAACAGCTTAAATTTTCAGAGAATCTCGCCAGCATCTCCTCTGCACGGCTCACTCGGTACTACAACAACTTGCCACTCCGGGCCTTCTTCCATCCAAAAGAAAATCAAACAGCCAACGGCTTGCCCAAACTGACTCATAAAAAAATCTCATACTCGTATATAAACGTGTACCTTCTCTGTTGGGCATTCAACTCTATCTCTGCCATCTGCTATCAAACCAGCATATCCAAGCATCCTTGGTTGATCTCCCATCAATCCGTTCTCAAACCAGTCTTTCGCTTTTACTAAGCCAAATTTCTATTTCAACTCCGATTCCACTCTCAGTTCTTAACCTTGTTAAGTTTTATTACGACATTCCATTTACTGATTTATTTCTCAAATCAGTTATCTCCATCTCTAATTCAAAATTCGATTCTTATTCTCCAAGAATTAATTCATTTTAATAACTCGAATCTCCAATATTTCTCTTTTATAATTTTCATTCTGGATCTTTCCAAATTCAGTCCAGTTTGGTTATTTTTGTTTAAATTCCACTTTTACCATTTTAACTCCATAAGTTAAATTTTTATTTCAAAATTTAAATTCCTGGGATTTATTTCAAATCAGTTTGAAATCATATATAATTCAAAACATTTGAATTTCTGACAACTTGTTTCTCAAACAATACAAAACAAAATCTTTGGTAGTAATCCGTCACTTACCAGCTCGAAAATGAACACCGACAATGTCGCGATCATCATCGGAATTTATTTTCCAACCATCGAAGTGAGTTCAATACTATATTGCTTTAAAAACTCATTAATAATCACTCTATTTTTGAAATTACTTCAAAATATCTTTCATAGCACTTGGAAAACAAATTTTCAAATCTCCCAGGATTTTAAAATTCCCTTATATTTAATTCAAATTCAATTTCAATTCTTTTCCAAGTTTCTAGAGTTTTATTTCAATTCTGGTTTTTAATTCAGATTCAGCTCATCTGATTTTGCATATCATACTTATATAATATTTCGATTGGTGGTTTATATAACCAACTCAATTATAATCCTGTTCGATCATAATAATGATCAACACTATAATAATATCAAGATATAAACTTCTTTTATATCAAAATTATATTTTGGGTAAAATTATTTCATTTACCCTCCTTTCAAAACAATATCATGTCGAATTACTCTGTTCAAGAGTTTAGAAAAACCTATCGACGCAGTTTGCATTACTGTTTCGACCAGAATTCATAAACCACTCGATTGACCAGTCAACACAATATAAAACAGTTTTATATTGATCTGCAAATACGTTCACTCGTATATATACACTCAAACTCAATCTAGAGTATTACTAACTCCATCTCAATTGAGTTATGCCACAGAGCCAAGGTAATCACTTAACCTTATGCTCTGATACCATCTGTAACGGCGGGATTTTCGACCCAGAAAATCAACATAAAAACACACTGTTGACTATTCAAGCATCGAAAACACCAGGACATTAATAGAAGAATTTAGAGGGTGAGAAAGAAAAGATAGAACTAATAGAATAGGAGAAGAAGAAGATCACAACTGAACAGAATCAGAGTAACACGAAACTCGCAGCGGAACAAAATAAGATGTATTATATAACATAACTTTGAATACAAAACTGTATTGTATATACATACCATTATCAGAGTACAATACATCATGTCACAGCGGAAATAACTCTACATAACTAATGGTGAAGCTTCCTGCTTTTTGAGCTCCTCCAAGTGAATCTGCAAAGCCTGAAACACTTGACTGCCCGTACAAATTTGGGCACCCAAGAGTTTAGGGAAAACAAACAAAATAAACTCTGGGTCAGTCATGGGACTGGTGTGAGTAAATTCCAACTATACGGTTTTACTTTGAAGAAAATCCTTTTGGAACAAAAGGATAATAGTAAGACCAGCCCACACATAAACATGGACGGCTTTTACCTTACTATAACCCAAATTACTTTGATATCAAAAACAATGATATTATGATAATGTCTAAACAAATAATTATCCAAGTAGTAGAACGCTTGCATCTCACGTTCCACATATATATAGCATAAAATCATAAACCGCAGGGCACTTATTGGAGATTGGATTTCAACGGACAAGGTATGGGAGCACCTTCTGAATAGTGTACTCTAGAGGGGATACACTCAGGGTTCAACAAGAACGTCTTGCAACCCGGCCACACATGACCGCTCACTCATTTAGCTTGAGTGTCGCGAATATATTGCCACCACGGTTGCAGGCCATCCAACCGTCATCCGAAGATACAGAATCGAAAAGAAGTATAAATATGGATTTTCTCTAGATCGGTGACAATACACCCTGCTTGGGGATGACCCAACTAGCCATGCTGCCTAGCCCAACTTTTGTTACTTTCTGGTTGTGAGGCTAGAGGCTACGTCTATCTTCAGAACATCTGATCACCATTCACTTTGAATGCCACATCGTCAAATCCGTAATCACACATTGATTACACAAATGCACACTGGGTGTAAAATAAAGAGAAGTTATCTTCTCCCCACCAACTTGGTATATTCGTAAAATCAACGGCGTGACCGTTGAAAATACTCTGTCAGACACTCGTCCATACAAGTTGTCCTGGGACTGGACAAACAAAAACATTATTCTAGAACTGGACGACCCTTGCATTTAACTCCGTCTTCAATCATCTTCAGCATATCCAATTCGCAGCGCTTATGCCTATACGGAGTGGTTTCGGATAACGTATCCAACCGGTCTCTCCATATCGACAACGATGGTCAAACACTTCGATAGTCGGTTATTTAACTATCGAAGTAAAAACAACATTCATTCTAATGTATAATTAACATCACACAACCACGGGTATTTTTAATTTTAACATTCGACTTTATTATTCGAATTCTCATATCTTACCAGATATTTCTCAAATCCCGTTTTAGCCTTTCCGTACTTCTTGGAAAACATTTCCAGTTATTATAAACTCTTATTCTTTCATGTTCCAGAAAACATACGTTATTAACGTTCGAACTATTTTCATTAATTTCACATTCTTTATTTTCTACCCTTGGACAATCTATCCTATTTGCATTGGAAAATACTTCCAATTTCATTTTAACCTTTTAATCGGCCCAACGTTCACTTTTAAAACATTATTCACTTTGAAATGTGAATATCATTTCTATTATAGAAATCTGAACATCTTTATCAAATAAATCAATACCATGATCCCGTTTATCGAAATCTCTTTCATACTTTATATATTCCTATTCCACTTTGTAAACTCTGTTTCTAAGTCAACTTCTTATCAAATCGATATCAAGTTTAAACTAAGTACTGACTCCTATCCTCTTTAACATTTATTTGTTTACAACTAAATGTTAATTATTATATCAGATTATAATCCCTAAAAATAGTTTACTTTTAATACATTCGACATCGTCGAATTCTAGTTACAAATCCTAATGGTTTAATTCTAATCACATTTCGAACATCGAAATGCTGTCATCAGTTTCTAATACGATTCCCCAATTCTTTTTCTAAACTCTTTCTTATATTTCTTTGAACAAACGTCGTTACTTGTTACTCTAGAATAATTGGATTTCAAACCAAACTGTTACGTTTCCTAGGAAGTGCTGCTATATATAAAAGTCATACTTAAGTCAAATCAATAGCAGTTAATTTGTCGCTATAGTTCTAAACTTGTCATACGCTGTAATATTCTCCTTATAACTAATTACAGTCACACTTACCTTATCAACAGCGTTATTTTATTGCTATAGTTCAACTTGTCATACGCTGTAATATTCTTTGTTATAACTAATCTTGACATAACAGTCACACTTATCTTATCCACAGCGTTATTTTATTGCTATAGTTCAACTTGTCATACGCTGTAATATTCTTTGTTATAACTAATCTTGACATAACAGTCACACTTATCTTATCCACAGCGTTATTTTATCGCTATAATTCTAAGACTGGCAATACGCTGCCGTATTCCTTTTATACACATCTTGACATCTCTTTCCGTTACAACTGTTATCGTTCCTCGATAATAGTGAAGCCGTTCAAGTTGGGGTATTCTATTTACCTCTCAGACCTTGATCAACAACGTTCTTACCTTAGACAGATATAAGTTTGTACTCTAATCCTTTATTACTTATAATATCTATCAGATCGTATTTTCATGTTTATTTTTAACTATGATTTTATAACACTATATCCTTACTTTGAAATCTCTGGTGTTTGGTTATTTATATTAAACATTTACTCTTCGCTTTCTCCATTCCACAGTTCTAATTAAATCTTATTACTTTGAATTAATTTATTTCTAAACTGTTTCATTAGATTAATTAAAGACCAATTAACCTAATAATTATTTTCCCAAATAACAGTTGATTTAATCAACTTCATTCCATCAGTAAATTCGTTAACTGATTTTATTTACTTCTCAACATTAGATTAATATAATTAATCTAATAATATTTCTAAATATACTTATCTTAAATATAATTATCCAAATATTAATCATAGGATAATTTCTGCTTAATAGACCGATTTAAATGTCAACAAATCGTTTTTATTTTATTTTATAAAAACGAACTCTAAAATACTGGTTTATAATAGAACTTCTATTATAATTTAAAACTTCACTTTAATTATAAAAATATAATTTCTATAATTAACTTCATTGATTTGCCTGACGGTAAATCAGTTTCTTAACAAAACGATGGTTTTACGGTCGACTGTTAACACTTTCTAAATCGATATCGTTTATTTATTTAATCTAAACAAATGTTGAATTTTCGTTAAACATCAATATTCACATGGGGTTTTAAATATAATTCAGGTTCATACAAAACAAACAGTACATATAATTATCAAGGAATCCGGTCGGATTCCTCCAATCGGTTTCCGCATCCACAGATGTCAGTCAACACGATTTACACTAACTCTATACTAGGGGATATTCTAATTGATGGAATCAGTGTCCAACCGATGATGTGTACATATGTAATGTTATATACTATCCGACCGAATTAAATGTAATCTACCTAATCGACCATCACACAGCATTCAAACAACATTTAAAATATAATTAAATATTTTAAAATAAACCAGAGTTAGTGATTTTACTCACCTTTTCGCGTTAACCGTTAAATAACGATTTGCGTCAGTTTATTCAATCGAGCGGTTTGTTTGCCCAGAATTTGTAATGACCTCCAAATCCTTTCAAACTGGTTCTGGTACGTAACCTGCGATGCTAAGATCCATTTCTGTCATGCCCACGCCCAGTTGGTCCGCTTGGCTTTCTCCCTTTAGTTCGAATTCATGAAAGCAAAGCTCCTATTCCATTTGATTGTGTCGCCCAGTAACACCTCGCTAAACACAATGCTTCCATTTGTTATTTTATACTTATTTTTCCGTGTGGGCTTTACACAGATAAACCGGCCCAACTCAACTCCATCCGTCTTCACCACTTCGTCTGAACTACACTACCCAATGTTTAAACTCAAACTGGCATCGAAATAAGAGATCTTCTTCTTCTCAAATAAAGCAGAAAATCCAAATGACTGAACCCAAAACAGCCACTATGATCATACACAAAGGCTGAAAAGCAGTCGCAAACACAGGACCTCTTTGCTTCACAACTATTCCTTATTGCACGTAGTAAGCAATGCCTATGCACATAATTCCCGGAAAAATATAGTAAACAGTCTACGACATGTCAAACCCGTCGACAGTCTAGTGCTAGCAGGTAAGCCGAGTAGCTTAACTAGTCCTGATAAAAGCATCTTCTATCAGCAATATCATGTGCCGCTATCGCCATGCACTTTAAACCCACCTCCACTATTACCGTTAAAAAAATGAACGTGATCCATTAGCCGCTCCATTACTATACTGTTTCCCCTGCACCATTCCGTGGTTTTCACAATCGTGTCACCTCACCATTACATCTGGAAACCTAATATTATCATCATTAACTCTGACACTAAAACTATCAGCAGACTCTCCTTTCATCGCATCTTCATACTGTTATTCCCCTTTGGTTTAAAACAACCCCAACAAATCCGCCTCGGCCTTGCATCCTTCGTTAGTCCACCATCATCCAAGCATTCACAAATAAACACGCCATTGTCCTATGCCCCTTTTCTTTTTGACACTCCGCTCCTCCACAACAAAATGGCGTCCTCCTTCATTAAACATGAACTCCTGTAAACCTTGAACTCCAGCTCCACTAATATTTCTTCATCTATTACCATGCTTCCATCCTTATACTCCAGTAAGCACAACACTATTTTTCGCACTGCTTACCTCATAACATCCCGCTCTTCTCCCTTTTTCATCGTATTTTTCTCTCCTCTCCAACATACGGATCCATCAACTTGCCCCCAAATGCCAAGCAACGCGGACTCCTAGCTCAACGCCATCCACAACCAGCTAGACAGTTCCCTTACTGGCGCATGTCCACTGATTCCCATTTCCTTGCATGAAACCCCTCATGAACCTTACTGACTTTATCCCCGAATGAAATCGCCATAGTAGCTTTCCACCGCGGCGACCCCCCTCTACCCGAGAGCTTCTTCTCCAAAACATATATGTCTCTAGCTCCAACATATAACACCTTGCCGAAGTGAGAGTTCTTTTGGAAGTGGATAAGGGATTGAGCTTTGGTTTTGTTTCGCTTTTGTTAAATGGGCTTGGGCAGTTTTCGGTTTATATAAGTATGGAAGCCTTCGAGGTTAAGTATTAGGGTGTATAGGTTATATAGGATAGACTTACCTTAAAGGACAACTACAGTTTCTTTCCCTATTCCAATAGCAGACTTTTTGCTTTCCTTTGCTATGAAGTATATAGGTTTTCAACGATATTTTGTTAGCCATGTGATGTAGTTTAGATGTCCACTCATGCTAGGCTATGTATTGTTTTATTTTATGGTTCATAGTCTTCTAGTTAAAAAAAAATACAGTATATAATATGCTGTATAGATTGAATGCGGAAATATATTTAAGGTAGTGACTTTGTTTTGATTTCACGTAACTATATACATTAATAATTTAGCAACTATACCTACTGGGTACGAAACCATGCTGCTAGAGTGGTACTGCTTTGGGTAGGTTCTGTATACTATTCATGTATAGACACGATGTATAGAGTAGTAGAGAATACAGCTGGAACGGTCTATTATGATTTGATTTCACAGCCAGGCTTCATTAGCCTAAAGCAAGGGTACGTACGCGGTACTTGTGTCCAAACAAACCGGTATGGTAATTAACATGTGCAACAGTGCTTTCCATGAAAGGAAATGTAATATATATGCTATTTTATATTTATACGGTTATTGTTGGTTTGGTAATCTAGTTTTAAAATTCTGTTTTATATAAATTCTGTTCGTTATGGACTGCTATGGACAGAGATAAAACTATGGTCGTGCCCAACGAGGTGCCATGATCCCAAAAATATAATAATACCGGTAGATTAACTCATATTTTGAAACCCCGAAATACCGATACAGGGTGCCAAATACTCCAAATAAAAAGTTGCGTGTTTAATTAATTAATAATTACAGTAAAATTCTAAAAATTATATTATCGCTGCGCCTCAAAAGAACCCTGTCCAAATTCGAATCCGATATCTAATTATTTCAAATAAACCGTTACGATCGATATACGATTTCACAGCGACTTTTTGAATATTTGATTTGGACATATCTTGCAATCTGTACGACGAAATCTCTATTTTCCACTTCCGTTGGAAAGATACAGTTCAACAGATTCCAACATTTCTCGTTTCGAAGAAATCCGATTCAAAACGGGTCCGGTACACTCAGTTGAAGTTCAGAACGTTAAATCAGGAACTGCAGGGTCGTTCTGAGCTCGATTATAATTAATATATATTTTTATACGTTCAACTTCGTTTTAATTAATATATAAATCCACTTATATTACGATATTCGATTTTTAAAATGATTTAAATATTCAAATACGAACCGACAAAAATGTGGGACGTTACAAAAGGTAATTGTAAGACCTATCCACACATAAATATGGAAGGTTTTTAGCTTATGATAACCCAAAACATCTTTATATCAAAACTCTTCTGATATTATAATAGTGTCTAAATCAAATAGATAACAATCTAGCAAAACGCTTACATCTACATAGTATATAATCAAAAACTGCGGGCGCTTATTGGATAATGGATTTCCAACTGTGACAAGGTATGGAACCACCTTCCGATAGTGTAACGCTAGAGAGAAATATGTTGGGTTCAATGAGAACAACTTGCAATTCGGCCACACATGGCCGACCACTCGTTACGCTCAAGTGTGCCAAATATCTTATCACCATCATTGTGATTAGCAACCGTTTCTGAAAGAATACAACAATAATGAAAGAAGAAACAAATGAATTTTCTCTATATCATGTGATAATATACCCTAATTGGTGTGACTCACATAGCCATGTTGGCTGTCCAATTTTTGTCATTCCCCGGTTGATGACGCCTGAAGCTACGTTTTACCTTTATACCACCACAACATCATTCGCTTTGAATGACACATCATCAAATCCGTCAAATCACTAATTAACATCCTCAAAAATAAACTGGTGTTAAGCTAAGACAAGTTTCCTTCTTTGCCATCAACTATGGTACGTTTGAAGAAATCAGTGTATGTTACCATCTGAAAATACTCTGTCGGACATCCATCCATATAAGTTGTCCTGGGACTAGACAAACCGAAGGAACCATCCCATCAATCCATCTTAGGCAATTTTTACCTAGAATTAGAATTATCCACTTCTACAATTAGAATTGTCCATTTCTACAATTGGAAACATTCACATATCTTATTCTCACTATTCTTCCAGATTCATCAGTCCCTGACCGTAAATTAGTAAGATAATAATTCTCTAAGGATCAACACCGAAGGCCGAAACCAACATCGGATCGATACTCAGAAAACCATTCGACTCGACCAATCTCTAGTCAGTTTCCAATTTTCTTACTCCATTTCTTAACTTCTCATCAACCAAATCATTTCATTTTCTATGCTTAGAAAACATCCTTTATTTATATTTGGAATTTTTTTCAGAAATCATTTACTTGGAATTTAAAAAATAGTCCTATGAACCACCGCTTCGATAATTTCAACATTTATACGGATTATCTCACCAGACTTAATCCAACCCTCACTATCGAACTTTAATCATTCTTCAGTCAACAATGAAGTCAATCAAGTTGGGGTATAATTACCTCTTAGACCTTGACTGGACAACATTTTTAACTTTAAAATGGAAAAGCTCAAAACTTTAATTTTAACAAACATTGTTACGTAACTCTCGCATTCAGTTTAAGAATCAACTTTTTTTTACGGAAATCATCAATTATGACAACAGAGTTGTAACCCAAGGTCCGAAATATTAATTTTGAAATACACTTTTATTCATTAATTTGAATAAATAGAAATTAAATAGATAAATGAATAACTAATTAATCTTTATTAAAACGGAAAGTAAACAGCACTTTCCTGAATTCGACATGGTCAAATTTCAATGTATAACTCTCTTTCGATTAATCTGTATTCGATTAATGGTTTGAACTTCAAAACAAATTTACCATTTTAGGTCAACTCAATTTCCATTTTCATTCTAAATTCACTTTTAAATTTATCACTTCCAAACCCTTACCAATTTCCATTATAAACATTCCAATCTGCAAAACGTTTGCTTTTAAACCATATCCACTTTAAAACTTGAATATTATTACTTTATAGAAACCTGAACCCATTTTATCAAATCAATATTGATTATTATTTGTAAATACTATTACAGGTTCAAATCCTGATTATCGACTTGCTTTTTAAATCCACATCATATTCCACTTCATTCAGAAAATACGTTTATATGTCAAAACCTTTTATTGTTTATCTAACAAGTTTATAACCTTATATCGACTTTACATTCGATTATAAAATATGGGTTTCAAACCAAATATTAATTATCTTGTCAAGTTCCAAATTATACAATATATAATTCCTAAAAATAATTTTTTTATAAAATTCGAGATAGTCGAATTCCAATTATAAATCATTATGGATTTATTTAAATTCCATTCACATTACGAACATCGGAATAAATTTCATCGTCTCCCTCTGAAACAATTTTCCTTTAAATTCACTTTTGAATTTACATACCCAAATTATCCAATGACAATTATTTCACTTCATTTGTAAACATCGTTTATAAATTTAACTAGTTGTTTTTATTATTAAAAACAAGTTATTATTTCCCAGCCTATTCGAAATTCAGTTTCTATTATGGGAAAATAGATTTTCCTTTCAGAACCCAAACTTTTTTTCCTTTCATTCGAACATATTTTTATGGTATTTAAATACCAATATTTAGGGTCAGCGTTATTCAAGCATTCAAAACACACAACAACCTATCCAATTTATTCAACACGTCACATGTATATAAATATGTAAACGAACAATAATAAATCTAAGGAATCCAGTTGGATCCATCAAACTTGTTTTTCCTGCATCCATAGATGTTAGACAACATAAATAATATCAATCCAACTTTAAGGCATGATATCACGGTATAGAAGGTCATCCGCTATTATGTGGGGTGCATAGATTTTTATCCGCCAAAATGTGCGAGAATATCCAACTACTAACCTTAAATATAACCAATATATATACAATAGCAACAATTGATAATAATAAATCAATTCATCCAAACAATCATCACACAACATTCAATCATCATTATCAACTCTAAAATACATTTATAAAATTATAATCTGGACAGAGTTAGTGAGCTTTATCATTTTTTTATTAATTGTTGAATGGCGATTAATCACCAATAATTTATATCAGGCATTCCATCTTGTCGAGAATTCCAACTAACTCGAAATCATTCCAAATCAGCTTCAAAGTGTAGTATTTGTCACTGCCAAATGCCTCTTGTTTCATCAAATTCTGATAACGTATGCAAGAGTTATTGATTTTACAAGTTATACAATTTATATAACGTAATTAATTTAATTAATCACCCTTAATCTCATACTTACGTTAATTCCCTTCTTCTCGTTTCTTTTTCAACAATTCAAAATCGAACCCCACTCTTCAACCATACTTTCCATGGCCAAACTTCTCAAACCCACGACTCCTTCCATCTTCAGCGAATTGCACAGCCGACTTCACCCACGTTCCTTCCCCGTCGAACTCCATCGTTCCACTGCCTTTGTACACCGTTCGATGGCCTCCTTCAATTTCCTATCTTGAGCAGCCACGCATAGCACTACATAGTTCACTAATGATTTTTTCTATGAAAAATCACTGAAACCCATCAGTGGGTGTGCCTCTCACCCATTAATCCTGCACCGATATTAATTTCCTCCATCATTGCATATAACTTGGGCGAACCCATAACTTTAGTCGACTGTTTGAAAAGGATGCGAAAATCATTTGCACCAAACCCACTAATACCCATATAGAATTGAAGAACAACGCTCCAGTAATCTAAATATATTTGTTTCATGATTTATGGATTTTATTTCAATTTCTTTGGATTTTTCAAACTCTCGAATTTGATTTTAGATGGAGGCTGTGTGTTTTGACAAGTTGTACTAATTATGAGTGAGGGATTGGGACAAAGAGATGGTACACTTATAGGGTAGGATATATATTATTTTATTAATTTACGTAACTTACGCCTGAGGTAACATGTTTAAACTACCATAGGCGAGCTCTATTCGCGATGAAACATGTAACCTTGTAATAACTTAAAATTCAGACACGATGGAAAAGTTTCATTGAATTCCGAGATTGTTTGTAAAACTTGCTTTTAATTTCTCAACGTGAATCAATATGAGCTTAAATTTCGCACGATCAAAAAATAAATCCAATTGATACGAAACTGAAAATCTTACAATAATTAATCACTACGGATTTTATAAAATTAGTTTCGTTAAAATACAAGGTCGTTTGAGAATTGGCTATTTTGAAGTTCCATATTAAATCGACAAAATATAACCGGTTCTAAAATAAAAAATATATTGATGATAAATTATTATTATCATATTTCCTCAAACAAAATTTATATAGCTTCAAAATATAAATTTAATTTGATATTAAATTTGACATTTTAAATTCCAAGTTTAAACGATATTCAATTTATTTAAAATCCTTTTTTATTAAATAAATCGTTATGGTTCATAAACGATTCCATAGCGACTTTCTGAAGATTCGATTTGGACATAAATCAAAATCTACAAGACAAAATCCAATTTTTCACTTTCATTAGAAAACAATAGTCAAATAGATCCAAACATTTCTTATTTCAATGAATTCTGACTTATGATGGATCTTGTACACTCAATTGAAGTTCGAATCGTAAAACTACGAATTACCATGCCATTGCGAGCTCGTTTTTAACTAATATAAACTTATACATTCAAGCTTCATTTAATTAGTAAATTCTATATAGGAATCCATTTAAATTATTATTTCAACACTTTTAATCTAATTTAAATATGCTTAAAAATCCGGGTTGTTACATTCCTTCCCCTTAAATGAATTTTGTCCTCGAAATTGTTAAGCAGGAAAGATGTTGTAACACCCTGCATTTTTAATTAATTAATAAAATAAAAATTTGAAAAGTTTTTAAAATTTGGTCACAGAATTATCATCATTGCGTCCACGGCGATTTTATGATCAATTTAGACCTATGGTCTAATTCATAATTTCTACATCGGATTAACAGAACCGCCCTTGCATTTTACTCCGTCTTCAATCAACTTCAACATAGCCTGATTCGTAATGCAACAATCAGATCGAATTGGTTTTTTCAGATAATTAGATCTGATTCCAGACTCTTTGAAATGATCAATGAATTTGGTCAAAACTTCGATAGTTAGTTATTTAACTATCGAAGAAAACATCCATGCAACCAACAATCCTATTTCCAAAAGGAAATGTTAGAGGTTAAGAACCAAGCAACACTGAGCCCTTTTAAAATTAATTTCTAATTAATTTATTTATTTTCCAGTTCTCTCTTTAATATCTTTACTCATATATTCCACAAAACCCGTTAGTCTCTCACGATTCTTGGAAAGCATTTCCAATTATCAGAAACTCTTTATTTTCTATATTTTGGAAAATATCTCTTATCACAGTTGGAAAAAATTTCCACGTATTCACAAATTCTTATTTCTATATTTAGAAAATATTCGTTATTAACATTGAAAAACATTTCCATGTTACTCATTTCTCTTGACTCGTTCATTTCTATAATTAGAAATATCCATTTTCGCAATTTGAAAACATTCCTATATCTTATTCACGTGTCACGATTCTTCTATATTCATCAGTCCCTGACTGTAAATTCTCTAAGTATTAACTCGAAGGTCGAAAGCAACAATAGATCGATATTCAGAAAACCATTCGACTCGACCAATCTCTAGTCAGTTTCCAATTTCCTTACTCCATTTCTTAACTTCTCATCAATCAAATCATTTCATTTTCTATGCTTAGAAAACATCTCTGATTTATATTTGGAAAACGTTTCCAAAACTCATTTACTTGGAATTTAAATAAATGTCATATAAACCATCGCTTCGACAATTTCAACATTTACTCGAATTAACTCACCACACTTAATCCAACCCTCGCTCTTGAACTTTAAGCATTCATTAGTCAACAATGAAGTCAATCAAGTTAGGTCATAATTACCTCTCAAACTTTAACTGAATAAGATTTTTAACTTTGAAATGGACAAAGCTCATAACTCTAATCTTTAACAGACATTGCTTACGTAACTCTCAGATACAGTTTAAGAATCCACATCTTTTCAGATATCATCGATTATAACAATAGCGTTATAACCCATGCTCCGAACTATTAACTTTGAAATATACTTTTATTCATTAATTTGAATAAATAATAATTAAATAAATAAATGAATGATTAATTAATTTTTATTAAAATGGAAAGTAAATAGCACTTTCCTGAATTCGACATCGTCAAATTTCAGTGTATGACTCTCTTACGATTAATTTCTATTCGATTAACATCCTGAAATTTGGAATAAATTTTCCATTTTAGGTCAAATAAATTTCCATTTTCATTCTAGTATCACTTTTGAATTTATCGCTTCCAACCCTTACCAATTTCCTTTATAACCATTCCAATCTGCAAAATGTTTGCTTTTAAATCATTATCTACTTTAAAATGTGAATATTATTCTTTTATGGAAACCTAGACCCATTTTTATCAAATCAATCTTGATTTTTATTATAAATACTATTGCAAGTTCGAATCTTGTTTATCGAGTCGCTTTATAAATCCACATCATATTCTACTTCATTCTTAAACTCCGTTTATACGTTAAAACTTCTTAATTTAATTAATCACCCTTATTACCTGTAATCTCATACTTACGTTAATTCCCTTCTTCTCGTTTCTTTTTTCTACAATTCGAAACCAAACCCCGTTCATGAATCAGACTTACCATGACCGAACTTCTCAAACCCCCCGCTACTTCCATCTTCAGTGAATCGCACAACCGACTTCACCCACATTCCTACCATGTCGAGCTTCATCGGTCTACCGACTTCGTACACCGTTCGATGGCATCCTCCACTTTCCACTCTCAAGCAGCCATGCATAGCACAACACAGTTCACGAACATTTTCTTCCATGAAAATTCACCAAAACCCATCAGTGGGTAAGCCTTTCACCCATGAATCTCGTGCTGATATCAATTTCTGACATCATCACCTATAACTTCGGCAACCCATAATCCTAGTCGGCTATTTGAAAAGAATGCAAAAATCATTTGCATCGAACCCACTAATGCCTATATAAAATTGAAGAACAATGCTCCAGGAATCCAAATATTTTTTTTCGTGATTTATGGATTTTACTTCAATTTCTTTGGATTTTTCAAACTTTCGAATTTGATTTTAGATCGAGGATGTGCGTTTTAACCACGACTAAAAATGAGTGAGGGTTAGGGATAAAGAGATGGTAAATTTATAGGGTAGTATATATATTTTAATTATTTTATTAATTTACAAAACTTACGCTTAAAGTAACACGTTTAAACTACCACATACAAGCTCTAAGCACGATGAAACTTGTAATCTTAAAATAACTTAATATTTTGGACACGATGGAACTTGGTTTCATCGAATTCCAAGATCGTTTGTAAAACTTCCTTTTAATTTCTCAATGTGAACTAATGTGCGTTTAGAATGCACATGCTTACAAAAAATCCAATTGATACGAGACTGAAAATCTTAAAATAGTTAATCACTACTGATTTTATAAAATTAGGTTCGTTAAAATCCAAGGTCATTTGAAAATTGGCAATTCCCAAGTTCCATATTAAATCAACAAAATATAATCGGTTCTAAAATAAACAAATCTACTGATAATAAATTATTATCATATATACTCAAAAAGAATTTATAAAGCTTCAGATTATAAATTTAACTTGATATTAAACTTGAAATTTTAAACTCCAAGTTTAAACGATATTCAGTTTATTTAGAATCCTTTTTTATTAAATATATTATTATGGTTCACAAACGATTCCATAGCGACTTTTTGAAAATTTGATTTAGACATAACTCAAAATCTACAAGATGAGATCTCGCTTTTCCACTTTCATTAGAAAACTATAGTCAAATAGGAATGAACTTTCTTGTTTCAACGAATTCCAAATTATAATGGATCCTATACACTCGATTGAAGTTTGAATCGTGAAACTACGAACTACCACGCAGCTGCGAGCTCGTTTTTAACTAATATATTTATACATTCAAACTTCGTTTAGTTAATAAATTCTATATAGAAATCCATTTATATTTTTGTTTCAACTCTTTTGAACTAATTTAAATATGCTTAAAAATCCGGGTCATTACACCTTGTACAACTATAAAAGATAAACATACTGGAATGATGTACACGAAAATATACTTGAACTGTACAAGTATTGATTTGTTCGACTATTTATCTAGTTCTGTCGGTCTTGATTATTTGCAATTTCTCAATTGCGGACTTAATCAAGATGAATAGGATAATTTCCTAACACTACCCACTGATCGTCTTCCTCTCTACCATCAAACTAATATGATAGTTAGTTCCGCTTACACTAAATCAGCCCTGGTCGAATGTGAACTGGATCATGTCCTTAACATCACTCGTTTGTGGATTCACCTTCAGATGGACACCTATCTAGCGCTTGGACCCACAATGACTACTTTTCCATGATTCGATGCACCGGACGCTCGGCCATCAGTGATACGCATTTCCTCGAGATCCTTCTTCTAATTGGGCCTTTATCTACCATAATTCAGTAAGCGTGTCTCCTCTTGAGCATCATTGGTATAGGCCTTAAGTCGTTTTTCTATCAAAATTCGGCATGCATAGTGGATCCACTGCTGGTTAGACTCCTTCAATCAATATCCTAGTTCCACCCCTATCTTAGTCACCAAGATTGAGCTTTATACATAAGTCTGTTATCCATCACGATTCAGCGTTCGTCATTGGTGCTGACCTCCACTATTTATCTACTAGCAAGTTGTCTACCACAATTTGGCATCTTCCATTGGTACGTGCTATCACTATTTATTTATTGGTTAGTTATCTACCATAATTCGACCTCTTCCTTTGGTACATACTCCCATATAAAGTTATTAGACTTTATTGGTCGGTTATTTTCGCTAATTCGCCCCGTGCTGCCAGAATGGACCACAACTAGTTTTTGCTTATTAACTTATGCCTTTTACCTTTTCAAATCAGTCATATGCTATTGGACCGGACCATAGCTAGCACATGTTTATTAAAATTAACCTCATATTTAAGTTTATGTCAAAATTAAGCATTTTCATCATTTCATTCAACTATAACCTTGATGTTATTATTATATTTTTCAATCAGCTCAATATGTCTGTTATGATTTCTTTGTGTGTCTGTACAATTTATTATAAAAAAAATCTTGCAAGTATGTTTAGTCTTTTCCAATTACAACCCATGTAAACGATAATCACAATAATCTCATGTCACAAAGAAGTAGTAAAGTAAAAAGATACAACATTTTTATAGGTGGTTCGGAAATCCATCCTACGTCCACTTATTGTATCACTTGTTTATACTCTATGATTTTTGTTACAATAGAGTGGTTTCTATGAATTTTTAAGAGAAAAAATGGTTAAACTCGAAACCAGCAGAGTCTCAGTATTAGAAATCTGGTTCGACATAGGACGGTTGCTGGAAATCAGGAGTAGTGGAGGTAATGGGGCTAGGCCATGTTCAGGAGTGTAGTAATTGGAATAAAACTAAATCGACATCCTCTTGAATCGATTCAGGTCTAGATTTGAATCGGTGTCAAACAAAGTATGTCAATCCGAAGTAGGAAACCTCCACTTGCCACCCTTTACAAGCCTAGGCCATCTTGCCTTGCTAAGTCCAATCGTACCAATCTACAATACTCAGAAACTGAAGATCCCTGCTTCGTTGTATGGAGTTATACCGATCTTCCTAGGCATGAATATCGAACCTGGCCTCTATGCCAAATTGGGAAATATGATGTACGTCGACTATGCTGAGCCGGAGTGGTTGAGATAGGAATGTCGATCTGATGGAGTTGTCCGGATCATCCATTTGAAGTGTTCCGGTTCGGTGCCAACCGGGGCCCAAACTGGTGTCAAACCTGTAAGGCCAAATCGATCCAATGGCCTCTTTCAACGTTTCTGCACTCCCGACATCGATTGATCCTTCTTTTTTAGTGTTGAAATCATGCTGGATCGAGTCTCCGACACTTCGATGACTTCATATCAAATTTATCTCATATCTCAAGAAGCTCTATATGTGCATGGATTCCATTAAATAAATCTTGCATTTCCAAGCCGATGGAAGTCCGCGCTCAAGCTTCGAGAAATCCAACTATTGCGACTTAAAGGTGTGATGGCCTTGCGAAAAGGCGGGTTAACAACTTTCCCCCAAAACATATCTTTCTCTGAAATATGCGTTTTGAATCAGTTCATTATTTGCAATCTCTCTGAATCTCTTAAAGACTGAGAGTAAACTTTTTAGGATGCGCACCAATCACTCTCTAGTGATGGTGTTCGCCAATCGGTAAGTCTATCCTGTTGTTCTCCGATAAAATTGCGTTACCTTCCGTATCATGGTCCGGATTTCTTGATTAGTTAATTCATCATTAGTTTTATTTGTGTGATTCCATCTTGTCACAGTTCGACAAAAGGGACTCGCGGTGCGTAATCATAAGTTTTCCCCGCTGCTTCCCGATGATGGGAGCTTATATCGAATTCCGCACAAATTCATCCAATCACAATCAGGTGAAGGAATTTGTAGCATAAGTGATGCAAATCCATCCAGTCGCTTTATAGTGAGAGGAATTCGTGATTCATCGATACAAGTTCATCTAATCACTTTCCGATGATGGAACTCGTAATTCATTAGTAAAAGATCATCCAATCACTCTTTGGTGGAGGAATTTGTAGCTTAAGCGATGTGAATTCTTATAGTCACTTTCTAGTGATAGGAATATGTGATTCATCAATATGAGCTGATTCGATCGGTCTCTAGTGATGGTGCCTGTAGTTCGTCAACACAAATCTATCTGATCACTCTCTGGCAAAGGGATTCATGATTCATCGATATGAATTCATCCAATTACTCTTCGATAAAGGAATCCGTAGTTCAATTATGTGAATCCACCCGTTTTCTTTCTAGCGAATGGGATTCATGCTTAGGCAAAGATCATCCAATCACTATCTAATGAAAGGAACATATAACTTGACTTGTCCATGTAAATTCGTCCATTTACTGTTTGTTGAAAGGAATTCACAATCAATGGCATGGATCCATCCAATCACTTCTTGGTGAAAGGGATTCATGATCATCTTCCAAAAGTTCATCCGATTACTATTGAATGAGACAAACTGGTAGTCAATTCATATGAATTCATTTAGTACCCTCCTAGTGATAGAAATTTACATTTTTAGGTTTCACTCTGACTCTCCGGATAAAGAGAAACATTAATCAAGTTTCATTCAATGCCAACGGTGATTCGAAGCAAATGCCTAGATAAAGTGTAGAAAAAGGAAAATCTTAATTGATGAAGTCTCTCCGAGCTCTACGACTAAACATCCACTAAGAGCATGCTTGAGAACCAAATCATGGTCCTATACATGCGTAAGCGGTTGGGTCGTTAAGTCAAGAAGTGATTGGTGGTTATCTTGCCATCGCCACCTCTATCATGAGATGATGATGTGACCTCTGGATCCAGGACCTCCTTGATTATGTGCTATAGACGGTTGTCTGTACTCATATACCACCCCTTTGGTTTCAACATAATCTTGGAACCGTCTGTTCATAACGTGCTCCTCAATCCCATTTCTTAGCTTAACACCCATCTTTGAGATGCATGAGCTTAGGGGTTATACATTAGTGAAAATCAATGTTGTTTGTTGGACTTGGCAACGTGGCATTCGAAGTCAAGAACTTGCTTGATGAAAAGTTAATTGCAGACCACTAATCCTCAACAACCAATGTTGGCAAAAACATGGCACATAGTGAGGTTAGTTTGGGTAGCGCCCATGAGGAGATGTTTATTTCCCTTCTAGATTTCTCATTATATATCGAGAAGTGGAGTATGATATAAGACCTCGGTGAGATAGGTCAGTTATGACTAGGGTGATAACGTCTCTGGGCAGTGCACCACTTGAAATAATGGTCTGTGTAGTTGTTCCGGCCATACCAGTTAGGCGAATAAGAGTGGTCATCAGTACATCCCATCAAGAGGTGTACTGTCTAGATAATAGTCTGTTATCTTGCCATCATATGGAATCCATTTCCCTAAGCGCTAGCGTATTCTCTTACAGAGACCATAAATGGTGCAAAAAATAATATTTTATAGTTTATTTTTAATGGGTTTTATCCGATAAGTCTTTAGAAATAATATTAAACAATTTCAACATTTGATATTTTGGTTACCATAACGTAAAAACACATGTCATGTTTATTTGAGGTCGTGGTCTTGTGGGATAACCATGATTTCCAAATGGCGAATTTGAGTTTCTCAAACTAGTCCCATAATTGACTTGAAGTTGTTTCCCCTTAAACTCTTGATGCCCCTATTTTCTTCGTGCATCCTAGAGATTCAGACTGATAGCATCGTTTTAGAGCATGAAGCCATAGAGTATTTTAAACGCTATTGGAGCAGGCAGCTTTTTGGTCCCACCCTTTTGTTTATGTATCATTCTGCTGCATTTATATTTTTCATCACTTGCACGAATGCATTGTATGACCATTCTCATTGGATTAGTATGTACCAGACTACTTGCTTGTATTTCCTGATGTTAATAATTGCAGCTGAATACGATGTGAGATTATGTTAATCTTTTTTCTATCTATACTTTCTTTTTATCCTCAAGCCATCTGACTCTTTGGCATCAGATATAGGACATGTGAATACCTAGGATGAGTTATGTCGATTTCTAAGTTCGAGGAGTTGGATCATTTCATTTGGTATTTGAGCTTAGGTTAAGCAAATACCTAAGACTCGAAGGGGTTAACTCATTAGAGATATGGTTAGTAAAGCACTATAATGAGTTTAGTCTGAGAGAGCATGTGGTAGCCAATTTCCACTAAAATGTTGCACATACTCTAAAAGATATATCCTCGCTATTATAAGGTGATTTTTCTTAATATGTGAACTGATAATATGGATAAACAAAAGAAGAAGTTTTAGAATGGGTGAAAGCAACATGACAATGGTCAAAACACTGCTACCATAGTAGAAGAAGCAATGATTCAGGTGCGACCATGAGCTCAATTTGCCATACTGTGCAAGAATTTTACCATCTTTTGAGGAAAACATTTAAAAGGAACTGAATCCATTATGGAGGTTAGGCTTAGTTACACTCGTGAGAAAGGATTTTCAAAGTACTTGAGATTGAGGATAGGTGCTAAAGTTTTCTGGCCTTGTAAAAACTATAGGAGAGAGCCTTAGTTTGGTGAGAAACTGTGATCCAAAACAAGCTGAAGAATGGTATGACATGGATTGATTTAAAAAGTGATGGAAGATTAATATATGCCGATGGAAGTAAAATCCCTGCTATATTGAAGCTTTACGGATCTAAAGTAGGGAGGTATGATAATAGAGGAATGCTCATGACAAAATGACTAAAGTTCATTGAGTTGTCACTATATGGGCTAGAATTGATTAACACGACACTGAAGAAAACTGATAGATTCATAACGGGAATGAGGAAGGAATTTATAAATTCTCATGTAAAAAGGAACTTTTGTCGACTTAGTGGACATTTTATTTTGATATGAAACCATTAAAAAAAGAATCCAATAGCAACTCCCAAATATAGAAACAACATGAAGAAGAGAAATTTCAACAAAAACCAGGAAGGACGCCGGTGTAGAATTTGACCAGGGGAGAACCAATAACGGATGTCACCTGTTACAACTGTGGACAGAAAGGACATTTCTCTATGTCTTGTCTAAAAACCCAGATTCCAAGGAATGGTTTCTACAAACTGCAACAAGGTCTAACACCTATCTAAGGATTTCTCACTGAAGAAGAAAGGACAGTAGGTCTGAGTCTTTGCGATTAAGAATGAACCTTCCATCCCCACGGATGTAAAGGGGAAGGGGCAAGGTAAAATTTACATAATTGATATTCTAGTTAGAGTATTGTATGATACCAGGGCCTCCCATATTTTCATCTTAAGAGAACTAATTTACAAGTTAAAACAAACTATCATGTCGTTAGATACACCGATACAAATAACTAATCCAATCGAGAATAAAACCAAGTTAGGGGTCATCTTTGAAAATGCGCCTGCAACCCATATCACTCAAAGTTTTGGTACAAACTAATCAACCTAAATTTTTCTAGGTTTGAGATTATACTAGGAATGATTGGCTTTTCGAATAAAAATCTCTTCTATATTGTGAGAGAAGAACCGTTAAGTTAGAAACTAGGACCAGAAAGGCTGTTACAATCGAATGTTGTGGACCAAGCCCAGCAAGAGACAATCTTTTGTACTCCATAAATTCCTTCCAAAAATGTATAAACAAGATACCGGTTGTGAAAAACTTTTCGGATGTATTTGAAGAAGTTAAGAGTCTTCCTACACGTAAGGAAATAGAATTTTGTATTGACTTAACTTCTGATGCAAGACGCAACTTCTATTCTTCTCAAAGAATGGACCACAAGGAGATTAATGAGTTAAAGAACCAAACTGATGAATTATTAAAAAATGGATTAATACGCCCAAGTCGCTCAAGCTAGATCTCGGCCGTAGTATTTGTCGCAAAATTAGATGGTACTTAAGGTTATGTGTGGATTACCGAGACATAAATAAATAGACAATCAAGAATAAGTATCATTTACCCTATATAGATGACTGGTTTGGTAGATTAGATGGTGCTCGAGTGTTTTCCAAAATGGACCTAGCTACAGGGTTCCATCAATTGAGGATTACAAAGAAATGCATTCCTAGTACTGCGTTTAGGGGACCATATGACTTCTATGAGCGATTAGTTATACCCTTTGGACTAACTAATGCACTTGCTTATTTTGCGGATATAATGAATTGAGTATTCAGAAAAGTGCTCCAAAAATTTGTGTTAGTCTTTATTAACGATATTTTCATAAAGTTCAAAACAGAGGAAGAACATGAGAATCATCTTGGAATTGTGTTGAAGATACTAAGAAGGAATGTACTAAAAGCCAAGTTTTCAAAATGCAATTTAAAGAAGAGAAGGCGAGGTTTCTCGGATATGTTATTTCTAAAGAAAGGATCTCAGTTGATCTTGGAAATATTACGAACATCATGGACTGGAAACCACTAAGAACTCCAAGGGAGGTTCATAGCTTTTAGGGGTTGGCCAGTTGTTATCGGAGATTCATGCAAGATTTCTCTAAGATTTCTCTAAGATTGCTCATCGTATAACCAAGTTAACTATGAAAGAAGAAAAGTTTGAATGGACACCAGAATATGAGGAATCCTTTCTGAATTAAAGGAAAGGTTAACTATGGATCCAGTTTTAACTATCATTGACGAAAGTGGTGGGATTACCGTATATAGAATGCTTGCGGAGAAGGAGTATAAGTAGCAATCATGCAACACGGGAAGGTCATTGCCTATGCTAGTAGACAACTAAAAATGCATGAGAGGAATTATGCAAGAAACAACCTGGAGTTGTTATCCATGGTGTTTGCACTTAAGATGTGGCAACATTATTCACAAGGTCAAAAGGTTAAGCTATTCGCAGACCACAAGTTTTTTAAATATCTTTTCACTCAAATGGATTTGAATATGATACAATAATGCCCCTTGGAATTTCTAGCATCTTATGATCTAGATATTGTGTGTATACCGGGAAAAGCCAATTTTGTAACTCATGCGTGAAGAAGATAACATGCCATCATCGCATATTTGGTAGTCATGCCAATACTTTTAGAAAAGATAGCTGAAAAGCAAAAGAAAGATGCAAAGTTTAGGAAGATTACAAGAGTGCACAAACTGGGTATAACTATAGCTTTATGATGGATGACAAGGAAGTACTAAGACTATGTGAAGAATTTGTGTTCCAAATGCGGATAACTTATGTCATGAGGTGTTAGTTGAATGCCATCAGTCAATACTAAATTTCCATCCTGGTGTTAGTAAGATGTATCAGGATGTGAAGAAGACCTTTTGATGGAGGAGCATGAAGCATGATTTCTCCATCCATATTTGTAGATGTGTAAATTGTCAATAGGTGAAGAGAAATCAATAGAAGGTTGTTGTATTATAACAACCTCTTAAATCTACGACGTATAAGTGGGATCTGATATTGATGAATTTCATCGATGGACTGCCCCGATCAAGGAAAGGAGATGAAGCATCTGGGTTATGGCCAATAGATTAACCAAGAGTGCACGTCTTATTCCAGTAAAATCATCCATAATCGCTGCTAGTTTAGAAGAAATATATATAAAGGATATAGTGTGATTGCATGGAATTCTAGTAATATTGTCAATGATCTAGGTATTGTCCCCACTAGCAAATTTTGGGATGCACTACAGATAATCTTGTGGACAAAGTTAAATATTAGCACGACATATCATCTTTAGACAGATGGACAAACAAAGAGGGTGAACCGAGTTTTAGAAATCTTCTAAGAGATTGTGTCATATTTTCTTGGAGGATAAAGGGAAAATTACCTTCATTTGGTAGAAATTTCTTACAATGTTATTTACCAAACAAGCATTGGCATGAACCGTATGAACCATTATACGGTCGGTCTTGTAGATCTCTAATTTGTTTGATTGATATCATTGATCGATAGGTACTTGTTGTATATAACGTAGTTGTATACACAATTATATGATTTTTGTTTGATGATAACAAACAAGTATATTTTACTTTAAATGTGTTTGTTACTATTATATCACATCTCAGATAGAAATATAATATTTATGTTTAAATAGAATACGACTATACACGAATTCAAATATTCAACTGTATTTTATTTAAATAGAATATTTTATTTCAATAATTAAACAGTACAAAAATATAAACTCCACTATTTGTACATTTCACTGATATTCATTATTGTACAATCAATTTTAGTATACACAAAGCTCCTTTCTACAGACACTCGATTATACAAGCATACACTCAGACGCTCATTTATAGTTTCACTGTTACACACACTAATATACTTTCACTGTCATCTTCTGTCTCTGTGTTCTGTCAGTCCAGTCATTGTCAGTCCAATCATTATCTGCTTACCTGTCACATGAAACACACACACACAGTACACTGCAATAGAAATGATATGGTGCTGATTTAATGTCAAGTGTTTAGGTCAAGCAAACTCAGCATTATGGCAGCTGAATAATAAAAAAAAAATTGACATATGGGAACAAGCATGTATGCGACACAGTGGAGCTACAGTCTATACATGTCCATATTAATGAACAAGTTTTTAAGGTGCCAAGAATCAATCAAGAAATCAATTCATGTTTCACAGATTATGTGTTGATTATGGCAAGTTTCAAGAGCATGGCAAAATGTTTCAGATTTTCAAATGGTACATGCAAATGAAGTTAATGTATATAACCAGTATGACCAGGTCAAAACAAAAGAGAGCACGGCAACAATCATGGAAGGAATACATTTTCTCATTCATTCATGGACCAGTTTAAGCAACATGATTGAAGCATTGCATTTGCTCGTATATGGGAGGTGTTCAGTTTTTTAGCAAGGAGATCTTTGCTAAAATATTCCAGAATTCAATGGTTTCCAATTATACAGTGGGAAATAAATGTGCTAAGATTTTATTCAAGAAATCTAAATTCACATTTGACAAGACAATCATTCTTTTGGGGCAATTTATTTTCAGAAACTCAATTTGTTTTTGGCAACAGGTTAAATGACTGAAGTTCATAAGCCAACATTGAAGAGAACCAAATTGGCAGCAAAACAATTGTTCTACAGCAGTTCAATAGATCAACATGAGCATTCAGTGTTCAAGTGCAATTCATCTCACAAACAAATGGCAAGACTCAAGCATGTATGAATTAATGTGCTAGATGTACAAGAATAATACATGAGCAAGTGCATGCAAGAGCTTTTGGAAAGAAATCACAAACATTTCTTTTTGAAATTCTACTAAATGTGGCAAGTGTTATCTGTCCTCTAGAAATTCAAATTATGTCTTTCCAGAAATTACAGGAATCAGGTTTGGCAAGCAAGCATATATTTGTCAAGCTTTAATGACACTCCAAAAATCCATTCATGATTTTCTGTAACTGTTTTTAAGAGTCAATGTTAGCAAGGAATCATTTTTTTTTTTGGAAAAACACAATTCAGCAAAACCATGTTTGGCAAGTAATAAATAATTTCTTTCCAAGAACATAAATCAGCTTTCCAGAAATTCAGAGTAAACATTTATGCAATCAAATCTTTGTGTTTCAAGAATTTTATCAATGAATTCATCAATTCATGTTCACAGCAAGTTTTCAAGGCCAAGGATGTCAAAAGAGGAAAGCATCAATATGTTTCCAGATTTAAAACAAATCAATATGTATTTGTTTGGCAATTTTTTCTAAGGGGACAGCTAATGAAATATATTTTTCCTGAATTGCTATCAATGCTGATTCAATCAATAAATCATTTAAAGGCGGAGCAGCTATCATGCAAAGAGAATGTTGAATTTCCAAGAAATATCATTTAAACCTTTTTTTGGCAAGCTTTATTCATTTTCCAGAAATGATTTCATGGCATAATATCAAGTGGGCCAAAGATTTTATTTCTTTATTTTACAAAGGTGTTATAAGGCAACAATTCAAAAAGGTTTCCAGAAAATTTTCAAGGGCGATTCAATCAAGGCACCAAGGGGAAGAAATCACGCAACGCAAATCAGTCAAGTCATTCAGTGAAAACAGAGCAATAAAAGCATTCTATTATCCTATATTAACACCTATCCTCATCAGCAATTTGCATCAAAAAATCCAAAATTTCAAGAGCAAAAATCTAATCGAATTCAGAGAACTCACAAAACATTTTTGATTGCAATCCAAGACTGTGAATCGAGCAGGAGCATAAATTTGAAGAAGCTTTGGAGATTATTTCTTTCAGAACATCAATCAATCGATTCGAGTTGGATGATTTCAAAGAAACCCGAAAATTCCTTTTCCCCATAGCCTCCATGTTCATTTCCTTAGAAGCAAAGGATCATGCTGAACAAATAAAGAAAATGGGCATATAACATAAGTCAAAAGGGATTAGTTTGTATTAAAGAGGGGGTTTCTTTGCTTTCTTTTTATTTATTTTGTATTTTCAATTCTTTTGTAAACTGTCAAAACAGTTTCTAGAATTCTGTAAAAATCTAGGGAAAACCAGTTAGGTGTTTAACTGGCAGTTGGCAGAGTCTGTAAAATCTGGGTTACTGGTTACAAAGTTGTAATCAGGGGAAATCTGATCGAGGAGATATCGATCAGTCTAGGGTTTTGAGCGTAGGGTTAGAATAGGAGCAGGGTTTGCGAGTGTACATGGTCTTGTATGCGGGAGCTATTCTATCACCTAGTAGAAACCTTAGAAATGCAGCAGTAGGCAGGGTTTTGCCGAAGCTGGGTATATCTGTGTGTGATTTATTTTCTGCAGTTCTGTTTCCGCTATATTCTGTGATGTGTTAATTATTATATATCTCGTTAGAATTTTAATTCTGTTAAAAACTGTGATAAACCCTATTCACCCCCCCTCTAGGGTTAATCTAGATCCAACAGTACTTGGCACAGAGATGATTATGGAAGCCACAGAGAAGGTATAAGAAATAAGAAAGAGCATGAAGGAAGCACAAGATAGATAGACAATCTATGCCAACAAAAGAATAAGGGAATTAGAGTTTTCTTTCGAAAACCATGTATTTTTAAGATCTCACCCCTGAGAGAGGTAGTAAGACTCGACTATATGGGAAAGTTAGCTCCCCGTTATTTCAGACCTTATCCAAATCTAGAGCGGACTCGCCCTTTAGATTACTGAATAAAGTTACCAGAGAGATTGGCAGGGGTGCATAATGTTTTCCACATATCTCATTTACGAAAGCATATGCATGACCCCTAACAAATCATAGAGTCAGCAGCTCAAGAAGATCTGGAGTTAGATCCAAGTGTAGGTATAATTAGATAACCAATTCAGATCGTAGATCGCGATGAGAAACGACTAAAGAGGAAGGTTGGAAGATTAGTCATGGTTCAGTGTAGTAGATATCTGGACGATTGCACTTTGAAAATAGGAAAATAAAGAAGGCATGCCCTGAGTTTAATCTGGTGGGACTAAGCTATGTACCACTTATGGTAAAAACATATATCATTGTGTGTCTTTGATGATGAAATGAAGAATCTTTAGGGTCATTCTCTTATCAGTAATTTCGAGGATAAAATTCTTTTAGTGGGAAGAATGAAACAACCTGGAAATTTAAACACTTCATTTGAGGATTTAAGCAAAGAAAAATCCCTGTTCCTTCCAAAATTCTTAAATAATAATTATTGAAATAGTTTAATAAATTTTAACAATCTTTATATTATTTATAAGCTATAAGAATATCATTCTCAGATTTTGTTTACCTAGGAAAATAGTTTAACTCAAACATGAAAATGGTACTGACAAACGAATCCTGGATTCTCAACGGTTTGACGGATAGAAAATGAACAAAGGTTTAACACGCATATACACAGATATGGGATTAAGATAACATGGTCATAATAAATTAATAAGAACACCAATTATGCTAAGAAGAGATTAGGAAAAAGAAAGTAAATAAGGACAAAACGAGTTTACTTTAATAAAATAATATCACTCCCTAACATTATTACTCTCACACACCATCATTACACTTACACACACCACACCCTTACACTTGATGTGACAACTCATGAGGGGGTTCAACCGTATAGGAAGGCTATGAAGAGGTATTTAGACAATTTTCCACTAAGATATTTTATTCCAAAGTTTTCATATAAATAACCACCCTTTTTCACTTTGTTTTTTCATACCATTATCTTCACTTCTTCCTCCTCCTAAGTTCTATAATGGATTCTACATCCAAAGGAAAATTTAGAAAAAGTGAGGAAATTTACTCACCACTTATCTAGATATGATCAAAAACATAGAAACTATCCCCGAACCACTTCTTATCTTCATTCAAAAGTCATTACCACTCGACAAAGCTAGGAGATCTGAACCCCACTCCACTACATGTAGTCTGTGATCAATAATCAAGGAGGGAGGGGCTCAAAGCCATTCGGGTTAGCAAAAGTCAAGTTGGAATATGTCGGGGTAGTCTAGGAAGATTTTAGTAAGTTTTTGTAGCACTAAGAATCCAATCAAAGGCGAGAAACTAAACTTTAATGACCATAACTATACACAAGTTAATGGTTGTTACTGTTATATGTATGTTAAATGTTGCTTATGAATGCCATGATAAATGTCTGAAAAGTTTGGATGCTTGTATGTTTGATTGTATGGATGTTTTACAAGTCATGTTAAATACATGTTATAAGTAGAAAGGAAATCGCATTCCTTTAATTGAATGAAAATGAGAAAATAGTATGATTAAACCTCTAAAAAAAAGTATTTAAATATTTTATAAATGCTTTATAAACACTTCTAAGCGATTAAATGAAGTTTGGGAATAATATGAATTTAGGAGATATTTCAGTGTGTCGCGTAACGATAACTCGCGATTTCACCACCTAAAAATTAAATATTTAGTATATGGGAAACTACGAATCTAAATTCTTTAAAGAAAGATTTTTCAGAATCCTTATAACCATAGCTTTCCAATGAATCAAAACAATCAAGACTTCGTTGTGCAGATTTTGAAATATGACCAAAATATGTTTCGAAAAACATCCCGAACTTGTAGCTCAAAATCCAAAAAATGAGATTTTTTAAAATGGAGTTTTAAATTCGATAAAATTATGGAATAAATATTTGTAAATGATTTAAAAGCGATTTAAGTTGATTATATGAATCTTAAAAGTCACTTTAATGAAATAAACCTAAATGACATTTTTTGCAATGCTTTTTCAGTAACGATCGAAATTGAAGTTTAAACTTAATGAATCCCCTGCAAATCCTTAGTGAAAGTTTTAAATGATTAATGATGTAATTTACAGATTGTTTTGAAGACCTAGAAATAAATTGAAGATGATAGGTAATTAAATAAATTCAAAAGCTATAATAAGCAATGATTTAATATTGGCTCTAATAAGCCGATGAGTAAGCTTTATTTTTATATTTCTGAGATATGGATGTTCGTGTTTAACCAAGAAGATATCCAGGAGCAACCAGTGCCCTGGCTCACCTGTCCCTTTCCTGGGTGGGGACTAGGTAAGGTAGAGATGTCGGACACGAGTTAATTATAAAAGATCAAATTTTCTGAAGATAAATAACCAGATATCCTAGTGATGATATAGTTGTAATTAGTATCAGATTTCGATGAGGGAATCCTTACTATCTATAATAATTTAAAAGATGTTTATACCATTATGCGATGGATGGTCGGTTTTGAACATGAAAATTGATATCGAGTAAGATAAGTGTGATTTCTTCAGATCCATTAAATTAATTTGGACTTACCATCCAAATGACGTAATGAAGAAGGTTTAGTGATTCTATATACATACATAAAGAGTATTTGAAGTTACATGCCCTAAAAGATGTTTTATAGTAATGAATTAAGAAATGAAGAATACCCAACATCCAAAACTACTTAAATAACATTTTTGCAATGATTGATTCGAGGAGGTCGGGATCAAATTTCGGTGATTCTTATATGAAAACCACTCTGAATCAACTAAACGATTTGAAGTAATGACAATTGAAGACTGAAGAATTATGATGTTGAATGAAGGTTTGTTACCATCGACCCACAAGGGATTTTTCCCGTGTTACAACGACAATGATTCCACGTTTAGATCATCAACCGGTTTGTCTAAACTCAAGATGATTTGTATGGATGAATGTTGACGTTGCATTTATAATACGCATTTGTTGATGTCTACGAATGTACATTTATTGGTGGCGCATAAGGCAACTTCTCTTATCTTAACATCCTTCTCTGAGACGTACAAGCTTAGGGATTGTACATCAGTGGAAATCAGTGGTGAGTATTGGACTCGGAAACATGGCATTTGAAGTGAAGAACATGCTTGAATAAAAGGTAATCATATACCTCTAAGCCTCAACAGTTGGAATTGGAAAAAATAGAGCACACAGTGAGGTTAGTTTGGGTAGCGCCTATGAGTAGATGTTCATCACCCTTCTAGATTTCTCATTATATATTGAGAGGTGGAGTATACTAAGAGGCATCCGGGAGATAGGTCGATTGTGATTGGGTTATTACATATCCGAGCAGCGCACCACCTAAAGTAAAGGTATGCGTAACTGTTCTGGCCATACCAATTAGGCGGATGAGAGTGGTTATTAGTACATCCTATCTAAAGGTGTATTATACTGAAGGTAGTCCCTTACCTTGCCATCTTATGGAATCCATTACCTTAGGTGCTTGCATATTCCATTGTAGAGCCCATAAAGGGTGCATAATTTAATTAGAAGAAATTTCACATATTTTTATAACTTATTTTTAATGGTTTTTATCCTATAGTCATTAAAATAATAACAAACAATTTCAATGTATGATGATTTGGTTACAATAAGGTAAAAACCCATGCTATATTTATTTGTGGTATGGTATTGTTGGATACCCTTGATTTCCAAATGAAGAATTTGAGTTTCTCATTCCAGTTCCATGGATGACTCTGAGTTGTTTTCCATTAAACTCTTGGTGCCCCTATTTTCTCTGGGCAACTTAGAGATTCAGATGGATAGCATCATTTTGCAGCATGAAACCATGTAGCATTTTTAAGGTATTGGAGCATGGAGCTTTTGGGTCATTCCCTTTTGTTTACATATCATTCCGCTGCATTTTTTTTAGCACTTGTATTAATGGGTTTTATAACCATTCTCACTGGATTAGTATATACCAAACTACTCGCTTATATTTCCTGATGTAAAAAATTAAAGTTTAATATGATGTCAGATTCTTTTAATTTTATTTTCTATATATACTTTCTTTTTACGCCAAACTGTATGACTCTCCATCATTAGATCTACGACATATTGAGGATGTATTATAATGATTTCTAAGGTCGAGGAAATGGGTCTTTTCACTGAGCAACCTCATTTCCTTGTCTATTTTTCGACTCCCGATTTGCAGAAGGATAAATGCCAAGCCAACATTACCAGGAAGATTGTCCCTGGTATTAATGGGATCGGTATTGTTCCTCGATGGAGGGTCAGTATCGACTTTGCTCGTGATGCAGGTAATTGCTCCCAGTTCTAAGGTGTATCTATAATTGATGTTGGGTCTAGCTCCATGCGCAGTTGGATTTTGTTTTCAACTCTTCCTAGTTATCCAACTTGATTGAGGATTTTTTTTATCATTTACTATTATTTCTTTAGCAAACTCTCTTGATGTTTGAGGTAGTTTGGTAGATTGTTCACTACCTCATCTATATCCTACCTAGTTAAGTATAAGGAAGGACTTCCCTTTGAAGAAGCCTCTTGACTCCCTCCTTGAGTTGTTTCTCCTTTTAGTTGTTTGTCCGTAGCTTTTTCTTTGCCATTGTTTCCAAGGCAAATAGATATCCCTTAGTTCAAGTGGTCCCCCTACCTGGTGTGCCAAATGTTAACACTGCATTTTGGTTAATCAAGTGCAACATCAAACTCATATGCAATTCAAATAATGATTCACTATCACAGTCACATAGCAGTAATAACCCAGATCACGGAGTGTAGAAAGTAAATAAGCATAGAATACTTTAGAGTGGTTTAGCGAATGTTTTCCTACATCCACTTAGTGTAATCTATTACTTATTATGTCTGATTACAAGTATAGTTAATAATTGTATAAATGAAGAGATAAGAGGTGGAAGTTATGTCTAAGTTGCAACAAAACATTGGCATGGGGAGGAAAAGATGGAAGAAGAAGAAGATCCCTTTGCAAAAGCCACAAAAGGGGTATTTATAGAGATGAGGAGAGGTCAGAATGACAGGTAAACGAATAAGGAGGCCACCAAGGGAGTATAACCTTGGCTACACCTATGAAGAGGTATGACCTATCCCGTAAAGTGAGGCCAAGGTCTTGCCCCACATGAGAGGTCAGACCCAATCCACCCCTAAGGGGTCGGTACAGACCCCTGGGAGTGAGACCCCTGTGGTAAATCCCATTGATTGTTGTCTTACTCCTCGGGTTAACATGATTTGGATATCCAGTGTTTGATTTGTCGAATAAGTTCTGATTAGTTAAAGTTATAAGTACCAGATACGTTCCAATCTTATACTTAATCATATTTCCAGTCCAATCCTGCTTCGTAGTCTTATAGATCCCATACCCAAATTATATGTATTATCCAACTTGCTCCAAAAGCGATATTCCAATGAATCCGAATGACTTTGGGTTCCCATGATAATCTATACTCAATTATGAGAAATCCAAATATCCAAGTCCATATCGTAATGGCCTTATCAAAAGGTGGATTAAGAAATATATGTATATGCATATATGTCTAACATATTAACATGTTCATATCATAACATACATGTTTATAAATGTTAGGATTTATATTGCAACAAACATGTTAGCTCATCCAGTATGCAAATATATTATCCAAATATATGTTTAAATATTTTTAGTTGCATATATATAAATATTTTAAACACAAATAATTTTAATAAATTTTAAATATAAACTTTTATACATATGTATAAACATAATACTGAAATATTGATAATATATAATTAAAAGAATATATTCAAATTAGTTATAAGTCTATTAAATGAAATAAGTAATAAAAAATAAAATTCATTACATACATATGTAAATAAATAAATAATAATATATACATATTATATTAGTTACTATTCATAAATGTACTATGACATAAAAAATCATAGGTTTTATTTATAAAAATAGAAAAATTAATAAAAAAATATTTACTATCTCGCATATGACTCAAAAATTGTTCCTTTTTAAATTTTAAACATTATTTAATTAATTTTCATGTGGTTTTAATTTAAAATCCTAGTATAAATTAATTTCAAAATAAATTTTAAAATTTTAATTTATAATGGATTATATTTTATACTTCGAAAATATATTTCACTATTTTTAGTCTAGAAATAATTTTAAAATTAATTACTCATTTTGCACTTTTGTTTAAAATAATTTCATATTAACTTTTTTAAATATTTTTATACCTATTATTATTTTGTGAAATATAGTATTATAAAATATAAAGCATAATTTTTGTATAATATACATATAAATATATATTAATATAGTTAATTTATACAATTAAACGGCTTAATTGATAATTAAATAATGATAAATTAAGAAATATAATATTTTTATTTCTGCAAACTACATTTTATGTATAATATACTATAGATGAAATTTGCATTACATATTTATACGACTCTGTATATAAATGTATTGGTAACGAGTATATAGTATTAAAATAAACAAAATAATAATTTGTGAGCGTCCTTATAGTTATGAACACAAAATATAATATTGTTTTATAAGTATGCACACATATACAACCAAAAAAGTTGTGATAATATAACTTCCAAATAGGTTTCATCACCTAACCAAATATAAAAAATATTGCATAAAAAATATTATATTCATGCATTAACAATTATATTTTGAGTAGAAATATATCTTACTTATAATGACTAGAAGTATACCTTGAAATAACAATGTATCTCCTTGAAACAATTTTCGAATCAAAAGAACTTCTCCTTGAGTCATTGACTACCAGCTATCAAATAACGTTTGAATTGTTTTCTTTTGGGGTTTTAGAAAATTGGAAGATGAGAGGGGGAGTTTGCCTAACAATGTATGGGGATTGAGATACCAAAAGATTAGTGTTAAATGAAAGTAGAGATGTTTAAATAGTGGAAGGAAAGATTAGACTTTGGTACCTCATCTTTTACTCAATCTCCTTCCACCTCATTCATCCAAAATCTCGCCATTTTCTTCCATTGTTTGAACTGCATATAACCTCTATTAGTCGCAACAAACTAGCTCCTTTAATGGTCCATAAACCAATTTAAGGTATGAATAAATAATTGACATTTTTAATCTAATTTATAATGCTTATCAATATCAAATATTGATTAATTAATTTATAACTTGTATAAATACATTTGACATTTGTTTACGTTTTCAATATCGAATTTGTAAATAATATTTCATAGATATTAATTAATTTAGTTAATTTATAACAATTATAAATTAATTATATCCTTTGGTCGAAAAAGAATTCATCAATTTCAGGTCTATGACTCATTGGTGTAAATATTTTCAATGTTTAATATTGAACTTCTTGAATATTAACGTTCATACATCACTTGGTAGGTGACGTGACATATGGATAAGTTTATTCTATATTGGGTTTTGGTAAAATCCAATTTTCTTTTAAGGTGTTACACGGCTTTGATTACCATTCACACAATTCTCTTTGTCAAAACTATAACACTCTGAACTTTAAAACTTTATAATGACCAAAATACTATTAATATCCATATCCACGGTGTATAGTCCAAATATAAAAAATCCTTAGTGCACTAATAACAAAAACAACTAATTGAACTACTCTGGCTAAAGGTTTTGACTTTTTTATGACTTGAGTTGATCATGGTATTAAACTAATATAATTGAGGTGATGAATCCTTTCTTGAATAATATGGCACTTCCAGTACTTCCACTGGACTAAACTGTAGGCACTTAATTGACATCGTGTAAGATTTGACTATAATCAAAGTAGAGATTTCATGTTGAAGATCGATTGTATTATTAAGTCGAAGGAATTACGTAAGTTAATCTATTTACTATTTTTTTATTTGACCTTAGTCTCATTAAACAATATAAAACTATCGGGTAATTCATTCCATAGCTATTCAATAATTATCAGTACATAACCATTTATTGTCCCTATCATTCATATGTAATACATTATCCAATATTTGAGCAGATTTACAAACTCTAGTCTCAACTAATCCATCGATATCCAATTTTGTGTACTTTGACTAGGAAAGGTAAAACGATATATTTGTTTTCATTGTGTTAAATTACTCATGATTACAAAACCTTGTAGCTACTATCAAAAAATATTCCATTCATCTATTTTCTATTAACTGTATTTTTAATTAGACTAACTAACCAATATAAGCATTACGTCAAGTATATAATAAAAGGAAATCACCTTTTATTACAAACAAGATTTCTTTAATATATGCAACTGATTACATAATTACATTTAAGGCATAACTCTAACTCTTTAATGAACATAGATCCCAAATCAAGAGTTTGCTACTGAATCTGGGTATGTTCGAACAAGGCATGACTATCGAACAAACAAGCACTACCGAGCCAATTACCACTAAGAAACTATCGTCAAGTCTAATATAGCATATAATGAAATGCAATCTTGAATATATGGAAGTTCAAGAGAATGTCTTTTATACACGGAAAAATTTAACTTTGCATGTTTTATGAAAAAACTGTTACCCTAACCTTCATGTGCCTTTACTTCTATAAATACATAATCATCTAACTATAACATGAGCCAAAATTACAACAATTATAATATAGAACTTTTTGAAATGCCTAGCTTGAATTGCCTAATGGGGACTACATAGTAAGTTTAGGATAATAAGAATTCCACAAAATGAATAGCCTAACTAAAACTATATAACATGTACAACCGACATGGATATGCTTATGGAACGTCAAAACATTAATAAGTAGGTAGGTAGGAATAAATAAATAGGAGTAGCTAAACAGTATTTTTTGATTATATATTTTACTTTCTATTGAGTATTAGATCTTTATATTTTATACCAAAAGCATTGTCTTAAAGATCTATATAAAAGATAATGAAAATGGGTAGTGGATGTAAGCACAATCTTACCGAGCCAGTATGCTCTATTTTACTTCAATTTAATTTTAGCATAATCTATATGAAGTCTAGTCTCTAAAAATCAGTCATAATAAAACAATAAAAAATATTTTTCACACCCCATATTTATTGTTTGTAGTATACAATTTGGAAGTATTTTGTCCACTTTTTGTGGAAATACAAGTTAAAATGATAGAGAGATCAAAAGTTATGTACAAAATACTACAGTTTAATTGAATAACTATGAACCACTTTTTAAACAATATATTCACTTGATCGTTGTATTTCATGATTTTAAATCATGAACTGCAAAAATATTAAAACATCGAAGTTATAAGATCATTTATGGGTTTCGATAAAGCTGAGAATTTTGGAAATCAGACGAAGCGAATTAAATTTATGATTAGTAAATTACATATCTACTAAATAATTCTACAACATTTATTAACCATATTATCAACTTGAATTCATTTCATTAAGAACTAATGAACTGAATCATCTAAAACTGAAAGAATGGAAATTATATCATTTTGAAGTTTATCGAAACATTTATACTTTTATAAATTCGAATATATGAGAAAAAGATATGATTAAGATACTATTATTTGTTAGAAATTTCTTTAACATATTTCAAATATTACATTTAATTATTTGAAAACTTTCGATCGTTTAATGTCAAAATGTAAAAAAAAAAAAACTCAAGACTTACAGTATATAGGATTTTCTATCTAGGAAGATGTTGAATTTCCAGGTTGGACAATTTTACTATAGTTGTGTTAGCAAATCATAACTCGAAACAAGGATAGAAATACGGAATGTGGGTTTTAGAAATCATACACTTACTTACCTTTGAAAAGGTTACATTATCATTCAATGTTTTTATCTGAAGTGTATAGATTTCTACCTCTTTTCCTGGCTAACAGTACAATTAGTGCTCACTAAGTGAGTAAAACAACTCAAATTCTACTTTTGTTATAGTTACCCCTTAGTCTGTCTTTCTTTAATTGTCTCCCTTTGTCTTTGTGACGGCCGCCCCGCACCATCATACATTTCCCTTGAAATGCGTTGCGCCAATACCCGACTGGCACGAGACGATCGTCAAGAGAAAGGGGTTTGTAACTATGAATCATCAAGAACTTATAGTATATCTCACAGCGCATGAAATAAAATATAATAATAACATAACTTGATACAAAATAGGCAAGACAGTGCATAAGCTAAAAAATAAACCACATTAATCAGAGTAGCGGAATACAAAATACAGCTTATGATTCAAACCATTGTTACAACTTCAAAATACTGTCTCTAAAAGGAAATGAAAGAGGTACACTACTAATGCCCAAAGCAGTAAGCAGCAATAGCACGGGGAGAATATATGTAAATAATACGTGCAGGCCTCCTGCTCATCTTCAGACAACAACTCGTGCATAATCACCTAATATGTCTCTAGTTTACTCGTTTAGGAGCACCTAGAGTAATAAGAAGAGACATAAAACTCTGGGTCAGACGAAAGTCTGGTGTGAGCGATATCAACTCTATATAACTGAATAAAGCAATAACAGGTATAAATAATCATACCTAAACCAGGACCTGCAACCAAAGATTTAGCACAAGAAGATGTATAATACTATATGGTAACACCAACATATAGTGTAAAAATGGGGGTGTACGTGTCATGGTGATAGCAAACATCAAACGTAACAATCATGCTTACATCTCTCACTTAGTGCATAAAGCGTACGATGTCCAACACTTTGATCACAAGATCCATTGGAGCCATGACGGAGCCTCATTCCGTACAACTATTGCTACGACCACTTTTCTCTTTAGGACCCTGACGAAGTCCCATTCCATACTACCTCTGACCCCACTGCACTGGTCCATAGTCAATAACACTAGCGAGTTAACCAGTCCACACAGCCCTGGCTCTGGTTCATCTACATGCCCCCTCTCTTAATGGTGAACCAAAGTTATAAATATCGATAACTCATTTACACGCGTCCCGCAGCAAAGGCCAACTCTAGAAGTTAATTTGTTGGTTCCCATCTGGATCCTGAGTAATACTTCCCATTTGGACTCCCTTTGCATCTCGGGTTTTGGTTGAATTGGTGTTTGGTTCGGTTCAGGTCTTTCCTCCTATCCGGTCCAGTTCGGGTCTCCTCCTCCTATCCGGTTTGGTTCGGGTCTCCTCCTCCTATCCGGTTCGGTTCGTATCTTCCTCCTATCTGGTTCGGGTCGGGTCTCCTCCTCCTATTCGGTTCGGTTCGGGTCTCCTCCTCCTATCCGGTTCAGTTCGGGTCTCCTCCTATCCGGTTCAGCTCGGGTCTTCCTCCTATCCGGTTCGGTTTGGGTCTTCGTCCTATCCGGTTCGATTCAGGTCTCCCTCCTATTTGGTTCGGTTCGTGTCTCTCTCCTAATCGGTTTGGATTGGGTCTTCCTCTTGACCGGTTCAGATCGGATCTTCTTCCTATCCGGACCCGAAACTCTACAATTTTTTTCCAGCAAGCTATTTTCACCAAACAATGGCGTTTTCAACCATTCTAGCTTTATGCAATCATAAAACATCCCAAACAACAGTAACAACATATATGTTCAATCAAAACGATCAAAACATCAAGCATATAGGTTATTTTAGATCAAACATACTCAAAATCCATGATTTTCCCCATAACAATATTTAACCATTATCTAACAATAGGATTAGCAAACTTAATCCAAATTAACCCAAATTTATACTAGTGACATAAAATAATATTTTAGAATTTTTCCATAATTTTCTGAGTCATTAATTTGTTAATTATCACTAATCACCCTTAATTAGCCATAATTAGTGAATAAACATGCTAATCACTCACCTTAGCCACAAATAAATGATAAATCTGAAACTTTAAATTATTTGGCATGGATTCCTATGTAGTGCAACAGCTCCAACTTTGATTTGGTGTTAATCCGACTTGATTTGATGTTGATTTGCTTAATTAGTGATTAGAAAGTGATTGGAGAAATTTAGAAGGTGAAGACCATTACTAGGGTTCAAGAAATGCTTGTGGCAGCTGGAAAAATGAAAGATTATGTTTCTCCAAACCCTTTCAGCCCTCCCATAACCCTAATCCCAAAATGAGTTATGGCCCTAGCTGCTAATCAACTTATTAAGCCTGATTAGGCTGTTTTTTTTCATCTTCAAATCTTATTTCAGCCATATCTCACAAACGGTAAGTCCGTTTGATTATTGTGACCACTCTACGGAATGGGAAATCATCATCCGAATCCAGTAGAAGTGATTTCAAGTCAAAACTCCATTCCAGTCAAAAGCTATAGGCGAAACAAGATTCTCCAAGAGCAAAACGGTCGTTTAAAATTCGGCAAAAATCGTGAACATAGGAAATGATCCCAATAGTCATTCCCCAAAGTTACACGACCATACAAATTCGTATGAAAATAAAAAAAATATTCTACGATCCTCCGATACGTAGAATGCGGGTCGTTACACCTCCCCCTCCCTCTTTTAAGAAATTTTGCCCCCGAAATTCCTAAACCAAGAAAACATACAATGGCGCCCTGCATGCCTATCAGCCATTTATAAACAATCAAACATACATAATAGCACAACAAGCCTATCCTAGTATGCGGTTTACTAACAAGGGAGTAACTATATCGCGACTAAAATCTTACCAAGTAAAGAGCTCTGGATACGACTTTCTTATGGTCTCCTCCGTTTCCCAAGTGCAGTCGTTCCTATTATCGCCCTACTGGACCTTGACTAGTTTCACCATCTTCCTTCGAAGTTGTTTCATATCGTTTCTGACAATACGAATCGTCCTACGACTTCCAACTGCCTCGGATTCTACCTCGATATCATCCAACTGATCTGGTGAAATAGTCACATCAGAATTGTACACAAACTTCCTTAATTGGGAAACATGAAATACGTCGTGCACTCTTGCCATCTTGTCAGGTAATCCAACTTTACACGCTAAATTCCCAACTTGTTCGGGAAAAGGAAATGGACCAACAAACCTTGGTGCTAATTTACCTCTCCTACCAAACCGAATCACGCTCTTCAATGGAGAAATCTTGACGAATACCATGTCGCCAACGGAGAATTTCAAATCTCTTCATCTTTTATGAGCATAACTCTTCTGCCTATCTTGGGCAGCCTTCATTCGATGTTGAAAAACCTTGATCTTATCTGAAGTTTCTTGTATTACATTTGGACAAAGCACAAATTTCTCACCGGTTTCCAACCAACATAATGGGGGAGTTGCACGGTCTTCCGTACAAAGCTTCAAATGGAGCCACACCAATACTGGACTGATAATTATTATTATATGCGAACTCAACCAGATGCAAATGGTTATCCCATGACCCTCCAAAATCTAATATACAAGCTCTCCAGAGATCCTATAATATACGATTCACCCTCTCTATTTGACTGTCTATTTGGGGATAGTACGCGGTACTGAGATGTAATTCTGACCCTAAATCCTCTTGTAAGCTCTTCCAAAACCCACTAGTAAATAACGAATCTCGATCACTCACAATACCTTTAGGTACTCCATGAAATCTCACTACCCACTTCATATACAGTTCCGCTAACTTTGCTATCGTTCTATTTGACTTGACCGATATAGACCTTGCACTTTTGGCCAATCGATCCAAATCACCCAAATACTATCGCGACTCGATCTAATCCTTCGTAAACCATCAATAAAATCCACCGAGACTTGTTCCCATTTCAATTCGGGATTTCCGGTGGTTGTAATAAACCACTGGGCTTCTTTTGCTCAGCTTTAACTAACTGGCAGTTCATGCACTTGGATAAAAAATTCCCAACTTCTCTCTTCATACCTTCCCAGTAGTAGATCTACTTTATGTATCGAACATTTTGTTACCACCGAGATGTATAGTCAGCTTTGAGTGATGACACTCTCTGAGCACTTCATCTCTCAATCCATTTACGTTGGGTACAACCAGTCTCTCATTCTTCCGAAGCCATCCTTCTTGATCAAGTCCATACTTGTTCACTCCCTCACCGTCGATACCCATATCTACCTTGGAGATGATTTCCAATAGACTAGGACTGTCCCACTGACCGTAACCGATCTTGTCAATCAAAGTCGGTTTGATCGTCAAACTTGCTAACATTTCTGCATCTAATTCGCATTTAGATCTGAAATCATATCCTGCGATATACTACAGTTGCTTCCATTCTAGGAACATAGCCCATAAATTTGCATGCCTCCTGCTCAATGCATCAGCTACCGCATTACCATTCCCAGGTGTGTATGCGATATTGAAATCATATGAAGCCAAGAATTCTAACCATCTCTGTTGACGAAGATTTAAATCCATCTGAGAGAAAAGATACTTTAATGACTTATGATCGGTACACAACTCGAATCTTTCTCCCAAGAGATAATGTCTACACATCTTTAACGCGAACATGATCGCTACCAATTCCAAATCATTTGTAGGATATCTTTTCTCATGTGGTTTCAGTTGCCGACTAGCATAATCTACAACCCTACCTCCTTGCATCAGTACAACACCTAATCCGGTACCACAGGCATCCGTGTATACCGTCATATCTTCATTCCCTTTAGGAATAACTAACACTGGTGCACACGTTAACTTCTTCTTTAGGCTCTTAAACACATTCTCACACCTTTTGTCCCAAACAAAAGTTTGATTCTTTTTGGTCAACTGAGTTAGCGGTGCCGCTAGCTTGGAGAAGTCTTGAATAAATTTACAATGGTATCCAGCCAACCCCAATAACCTTCTCACGTCGGTTGCATTCTTGGGCGTAGACCAATCTTGTACCATAACCACTTTCGCAGGGTCCACGGCAATAAAATTCTCTGAAACAATATGGCCTAAGAACCTCACTTCCCTCCTACAGAAGTGACACTTAGAAAATTTCTCTTTCAATTGGTGTTTTCTCAACAACTCCATCGTTGTCCTCAAATGTTCCTTATGTTCTTCCTCTGTCCTCGAGTAAACCAGGATATCATCCATGAACATAAGAACTAACTTATTTAATTGATCCCTGGAAACCCTATTCATAAGATCCATAAAATATGCGGATGCATTGGTCAACCCGAATGGCATGACCAACCACTCATAAAATCCAGACGGCGTCCGAAATTCCGTTTTAGGTATATTCTCAGCTGCTACTTGGAGTTGATGAAAACATATTGCGAGATCCAACTGGGAAAACACACTTGCTTCATTCAGTTAATCAAACAAATCATTTATCCGTGGAAAAGGATACCTAATCTTTCGAGTCATCTTGTTCAATCGTGGTAGTCCACACATAAGCGAAGGGAACCATCGGCCTTAGTAGCAAATACAACAGGTGCTCCCCACTCGGAAACACTTCTTCGGATAAATCCCTTCTTCAAAAGATCGCCTACTTGCACCTCGAGCTCACGCTGCTCCCTTGGCGCCATACGACAAAGTGGCATCACTATAGGTCAGACATCTTTCACTAAATCAATCCTAAACTCGATCTCTCAATGTGGTGGAAGTCCGGTCACTTCCCTGAAGATGTCCGAATACTCGCCAGCAATAGGCACATCTGATTACTCATCATGTGGGATGTCGAGGGAATTTAGAAAACTAGCCATCACCCCATCGCTAGGTAGGCAACCCAATACCACCCTCCGCCCATCATCCGCTCTAATGGTCACCGAAGACCCCTCATAGTCTACCACCACCACATACCTTTGGAGCCAGTCGACTCCCAAAATAATGCCAAACCCAGTAAAGCCCAAAACAAAGCTATCACTAACAAACATGCATCCATGACTCGATAAAACCAAATTACGACAAATTATACAAAGGCTAGTCGAACCACCGATCGGGTTTGTCACAACTAAAGGTATATCGACAATCTCAGGTTCCAATCCCGACCTATCTACTAGGTCACTAGATACGAAGGAATGGGAAGCCTCGGTATCAAACAATACTCAAACAGAAATATCATAAATAGAAAGAATACCTTGGATAACGACACCCTTTCCTTTCTCCGCCGTTGTCCGGGCATTCGACGAAGAAGGAACAACGTTGATAGCATATACTTTCACGATCTGCTTCTCCTTAGGAGGTTGTGGACGTTTATCCTTATGATGTCCCACTTGGCCGCAATTGAAGCACTTCCTGTCCGCTGGCTTTGCTCGACAATCTCTGGCATAGTGGTCCTTCTTGCCACAGCTAAAGCACTCGATATCTTTCTTATTCTTTTTCTGACCATCCTTGGTTTGGTTCTGTTTTCTCTTATTCTGAGAATTCATATTCCCTTCACCGCTTGCCCGCGGTTTCGGCTCCTCTGCAGATGTAACAGTAACCTCAGTCTTTGGCTTAGGGTAAATGCTCTCCGGTCTCAATGCTTTACCCATAAGAGATTCGAAATTTATCAGCCTTTCCCCCAAGTACTTATCTAGGCCAGTTATGAACTTCTCGTTCTTCTTCTCGGCAGTATCGATAAGAGATAATCCATATTTCGATAAGGTATCGAATTCAGCAATATATTCCAAGACTGCCCTACCATTATGCTTAAGTTCCAAAAATTTCCTAAACAATTCTGATTTCTGGGCAGCTGGGATAAACTTATCATTGAAGCGAGTCTTAAATTGATTCCAAGTAATTTGATCCTCTGGAGTAGCTGCTTTAATAGCATTCCACCAATTCATCGTCCGTCCTTGAAGTTGACGCGATGCTAGCTTTCTCTTCATTGCATCATCGATCCCCAAATTTTTGAAGATGCACTCACACTAATCAAGCCAATCTCGAACCTCTATAGCTGATTTTTGTAACAACCCGGAAAATCTGGGCCAGTTTAAAATTTTTATTTTGGCAATTTTAGCGAATTTAGATTATTTAAAATGAATTATTTTAAATAATATCGACGAGAAATTTATTTTGAATTGAAATTCGACGTATATATTATATACGTCGTCGTTAGAATATATAATAATTATATATAATTATAAAAGGAATAGAAAATGGCGCGGTAGTTCGAAAATTCGATTTCTAATTTCAAATGAATATACAGAATTCAATATAAGTCAGAATTGAACGAAACAAGAAATATTTGAATCTGTATAACTATATCTTTGGAACGAAGTTAACAAACTGAAATTTCATTTTAGAAATGATAAGGTATGTCCAGTTGAAAATTAGAAATAGTCGCTGTGGAATTTATATATATTTTTATATATATAAGGCCCTTAAAAATAGCAATTTTGCAAACGTCCTCGGATTTCGACGAAACCACTTTTGTTGGGTCCGTGAGGTCGAGTTATTGCTAGATTTCAAATTTCATAATTTTTCGAGTTAATATGTGAGCGTGGCAAAAGAAAACGTGTTTTGACCATTTCAGTTGATTTTAATCGACTGGAAATTGGCCATTTTTCTAACGGTCTCAGAATTCGACGAAACTAGTTTTGTTAGGACCGTATCGTCAATACGAAGCTAGAAAATATTTTTTTTGGAATTTTTCTAGTTAGTATGTGACCCCGGTAATTTGAAATGTACGTTTAAAATTCAATATAGTGATTTAAATGTAAATTTAACGGAAACTGATTGTAACAGCCGAATCAGCTGACGATACATATCCCATTGTGTTCGGAATGGGGGTTAAACGCTATGGACGGCAGGTGGTGGACCTCGTTTAGAGGTCGTTTGAAAAAGTTGACTTTTTGTATTAAAATAAAATAATTAAATAATTAAAATAATAAAAAATTAAACTTCCCCCCCCCCTTTTCTTCCTCGATGGCCCCCCCCCGATTCAGTTATTTACAAAGCAAATAAAAAAAAAAAAAAAAGAAGACGAAACCCTAAATACCCGAAGCCGCCGCCCTCTGACGTTCGAGCCATCGCCAGCGCCGCCGCTCCGATCCTGGAAGCCATCGCCGAAGCCACCGCCTGACGCTGAGCCGCCCTCGCAACATCCTCCTCCCACCGAACGACGCATCGAAGCAGAAACCCTCGCATCCCTCTGAACCACCGTCACCTCGTCGAACCCCTGAACCACCGACGCCACGAGCCACGGCCGAGCTAGGTGAGCGTTTAATTGGTTTTATTTTTATTTTTGATTTTTGTTTTGTTTTACAGAAAATTAAAACTGTTTTTTTTTGATTTAAAAACTGTTTTAAAAATGAAATATAAAACTGATTTTTTGTTTTAAGTTTTTAAAACAGAATTTTAAAAGATTTTAAAACAGAAATTTCAAAAACAGAAATTTTTAAAAGAGATTTTAAAACTGTTTTTAAAAGAAATCAAAACAGAATTTTTAAAAAAGGAATAAAAAGTAAAACTGCATTTTTTAAAATTAGTAAAAAACTGCATATTTTTTTTAAAAGTAAAAAACTGAATTTTCTTTATTTTTAAAACTGTTTTTCTTTTATTTACTTTAAAGCTAAATTTTATTTTATGTTGTAAGTGATAAAAATGTAATCTTTTATATAACATGGAAGTAAAAAATATAATTTTTCTATATTGAATAGCGAAGTAAAAATATAATTTTTCTATATTGAATAGCGAAGTAAAAATATAATTTTTCTATATTGAATAGCGAAGTAAAAATATAATTTTTCTATATTGAATAGCGAAGTAAAAAATATAATTTTTCTATATTGAATGGCGAAGTAAAAATATAATTTTTATCTATGAACTTTGAACTAAAAATTCGATTTTTATATATTGAACTTTGAAGTAAAAATTCGATTTTTATATATATAGTGAATACGGGCAACGAAGATGACGAAGGTGCGATAGCGATGAAGTTTTCTATCAGTGAAGTGCCGTGGAGCTAGGATAGCTATAGGTGAGAACTTCTCACTCAAATTCTACTTTTCTAGTTATATATATATATACTAGGATGCAGACGGTGCTTAGTAGCACCCGACACAATCGTCCACAGACCATGGACTTGTTTGTTTGGATGTTTGGTTATTGATTGCGATATTGGTTTGAATGTGGTTTGTGGCGTGAAAAATCGAATCGATAAGTTGGTTAGGATTAGACGTGCGCCGTTATAAGGCGAAGGAGTAAGGCTAGGTTAGACCCTTACTCCAAATTTTGTGGTTTGCATAACGAAATGAATTTGATTGATGTGTGAATGGCGTGGGCCTTCACTAGACCGGGGATAAGGCTAGGCCTTGTCCCGTTTCTGGTATCGTGCCGTTATGCCGCCGAAATTTTCTAAAATAAGTTAGAAAAATAAAAATAGCATTTTATTTAAAGAATGAACTGAATAGAAATTCATATGTTAAAATAAAATGTGTTACCGTTAAAAATATAATTTTTAACGTGAATGTGAATAAATAAATATTCATTTACAAACCAGACGGTTTGTTTATGTACACCTATTTGAATGACGTTGATTGGGTCGATAAATTTTACACATCGCCTAACTGCACAAATAAAACATGTGTTTGATTGTTTGAAACCCCACACGGGTGTTAGGATGAAATTTGAAGTTCACTCATCCTGATTGATTAAATATGTCGATCGATTGATTGACAAGCTGCTATAAGCGTTAAATGTCTATATTTGATGCTTATACAGTGTAGTGCACTTTGGTTGATGGTTGATTATTTTTCAAGGCTATTATACATGTGTTGTATGAAAATCCATATAATTAACTTTATATGGTAATTGATTGGGCCTCATTCCAGTTTTGAAAAAGAAATATTTGAAAAAGAAATATTTGAAATAGAATATTTGAAAATAGAAAATTTATGAAGCCGTGTTGATTAGATTGACGCCATTTTGACGTGAACGATATTTATATCAATTTTAAGCGATTTCGAAATGAATTGAATTGAAAACGATTTTGAATTGAATTGAAAACGATTTCGAATTGAATTGAAAACAAATTGAAATGAATTCAAATTGAATTGAAATTTGAATTGAATAGAAATGAATTTTAAAACGAATTTATAAAGAAGAATTCAATTTTTATTTTAATTGAAAAGGAAGTTGAAATTGTTTTTGAAACGAATTCAAAACTATTTATATAATTCGTTTTAAATAGAAATCGACGAAATATATATTATATATATTATATATAATATAATGGCCTGAATAGAACGCGCCGCGCCGCGGCAGTTCGCGAATTTCGACCATTTATTTCAAACGGACATTACAGGAGATCCGACCGTCGGATTCTCCTAAAACCGGAACCGTTGGGTTCGTATCGAAAAGAGCTTTCTAATTAATGTTAGAAATTTGAAATCTAACGGTTGGATTTGGAGATACGTCCAAATCAAATTCGAAAAAGGTCGTTGTAAGTGCAGTTCGATGGCCATTGTTGGAAATCGACTGTACGGGCCTTGATAAAATTATTAAAAATAGTAATAATTTGTGTAAAATCATAAGAAATGATTTGTGAAAGTTTGGGGTGAAAATCTCCATATTTGAAAAGATAAAAAAATGGATTTTTATCGAAATGAACTAGTTTTGAACTAGAATTATAATTCTATTTATTTTTAAATAAATAAATTGAATTTGAAATGGTTTTGAAAATAACCAAAATTTCCAATGATTGCATTGGAGTGGATTTGAATCGAAATTGTCTTCGGAATATTTCGATGTTGGAATTCGTGACATTACAGGTGTTGTTATGGAAATTTGAAAGATATATATTTGTATCGTTATTTCCAATACGACATTTGTTAGTCGTAGAATTCGATATTGAATATAAGCCGATATATTTTCTATTCAGAGCCTTGTATTGAATATCGAATGTGATTTGGGTTTGTCGTGAATGGTGTCTTCACTAACACTGTTCTTGAACCCAGTTGAGAAAAGATTAAATCTTTTTATTTAGATTTAATGAAGTGTACCAATTAAATGATATTTAATTGGAATTGAATTGGTATTGATTTTTGGGTTTATCGTGAACAGTGTTTTAAATAACACTTGTTCTTTAACCCGATAATTAATGGAATGTGATTTTGGGTTTATCGTGAATCGTGTTTTAAATGACACTGATTCTTTAACCCAGATAATGATTAAAACTAAGTGGAGTTTTAATGAATCTTTAATTAGATTGAAAAGATCGAGAATGGAGTATCACCAGTTTTGCTCCAGGCGATAGATAAATCTGTAATTAGATTTGAATGTGAAATTTAGAAACTAACTGGCGGTTAGCCAAGCAGAATGGTTTTCTGGATATTGATCTGATGTTGGTTTCGGCCTTCGGGGTTAATATTTGGGGAATTATTCTCTTGATTAATTTACGGTTAGTGACTAATGAATTGGAATGAGGCGTATGTTGTGTTTGTGTAACACTTATTTAAAATATACGCGAGTTATTCGGAAAGACCGGGTTTATCCCATTCTGAGTAACTGATACGACGATAAGTCGAAGACGAAGACGATGGTCGAAGACCGGAGGTCTTCACGTCGTTTGGGTGATAACTGATGATCTTGATTGGGCTGTACACCCAAGAAGATGGAAACAGTTAGTGATCGTCCAGACGTACTTGGAGATCGATGGATATGCGGGGTACTAGGTGCCTCCGGTTTCGTTCAGACCCAGAACGGACTTGTAAATGGACTGTGTGTCTGACATCGGATTTCATTCTGTGTGACTGATATCGGTTGCATAGGATGGCTTGCCTGTGTGGCATGCTAAGATGCAAATGATCAAGGCTTCTGTTGAAAAGCAAAGTCTTGTGGTTGATGATCAAAGCACGACCTTTGTGGCGTAGCTTTGTGTAACGTTTGATTCGCGAGTTTCACACCCGGTATGAATCAAAAACGGGAGACGGACCTCAGGGAGGGCATGCGTTTCTTTCTAGTTAGAAGTGGCGTCAGTGGTTTTACACGCCCTGACGAGTTTGACTTATGTTGTTGTTGCTGTTGCGAGGCGCCTCGGTTATATCGGTTTCGGCCGAATGCATTCTGGTCGGCTGACGGACCAGACTTACACCCCATAGGGTGGGGAGACGTATTGTTCAGGCATAATAATCCACTCCGTGTGGACCGGCCCTGACGATCCAAGGGGCAGTTGCGGCTGTTCCTGAGGGGCGGGCTAGAGCGTCTCGAATCGGTTGAGGATCTTGCCCCTAGCCTCGGTTCATAGATGGAAACCCAATTTCCAAATACGTGACATTTGCGGTTTTATTTGTAAACCTATATATGGCGACATAGTGGTATGGGGCATTCATGCCGCCTATGATTGATACTTATGATTTGAAGTTGTTTTATACACTATGCACTTATTATAGTATCAAATGATTTGTTTTAAACGTATCAAGCATTCTTTGGCTGTTATAAGGGAAAACCCTATCCCCCGGTTTGCGTTGCATTGTGTGATAGGAACTGGGTCTTATAACAGCTTCATCTTTCTTTATTTAGCATTGCGCTGCTGTTTTATGCACTGGTATTCTTGGGAGGAAACCCGTTCCGTGTTATACGGCGTGGTCCCTTGATTTACCTAACTTTTAAAATAAAGAATAATAACTATTTTAGTTCTCACACCAGTCACATGACTGACCTGGAGTTTATTGTTTTAACCTAAACTCTGGGTGCCCTTATTTTGACACGGGCAGCTAGTAGTTTTGGTTTTGCAGATTTATATTCACAGGATCCTGGTTTACAGCTGGAACGATATCCGGAAAGCTTTGTATCCGTATATCTTCTTCTAGTTGTGTATTGTATTATTTTCCGCTGCGATGTATTTAAATGTAATTTAAATCTCTGATATTTCTGTGTAATATTCTTTTATACTCTGCATATTCTTGTAATCTGATGCATCGTTGTAATATACAATGAAATGTTCTTTTATATGCATTCTGTTGTGGTTTGTTCTCGAACTATCCGACACTTTCCTTTACGGGGAAGTTGCGGGTCTTTACACGTGGTATCAGAGCTTTGGTTTACAAAGCTAGAGAACAAGGCACATTAGAAACATACGAAAGAATTCATCAGATATTGGATTAGCAATATCCAATGGGAATGACTCGTTAGAGATAGGATCAGTAGTATCCTAGAACGAGTGTGAAGAGTATATTTTTAAAATGAAAACAAATTTTTGTTTTGAAAATATAAATCAATTATTCGTATTTGATTATCTATTTATTTTGAATATGGACATTCCAATATATAAAGATTTTGCATATACGCGTCATGAACGTATATTCGAAGTTTTAATATACTGGATAGATATAGGACCGCACTCTAGTAGCCCGGAGATGTTCTGATGGTGGTTCGAAACATCATCAGCATTTATTTTCGAGTGACGAAGGTGTGATACCTATATATTTCCATTAGACTGGTGTGAGAACCAAACCTATATATATAGCTAGGACACATTGTTGTGAATTGACATCAAGAACATGATTTTAGTATATGTATCAAAATTATGAATTTGAAACTCTAATTCACTAATCGATTGATGTTTGTGTTGTTTCGTTATTTGTTTGCTAATTTTTAGCCGTTTAGCCTAATTATATCAAATATTGAACGATATTGAAAATTGGTCGCATCTGCTTGCATATACATATATATCATTGAACAGGTCATAGCAAGGAGGCTAGAGCCAGAGAATAAAATTTGTTTGCCCGACAAATAGGTACATGTTTACTACATAATTTCCTGTTTTGTTTGGGTGATGATGATTTTGTGAGCCTATTGGCTAGCCGCTTGGCTTTTTCTTTTTCTTTTTGAGATCTGAAGGACCGGGGAAGCTATTTGAAATTCCCCGATGCTCCCGGTGCAGGGGAGGTTATGGCGAAATTTTTCAAAAATTTAGGGTGTTAGCCAAATTTTTGAAATTTTGAAAATTCTCAGAAACTAAAGAGTTGGAGAATGGAAGCCAGATCGAACGTAGAGCTGAATAATCAAACCACTTTCGACTTTGTTCCTTTTCGGGGACGAAAAGTTTTAAGTGGGGGAGATTGTAACAACCCGGAAAATCTGGGCCAGTTTAAAATTTTTATTTTGGCAATTTTAGCGAATTTAGATTATTTAAAATGAATTATTTTAAATAATATCGACGAGAAATTTATTTTGAATTGAAATTCGACGTATATATTATATACGTCGTCGTTAGAATATATAATAATTATATATAATTATAAAAGGAATAGAAAATGGCGCGGTAGTTCGAAAATTCGATTTCTAATTTCAAATGAATATACAGAATTCAATATAAGTCAGAATTGAACGAAACAAGAAATATTTGAATCTGTATAACTATATCTTTGGAACGAAGTTAACAAACTGAAATTTCATTTTAGAAATGATAAGGTATGTCCAGTTGAAAATTAGAAATAGTCGCTGTGGAATTTATATATATTTTTATATATATAAGGCCCTTAAAAATAGCAATTTTGCAAACGTCCTCGGATTTCGACGAAACCACTTTTGTTGGGTCCGTGAGGTCGAGTTATTGCTAGATTTCAAATTTCATAATTTTTCGAGTTAATATGTGAGCGTGGCAAAAGAAAACGTGTTTTGACCATTTCAGTTGATTTTAATCGACTGGAAATTGGCCATTTTTCTAACGGTCTCAGAATTCGACGAAACTAGTTTTGTTAGGACCGTATCGTCAATACGAAGCTAGAAAATATTTTTTTTGGAATTTTTCTAGTTAGTATGTGACCCCGGTAATTTGAAATGTACGTTTAAAATTCAATATAGTGATTTAAATGTAAATTTAACGGAAACTGATTGTAACAGCCGAATCAGCTGACGATACATATCCCATTGTGTTCGGAATGGGGGTTAAACGCTATGGACGGCAGGTGGTGGACCTCGTTTAGAGGTCGTTTGAAAAAGTTGACTTTTTGTATTAAAATAAAATAATTAAATAATTAAAATAATAAAAAATTAAACTTCCCCCCCCCCTTTTCTTCCTCGATGGCCCCCCCCCGATTCAGTTATTTACAAAGCAAATAAAAAAAAAAAAAAAAGAAGACGAAACCCTAAATACCCGAAGCCGCCGCCCTCTGACGTTCGAGCCATCGCCAGCGCCGCCGCTCCGATCCTGGAAGCCATCGCCGAAGCCACCGCCTGACGCTGAGCCGCCCTCGCAACATCCTCCTCCCACCGAACGACGCATCGAAGCAGAAACCCTCGCATCCCTCTGAACCACCGTCACCTCGTCGAACCCCTGAACCACCGACGCCACGAGCCACGGCCGAGCTAGGTGAGCGTTTAATTGGTTTTATTTTTATTTTTGATTTTTGTTTTGTTTTACAGAAAATTAAAACTGTTTTTTTTTGATTTAAAAACTGTTTTAAAAATGAAATATAAAACTGATTTTTTGTTTTAAGTTTTTAAAACAGAATTTTAAAAGATTTTAAAACAGAAATTTCAAAAACAGAAATTTTTAAAAGAGATTTTAAAACTGTTTTTAAAAGAAATCAAAACAGAATTTTTAAAAAAGGAATAAAAAGTAAAACTGCATTTTTTAAAATTAGTAAAAAACTGCATATTTTTTTTAAAAGTAAAAAACTGAATTTTCTTTATTTTTAAAACTGTTTTTCTTTTATTTACTTTAAAGCTAAATTTTATTTTATGTTGTAAGTGATAAAAATGTAATCTTTTATATAACATGGAAGTAAAAAATATAATTTTTCTATATTGAATAGCGAAGTAAAAATATAATTTTTCTATATTGAATAGCGAAGTAAAAATATAATTTTTCTATATTGAATAGCGAAGTAAAAATATAATTTTTCTATATTGAATAGCGAAGTAAAAAATATAATTTTTCTATATTGAATGGCGAAGTAAAAATATAATTTTTATCTATGAACTTTGAACTAAAAATTCGATTTTTATATATTGAACTTTGAAGTAAAAATTCGATTTTTATATATATAGTGAATACGGGCAACGAAGATGACGAAGGTGCGATAGCGATGAAGTTTTCTATCAGTGAAGTGCCGTGGAGCTAGGATAGCTATAGGTGAGAACTTCTCACTCAAATTCTACTTTTCTAGTTATATATATATATACTAGGATGCAGACGGTGCTTAGTAGCACCCGACACAATCGTCCACAGACCATGGACTTGTTTGTTTGGATGTTTGGTTATTGATTGCGATATTGGTTTGAATGTGGTTTGTGGCGTGAAAAATCGAATCGATAAGTTGGTTAGGATTAGACGTGCGCCGTTATAAGGCGAAGGAGTAAGGCTAGGTTAGACCCTTACTCCAAATTTTGTGGTTTGCATAACGAAATGAATTTGATTGATGTGTGAATGGCGTGGGCCTTCACTAGACCGGGGATAAGGCTAGGCCTTGTCCCGTTTCTGGTATCGTGCCGTTATGCCGCCGAAATTTTCTAAAATAAGTTAGAAAAATAAAAATAGCATTTTATTTAAAGAATGAACTGAATAGAAATTCATATGTTAAAATAAAATGTGTTACCGTTAAAAATATAATTTTTAACGTGAATGTGAATAAATAAATATTCATTTACAAACCAGACGGTTTGTTTATGTACACCTATTTGAATGACGTTGATTGGGTCGATAAATTTTACACATCGCCTAACTGCACAAATAAAACATGTGTTTGATTGTTTGAAACCCCACACGGGTGTTAGGATGAAATTTGAAGTTCACTCATCCTGATTGATTAAATATGTCGATCGATTGATTGACAAGCTGCTATAAGCGTTAAATGTCTATATTTGATGCTTATACAGTGTAGTGCACTTTGGTTGATGGTTGATTATTTTTCAAGGCTATTATACATGTGTTGTATGAAAATCCATATAATTAACTTTATATGGTAATTGATTGGGCCTCATTCCAGTTTTGAAAAAGAAATATTTGAAAAAGAAATATTTGAAATAGAATATTTGAAAATAGAAAATTTATGAAGCCGTGTTGATTAGATTGACGCCATTTTGACGTGAACGATATTTATATCAATTTTAAGCGATTTCGAAATGAATTGAATTGAAAACGATTTTGAATTGAATTGAAAACGATTTCGAATTGAATTGAAAACAAATTGAAATGAATTCAAATTGAATTGAAATTTGAATTGAATAGAAATGAATTTTAAAACGAATTTATAAAGAAGAATTCAATTTTTATTTTAATTGAAAAGGAAGTTGAAATTGTTTTTGAAACGAATTCAAAACTATTTATATAATTCGTTTTAAATAGAAATCGACGAAATATATATTATATATATTATATATAATATAATGGCCTGAATAGAACGCGCCGCGCCGCGGCAGTTCGCGAATTTCGACCATTTATTTCAAACGGACATTACAGGAGATCCGACCGTCGGATTCTCCTAAAACCGGAACCGTTGGGTTCGTATCGAAAAGAGCTTTCTAATTAATGTTAGAAATTTGAAATCTAACGGTTGGATTTGGAGATACGTCCAAATCAAATTCGAAAAAGGTCGTTGTAAGTGCAGTTCGATGGCCATTGTTGGAAATCGACTGTACGGGCCTTGATAAAATTATTAAAAATAGTAATAATTTGTGTAAAATCATAAGAAATGATTTGTGAAAGTTTGGGGTGAAAATCTCCATATTTGAAAAGATAAAAAAATGGATTTTTATCGAAATGAACTAGTTTTGAACTAGAATTATAATTCTATTTATTTTTAAATAAATAAATTGAATTTGAAATGGTTTTGAAAATAACCAAAATTTCCAATGATTGCATTGGAGTGGATTTGAATCGAAATTGTCTTCGGAATATTTCGATGTTGGAATTCGTGACATTACAGGTGTTGTTATGGAAATTTGAAAGATATATATTTGTATCGTTATTTCCAATACGACATTTGTTAGTCGTAGAATTCGATATTGAATATAAGCCGATATATTTTCTATTCAGAGCCTTGTATTGAATATCGAATGTGATTTGGGTTTGTCGTGAATGGTGTCTTCACTAACACTGTTCTTGAACCCAGTTGAGAAAAGATTAAATCTTTTTATTTAGATTTAATGAAGTGTACCAATTAAATGATATTTAATTGGAATTGAATTGGTATTGATTTTTGGGTTTATCGTGAACAGTGTTTTAAATAACACTTGTTCTTTAACCCGATAATTAATGGAATGTGATTTTGGGTTTATCGTGAATCGTGTTTTAAATGACACTGATTCTTTAACCCAGATAATGATTAAAACTAAGTGGAGTTTTAATGAATCTTTAATTAGATTGAAAAGATCGAGAATGGAGTATCACCAGTTTTGCTCCAGGCGATAGATAAATCTGTAATTAGATTTGAATGTGAAATTTAGAAACTAACTGGCGGTTAGCCAAGCAGAATGGTTTTCTGGATATTGATCTGATGTTGGTTTCGGCCTTCGGGGTTAATATTTGGGGAATTATTCTCTTGATTAATTTACGGTTAGTGACTAATGAATTGGAATGAGGCGTATGTTGTGTTTGTGTAACACTTATTTAAAATATACGCGAGTTATTCGGAAAGACCGGGTTTATCCCATTCTGAGTAACTGATACGACGATAAGTCGAAGACGAAGACGATGGTCGAAGACCGGAGGTCTTCACGTCGTTTGGGTGATAACTGATGATCTTGATTGGGCTGTACACCCAAGAAGATGGAAACAGTTAGTGATCGTCCAGACGTACTTGGAGATCGATGGATATGCGGGGTACTAGGTGCCTCCGGTTTCGTTCAGACCCAGAACGGACTTGTAAATGGACTGTGTGTCTGACATCGGATTTCATTCTGTGTGACTGATATCGGTTGCATAGGATGGCTTGCCTGTGTGGCATGCTAAGATGCAAATGATCAAGGCTTCTGTTGAAAAGCAAAGTCTTGTGGTTGATGATCAAAGCACGACCTTTGTGGCGTAGCTTTGTGTAACGTTTGATTCGCGAGTTTCACACCCGGTATGAATCAAAAACGGGAGACGGACCTCAGGGAGGGCATGCGTTTCTTTCTAGTTAGAAGTGGCGTCAGTGGTTTTACACGCCCTGACGAGTTTGACTTATGTTGTTGTTGCTGTTGCGAGGCGCCTCGGTTATATCGGTTTCGGCCGAATGCATTCTGGTCGGCTGACGGACCAGACTTACACCCCATAGGGTGGGGAGACGTATTGTTCAGGCATAATAATCCACTCCGTGTGGACCGGCCCTGACGATCCAAGGGGCAGTTGCGGCTGTTCCTGAGGGGCGGGCTAGAGCGTCTCGAATCGGTTGAGGATCTTGCCCCTAGCCTCGGTTCATAGATGGAAACCCAATTTCCAAATACGTGACATTTGCGGTTTTATTTGTAAACCTATATATGGCGACATAGTGGTATGGGGCATTCATGCCGCCTATGATTGATACTTATGATTTGAAGTTGTTTTATACACTATGCACTTATTATAGTATCAAATGATTTGTTTTAAACGTATCAAGCATTCTTTGGCTGTTATAAGGGAAAACCCTATCCCCCGGTTTGCGTTGCATTGTGTGATAGGAACTGGGTCTTATAACAGCTTCATCTTTCTTTATTTAGCATTGCGCTGCTGTTTTATGCACTGGTATTCTTGGGAGGAAACCCGTTCCGTGTTATACGGCGTGGTCCCTTGATTTACCTAACTTTTAAAATAAAGAATAATAACTATTTTAGTTCTCACACCAGTCACATGACTGACCTGGAGTTTATTGTTTTAACCTAAACTCTGGGTGCCCTTATTTTGACACGGGCAGCTAGTAGTTTTGGTTTTGCAGATTTATATTCACAGGATCCTGGTTTACAGCTGGAACGATATCCGGAAAGCTTTGTATCCGTATATCTTCTTCTAGTTGTGTATTGTATTATTTTCCGCTGCGATGTATTTAAATGTAATTTAAATCTCTGATATTTCTGTGTAATATTCTTTTATACTCTGCATATTCTTGTAATCTGATGCATCGTTGTAATATACAATGAAATGTTCTTTTATATGCATTCTGTTGTGGTTTGTTCTCGAACTATCCGACACTTTCCTTTACGGGGAAGTTGCGGGTCTTTACAATTTTGTTCCATGGTACGACTTCCCACCAAGACTAGTATAATCCTTGTTAAGCTTGGCGAAATTGGCTCTAGGCGCCTGCACTACTGCACCACCACCGTTCGTAGCATTAGGAACCGCTCCCTGAGCATCCCTAAGAATTTACCGCATGAAGGAAGTAAACATCGTCCTTATATCACGGACATTCCCATTATTGGCCCCTGAACCTGCTCCCTCTTCAACTCTCGTTGCGGGGTTCCTCATCGTACTCCTCGTATTTCGGCTCATCGTTCAATCTGTAAAAAGAAAACGATTAACCATCTCCTTAGTGGTGCCCGTGCAGTGAGACTTCATCCTTAGATATATTAATAGTATATATATATAGTTTTTGAAAACCAACATATCACAAATACGCGCTCTTATATATGTATATTATCTCTTCCTAATGTCTTCCCCTAGGTTAAACTACGTAACCTAGGATCTGATACCAAGTGTGACGGCCGCCCCACACCATCAGATATTTCCCTTGAAATGCGCCGCGCCAATGCACGACTGGCATGAGACGAACATCAATAGAAAGGGGTTTGAAACTATGAATCATCAAGAACCTGTAGTATATCTCACAACGCATGGAATAAAATATAATAATAACATAACTTGATATAAAACAGGCGAGACAGTGCATAAGCTGAAAACTAAACCATGTTCATCAGAGTAGCGGAATCCAAAATACGGCTTATGATCCAAACCATTATTACAACTTCAAAATACTGTCTCTAAAAGGAAATGAAAGAGGTACACTACTAATGCCCAAAGCAGTGACCAATAACAATAAGGGAGAATATATGTAAATAGTACGTGGAAGCCTCCTGCTCGTCTTCAGACAACTACTAATGCATAACCAACTAACCTATCTCTAGTCTGCTCGTTTATGAGCACCTAGAGTAATAAGAAGAGACATAAAACTCTGGGTCAGACGAAAGTCTGGTGTGAGCGATATCAACTCTATATAACTGAATAAAGCAATAACAGGTATAAATAATCAAACCTAAACCAGGACCTGCAACCAAAGATTTAACACAAGAAGATGTATAATACTCTAAGGTAACACCAACATATACTGTAAAAATGGGGGTGTGCGTGTCATGGTGATAGCAAACATCAAACATAGGAATCATTCTCACATCTCTCACTCAGTGCGTAAAGTGTACGATGTCCACCACTTTGATCACCAGATCCATTGGGGCCATGATGGAGTTCCACTTCGTACAACTATTGCTACGACCACTTTGCTCTTTGGGGTCCTGGCGGAGTCCCACTCCATTCAACCTCTGACCCCACTGCACAGGTCTATAGTCAATAACTCTAACAAGTTAACTAGTCCACACAGCCCTGGCTCTGGTTTGTCTACATTCCCCCTCTCTCAATGGTGAAACAAAGTTATAGATATCGATAACTCCTTTGCACACGTCCCACAGCAAAGCCCAACTTTAGAAGTTAATTCGTTGGTTCCCATCTGGACCCTGAGTAATACTTCATGTTTGGACTCCCTTTGCATTTTGGGTTTTGGTCCATTTGGTGTTTGGTTCGGTTCGGGTCTCTTCCTCCTATCCGGTCCAGTTCGGGTCTCCTCCTCCTATCCGGTTCAGTTCGGGTCTCCCCCTCCTATCTGGTTCAGTTCGAGTCTTCCTCTTAGCCGGTTCGGCTCTCCTCCGCCTATCCGGTTCGGTTTTGGTCTCCTCCTCCTATCCGGCTCGGGTATTTCTCCTATCCTGCTCGGTTCGGGCCTCCCTCCTATCTGTTTCGGGTCTCCCTCCTAACCGGTTCAGATCAGGTCTCCCTCTTATCCGGACGTGAAACTCTGCAATTTTTCCCAGCAAGCTATTTTCGCCAAACGATGGCATTTTCAACCATTCTAACTTTCCTATGCAATCATAAAACATCACAAACAATAGTAACAACATATAGGCTCAATCAAAAAGATCAAAATATCAAGCATATAGGTTATTTTAGATCAAACATACCCAAAATCCGTGATTTTCCCCTTAACCATATTTAACCATGTCTAACAATAGAATTAGCAAACTTAATCCTAATTAACCCAAATCTATACCAGTGAAATAAAATAATATTTTAGAATTTTTACATATTTTTCCATATTTTTCTGTGCCATTATTCGTTAATTAACACTAATCACCCCTAATTAGCCATAATTAGTGAATAAACATGCTAATCACTCATCTTAGCCACAAATAAATGATAGATCTGAAAGTTTAACTGATTTAGAATGGATTCCTATGTAGTGCAGCAGCTCCAATTTTGATTTGGTGATAATCCGACTCGATTTGATGTTGATTTGCTTAATTAGTGATTAGAAAGTGATTAATGAGAGATTTAGAAGATGAAGGCCATTACTAGGGTTCAAGAAATGTTTGTGGCGGCTGGAAAAATGAAAGGGGATGTTTCTCCAAACCCTTTCTGCCCTCCCTAACCCTAATCCCGAAATGGGTTATGAGCCTAGTTGCTAATCACCCTATTAAGCTCGATTAGACTGTTTTTTTTTTATCTTCAAATCTTATTTCAGCCATATCTCCCAAGAGGTAAGTCCTTTTGATTAATGTGACCATTCTACATAATGGGAAACCATCATCCGAATCCAATGGAAGTGGTTTCAGGTCAAAACTTCTTTCCAGCCAAAAGTTATAAGTGAAACAAGATTTGTTAGGGGCAAAACGGTCATTTAAAATTCGGCAAAAATCGTGAATATGGGGATGACCCCAATAGTCGTTCCCAAAGTTACACGACCATACAAATTCGTATGAAAATAAAATAAATATTCTACGATCCTCCGATACGTGGAATGCGGGTCGTTATAGTCTTTATGCCTACTAGTTAGAACAAATGGATGGGCACAATAAAAGTGTTGGACCACATTTGTTTATGTTTCACATATTGGGTACCCAAAATTTTTTGTATATCAAGCCCTTAATATTTAAAATTATGCCTTTAGGAATCCAAATTTTATTGACTTGTTTATTTATGCTCCTAATGTTTTCATATTTAACAAGGGATACACACTTCCCCTCCTACAATAATTACGAACACTTTTTTAAATTCAAGCCCTTCATTATTCACAAAGAGTTGATCTCTTAAAAATGCATCAAATTCATTTTCTTCAGTGGAATTTTTTGAAGAATAACTCTAGCTCATTGACTTGGGTTTTGAACGATATTCTTAATTATTTGAACAAAAGAACAATTAATAGACTTTTCTTTCTTTTTAAAATTATTTAACGTTAAAATCATATTTTCATTGTCAATCCCGTTTATTTTAGTCCTAATCACAAAAACTGGCTCTTCTCAGATTCATGTTTTTTAGAATTATTGATTCACAACTACAAATCAGGTTATTTGCATTCGTCGTTACCCTCCTGTTGCATCGGTCGGATGATCGATGCAAATGAAGTTGATGCAAAAGTCAAATTATTAACGCGTCGGGTGAACGATCGATGTAAATGTTGATTATTTGCATTGGTTGCTTGCTAATGAGGGATGCAAAAAATAAGTTTTCACATCGTTCATCTATGGGAAACTATGCAATTTAACATAAGCATTGAAGCCATACTCTGTTAAGAACCGATGCAACTGATTTTTAATTGCATCGGTTGTCTTATGACGATTGATGCAAATAAATGTGTACCGTGATGCAAATCAGTATTATCTTACATCGGTCATTTATTGTAGGACAACCGACACAAATTCCACCTAAAGCAAAAGGATTGATAATTTTCAGATTGTTTTAAAACCTGGAAAGGTATCCAATTAAATTTAAATTTCCGTAGCTACTTATTACAACAAATCTTATCGAACAAACAATAAATCATATCATATATCAAATTAGTTAATGTCTACAGACCCAAAAAAGCACAAATAGTTTATATTTCAGCACCCGCATCAACATACATAACAAAAGGTCAATGTACATAACAAAAGACCACTACATCCAAATAAGCATGATATAATTAGCTAAATTATCCCAAACCACTTCTATCTCTTATTGGCAATAAGGATCATCTCATACAAAGTCCTACAGTTAAAAGATTGTTTCAAATCATTAATCATATGAACAATTTAACATAAAATATATGAAGAAAACAAACTAAAAGTGATACCTTTTGTAAATCGATGCTTTAATTGTGATGTTTTACTATATCATGCATATATCTCATCATGCAATATAAACAATCAGTTGCTCTAGAATGTTAAGGATACAATAACATATTACAATATAATTATTTAACGATCAACATAAAATGAATTTGTATAAAAAATGACTTGCTATATTTATTTATAATTTTCTTCGTTAAAAAAGCAAATCACCATGACATTCTTCCATTTTAAGGTACCTCCTTGGGACTTACCGCGGAAGGCCTTGTAAATTTTAAAACATCTAAACATGCAAGATTAAATAATAATGCAAGATTAAATAACAAAATAAGCGTGTGCATATAGAAATAGTAAGCTAAATATAAAATAAAGGTGGAAAAAAGTCCTAGCCTAAATATAAAATAACCGAGTTGCGGTCTTACCACCGCACTTCTTTTAACACAACAACGCATGGTTATTGGATGAATATTTCTATTCATGACAAGTAGAAGTAGGGACATTGACAATAAATTAACATATCAATCATAACAATGACAAACCATATATTCCTATTCTTATATATTTCTGTTAATCTTCATGTGAATGAAACATCCTCCTTAACATCACCATTCTCCGCATCTGATAGATCAGCATGAATCAGATGCTAATGTATTGGAACTAAGTATTTTTACAAATTTAGGAGCTAAATCCATAAAATTAGGAGCAGCAACAAAAGATTTCTTTTGTTTCAAACACTACTACTATTCATAAAAACAACCATCTCTATGCTTTCCTTGCAATCCTTCTGTTTCAAGCCCTCCTACTCCCAAGTCCATACCCCACTTCCCTTTTCTACCCGTCACAACTATATATTGATAGCAACAGTAGAATATGATTTCCTTTGGGCTTGAAACTCTGTAGCTTTAAATGCTCACAACACAATTGAAATAGCAGCAACCATTCCAGGAATAACTATTCAGATCTAGAGTAATGCACTGAAACTAAGTCCTTGTGGCCATAGAATGATGATAATCCAAAAACACACCGATTCATCGACAATAGCAACATCAGGGGATTATGTCCTTAGATCGTATATATGTCAATCACCGTTTACTATACTGAAGCACAAGTAAAAGAAAAATCATAGAAACATATCCTTGAAAATTAATACCAACCATCGTTTACTGTACGAGGCAAAAAAACATTAATAATGATACTGTATCATATTTTACATTAAACTTGAGCTCGTTGAAGAAAAAACCCAGCTAGTGAGCTCTTAAGTGTTTAAGAAAACCTTCTTCCATTAAATACACCATTGAAAAAATAATAGATTAATAGATGAAAACAGTTATGCCTATAAATGCCAAACTTTAAGTAAAGTGAACAAATCAAGCTGCATCAGGAGGTGTTGGTTCCTCATTGGGTTTGGATCTGCAGAGGCCTGTGATTGCTAGCCCATATCATTATTATCAGACTCTGTATGGGCCTTTTTTACCCTTTACTGGTCCCTCTCACTGTTTCCAAGCTCATTTTGGGTTGGAGGCAGTTAGGTGGGCCAACAAGTGGCAGAAGAAGCCCATAAAGAGCCTGGAAACAGTGAGATTGACTAGCTATCACTGGCCTCAGCAGATCCAAACCCAATGAGGAACCACCACCGTTCGATGTAGCTTGATTAGTTGTCTTTACTTAAATTTTAGCATTCATAAGCATAACTATTTTCCTCTATAGATCCAGTTATGCATGATATAGCATGATATGATATCATTGTTAGTGTTTTCTTTACCTTATATAGTAAGCGGTGGTTGCTGTTGTTTTCACAAAGATGTTTCTGCAATTTGTCCTTTACTTGTGCTCGAGTATAAGCTGGATATAGGAGTTAGGTAAAGGCATTGAGTCAAATGGGTTGTTAATATTGACCCAAATGCGGCTGATATTACATTGGACTGACCCAAAGCTCAAATTGATGTTAATTATGCCCTACATTAGAGTAAAGGATGGTGATGCGTACATGGCGGATATTGGGAATGTGGATTATAGATCTTAAGGCTAACTTAACACTGAAGGGGTGAAGCCTATATTTCAGATCTATGGACTAACTTATGAATTTAATGTTTTATCTATTCAAATTGCAAGTAGAAAGAAATAAGTAATAAAATGAAATGCAGCAAAGCAAATAACCCCTGAATTTTTGTATTGATTCAGATTAACCAATCCTACAACTAGTCCTACACTCCATTGTGAATTTTACTATAACTGCTTACTTCCCACGGGTGGCAAGAGCACCTTTACAATCATGATTTCACGGGAAAGATACACCTCTTGATTTTACATACTACAAGAACACCTTCTCTTTATCAACACCAACAAATTATGGTAAGTAGTCTTATCTTCAATCCAGATTCTTGTTGATCTGGTGTGATGATCCTATGGACATCCAATAACAATATATCTTTGAACCCTTAGAGGAATAGGATGAAATTAGAGAGAGAATAATATGAATTCAAGTACAACTCTCTGTTATTGTATGGTTTGCAAATTAGCGAAGAATTATAGTGAAATACCTATTTGCAAGGAGATTGGAGGAGTATGCAATGGATTTCTTTTGCAAATGTTTGGAGAAAAGGAATAAGAGAAAACGAGAATTCTTGATGTTGAAATTTGTTTTCAAATGCCTCTATACAGTGGTTAAAGAGAAGTGTATTTTGGTGAAGAGGTAGAGGGAAATGTCTCATCATTTAAAATTTGAAATTCTGAAAAACCACTAGTATGTCACATACTAAGTACCTCACGTCGACATACTAGTGTTCCAAAATGAACAATAACACTAATAAGTGTTGCAAATTTCCAGCAATTTAAATTTCCTTATACGTGGATATTTGTGATTAGGTTGAGGTCAATGGTTGATGATCTTAAAGTATAATTACCAGTAGATCTTTAACAAGATATTCTATCTATGGTTTAACCAACTCCTCATCACTTCAAACTCCTTTATCCTTCAACATTCTCATCTAATTTGGTTTTATTCTTTAATTGCTCTGATTAACCTTCTTTTATAATTCATTTGTTTCCACTGTATTCATGTTTATCTCTATAAATGTATGCATAATAACTCTGATATGACTGCATAACATGGAAATACGTTAGTAGTAATATTTACATGGTTGCTGTCATTAAAGTCAATACCTAGGGTATTAATAATCTCCCCCTTTTTAATGATGAAAACCATATAAATATTGAAGAGATAAAATATAATACTTTTATAATTGACTCCCAATAGCTCTATGCACTCCCCTATCATTTTGTCTAGTATATTTATATCTTTTCTCCCTTTTTTCACTAACAAAAAGGGCTAAAAAGTCGCTCAACTCAGTGTTAAATGTTAGGGAATGCAGAATGGATCTTAAGCCAAAACTAACAATAAAAGGGGGTGAATAGTGTTTACAAGGAATTAAAAAAATCTAAAACTAATACTATATGAATAACACACCACAGAGATAATCACAGACAAAGAATCAAACATAAACACAGAAATAAACAAAAATAAAATGCAGAAAAGGAAAGAACACACTGGATTTCATACTGGTTTGGATTGCTCCGACGTCCAGTCCCACGCAACGCTGGATTGCACAAAGTTTTATTACAAGATCAAAATCTAAGTACAATCCCCTTGATTTAACGGCTACAAGGTTAACACCGTTTCCACCACCTTTGATTTCCCGGTTATAAGGTTAATGCAGTTTCCTTTCCTTGATTCCACAGCTACAAGGAACACATTGTTTCACAAACAATCCTAAATGATTACAACAGCCCTATAACTCTTTAATAATACTTCAATTCTGAGAGTAATGAGTAGAGATTGGGAAGAGATTTTATTATGTTTTTAGAATAGAAATCGGCAGAGTATAATTGTAGAAATCATAAAAATATGAAATAATAATGGAGGAATGAAAATGGATGAAGATGGAGAAGAAGAATGAATAAAATTTCGAAATCAACCCCTATTTATAAGATTTGAAAGGTTGCAACGCTTCTGGAACGTTACAACGGTGAAAAGACACTTCCTTTCAAAATTGAAAATATGACAGTTGTATGTCGACATCCCCTCATATGTATATTGACATAAGTGATTTCAAAATTTGAGTTTTGAATATTTTTCAAGTGTTTTTCTATATATATATTTCTGGAAATTGTTGAATTAAAACATAATGATATAAATGAGTATTATAAAGTAGAAAATCATATGAAATCATAAATATAAATTATATAAACATATTTATAAAATTAGAAATTTAAAACTATGTAAATATAAAATATAAAAGTATATAACTATATATAAACTTATAAACTTTGAAACTTAAGTTTAAAATCAAAGGTAAGATAGAAAAACTAATTAAAATTAGAATTTGAATTTTGAAAATAGAATCTGAAAATCAGAAATTGAAAAACAGAATTTGAATTTGAACCTGGAGTGCTATTCAGAGTCTTACATATAAACTAGACTCTATTACTATATTTATTTTGAACTCTAGAACTCTTGATTTCTTGATTACTCATGAGTCTTGAATCTTCTCTGAATCCTGAATCTCTTGAATCTCTAAAACTGTACAATCTTCGGTATTAATTCATGTACACAACTTCTACATATATATATATATATATATGTGTGTGTGTGTGTGTGTGTGTGTGTATTGGGATGTTAGTATATATTTTATGATCAATTAACATTGAAATAAGGTTGTTGTCATCAAAACTCCATTCTCCAATAATCTACCCCTTTTTGATGACGACAACTTTAGTTTATAAAAAATTCATACCTGTTCATACCTGTTGATGTTGATCGTTCTAATACTCCCCCTGTCATTATGAATCCTATATATTCTACTAAAACTAAGTCTATATTTTATAATTTTCCCCTTTGGCATTATCAAAAAGAAATTCTAAAAATACCCGCCCTAAATCCTATATCTATCTATATAAATCATGTACTAAAGTAAATTACTTCCCCTAAATTTATGGCTATATAATAATCAATACTGAGTATATAAACAAACCATTCCAAATATCATAGTTACATATGTTTTGAGTCATATTTACAAACTAGCAAACCAATCCAAGTAATATTTACATATGTTTTAATATATACATGTTTCAAGTCAAGCAATTCAAGCCAAACAATTCATAAGTTCAAACAAATTCAAACAAATCAAACCAATCAAATCATACCAAACAATCAAACGTTTCTTGGGACTTCTATCCAATCGTCTTGTCCAAAGATAGGATCCTTCTTGATGACCTCCCTATCTTCATCTTCTTTTGTCGGTGGTGCCTTAGTGAGATTATATCTTCATGTTTGAAAAGAGAAGAGATTAGCCAATAGATGGCATTAAAGTGCTTCCTTGTTGTTCAAACATCTTTATTTGAATTAATTCAAGATGTCGCTGGTTTCTTAATATTATGGAGAGGATGTTATTGAAGGAATTCAATGTCGCTTCAAGATTTTCACTTATGAATTTGATTTCCCATATTTTGATAAGAATTGAATAGAGAAGAAGAAGAAATAATATAGTAATTTTTTTTGGAAGGAGTAGACTTAAATAGGATCTAGAATTCATTGGATTTGAATGGACATGAGTTACTTATTTTAATTCAAATTTTGATTTTTTTTTGAAAAACTAGCAGTATGTCGAAATAAGCAAGTATGTATGTTGACATACTTTATTAAAAATTTGAGGTTTTCCAAATTTTGAATCATTTGTTATTATATTATACTTAATTCTAAAGTTTTCTCAGTAACTTAAAGAAGATTTGACATAAATAAGACTCCATTCATTACTTCTTAAAAAAATACATCTAACTAATTACGACACACTTAAATACGAGATTCGAAAGCAAATACAAGCAAACACTAAAGATAACTTAAACTAGATAGGTTAGATTTCAGTGGATGATGAGGAGGAAGATGAAATTCCAAGTTTTCTTCCAATCTTTCTCATGAATTTAGTTATTTTGGTAAAAATCTTTTTGAGCTTCTTTTGATTTTTGACTATCTTCACTTGATTTTAAACAATCATCTCTTTGGAAATGGTTCTAGTGTTGATTAGACACTTAATACTTTCCAAGGAAGTTTCTTCTTCTTCTCCGATTTCCATAGGCTTTTGTTCTTGTTGCATTCGAGCTTGTTTGTCTTCGAATGTCTCATAAGGTATGAAAGTGAGTGGAATTTGCATAAGTTGTATATATGTTTGTGCTGCCAAACACCTTTCTTTGCAAAAATTCTTCTCCATGAAGATCAACTCCGAAATACTTGAAAATGAGAGTGAGATAAACTCTATAATAAAGAGTGTTCTCTCTTATTGATTTTCTATAGGCTTGAATTCTTTTAAGATCATGTCGTCCCAGTTGATGTTATATCCACCAATACTAGCAAAGAGTGCTTTTTGGATCTTAAGAGTTGGGTTGTTAAAATTTCCGGTACAAGGATTTATGGTATATTGAAGGAGAAGGTTTACGATTCTTGTTTTTAGGCGGAAAAAGCGAATTTTGAATTCCATGTGGGCATTGCTTTCAAATATATATAAATAGAAATCGAATGGATATGAATTGAATAGGCACAACTTTTCATAAATCAATGACACCTTTTCAGACCTTGGAAGTTGGTGAAAAGTTGGAGGGAAGTTTGAAAGTTTAAACTTTGAAATTCAAATTTTGAATTTCAATTCTCAGGCTGATATGTCGACATATAGACATAAGTATGTCGACATACATGTGTAAATTTCTCAATAAATATGATTTTGTGACTTTTGGTCTTAAATTATCGATTTATATTTCAGGTTTAACTATTTCCTTAAATAATACTAATCCTAGCAAACATCCAAAATTTATTTTACTATTTTCTTAATTATTATTATTTTGAATTTTAAAATTCAAATTTTAAATTTTAAATTTTAAATTTCAAGTTTGAATTTTAAAGTTTAAATTTCAAATTCAAAACAATGCAAACAATCAAATCATCCATTCAACCAAAAGAAAAATAAAAATTAATTAAGACGTACCCGGTTTTAGATCCATTTCTTCGATATTTTCTAAATTCTGAATTGCTGTGAAGCTCATATTTGAATTTTCGGTTTCTGGCTCTTCATCACTTGATGATGAATCTGAATCATCTAAAGTTGTTGTGTATGCTCTCTTTCTTTTCTTTGATGAACTGCTATTGTCCGTTTATTGAATTAATTTATCTGGATATGGACACATTCTTTTCATATGGTCTGGTTTATTGCAGTTATAACATCGATTATCATTTCTTCTTGAACTTCCTTGGTTGTTACTATAAAAATTATTTCTCTTTCTGTATTTCAGAAATTTTCTGAAATGTCTTGTCATTAAGGCTATTTCTTCATCGTTTTCACTGCTCGAGTCCGAACCATTTGTTGTCGCTTTGAATGCAATAAATTTCTTTCCAGTTAGTCTATTTTCTTTTCTGTAGTTGGACTTCAAAAGACATCAGATTTCCGATTAACTCCTCAATCCTCATTTCATTGACATTGTGGGATCCTTCAATTGCCAATGCTTTCTGATCCCATTCTGAAGTCAATGAACTCAATATTTTTTTTGACTTGGTCTTCTTCAGAATAAGTTTTCCAAGTGCTATTAGTGAATGCGCTATCTCTTGAAATCTACAATACACATCGGAGATAGATTCATTCTCGTTCATTTTGAATAACTCAAACGGATTAATTAATATTGATATCTTTATTTGTTTAACTTTACAAGTTCCTTCATGAGTAACTTATAAAGTTCTCCAAATTTCATAAGTAGATTTACAAACTGACACTCTATTAAATTTGTTCCTATCTAATGAACAGAACAAGATATTCAGGCTTTAGAATTGCTTTGTGCGGCAACCTTTTGTTCATTAGTCCATTGTGCAAAATTAGTTGTGGGTTCTACATATTCAGTCTGTGTGATATTCATTTTGTTTAATCCTACTGGTTGTAAATATATTTTCATTCTACATGCCTAGTATAATAATTATTACCATTAAACAATGGTGATCTAACAGTGGACTGAGACTCTACATAAGAACTGTTATTAACAGTGTTGGTTGCCATTAATATTTTCAATAATCAGATTATGAACTTTTTGAAAGACCTTGCTCTGATACAATTTGTTAGGGAATGCAGAATGAATTTTAAGGCAAAACTAACACTAGAGGGGGGTGAATAGTGTTTTCAAGGATTTTAAGCAAATATAAAACTAATATGATCTACTATATGAATAACACACCAAAAAGATAATCACAGACACATAATCAAACACAAACACAGAAATAAACAAAAATAAAATGAAGAAAAGGAAAGAGCATACAGGATTTTATATCGGTTCGGATTGCTTGTACGTCCAATCCCACGCAACGCCGGATTGCATAGAGTTTTATTAATAGATAAAATTTAAATACAATCCCCTTGATTTCACGGCAACAAGGTTAACACCGTTTCCACCACCCTTTATTTCCCGGCTACAAGGTTAACACCATTTCCTTTCCTTGATTTCACGGCTACAAGGAACACACTGTTTCCCAAACAATCCCAAATGGTTACAACATCCCTATAACTCTTCAATAGCACTTTAATTCAGAGAGTAATTAGTAGAGACTGAGAAAAGAAGTGATATGTATTTAGAATAGAAATCGACAGAGTATAAGTGCAGAAATCATAGAAATATGAAATAATAATGGAGGAATGAAAAGAGATGAAGATGGAGAAGAAGAATGAAAAAAAATTCGAAATCAACCCCTATTTATAAGATTTGAAAGGTTGCAACGCTTCTGGAACGTTACAAATGGTGAAAATACACTTACTTTCAAAACTGAAAATATGGCAGCTGTATGTCGACATCCCCTCATATGTATATCGACATAAGTGATTTGAAAATTTGACTTTTTGAATATTTTACAAGTGTTTTACTATATATCTAATTCTATAAATTCTTGAATTAAAACATAATGATATAAATGAGTATTATAAAGTAGAAAATCATATGAAATCATAAATATAAATTATATAAACATATTTATAAAATTATAAAGTTTAAAGCTACATAAATATAAAATTATAAAAGTATATAACTATATAAATATATATAAACTTTGAAACTTAAGTTTAAAATCAAAGGTAAGATACAAAAACTAATTAAAATTTGAACTTGAATTTTGAAAATAGAATTTGAAAAACAGAATTTGAATTTGAACCTGGAGTGCTATTTAGAGTCTTACATATAAACTAGACTAAATTACTATATTTATCTTGAACTCTCGATTTCTTGATTACTTATGAGTCTTGAATCTTTTCTAAATTCTGAATCTCTAAAACTGTACAGTAATCAGTATTAATTCATGTATTCAACTCCTGCATATATGTATGTGTATATATATTATTGATAGAGATGTTAGTATATATTTTATAATCAATTAATATTGAAATAAGGTTGTTGTCATCAAATCTCCATTCCCCAACATTAGATAATATGTAAAGTTTGCGTATAGGGACGAATGCATATAAATAAAACACAAGAGGGGAAACCAAATAAATTCAAAATATGAGTTAAACTTTATCAACTAATTAGATGAGTTTTAGAGTTACCATTTTTCCAATGCCAATAAAAAATCCTTTTCGTATTTGTCTAAGGTTCAATATATTCTTGTCATATGCTTGTAGTATCCGTTATTTGGTACCTAAAAAATTATGAAATAAACACACTGGTACCCTTTTTTTATTAGGGTATGTTTTGTTAAGTTTGGGGATGGCAAACCCATGAGAAGTTTGATTGTCCTTTCAAAATATAATCATTAGATGAACGAACCTTATTAATAAAATTATTAAAATATTTTTCTTTTTCGATATCATCCAACCTCTTTGGAACCCATAAATTAATGAATCTATTTGGAAATTTAAACTTTAATTTCCTAGGTTTTGATTTGAACTTGGTAGCCTTAAAAAACTTAGTATTTTAATTACTATTGTTCTTTGATTTAGCCATAGAGGTGTCCAAGTCCATGTTTATTCCAAGTGTGTTTAGATGCAAATAATAATCTTTATAGAATATTCTTTTATAGAAGTGTTAAAAAATGTGCTACTCATGTCGCTAGCCATTTATAATTTTCAAAAACCAAGTTATGAATTTTTGAAAACCAATGCTTTGATACCAAATGTTTGGAATGCAGATTATGAATTTGAAGGCTAACTTAACATTAGAGAGGTGAAGTGTATATTTCAAATCTGTAAACTAAGTTATGAATTGAACACCATATTTATTCAAATTGCAAACAGAAAGAAATAAGTAACAAAATGAAATGTAGTAATGTAAATAACTCCCGGATTTTTATATTGGTTCGGATTAACCAATCCTACATCTAGTCTTGCACTCAAACGTGCAGAATTTTACTATAACTGTTTGCTTTCCACAGATGGCAGGAACACCATTACAATTTTGACTTCATAGGCCACAAGGTACACCCTCTTAATTTTACAGACCACAAGAACACCTTCCTTTTATTAACAACAAAAAACTATGGAAAACAGTTGTATCTTCAGTACAGATTCTTGTATACCTAGTGAGATGATCCTATAGACCTCCAACGGCAATATATCTTTGAATTCTTCGAGGAATAGGATGAAATCAGAAAGAGAATAATGTGAATTCAAGTACAACTCTCTGATATTGTGTGGTCCGATGAAGAATTGGAGTGAAATAGTATCAATTTGCATGGATATTGGAAGAGTATGCTATGGATTCCTTTTTCAAATGTTTGGAGAAGAACGAGTAAAAGAAAATGTAAATTATTGACGTTAAAATTCATTTTTAGAGGCCTTTATATAATGGTTGAAGAGAAGTGCCTTTTGGTAAAATGGTGTAGGGAAATGTCTCTTCATTTAAAATTTGAAATTCTGAAAAACAAATAGTATGTTTACATACATCGTACCCCCATGTTGACATACTGGTGTCATAAAATAAACAATAACACTAATAAGTGTCGCAAATTTTCAGCATTTCAAGTTAACTTACATTTGTGGATTTTTGTGATTCGGTTGATGTCAATGGTTGATAATCTTCAACTATTATTGCCATGAGATCTTTAGCAAGATATTCTAAGATTCAACCAACTCCTCATCACTTCAGACACCTTTATCCTTCGACATTCTTCTCCAATTGGGTTTTGTTCTTCAATTGCTCTGGTTAACCTTCTTCTATAATTCTTTTGCTTACACTATATTCTTGTTTGTATCTGTAAATGTCTTCATAATGTATCTGATATGACCACATAACTTGGAGATACGTCAGTAGTAATATTTATACGGTTGTTTTCATCAAAATTAATACCTAGGGTATTAATAGTGACACTGACATCTAAGATTCTTCTCACCTTATTATAAATATATATTTGAATCGCTATCCTAGTTCATTCTAATCAAGACATCCTAACTTTAATATTCTTCAGTCTTCTGTTGAGATTTTAAATGCTTATCACGACACATCCGATTTTTTTTTATTTTTATTAATTACTTCACCATCATGTGCTTTACATGGGACAATTAGTTTCTTTTTATGACCTATAAATATCAATTATACGTAAGTGCTAAAGATACTATTCTTCTTTCACAAATAACCATTGACCTTTGCGTGTGAACTCCAACAATGGAACATAGGGCACATCATTAAACACATTTTCTGTTTTTATTTTATTGCATATAAAAAATGTTTGGTACTCAAAATAGAGGACGAGTGATGGTATATTAATGACTTTGCAACTTATTGATATATTTAACCCATATAATATTTTAGTATATAAGTTATTGGATAAAACGGATATATTAATAATCTAATTAAAATTATATTAATATTATCTTTTGTTTTATACTAGTATATTGGTAATAAAAAAATTATATCTTGTCAAATATTTTTTCCAATCCCATTGGTATATTAATATTTTATAGTGAAAGCATATTCTTTGGTAAAAATGTTATCATGACACTCTGTACAATGTTGCTTCTGTGCCAATACACTTATAACAAGTGGATGAAATAAGTGGTCTCAGTATCGAAGATCTATTTCAACAATTCTTTGAATATAGGCTTAAAAATATTGTGATCCACAAACATAAAATAACATCATGTCATATAAGAGAGAAAATAAATACAACTTGCGTGTTCACTTACGGCTTAATTTTCAGTTTATGTTTGCGTTCGGTCCAAGGATCAAAATTTTAAATCTCATTCTTTTTACATGAAAATAAAGCAATAGACAATGCGTCGTATAATATAAGATTTATAGGAAGTTAAAATCAGCAACAAATTTGTAAACCAATCACCGAAAGTTTAATGGTCATACCCTTTGCATTGCGAAGCTAATAGTATTCTCTTAGACTGTGATGCCCTCCAATTTTTCGTCATATATATATATATATATATATATATATATATATATATATTTCGCATTCTCGATGTTTTCACACTTGGGAAAGCTTGTCGGTACACATAAAACCGATCTTCTCCGCTTAAAGATCATTGCACATATGATTTAGCCACCTACACATTATGTTAATTTGTATCTTGGAAACCAAAATAAAATCATAATTTCAATAGGGTATTCATTAGAAACTAAGGGAAAAATACTTATATGATATAAATCTGCAACCATGATGCATTCAAAAATGTCATCGTAAGGAACTCAATAATGTCATCCATTGTGATATATTTCCAAAGTCCTCATCGTAGTTAAACAAATCCTTATTTGCTTGAATTGAATTTGAAGGGATTATCAACGAATAGAATTTGAATTATTGTATTATGGAAATATTTGCACTCTCTCGTTAAAGTTTTGAGGATCTCTTCATATATGATTGGTTTTCTATTTGCAAACTCATTTGTCGTATAATTCCTGACCTTTTCACTCTTATTTTCAAAAAAATAATAATCCTTATTTGGTTAAGTTGTGCTCTAAGTAGGCATAACCTGCAAACCCAAATTACGTTATTCATGATATAAAGTTTTTATTATAAATACTATACTCTATAATTTTTTTCCATAAATAGCCTTTGAAGTACATTTTTCTAACTTGAGAATTATAATTCCATTTAGCATAGTAGTGTTTAAGTATTTCAGACTTCAGACTAGTTTCGTTATCAAACTGCATGGCTATGGCGAAAGCGATGACAAACAAGCATTTTGTGATGCTTAGAAAATTTCATGCTTAGTTGAATCTCGTGTCTTTTTGCACCCTATAATGGAGTTTTCACCATCTTTTCCACTATTTTTTATTGCTTATTTATATCGTATTTGTTTGTGCTACAGAATGTGACAACTATAGGACTCGAACCCCTGACCTTGCATAAAATTTACTTATTGGATTGCATAATTCTATGAGTATTTTCTATGATTACAACACTACAAGAAAAATGGTTTTTTGTAGCACTCAAAATCCGCTACCAATCATTTTTGGTGGCGTTTCGATAATCGTTACGAGAAAACATGCCATTAAAAATTGTTCCAAATTGGTTGCACTATTCTTAATGCCACTGTAATTTCTTTTTTGTAAAGTTTATCAAACGCCACCAAAAAAAATTCATAGCATTTTATAAACGCAATAAAAAAGCTTATAATGTTACATGTAAAATTTCCAATTTTACCCCTGGTTTACGGTTGCATTTATTCAACGCCACTAAATGTAACACAACTAAGAATTACTAATTAATTTCTCTTTTTTTGTAACACCCCACCTCCGCTAGGGTGTCTCTTGCAAGCACTCTGACTTTGGAGGGGCGTTTGAATCAGGTAAACATGCATAATGATATATCAAGGCAGAACAAGAACATATGTATATATGTAAACAGAGTAAATAAGATAAGTAAAACACCGGAAGATTTCAATCTATTTCAAAACAAGTCTGGTACAACATAATGTCAACTTTCCAAATACACAAGTCTAGATAAAAACAACATTTCTGAAAAACTGAAATACATAAGTACTATCCCCAAAATAAGTGATAACCATAGCTAGCTTCATGTCAAGACCGTACATGAGCTAAAATCCCACAAGCAAGCGATCAGAAATCCCAGCTAAGCTCCAATATTCCCACCCTGAGAACCTGGGGGGGAACGGAAGAAAAGAGGCGAAAGGAAAACAGGTCAGTCAAAAAGACTGAGTAAGCCCTACTACAATCAATGTAAACTGATAAAGTTAACTAGCATGAGAAGCAGGGATGAACATAAGAATAACAACATACTAGCATGATGATTAACTAACAAGGTAGATAAAGGTGTCATCGCATAATCAGGTTTAAGGTTTTTGCACCACAGGAGTACTAGCAAACTAACATGACTTGAATATACCAGTATTGATCCCTTGGCCCAAGCTTTGGCCCAATAACATGAAATGACCCTAATACAAGGTCTAACCAAACGGTCTAGTCGATCGGCTCCCTATAAGCCTAACTCGTCACGTGTTGGTGTCCATACGGCCCAAACATAATTGTAGTCAGACTGTGCTGGGTCTCCCGTCGGGTGTATCAAGCCCTAGGGTGGCAACCCCTGGACACCATAAACATGCGTGCACAGTCTCGATCTACTGGTACCCGTGCATGTTTCCCCCGGCTTCGGACTATGTGCACGACCAAAAGTCCGCCTGGAACTACACCGGCGTACCACTCTGCCGTCGCTTTTGGTCACTTACCTCCAGTTCAGTAATCGTGCTCCCTCCCTAGCCTAGACCCTAGGACCTTAATGATACAAACTTGGGATTACTGCTGGAGTGGACCCCCATTGCTAGGATTTTTCTAGTGGGTTAAGTACGGTTTAACCCTCTTGCTAATCATGGATTAACTTGGTTAAGTGTAACGATGAGTTCACGACTTAACCCTGATTAATCTACCAAGCCCAAATTGGTTAAGTATTAAGTGGACCATGACTTAACCCTAATCACGAGGCATTAATTAATTTAATGCGCCTTAACCTCTCACATTAGACCTTGTTGTGGTTACTAGTTAAGCCGGGCGGGTCCGGGTAGTTTTACACCACAACTTGGTCTAACCTCGGGTTCAAGGTACAACATGGCCAACTTCTCACATTGGGTCCTATTGTTTGTAGCAACTAGTTAAGCCGGTCGGTTCCGGGTAGGTTTACGCTACAAACTCAACCCAACCTCGAGTTGGTCACACTTATCTTTTCTAAGTGTCATGTCCATCATGTTTCCAAAACATGTTACAAATTTTCAAGCAATTGGGTAGACCTAACTTAATAGGTAAATTCCCAATGGGTAGACCTAACTTAATAGGTAAATTCCCAATCTTATGTTTTTATGTCTTTTAAGTTTACCCAACCCCAAACGCAATCCCATCGCTTACATATCGCAATAGCGCATAAAGGATAGAAAGAGGGAACTTGGCATAATCATGACATAAAGGTGTTGAAGCCACAAGTTTAACATGATGGCATATGAAATGTACATATGTTCATATACTTGCATATTACATATTTAGGCCTCAAAAGCATGCATAAAACCAAACTTAGCATATTGGTGATACATGGTGATAAATGGCATGTAGAAATGGCCATAAGTTCGCATTTAGCCTCACATGCAAGTTATCATAAGGGATATGATAACTTACATGTTGCCAAAACGCAACCTTTAGCATAAAGCTTGAAGCTTTATGTTCATATACTCAAGATAAGCTTGCATAGCATGATAACATGAGCAAAATGATCACCCCAAACTTGCATAACATACTTGCATATCATATGACGAACTTGCATCTCAAACTTGCATACATAACATGATAAACTTGCATATCATAACATGGCAAACTTGCATAGCATAACATGGTAAACTTGCATAGCGTAACATGGTAAACTTGCATATCATAACATGGCAAACTTGCATAACATAACATGATAAACTTGCATATCATAACATGGCATACTTGCATAACATGACATAGTAAACTTGCATATCATAACATGGCATATCATACATTTAACTTTAGAGTTTAAGTATGAAAGTAGAATAGGGCTTACAATACTTATGAAGGCATAAAAGATATGACAAAGCCCTTATGCAATCAAATAGACCCAAAATGCAAGCTCTATCATAAAAACCCTTGAGCCAAAATGATCAAAACTCTTTCTTTATGATGCAAATATAGAAACTTGACTTGAATGCAAGCTAATGATGCTCATACAAGTTTGAAAACACTTGTATGCATGGAAAATCACTTAGAAATTTATTTAGGAATTTTATGAAGAGAGTGGAGGCCATGAGAGGATTGATTTTGCCATAGTTTAGTTACTAGAATGAATAATGATGATTTAGGGTTAGGTTAGGGCCTTATTTATAGAGATTAGGACTAGTTCTAGCCTTAAGATTAAACCCTAGTTCCAATCTCAGCCCTTAAAACCGAATCTGGCCCCCAAGCTCAACACAAACCCAAAATGGTGCACCAGGCAGAACTGCCCGGCTGAGCCAAGTCGACAGCCAAGTCGACAGGGCTGTCGACTTGGGTCAACCAAGTCGACTCCCAAGTCGACAGGGCTGTCGACTTGGGTGCTCTGGCGGGAATTTTCCCGCCTGGCCCAAACTGGCCCAAATTTCCAAATTCAAACTTGAATTTGAAATCTGTTTTTACTTTGAAATTTTCTGAAAACTTTGTTGGGCCTTAATCGGGTCATACGGACTCCGATTTGTGAAAACTCGGACTCTATTTCGCGTATTTTTCCGAGACGAACGCAATGGCATAGCCCGTTTCCCTTGATTCAGATTTTTGAATTAAATTCTGCCTCGATTTATGTTATAACAGTTTATTGAAAATACGGGTTGTTACATTCTCCCCTCCTTAAAGGATTTCGTCCCCGAAATCTTCAAGTTAGGAAGAACGTATCCTACCATCCAACATCCATCTACTCAAAACATCATCCACGAGCAATCCTTGTCCTTACAAGATTCTAAATGTTGTATGAACATATGCAAAGGTGTGTGTATATGTACTTATCTAATGCAAATATCATCAATGCAAATTATGTTAGTGAAATGAATCCATATGTATGCAATTCCTAACATAATGTATAACATCTATATGTGTGCATATAACATACATCCATATGCAACATCCATGTGATAACTCAAAAATTTTCATCCATGAATAAGCATAAACACTCATGCATATGCAATATGAGGAGTGTGTGAGCCGATCTAGTGCCTAACGTGTATAATGCATCCACGAGTAACCACTTGCAACCACTTGCAACCATCAAGCATAACATGTTTCAAACACATGTTTCATCCAAAGGGTTTCTACCTAAGGTTCTCATGACCAGATTTACATGATAAACTAGATAATCAAGACAAACATGGATAGCAAAAGATATGCTATAAAGAGATCGGGAAGATAAGCAGGATATACTCCTTTCGGATTACAAGAAATCCCTTTCTAACCCAACCCATATTCTATAAAAGCCCAAAAGGTTTAGTCAACCTAACGGACCCCTTCAAACCCTGACATGTATTACTAGCCAATAAGTCATACCTCCCGACAGAAATAGGACCGAGAATGGGACCGAGAGGATATACGTAAAAAGATAACATGCGAGTAAGTTCCACAGGAAAACAAGGATCAAGGATATGCTCTTAAAAAGAGATATGATGCGCGTATCCAGCCTTCAATCTTCTAAGTCACGTTTCCTTGAGTTTAACTCCACTGTGCTTTGACTGTCTTTTACTTCATGATTTCTTAGCTTCTTAACTCTTATTTCCAAATATGAGTTGGAACCCATTTCATTGTCGCCTCTCGTCCTCCTTTTTCACTTACTCTTCTATCATTCTTGGCTTAAACATAACTATGACCTCATGGTTTCATGCAAGCTCTCCAAAATTCACTAGTGAATCCTGGATCTCGTTTACTTACTATAAAGTATTCCACGCAGCAGAACTTTTCTTGAAAATACCAATCCACGTTGCCAATTGCTCTTACTAACGTGATTTTCTATAACTCATGCTTGAACGAAATGAACCATCCGCCTGCGAATGATAGGTCGTACTTAGATTCAGTTACTTGCCCATGACTTCCCGTAGACTATCCCAAAATTGGCTAGTGAAGATTGAGTCATAGTTACTAACTATACTTTAGGGAACCTTGTGCAACCGCCTTATTTCTTGAAAGTAAACTGTCGCTAGCTATGATGCAGTCCTTTCGCTCTTTACCGGAGTGAAATGAGCACTCTTCGTGAGTCTACCTACTATGACCCACATGCTCGTATTCTCTTTCCTTGACCTAGGCAGTCCATCCACGAAATCCTTCGTGACGTTTTACTACTTCCATTGCGGGGACCTCCAATGGATGTAATAGCCCACCGGGCTTCTATGACTCGGCCTTTAACCTGTTGGCACAACATGCACCTTGGGACAAACTCGGCCACCTCCTCGGTTGATGTGCATCTTCAAGAACCTTCTTTCTCTCATCGCGTCTTAGCCATCCCTTGTCATCTATAGCGAGGTGACTTACCATCTCGCCTCGAATCAACTTGTCCATGATCTCGACTAACTGCGGGTCTTCTTTCTGCGAAGTCCCTGCTTGATCCAGAAGGGTAGGTCTAAACTCAAGGGACGCTAACTAATTAAACTGAGAGAACTTCTTACTTCAATTGTCCTCGTCGGAGCTTTTCGGTTTTGAACCGCGACCACTTTAGCAGGATCCACCACTAAGCCTTGCTTAGAAACTATGTGCCCAAGAAATCTAACTCCTTTTTCTCCAAAATGACATTTGGAGAACTTGGCTTTCAACTGATGCGCTCTAAGCGTATCCACCACCTCCTCGAGATGTCTAGCATGTTCTTCCTCGTTCTTTGAGAAAGTCAGGATATCTTCTACAAAGACTACCACAACCTCGTTCAGGAACTCCCTAGACACCCTACTCATCAAGTCCACGAAGTAGGCGGGTGCATTAGTCAAACCGAATGGCATGACCAGCCATTCTAAGAATCCATCTGGAGTTCTGAACGCAGTCTTGTCTATACTATCTTCAGCTACTCTGAGCTGATGGAATCCAGTAGCAAGATCAAGAGAAAACAGATGTTCCTACAAGCTGAACAAACAAATCATCGATCCTTGGCAATGGTTGTCTATTCTCTTTGTTTAACTCACGATAATCAACACAAAGTCGAAGAGAACCATCTGCCTTGGTAGTAAATACTACAGGCGCTCCCCATTCAGATATACTTCATCTAATGAAGTTCTTCTCAAGCAACTCCTTGACTTGCTTTCTTAACTCTCATCTTGCGGGGCCATGTGCCTAACCGGCCACAAAACTATCTTGGCATTATCAACCAGATAAATGCGGAAATCTATCTCTCGTTTAGGGGTAACCCCCTTCACTTCACCCAAGATATCAGGATATTCTCGGACCACCCTCACCGATTACAAACTATCGATAGACGAGTTGAGGGATTCAAGATAACACAACATGACGGGACCCATAGGGTTACTAGAAATTTTTAGGGTATTACCGAGGCGAGTCATGAGCCTCTCAACCCTATGCTCAAAATTCAAGGATGGCTCCAAAACTGGACAACCAATCCATGCCCAAAAATCAACCCATACCCCATGAAACCGAGAATATAAGCATCACGCGAGAATTCAAATCCACGTAGATAATAGACAAATGGGCGGAACCCCCAATTGGATTTGAAACACACACGGGATCATTAACTAGACTAGTACTTAGGTGCGAACTATCAACAAGATCAGACGAGATAAAGCTATGCGATGCACCACAAACAAACAAGGTACGAACTGGGAAAATCAGAAATATATACAAGACTTTCAACAGAAATACTACCTCGATCGGGAACTGGAGCGGCATTGAGAGCATGAACTTGCCCTCCCGAAGGTCCAGCACGCTGAGTCTGACCCTGGCCTTGCCCTCGCTTCTTCGGGCAATCCCTAGTGAAGTGTCCAAACTCACCACAATGAAAGCATTCGCCATTCTTCCTTTTCCTCTTCTTACACTTCTTAATAAGATGCCCAACTAAACCGCAATAATAGCACTTTCCCTTTTTGTTATTGCCCTTGTTGTTGTTCCCCTTGTTGCCTTGACTCTTGTTCTTGTTCTTATTGCCTTGACTGCTCTGACCACTTGGATTACCCTGATTTCCTTTCCACTGGGAATCAGTCTTCTTGGATTGAGTATCATTCCTCTTGATCTCTTTCTTGTCACTCCTATTCTCTTCATTGAGTAGGGCCATATTCACCAAACTCTCGAAAGTTGCCCCCAAGGGTATATGAGTCATGGCTAAACCATGTAATGGCTCGTTTAATCCTAGAGCAAAGTATAGGGCCTTCTTCTGAGCTGTGTTAACCAAGTCTAAACCGACCCGAGCCAGTTGATTAAACATATCTATGTATTCCCTAATAGTCATGTCCCCTTGTTTTAGTGATAGGAACCTTAGTCCAAACTTTCCCCGAAAGTCATCCCAAGTCTCAATTGGCCTAGTAGCGGTGGTGACCACCCACCAACGTGCAGCTTCTTCCTTTAGCAACCACACTGCCAATAGAACCTTCCTACGGTCATCTATATCAAAGAAGGCAAAAAGATCTTCGGTTTTTTTCAACCAATTCCTTGCCTCTACATAAGTCTCGGTTCCAAAGAAATTCTTGCCACCCATCGTCTTAAAGTTCTTACAAATCTCTGCGAAGTCAGCTTGAGGATGCTGAGGGGGAGGAGGAAGAGGAACCTCAGCGACAGGAGGAGGAGGAACATCAGCGACAGGAGGAGGAGGGACATTAACTACCGGAGGAGGAGTAATATTTGCGGGGCCGGCTTCGGTCGCCCTAGCCTCCAAAAGTCTCCTATACCAAACAGGTACGTGTACTCCCTCCGGAATGACAAAGTTATTGGCCATACTGAAAAAAAAGAAAAAGAAAGATTCAGAATGGAGAAAAACGAAGGAATTTTTGCTAATGGCTTTTTGGGGAATAGCCTTTAAAATAAACTAGACTTTTCTTTGGAAAATACTTTATACTTGGTTTTGAAAATAGTTTTCCAAAAGTCTTCTAAAAACCTTTTTGTTCCTTCTCGTAAACCTTATGCTCTGATACCAAATGTAACACCCCACCTCCGCCAGGGTGTCTCTTGCAAGCACTCTGACTTTGGAGGGGCGTTTGAATCAGGTAAACATGCATAATGATATATCAAGGCAGAACAAGAACATATGTATATATGTAAACGGAGTAAATAAGATAAGTAAAACAGCGGAAGATTTCAATCTATTTCAAAACAAGTCTGGTACAACATAATGTCAACTTTCCAAATACACAAGTCTAGATAAAAACAACATTTATGAAAAACTGAAATACATAAGTACTATCCCCAAAATAAGTGATAACCATAGCTAGCTTCATGTCAAGACCGTACATGAGCTAAAATCCCACAAGCAAGCGATCAGAAATCCCAGCTAAGCTCCAATATTCCCACCCTGAGAACTTGGGGGGGGGGGAACGGAAGAAAAGAGGCGAAAGGAAAACAGGTCAGTCAAAAAGACTGAGTAAGCCCTACTACAATCAATGTAAACTGATAAAGTTAACTAGCATGAGAAGCAGGGATGAACATAAGGATAACAACATACTAGCATGATGATTAACTAACAAGGTAGATAAAGGTGTCATCGCATAATCAGGTTTAAGGTTTTTGCACCACAGGTGTACTAGCAAACTAACATGACTTGAATATACCAGTATTGATCCCTTGGCCCAAGCTTTGGCCCAATAACATGAAATGACCCTAATACAAGGTCTAACCAAACGGTCTAGTCGATCGGCTCCCTATAAGCCTAACTCGTCACGTGTTGGTGTCCAAACGGCCCAAACATAATTGTAGTCAGACTGTGCCGGGTCTCCCGTCGGGTGTATCAAGCCCTAGGGTGGCAACCCCTGGACACCATAAACATGCGTGCACAGTCTCGATCTACTGGTACCCGTGCATGTTTTCCCCGGCTTCGGACTATGTGCACGACCAAAAGTCCGCCCGGAACTACACCGGCGTACCACTCTGCCGTCGCTTTTGGTCACTTACCTCCAGTTCAGTAATCGTGCTCCCTCCCTAGCCTAGACCCTAGGGCCTTAATGATATAAACTTGGGATTACTGCTGGAGTGGACCCCCATTGCTAGGATTTTTCTAGTGGGTTAAGTACGGTTTAACCCTCTTGCTAATCATGGATTAACTTGGTTAAGTGTAACGATGAGTTCACGACTTAACCCTGATTAATCTACCAAGCCCAAATTGGTTAAGTATTAAGTGGACCATGACTTAACCCTAATCACAAGGCATTAATTAATTTAATGCGCCTTAACCTCTCACATTAGACCTTGTTGTGGTTACTAGTTAAGCCGGGCGGGTCCGGGTAGTTTTACACCACAACTTGGTCTAACCTCGGGTTCAAGGTACAACATGGCCAACTTCTCACATTGGGTCCTATTGTTTGTAGCAACTAGTTAAGCCGGTCGGTTCCGGGTAGGTTTACGCTACAAACTCAACCCAACCTCGAGTTGGTCACATTTATCTTTTCTAAGTGTCATGTCCATCATGTTTCCAAAACATGTTACAAATTTTCAAGCAATTGGGTAGACCTAACTTAATAGGTAAATTCCCAATGGGTAGACCTAACTTAATAGGTAAATTCCCAATCTTATGTTTTTATGTCTTTTAAGTTTACCCAACCCCAAACGCAATCCCATCGCTTACATATCGCAATAGCGCATAAAGGATATAAAGAGGGAACTTGGCATAATCATGACATAAAGGTGTTGAAGCCACAAGTTTAACATGGTGGCATATGAAATGTACATATGTTCATATACTTGCATATTACATATTTAGGCCTCAAAAGCATGCATAAAACCAAACTTACCATATTGGTGATACATGGTGATAAATGGCATGTAGAAATGGCCATAAGTTCGCATTTAGCCTCACATGCAAGTTATCATAAGGGATATGATAACTTACATGTTGCCAAAATGCAACCTTTAGCATAAAGCTTGAAGCTTTATGTTCATATACTCAAGATAAGCTTGCATAGCATGATAACATTAGCAAAATGATCACCCCAAACTTGCATAACATACTTGCATATCATATGACGAACTTGCATCTCAAACTTGCATACATAACATGATAAACTTGCATATCATAACATGGCAAACTTGCATAGCATAACATGGTAAACATGGCAAACTTGCATAGCATAACATGGTAAACTTGCATAGCATAACATGGTAAACTTGCATATCATAACATGGCAAACTTGCATAACATAACATGATAAACTTACATATCATAACATGGCATACTTGCATAACATGACATAGTAAACTTGCATATCATAACATGGCATATCATACATTTAACTTTAGAGTTTAAGTATGAAAGTAGAATAGGGCTTACAATACTTATGAAGGCATAAAAGATATGACAAAGCCCTTATGCAATCAAATAGACCCAAAATGCAAGCTCTAACATAAAAACCCTTGAGCCAAAATGATCAAAACTCTTTCTTTATGATGCAAATATAGAAACTTGACTTGAATGCAAGCTAATGATGCTCATACAAGTTTGAAAACACTTGTATGCATGGAAAATCACTTAGAAATTTATTTAGGAATTTTATGAAGAGAGTGGAGGCCATGAGAGGATTGATTTTGTCATAGTTTAGTTACTAGAATGAATAATGATGATTTAGGGTTAGGTTAGGGCCTTATTTATAGAGATTAGGACTAGTTCTAGCCTTAGGATTAAACCCTAGTTCCAATCTCAGCCCTTAAAACCGAATCTGGCCCCCAAGCTCAACACAAACCCAAAATGGTGCACCAGGCAGAACTGCCCGGCTGAGCCAAGTCGACAGCCAAGTCGACAGGGCTGTCGACTTGGGTCAACCAAGTCGACTCCCAAGTCGACAGGGCTGTCGACTTGGGTGCTCTGGCGGGAATTTTCCCGCCTGGCCCAAACTGGCCCAAATTTCCAAATTCAAACTTGAATTTGAAATTTGTTTTTACTTTGAAATTTTCTGAAAACTTCGTTGGGCCTTAATCGGGTCATACGGACTCCGATTTGTGAAAACTCGGACTCTATTTCGCGTATTTTTCCGAGATGAACGCAATGGCATAGCCCGTTTCCCTTGATTCAGATTTTTGAATTAAATTCTGCCTCGATTTATGTTATAACAGGTTATTGAAAATACGGGTTGTTACATTTTTCCCTGCAATTATTTCCTGCTAATAGTCTATTTTGTTTCTACAATATCAATCGATAATCATTCACATACCCAGGACGTTCAAACAATCAGTAAAACAATTAACCATATAACTAAGTAAAATATGCATAACCAATTCAATACAATAGTTTTCTGTATAACTGACCAAAAACTCACATACAATAACCACTCTGATATACAAATTTACACAATTTATACCAAGAAAATGTTGTACCCGTAATGTACACATCTAGTACGATAACCACTTTGCTCTTTGAAGTGATGCAACATATTGTCAGATAGCTCCTCCTTGATTTCACAACAAGATACACAAATGTCAACAAGCTATGTTTAACTAAATTACCTCAGACAAGAGATTGAACCGTATTACAAGGCCAGCATATTACGATTCATCGCAAAACATGACTGGACATACCAGGCAATGCAATTTCATATGTTTGCTACCTTCAGATTCGATGTTGTGATTCGTACATCGATCATCGAACCAATGTGTAACTTTAGCAGCAACTGAACACAGGTGACAATACAAAATACTAATCTCAGCTAAAAACAGCTTTTATGTGTTCCATTTGTGTAAATAGTAAAGTAGTATAAATTAGCCTGGATCGATAATGCTAAGGCAACAAATCCGAAAGTGCTTCCATAGGAAGTTCCTAGATCAACATTATCTAACACAAGGACATATTAAATGACCTATTTTTCAAACTGTATACAGCAAAATGAGGCTACCAAATGTTTATGTTATAACTTACTTCCATTGAAATTGTGAACTCAGCCACGTGTAACGACCCAGGATTTTAGGGCCAAGTTAAATTTATTTTAAGTGATTTTAAATGAGTTTTGATATTTAAAATAATCTATTTTAAATAATAAGGATCACAAATTTGGTTCAAATCGAAGTTAGAATGAATAAATTAATTTTAAATATAAAAAGAGCTAGAAATGGCGCGGTAGTTTGAAAAGTCAAACTTGAACTTTGACTAACCATACAGGATGCAAAATTTAACGGATTTTAGTGAAACCAAAAATATTAGAACCTATTTAAAAATATCTTTCCAACGAATCCGAAAAATCGAAATTTCATAGCGGAAATCAAAAGTTATGGCTAATTCAATTTTTAGAAAGGTCGGTGGGTAATTTGCATAGGACAAAAATGCTACTTTTCACATATGTAGGAATTTGAACTCGAAACCACTTCCATTGGTTTCAGAATGACGTTTCTGCATTGAAAAACAGTAAACACTTATATGTTTCGAGTTTCAGAAAATATTTGTTTAAAAATGTATTTTTAATATTAAAAATATTCGCCTTGAAAATAGCCATTTTTCAAAAAGTCTCAGAATCGAACGAAATAAATTTTGTTGGGTTCGTATCATCAAAACAAAGCTAAAAATGATTTTTTGGTAATTTTTGGAATTAAAATATAATTATAATTGATTTTTCAGTGTAAACGGACAATTTTTGACTTTAAAATTCATTAAAAAATTCAAACGGTCTCAGAATTGAACGAAACGAATTTTGTTGTGATCGTATCGGCATAAGAAAGCCAAAAATAATTTTTCCGGATTTTTCTGACTTCGTATGTGGCCCCGGCAAAATTATATTTACGTTCGAATTTAAAATAAAGGATTTATTTGAAAATAAAAGAAAACCATACTGTAACTTCAGAATTGGACCATGGGAATAGCGCCATCGCGTTCAGAAGACGTCAAAACATTAAGTTCGACAGTCGTTGAGCGCGAATCGGAGGTCGTATGTGAAAACGGTATTTTCTTGAATTAATTAATTAATTAAATAAATAAATAATTAAAAATAAAACCCTAATATACTGGTATAAATACGCTAGTATACGGGCCGTGTACTTCCCTTTCTTCCTCCTCGTTGTTTAGCCGCAAAGAACCCATAGAGCATCAAAATTTCAAACTCACTTTTCTCCCTCATCTCTCGACGGAATTCAGCATACCATATACCGTTTCGAAGCTCTTTGCGAGCCCTTCGATTTGGTACCAATCTCCGCCGCCCCCGTGATCCGTGCCGCCCGCCCCGAGCCTGAGAAGTTCCGCCGGTCGCAGCCACGCCGGGCCCACCACGCTCGACCGAACTCCACCCCCTTCTGGCCGTACAAAGATCTCTCCAAGGCGGTCATTCTCCAAAAAACCGCACTCAAAACCGTTCAGTAAATCAAAAGTTATCGCGATTTGAAGTTTTGAACAAATTCTGAAATTGAGGTATGCTTCAGATTTTGTAACGCTTTTAAGCGTGACAGAAGCAGTTGTTAAAAGTCTGTTTGATTTAAAACATCAATAACTTATGCATATGAACACCGATTCTGAAAATTTCAGATCCGGTGGAACCGTGACTTCGAATACCACTTTAATACAGAGCAATTGGGAACAAACTCTAATCTAATTGAGGTGAGAATCCTATTTATTTTATTTAAGTAGTTATGTTTTAATTATGGATGTTCGCATTCACAATCATATATGTATGTGAATCTGCTATGATATAAACTGTATGTGAATCTGCTATGACTTAATCTGTATGCGTATGCTATGTCAAAACCCACTGTATGTTGAGATGTTACAATATAAAATTAAATATATTGAAATCGTTCATGTATGTATGTAAATTGACACTTTTGTCAATATCAAAATAAGAAAATGAACACCGTATGTAAATTGACACTTTTGTCAATATCAAAATAAGAAAATTAGCACCGTATGTTGAATGAACAAATTTGTGTTATAATAGAATACAAGCACCGTATGTTGAATGAACAAATTTGTGTATTTATAAAATAGAATTGGTCGTTATATGTGAATGATTATATTTTGTTCATTTATAAAATAAGAAAGCACTATATGTTAAAGAATTATATTTTGTGTCATTAACAAAATAGAATTTGTCGCTATGGTAAAGAATTATATTTTGTGTCATTATTCAAAATAAAATTTGTCGCTATGTGAAACGAACCATTTTTTGTTCGTTAATAAAAATAGAATTAGTCGCTATATGTAATGAACTAATATTTTGTTCATTAGTAACAATAAGCAAGCACCGTATGTTGAATGAATATATTTTGTTCATTATCAAAATAAGAAAACATCGTATGTAAGTGAATATATTTTGTTCATTATCAAAAGAAGAATAGCATCGTATGTTAATGAACTATATTTTGTTCATTATTAAAAATAAAAATAGCATGGTATGTTAATGAACTATATTTTGACCATTATATAAAATAGAAGATGGCACTATATAAAAATAGCATATGTGTCATGTTATCAAATAGAAAATATAATGCATTCTATGCATAGCATATTATTTTTGTCAAATAGAAAATATAATGCATTCTATGTATTGCATATTATTTTTGTCAAAATAGAAAAAAAAATATAGTACATTGTATGTATTGCATATTATTTTTGTTAAGTTAAAAATATAATGCATTCTATGTATTGCATATTATTTTTGTCAAAATAGAAAAAAAATATAGTACATTGTATGTATTGCATATTATTTTTGTTAAGTTAGAAATATAGTACATTGTATGTATTGCATATTATTTTGTCAAGTTAGGAAAATAGAAAATACATTGTATGCAAATAATATTTTGTCAAGTTAGAACGTTATATAGAAGTGCATTGTATGCAAATAATATTTTGTCAAGTTAGAACGTTAAATAGAAATGCATTGCATAAAATACTATTTCGTCATGTTAGAGAAATAGAAATGCATTGTATGAACATATTATTTTGTCATGTTAGAGAAATAGAAATGCATTGTATGAACATATTATTTTGTCATGTTAGAGAAATAGAAATGCATTGTATGAACATATTATTTTGTCATGTTAGAGAAATAGAAATGCATTGCATAACATATTATTTTGTCATGTTAGAGAAATAGAAATGCATTGCATAACATATTATTTTGTCATGTTAGAAAAATAGAAATGCATTGTATGAATATATTATTTTGTCATGTTAGAGAAATAGAAATGCATTGCATAATATATTATTTTGTCATGTTAGAGAAATAGAAATGCATTGTATGAATATATTATTTTGTCATGTTAGAGAAATAGAAATGCATTGCATAATATATTATTTTGTCATGTTAGAGAAATAGAAATGCATTGTATGAACATATTATTTTGTCATGTTAGAGAAATAGAAATGCATTGTATGAATATATTATTTTGTCATGTTAGAGAAATAGAAATGCATTGCATAATATATTATTTTGTCATGTTAGAGAAATAGAAATGCATTGTATGAACATATTATTTTGTCATGTTAGAGAAATAGAAATGCATTGTATGAATATTATTTTGTCATGTTAGAGAAATAGAAATGCATTGCATAAAATATATTCTGTCATGTTAGAAAAATAGATAAATGCATTGTATGAAACTATTATTTTGTTACGTTAGAAAATAATAAATGCATTGTAGGTAAAAGAATATTTTTGTTATGTTAAAATAAGACATGCATTGTATGAAAAATAATATTTTGTCATGTCAACAATATAGAAAATGCATGTCATGTAAAAATACATTATTTATAATGTTTATTAAAAAAAGAATTTGCATTGTAAGATAATAAGCATTATGTATAATGTAAATAAAAAGAGAATTCACCCCGTAGGAAGAATTAACATTTATTTTATGTTAAATAAGAGAAATGAAACTATATGCAAGAATTAACATTATTTTTAATGTTAAGCAAAAGAAATGAAACTGTATGAAAAGAATTAACATTATTTTTAATGTAAAAGATAAAGAAATAACATTGGGAAATCTATATTTTCTAATGATATTGGGAAATCTATATTTTCTAATAATATATTTTCAATGTTATAAAAAAGGAAAATGAAGTGTATGTAAATTTAACATCATTCACAATGTTAAATAAAAGGAAAATTTCACCGTATGATAGTTACACTATTTTATAACGTTAAGATTTAAAGAACTTGACCGTAGGAAGTTTATACATTATTTATAATGTAAAATAAAAAAGAGAATTTGCATTGTAAGAACATATTCATTTTTTTTTTTTTTTGCATAATAAAAGGGAATTTACTCCATAAGAAAGTGTTCATTATTCATAATGAAATTGTTCATGAAGAAATATATAAAGAGATGAATGGAATGGTATGTTATAATTTACATTTTTCAAATGTAAATTATAAAATATAAAAATAAGCAATAATGAAATAAAAGAAGAATTATCGTCTAATCCTAAACTACATTATCATGTAAGTGGAAAGGTGGGAGATAAGAGAAATGTAAGTTGTATGTAAGGACGATAAGTTAAACGAATTATTTATATATATTTATATATATATATAATTAAAATATAACGAATCGAGCGCAGTAGTGCGTGTTTTGAAATCGAACTTTTAAACGATTATACCGGAAGATCCGACCGTCGGATTTTCCCAAAACTGAAACCGTTAGGACCGTCTTGGAAAAATCTTTCCAACGATATAAGCTACGCTAAAATCCAGCGGTTAGATTTTGAGGAAAGTGAAAAACAAAATTGATTGAAAACAGCGCCAAGGTCGCCCTTGATCTGAAGCGTCGTTAAATAAGGAATTAATTATATTAAAATAATTAAGGCAAGAATTAATCGTTATAAAATAAAATAACGATATGAAATATGTTTTTCTCAAAATATATGAATGCGAGATTATCTGGAAAGACCGGGTTAATCCCATTCCAAATGATCGTACGATTTCAAGAATTCAGGTATGAAGACGGCGTATGAAGACCGTAAATCTCCCCTCGAATGGACAACGATCAAGACTCTGAATTGGTTTGATCCCAATTCAAGGGTCGGGGTAATTGCCCAAACGTACGTGTTGATTTCACGGGTTTGACCCTAGTTCAGACCTAGAGCATGGGTATAAATGGATGGTGTGTCTGACATCGTACCCCACAAAATATTATGTTGTTGATATTCAGTTAATATATAAACGATTGGTGGTAGAGAATTTATTCTCTACTTAACACCCGTTTATATAGTGACGGAAGATCAATAGTACGGTATGGAGTGACGGTGTGGCATACTAAGATGCAATGATCAGGGTTTCTTGTTGAAAAGCAGAACCTTGTGGTATGAAGAACATGACTTCACGAGCCTCACAAACCGGTAGAGTCTAAAAAGGGGGAAGGGAACGCAGGGAAAGTAGCACGTTTCTTTCTAGTTAGTAGTCATTTTACTTTTGGAGGATGATGAAATGAGGCGCCTCGGATAGGTCCTATAGGACCGGGGAACGTGTACTTAGGAATAACTAATCCTCTAAGCTGTATGTGAGGACCGGCCCTGCCATTTCCAAGGGTTAACTGCGGGTAATCCTGAGGCATTAACTAGAGTGTCTCGAATCGGTAAGGAGTCCTCCCTAGCCTGGACTCATGATGGAAACCCAAATTTCCAATACGACCCCGACGGATTTGATTTGTATTACTAGTATTGGAGGCATAATATATGGTACCTATGCTTCCTAGGATTAATACATTGCTTTGAATTGTTTTAAAACATATACACTAATAATAGTATTAGTTACGTATTTGGCGTATTTAGCATGTTTAACCACCATAAGGTAAAACTCTATCCTCTTGGTGTGCGTTGCATTGTGTGATGGGACCTGAGTCTTATGGTGGTTCCATTTTTCAAAAGACATTGCGTTGTTTACGACTTATTTAATCATTTATTATGACACTGTAGTTATGCACGGCAATCCATTGGTACAACCCGTTCCGCGCTAGCGGCGTGGTCTTTGGATTTGCCTTATTAGTACGAGTAAATCTATTTAAGAATTCTCACACCAGTCCCACGACTGACCCATAGTTTGTTTCACCTTTTTGCAAACTTGGGTGCCCTCTCTTCTACACGGGCAGCCAAGTAGACAGGTTCATTCTTAGCTTGGAGCTTTTCTTTGTAGCTGCTTATTTTCTCTCTCTCTTGGATTCTGCTTGGGGAGAAGAGGTGATGACTTGGAGCTTGAAGACTTTTTGTTTCTATTGGCATCTTTTCTTTTCTTTTTTAGACATCAAACTTATTTCTTTTCTGCAAACTTGTTGTAATAATCTTAGTTCTGTGACTGTGGAATTTCTGTGATTGATGACATTATATTTTTCCGCTGCTATAATGTTATTACTCTATGAATCTCCTTTGCTATATTGTATCTGTGTTCTGTTTTATTGTATTTATGTTGTATTCCAAAAATGATTTCTCCTGCTTTCACCCGTGGAAGTTTGGGGCCGTCACAGTTGGTATCAGAGCTTTGGTTTACAAAGCGGAGTACAACATATCTATAATAATTCGTTTACATAGAATCACTATATTCTATGGCGAACAGTTCATGAGATACATAATAGCCAGTCACTTTATCGTCATCTTTTCATTCATCCTTCGATCTTTTCTATCTCTTAGAATCACCTTTTCTGTTGTTTTGACTCTTCCCTTGATCGTGCATTCGAAGAAGACTAAGTGAAGTGGCGATGCTCAATTGGCACATGTGTACGAAGGAGCGAAAGGACCAACTTCTTCGGTAGAAAGCCTGATGTTATAGACGGTACCATCTCTGTTAAAAACATTCTCTGTGTTTATTCTTCCTCTTTTCCTCTTCTATTTTTCTTTTTCCTTTTCGGGGACGAAAAGTTTTTAAGTGGGGGAGACTGTAACGACCCAGGATTTTAGGGCCAAGTTAAATTTATTTTAAGTGATTTTAAATGAGTTTTGATATTTAAAATAATCTATTTTAAATAATAAGGATCACAAATTTGGTTCAAATCGAAGTTAGAATGAATAAATTAATTTTAAATATAAAAAGAGCTAGAAATGGCGCGGTAGTTTGAAAAGTCAAACTTGAACTTTGACTAACCATACAGGATGCAAAATTTAACGGATTTTAGTGAAACCAAAAATATTAGAACCTATTTAAAAATATCTTTCCAACGAATCCGAAAAATCGAAATTTCATAGCGGAAATCAAAAGTTATGGCTAATTCAATTTTTAGAAAGGTCGGTGGGTAATTTGCATAGGACAAAAATGTTACTTTTCACATATGTAGGAATTTGAACTCGAAACCACTTCCATTGGTTTCAGAATGACGTTTCTGCATTGAAAAACAGTAAACACTTATATGTTTCGAGTTTCAGAAAATATTTGTTTAAAAATGTATTTTTAATATTAAAAATATTCGCCTTGAAAATAGCCATTTTTCAAAAAGTCTCAGAATCGAACGAAATAAATTTTGTTGGGTTCATATCATCAAAACAAAGCTAAAAATGATTTTTTGGTAATTTTTGGAATTAAAATATAATTATAATTGATTTTTCAGTGTAAACGGACAATTTTTGACTTTAAAATTCATTAAAAAATTCAAACGGTCTCAGAATTGAACGAAACGAATTTTGTTGTGATCGTATCGGCATAAGAAAGCCAAAAATAATTTTTCCGGATTTTTCTGACTTCGTATGTGGCCCCGGCAAAATTATATTTACGTTCGAATTTAAAATAAAGGATTTATTTGAAAATAAAAGAAAACCATACTGTAACTTCAGAATTGGACCATGGGAATAGCGCCATCGCGTTCAGAAGACGTCAAAACATTAAGTTCGACAGTCGTTGAGCGCGAATCGGAGGTCGTATGTGAAAACGGTATTTTCTTGAATTAATTAATTAATTAAATAAATAAATAATTAAAAATAAAACCCTAATATACTGGTATAAATACGCTAGTATACGGGCCGTGTACTTCCCTTTCTTCCTCCTCGTTGTTTAGCCGCAAAGAACCCATAGAGCATCAAAATTTCAAACTCACTTTTCTCCCTCATCTCTCGACGGAATTCAGCATACCATATACCGTTTCGAAGCTCTTCGCGAGCCCTTCGATTTGGTACCAATCTCCGCCGCCCCCGTGATCCGTGCCGCCCGCCCCGAGCCTGAGAAGTTCCGCCGGTCGCAGCCACGCCGGGCCCACCACGCTCGACCGAACTCCACCCCCTTCTGGCCGTACAAAGATCTCTCCAAGGCGGTCATTCTCCAAAAAACCGCACTCAAAACCGTTCAGTAAATCAAAAGTTATCGCGATTTGAAGTTTTGAACAAATTCTGAAATTGAGGTATGCTTCAGATTTTGTAACGCTTTTAAGCGTGACAGAAGCAGTTGTTAAAAGTCTGTTTGATTTAAAACATCAATAACTTATGCATATGAACACCGATTCTGAAAATTTCAGATCCGGTGGAACCGTGACTTCGAATACCACTTTAATACAGAGCAATTGGGAACAAACTCTAATCTAATTGAGGTGAGAATCCTATTTATTTTATTTAAGTAGTTATGTTTTAATTATGGATGTTCGCATTCACAATCATATATGTATGTGAATCTGCTATGATATAAACTGTATGTGAATCTGCTATGACTTAATCTGTATGCGTATGCTATGTCAAAACCCACTGTATGTTGAGATGTTACAATATAAAATTAAATATATTGAAATCGTTCATGTATGTATGTAAATTGACACTTTTGTCAATATCAAAATAAGAAAATGAACACCGTATGTAAATTGACACTTTTGTCAATATCAAAATAAGAAAATTAGCACCGTATGTTGAATGAACAAATTTGTGTTATAATAGAATACAAGCACCGTATGTTGAATGAACAAATTTGTGTATTTATAAAATAGAATTGGTCGTTATATGTGAATGATTATATTTTGTTCATTTATAAAATAAGAAAGCACTATATGTTAAAGAATTATATTTTGTGTCATTAACAAAATAGAATTTGTCGCTATGGTAAAGAATTATATTTTGTGTCATTATTCAAAATAAAATTTGTCGCTATGTGAAACGAACCATTTTTTGTTCGTTAATAAAAATAGAATTAGTCGCTATATGTAATGAACTAATATTTTGTTCATTAGTAACAATAAGCAAGCACCGTATGTTGAATGAATATATTTTGTTCATTATCAAAATAAGAAAACATCGTATGTAAGTGAATATATTTTGTTCATTATCAAAAGAAGAATAGCATCGTATGTTAATGAACTATATTTTGTTCATTATTAAAAATAAAAATAGCATGGTATGTTAATGAACTATATTTTGACCATTATATAAAATAGAAGATGGCACTATATAAAAATAGCATATGTGTCATGTTATCAAATAGAAAATATAATGCATTCTATGCATAACATATTATTTTTGTCAAATAGAAAATATAATGCATTCTATGTATTGCATATTATTTTTGTCAAAATAGAAAAAAAAATATAGTACATTGTATGTATTGCATATTATTTTTGTTAAGTTAAAAATATAATGCATTCTATGTATTGCATATTATTTTTGTCAAAATAGAAAAAAAAATATAGTACATTGTATGTATTGCATATTATTTTTGTTAAGTTAGAAATATAGTACATTGTATGTATTGCATATTATTTTGTCAAGTTAGGAAAATAGAAAATACATTGTATGCAAATAATATTTTGTCAAGTTAGAACGTTATATAGAAGTGCATTGTATGCAAATAATATTTTGTCAAGTTAGAACGTTAAATAGAAATGCATTGCATAAAATACTATTTCGTCATGTTAGAGAAATAGAAATGCATTGTATGAACATATTATTTTGTCATGTTAGAGAAATAGAAATGCATTGTATGAACATATTATTTTGTCATGTTAGAGAAATAGAAATGCATTGTATGAACATATTATTTTGTCATGTTAGAGAAATAGAAATGCATTGCATAACATATTATTTTGTCATGTTAGAGAAATAGAAATGCATTGCATAACATATTATTTTGTCATGTTAGAAAAATAGAAATGCATTGTATGAATATATTATTTTGTCATGTTAGAGAAATAGAAATGCATTGCATAATATATTATTTTGTCATGTTAGAGAAATAGAAATGCATTGTATGAATATATTATTTTGTCATGTTAGAGAAATAGAAATGCATTGCATAATATATTATTTTGTCATGTTAGAGAAATAGAAATGCATTGTATGAACATATTATTTTGTCATGTTAGAGAAATAGAAATGCATTGTATGAATATATTATTTTGTCATGTTAGAGAAATAGAAATGCATTGCATAATATATTATTTTGTCATGTTAGAGAAATAGAAATGCATTGTATGAACATATTATTTTGTCATGTTAGAGAAATAGAAATGCATTGTATGAATATTATTTTGTCATGTTAGAGAAATAGAAATGCATTGCATAAAATATATTCTGTCATGTTAGAAAAATAGATAAATGCATTGTATGAAACTATTATTTTGTTACGTTAGAAAATAATAAATGCATTGTAGGTAAAAGAATATTTTTGTTATGTTAAAATAAGACATGCATTGTATGAAAAATAATATTTTGTCATGTCAACAATATAGAAAATGCATGTCATGTAAAAATACATTATTTATAATGTTTATTAAAAAAAGAATTTGCATTGTAAGATAATAAGCATTATGTATAATGTAAATAAAAAGAGAATTCACCCCGTAGGAAGAATTAACATTTATTTTATGTTAAATAAGAGAAATGAAACTATATGCAAGAATTAACATTATTTTTAATGTTAAGCAAAAGAAATGAAACTGTATGAAAAGAATTAACATTATTTTTAATGTAAAAGATAAAGAAATAACATTGGGAAATCTATATTTTCTAATGATATTGGGAAATCTATATTTTCTAATAATATATTTTCAATGTTATAAAAAAGGAAAATGAAGTGTATGTAAATTTAACATCATTCACAATGTTAAATAAAAGGAAAATTTCACCGTATGATAGTTACACTATTTTATAACGTTAAGATTTAAAGAACTTGACCGTAGGAAGTTTATACATTATTTATAATGTAAAATAAAAAAGAGAATTTGCATTGTAAGAACATATTCATTTTTTTTTTTTGCATAATAAAAGGGAATTTACTCCATAAGAAAGTGTTCATTATTCATAATGAAATTGTTCATGAAGAAATATATAAAGAGATGAATGGAATGGTATGTTATAATTTACATTTTTCAAATGTAAATTATAAAATATAAAAATAAGCAATAATGAAATAAAAGAAGAATTATCGTCTAATCCTAAACTACATTATCATGTAAGTGGAAAGGTGGGAGATAAGAGAAATGTAAGTTGTATGTAAGGACGATAAGTTAAACGAATTATTTATATATATTTATATATATATATAATTAAAATATAACGAATCGAGCGCAGTAGTGCGTGTTTTGAAATCGAACTTTTAAACGATTATACCGGAAGATCCGACCGTCGGATTTTCCCAAAACTGAAACCGTTAGGACCGTCTTGGAAAAATCTTTCCAACGATATAAGCTACGCTAAAATCCAGCGGTTAGATTTTGAGGAAAGTGAAAAACAAAATTGATTGAAAACAGCGCCAAGGTCGCCCTTGATCTGAAGCGTCGTTAAATAAGGAATTAATTATATTAAAATAATTAAGGCAAGAATTAATCGTTATAAAATAAAATAACGATATGAAATATGTTTTTCTCAAAATATATGAATGCGAGATTATCTGGAAAGACCGGGTTAATCCCATTCCAAATGATCGTACGATTTCAAGAATTCAGGTATGAAGACGGCGTATGAAGACCGTAAATCTCCCCTCGAATGGACAACGATCAAGACTCTGAATTGGTTTGATCCCAATTCAAGGGTCGGGGTAATTGCCCAAACGTACGTGTTGATTTCACGGGTTTGACCCTAGTTCAGACCTAGAGCATGGGTATAAATGGATGGTGTGTCTGACATCGTACCCCACAAAATATTATGTTGTTGATATTCAGTTAATATATAAACGATTGGTGGTAGAGAATTTATTCTCTACTTAACACCCGTTTATATAGTGACGGAAGATCAATAGTACGGTATGGAGTGACGGTGTGGCATACTAAGATGCAATGATCAGGGTTTCTTGTTGAAAAGCAGAACCTTGTGGTATGAAGAACATGACTTCACGAGCCTCACAAACCGGTAGAGTCTAAAAAGGGGGAAGGGAACGCAGGGAAAGTAGCACGTTTCTTTCTAGTTAGTAGTCATTTTACTTTTGGAGGATGATGAAATGAGGCGCCTCGGATAGGTCCTATAGGACCGGGGAACGTGTACTTAGGAATAACTAATCCTCTAAGCTGTATGTGAGGACCGGCCCTGCCATTTCCAAGGGTTAACTGCGGGTAATCCTGAGGCATTAACTAGAGTGTCTCGAATCGGTAAGGAGTCCTCCCTAGCCTGGACTCATGATGGAAACCCAAATTTCCAATACGACCCCGACGGATTTGATTTGTATTACTAGTATTGGAGGCATAATATATGGTACCTATGCTTCCTAGGATTAATACATTGCTTTGAATTGTTTTAAAACATATACACTAATAATAGTATTAGTTACGTATTTGGCGTATTTAGCATGTTTAACCACCATAAGGTAAAACTCTATCCTCTTGGTGTGCGTTGCATTGTGTGATGGGACCTGAGTCTTATGGTGGTTCCATTTTTCAAAAGACATTGCGTTGTTTACGACTTATTTAATCATTTATTATGACACTGTAGTTATGCACGGCAATCCATTGGTACAACCCGTTCCGCGCTAGCGGCGTGGTCTTTGGATTTGCCTTATTAGTACGAGTAAATCTATTTAAGAATTCTCACACCAGTCCCACGACTGACCCATAGTTTGTTTCACCTTTTTGCAAACTTGGGTGCCCTCTCTTCTACACGGGCAGCCAAGTAGACAGGTTCATTCTTAGCTTGGAGCTTTTCTTTGTAGCTGCTTATTTTCTCTCTCTCTTGGATTCTGCTTGGGGAGAAGAGGTGATGACTTGGAGCTTGAAGACTTTTTGTTTCTATTGGCATCTTTTCTTTTCTTTTTTAGACATCAAACTTATTTCTTTTCTGCAAACTTGTTGTAATAATCTTAGTTCTGTGACTGTGGAATTTCTGTGATTGATGACATTATATTTTTCCGCTGCTATAATGTTATTACTCTATGAATCTCCTTTGCTATATTGTATCTGTGTTCTGTTTTATTGTATTTATGTTGTATTCCAAAAATGATTTCTCCTGCTTTCACCCGTGGAAGTTTGGGGCCGTCACACCACGTTTCCTGGTATCCACAAATCAATAAAGTAAAGCATCAGTCAACCATGTTTTTTGATCAATTTCAGCATGTCATCTGTACACGTAAATAGCCATGTTATTTCTCTCCATGATCTACAATCTTAGCTGAAACATATGCATACATACACACATACACACACACACACGTATGTATGTTTATGTATATGGGATTTGAATTACCCTAGATGTACCTAAGGTTTACCTATTTTCCTACCTCCTATTATTTACATTAATGGCCTAACATGCACATGCAATTATGCTCTCACATATATTCTTGGTTTACTGATCTGCATAATATAATAGAACACAAACCAGTTTAAACAGCAGCAACTTAGGATTAGTTTTAGGATAAAATGTCCTAACATGCAGCAATAAGAAATTATATCGTATCAGTTTGTCTCGTAGAAAATCCAAGAGCACGCCTGTGGAGTTCGTAATTAATAGGTACTATAAGAAATCAAAATTTGTTAAGAAATATAACAATGGTAAATTAACAAAATAGATGAAGTTTTCGTAAGTAATAGGCATGCCTGTAGAGTTCCGAGCAATGCGACAAACTTGAAGAGCCTTTTGAACTGCAGGCATATTCAGATAAGAAGAAACGTAATTGTTCGAACAAATGTAAGACCGAATCTAAAACTCCCCTTGTATGGTATAATCATTTCTTCTATAACACCAATTCAGGTTGACCGGATCTCTATTCAGTTTCCCACATCAATTCAGGTTACTCTAGCCTCAACAATATTAATAATCGAGATTGCAAATACGGTTCAGGCTCAAATTGATCGTTAATGGCCTAACATGGAAATTGGCAATCTTAAATATTAATATTGATGGGGGAAGAGCTTAAAACTAATTATTTTCGTCCCTTACATAACATAATGCTTCTCCAGAGCATACATGGAAATTTTGTATGAAATGTATCAGAATGTTACATAATCCTTGTACCATTACATAATCCTTGAGTGTTCTGCCTATGTACAGAAAATAAGTATTTTAGCCAATGTAACATTCATTAGCCAACACAAACTTTTGAAGATCCTGACACCGTAAAGTAGTACTGCCAGAATTCTAGAACCATGACGACGGGATTTTCGGTAGTTTTAAGATACTACGACCTAATTCCACGAAGATGGAACATTCCCACTTTATTAAGTCCTAAATCACGAGTTATATGCGTACACCTGAAGATAAAAGAGGTATTGAACAAACATTTTGTGGACTGGTTAAGGAAACACTCCGAGATGATAAAGTTGATCATATGGACAAATATTTTTACCGCTTACTGTTTAATAATTTGGTCTGGTTAACAAATCAACTAAACTCTACTTATCTTGGGAGTTACTAAATTGATCCATTGAAACTTATTGATTTTCTGAAATTGATTTACTGAATTTTCTAGCTCTTTAATGATTGAAAACTTTATTTTAAAATTTTCATCATTCCAGAGTGTTTCCTCAACCAGACCACAGAAAGCTAGATCAATACCTCTCTTACCTCCAAGTATACGCTTAGAACTCTTGATTTTTTTCTTAATAACATGAGAATGTTCCACCTTCACCGAAATAAGCCGTAGTATCCTAAAAATACTAAACACCTGCCGACATGGATCTGAAATATACCTCCTGACAGCACTACTATACACTAACAATGAACTTTGATAGGAGATCTACCATGTTATTGTTTCATTTCAAATTAATTTTCAATTCATTGATAGGAGATCAATACCTCTCTTACCTCCAAGATAAACTGAATGTACATAGTCACTTAACTTAATTTAGTAACTCCTAAGTCAAATTAACTTAATTTAGTAACTCCCAAGTCAAATTAACTTAATTTAGTAACTCCCAAGTCAAATTAACTTAATTTATTAACTCTCAAGTCAAATTAACTTAATTTAGTCACCCCCAAGTCATATACAATGTCTGCTCATATAAATTAGACCTCTTGGCCACAAAATTAACTTCCTCATATTTCTGAGATTTCTCGAAATGTTCACACACACTTGATATATACACCACTCGTAAACATATGTGCTCATGTTTCATAGATACAAAACGTAGTTTCAGCCGCACTATCTATGTATGTATGCTCATAATCATTATATGTTTTATATATACATGTGCTGATGTGCATGCAGAAGTCGTACATTAAACATATATTTATCTTAATGTCATACATAAGGTAAGTAGGTATATATATATTTATCTATATTTAAAAGCAGTAATCCTTCATGTATATCATTGTGTGTATATGTGTATATATACACACACACACATACATTGTTGTCAAAAATCCCAAAATCTTGCAGTTTGAATCCCGATCCAACTTGAATCTCTCCTTTTATGATTCGATTTTTACATTACGATTCAAACTTAGTCATAAAAAAACACATTCAACTCAAACCATATGTAATATACTTACTTAGATTACCAATCACTTGATATTGCTTTTGAAACAAAATAAAAATGAAATTGGAGGGAAAAAATTTGAGTTTTAAATTTAATTGTAAAAATTCAAACATCTAAATCAAATTCAAAGTGCGTATGAAACCCATAAGTAATGATATTCAGAAACTATGACTTATGATTTAAAATCCGTTTCGATTTAAAATATAAAATTTACGATTTAAATCCCATTTTGAAAACCTTGCATATATATATGTGTGTGTGTGTGTGTGTGTGTGTATGTGGGGGGGAGGGGCAGCCTGGATTCACATGTTCAATCACAACAGATATATGGCATATTTTAATGTTCACGTATATATACTCCTATACATGCAAATCAAATGGAATAAAATAAAATAAAATAACATACATAAACACATTCTGATTGCAATATAAGTATACTTGTTTCTCTGTTCAGTTTCCCACATCAATTCACGTTTCTCTGGCATCATAAATATCAATATCGAGACTGCAAATACGGTTCAGGTTCAACTTGATCGTTTATGGCCTAACACAAATTTTGCAATCTTGATTATTGATATAAATGGGACAGGAGCATAAAACAAAGTGTCACTCTTTTATACTGCACAATTTTAGTATTCACGTATACTCTTATACATGCAAATCAACTGGAAGAAAAGAAATTAAATTAACATACATAAACACATTCTGATATACTTGCATAATATCACATATTGCAAAATTCCTAAACTCCCAAGTCATAAGCTGCACAATTTTGTATACTGCGTAACTCACATAAATATTTCATGCATTGCAAGGTTCCTATATATATATACATATACATATATATACACATACATATATATATACACACATATATATATACACACATATATATATACATATATACATACATATATATGTACATATGTATATCAATGTAATATGTTTTCTGCAAGTACTCAATCAAGCAATTTAAACGAACATGTTAACATTTAAAATCAATGTCCATATTAAATTCCAATCAATATAGACTATAATTCAGGCAATCAACATATATGTACAAAACATGTTCAAAACCCATTCGATTCAGATGCAAACACTAGAAATCAACACTGTTTGTTAAATATTTTATGGTAAACTGTCAAAACCCATTCGATTCAGAAGTAATTTAATCTGGTATACTATCAAAACCCAAAGCTCAAAAGTAACTTAAAAACCCAGATATAATATGCATTTACAAACAATGTTTGCATAAATCAACTGTTTTGGTTTGTGGTTGCAGAAATCAACACTCAGCGGATTTTAACTATTCAAAACCCTAAATGATAGGATCCAAACAAGACTAGGTAAATCAAGTTTGGTTTTATACCTTTCTATCTTTACCAATTTCACGATCTTGAATGTGATTAGGAATTGAATCAAATCGCTTTGTAGCGTTGCTGAGATGAACCGTCTCTACTGGTATCCATACCAATGTTGAACGAGATATTCTTTACAAAATCGAATTAAACTGAGAAATAATAAGCGGTAGATTGGAAAGGGTAAAAAGCTAGGATTTTTTTTCCAAAAAAAGGTAGAAAAGTGAATGAGGGTTAAAAGATGTTAAGTATGAAGGAATAGGAAAAAATAATAGGTTAGTTATGTTTTCCTTGGACACGCGAACCTGTGTTTACGAAGAGGCGGGAATGTGAATTTTTTTTATTGTGCTTACGTTGGTCCTAAAAACACTTTTGCTTGCATTTGATAATAAACGCCACTGATTTTTGCAACAAAAAATCGTTTTTCTTGTAGTGCAAGATCAGTAAAATTTAGGGATTATTTGGATAGTATAATAGTTTAAGGCACAATAACAGTAAATAAGGCAATAGAAAGATAAGCAAGGATATAGTCAATTGTCATCTCATTCGATTTTTGCACCATTTACCACAACTCATGATTAGGATGTAACCTAATTCTACCCATCAATTGGCTCCTAGACCGATATTTGGCATCTTCCACCTGAGATTTAAACTAGGTGATTTTCTTTGAAGGAATATGTTAATGAGTTCAATGATCTTGCTAGGTTCGAGATGAATTTGGTGAATACGGCTCATAAGAAGACCGTGAGATTTGCCAAGGGGCTGAATCAACCCTTATAAGGACTTACTTTGACTCATGTCCCGATGGGTGCTACTTTCGAAAATCTTGTTGAGATGGCACTTATGCATGCGGAAGGGAAAGGTGATTCCAAGAAAGTAATGCCGAGGCATGGGGTGTTACAAGTCAAGTCAAAATTTAGTTATGTTATACATATCATGTTTTGGATAATTATGAGAAGACAGTGCAATTTCTGAACTGAAGGCAAATCATATTTAGCTTTTGAAGGAAAGTAATATAAGGTCACATTAATACTAGAATAATGGTAAATGTTTTATACAAAAATGCCTTTGATCATGATGATTTTAGCATAATATGAACTGTACTTATAACTAAAGTTTTTATGGAAAGATCATTTGTGAATCTAAATAGCATGGGAACAATCAAACATTTATAAGCCATTCCAAGGCCTCTAGCTTAATATGAACTTTTGGTATGACAATTTACATGTCAGTGATAGGTTATATGAAATGTTGATGATCATGTTGCGATTTGGGGGGAGACGCCCTTTTGTTCTACGATGTATTCTCACCATTGTTAACTTGGCTTTTTATAAGGAAGTCACACACCGAATTTCTGGCTATCGGAGTACTCAAGACTCGAGAACAAATTAAGAAAGTTCGGAGCGATTTGGACAAAGTCGTAGAATTCTTGAAAAACTCAAAAAACTTATTAAGTATTTCAGGGTCGGTACAACTCTCAGAAACACATCTAGACCAGTTAAACTCGTAGAAGTTCAGAAAAGTGGAAAATTTGGCTAAGTATCTCAGTATCGGTATTGGCTTAAACGATCCCGGGATCGGTACTCTTGGTTCATGGAATTTTCGTATCCCGTTCTTTGGCTTCGGGATTGGTATCTTTTGGTTTAGGGATTTAGTATCCAATGTTCTTGTTTGGGAATGGTGCAACTATGAGTCATTCAGGATTGATGAAGTTGGGTTTGTATTCCTAGGATACGAAAAGAGGGAGATGGATTTGGATAGGAGCGCTCTGAATTAAAGTAACAAACAATTGGCTAAGTCGTGGGTTCTGTAACGATCCCCAGATACGTAAATTAGGGATACGAGCCCCGTATCCCCTACCTATATAGATCCCTTCACTGGCTAATTTTGGGATCTTTTGACTGCTCATTTTCTGGACTCGGGATTTGAGGACTTAGAGCTTTTTAATGGCTTCATTCATGGCTTTTTGGACCTGGGAAACTTCCTTGAACTTGAGAACTTCTATTTAGCATTTGGATTGAACTATTGGATTCTCTTGGACATTGGAACACATTTTTTGACACTTGACTTGCTATTTGCATATTTGAGACATAACTTCTTCTTCTTGGACATTTGGACTATAGTATGGAGAATGGGCTAGCTATGAGCAAGGACTTTTCCATTGCTACTTACATAACTTTGTAAACAAAAGGATTGGTCTTGGATTGTACTTGTAATTATATATCGTAATATACAAAGTTACCTCCAAGTGGACGTATGTGCAACTTGCCGAACCACTATAAATCTCTGTGTTGTTCACTTTTCAGTACTTTGTGTTTAGATTATGATTGGGTATACCACATAAATCGTACACGAGAGTTGACCAATTTCCCTTGTCAATATTTTGGCATGCCAGGAAGGGGACGGGTAACAACTTTTGATTGCTAAGGATTTGGATTGCTCGAAATTCTAAGGATGGTTAAAAGGAAACATATCACTTTAGCTTGTTCGGAAGAAGCTGGAATAGAAGGAACCCAGGATGTTTTTTTCTATTGGAAATCCCTCTAACTACCTTACTCGAGAGGGTATAAATATTGTTGTTAAGGATTTGACTTCGCACTTAGAAAGACATGAATAACCCTTTAAAAGACAACAGAAGGCTATGAACGCTTTTATGGCTTGGATGGAATGAATCGGATGCTCGACTGGCTAAGGAACGTAGGCCTAAACGAGTGCACAAGTGTTCAAGGCTTACCGGACTCAAGGAAAATTCCTCCAACTCATCCCTAAAACAATCTGACTTAACTTGGGGGGCATTTCCCCCAATCTTGATGGAAGTGTGGTTCGTGATTCTGTGGTTTGTCGGGCTGCGGGATTTGAAGTTGGAACTGTTACTCAAGCGCTGATACGGGAGGGTACGAAAGCTGGAAGAACTCTGATGGCTCCAGAGGTTAGCTTTGCACCTGCGACAGCTCCTTAGGTCAAGGTTGAAGATGATGTTCAGGTTGGAAATTAGCAGATGACTTAGGTAGGATTAGGTATGGTGCTAGTTTGGAAGATCTTAGATAGTTGCTTGGAAATGGTAATCGAATCAAGGACGTGTAGGCATCAGTGCTTGTTTGGAAGAACTTGAGTAGTTGCTTGGAAATGATAATTGAATCGTGGATGTGATTCGACAATTTTCTAGAGGCGGAGGTCTCACTCTGATTTGGACTGTGTAACTCACATTCCGTTTACTCAGGCCATAAGGAATTCTCATAATCCACCAGATTTCAAACTGTCGGTATTGGAGGTTTTTGATGGCAAAAAGGATTCTATTATCCACTTAATGCGTTATATGTGCTACGGGGAAGTGAATTCGGCATTGGATAACTTTATAGCAAAATGCTTTCCGCTTTACCTCACAAATAATGCTTCTATGTGGTTTCGACGGTTGGAATCGGAAAGTGTTAGGGATTGGAATATTCTATTTGAAAATTTCGTCAACCAGTTTAGGGTTCACATTTCTCGACCCAAGTACATGATGACTCTTATTGTGATTAAGGAAAGTTCCGATGAGATTTTGTGGAAGTTCTTAGAAAGGTTCAATGCGGCAGTGGCGTCGGTCGATCAACCAGACAAGTCTATGGTTTTGATGTCTGCTATCTCAGGTCTTCTGGAGAAGATGGATTTTAAAATCTCACCGCAATGAGATCCACCAAATGACCTTGGTGCATTTTACTTTAAGGCAGAAAGATTTTGCAGGAAGAGGATGCGATAATCGATAAGAAAATTCTCGAGGTTAATTTGGTTAAGGGCAGAGGATCGTCCGACTCTGGTAAAGGAAAGTATGCTTCCGGGAATGGTCGCAATATGTTATGGAAGGAAACTAAATACCCCTTGTATGCTGAACTTAATCATAGAGGAGAGTTTTTCGGAAGTTAGCTCGGTTGTTCTATTTAGGATTCCCCCCATGCGGGTGCCATCTCAGAGGGAGAGGGAATAAAGAAAGCATTGTTTGTTTCATGACCTAGATAGTCATAACACAAACAATTGCAGGAACCTTCGAGATATGATTGAGGAGCACATAAGACGAGGAGAGATGGCACAATATGTTAGGAATTGGGTTGTGGTACCGAAACAGGCACAAGTACCTGCTCTATCTGAGAATAGGAACGGACCAGGATCTGGCTCAGGTGGATTGGTCATATACTGGTACGTTTTTCTCTGGATTCTATGAATTGGTAACTTTGGATTTTGGACTTTGGTTCTCTGGCTTCTGATTTTTGGCATTATGGTCTTTTAGCTTTTGGATATGGCTCTCTATATCTCTGGTTTTTGGTTAACTGATTATTAGGATTTTGGCTTTTGGTTATATGGGCTTCTGCCTTTTGGATATTGTATCTTTGGTTTTGAATGGTTAAGTCGGCCCATCCATGTACGGGATTGGGACTTAATATATATATATATATATATATATATATATCTTTGGATTTCTTGTTTCTTAGCTTAGGATGGCAATGTGGGCCCACCCACGTATGGGGTTAGGACTTAACTTCTAGGCGTGCTCTGTACCCAACGATAAACCATCCCCTTTATACTTAACTAAAATTAATGAACTTGAAATCAATAACGGCTATGTCGACCTACCCACGTATGGGGTTCGGACTTAGCCGCTAGGCGTGCTCTATACCCGGCGATAAACCGCTAAGTTTTCTTTTACTTTATTAAATACTCCAAAACTTTGAAAAACTTAATAAAATTACTTCACTTATAAGGTCTTTTCTAGCGAAGTATGAAATTAGAAATTGGAATTGTGAACTTTAAGGGCTTGATGAAGTAAGGACTTTGCTCGCTAAGCATAAAAATATGGTTCCTAAGTAAGGACTTTTCTTGGAAAGGGGCGAACCATCTTATTAGGTATTGGAAAGGTTGCGTTGTCTAGTGGTGGGTAAGGACTTTGCCCATTTTGTTTAAAGTTGTTTTGTCATAACTTGGTAGGCAACTCATCTGGTTTTTCAATTGGATTCAAATGATACTATCAGGACTAAGCAAGATTGTTTGGTTTTAACTTTGGTATGGACTATTCCCCTCTTGGTTATGGGTTCTTTTGTTAGAACTTGGCAGGACAACTCATTTCGGTTTTGCAGGAATTGATTATACTGGTCTGGATTACACTTTCTTAGGTTAGGCCGCGAATTTCTGATTTCTTTGTTTTTCTATATTTCTGGTTTTTTTTGTGGATATTGGTTACTCTTGTTTTTCTGTTCTCGAATACTCTGGTTTCGGCTTTCTTCTATAATTTGATCTATAGTGACCATTGGTTTTCTTAGGTATTCATATTTCTGGTTTTCTATTTAATATGATCCGATGCGATCGTGGCTTTTGGGTTTTCCAGTTTTCAGCTATATTATTTCTATTCGGACTTCTCTCGGATTGTGACTTATGGATTCTCGGATTTTGGGATTATATAAAACCCATATTCCAATAGAAAGACATGTTTCAAGGGGTAAGTGTTGACCCGCCTTTTTACAAAGCAATCACACGTCGAATTTCTGGCTATCAGAGTGCTCGGGTCTAGAGTACAAACTCAGGAAAGTTTGGAATGATTTGGACAAAGTCGTGGAATTTTGGAAAAACTCAGAAATTTTGTTAAATGTTTCAGGATTGGTACTACTCCTGAAAACACATCTGTATCGGTGCAACTCACAGAAGTTCAAAAAAGTGAAAATTTTAGCTAAGTATCCCCAGATCGGTATTGGGATAACCGATCCTGGGAATGGGATTCTTGGTTCATGGAATTTTTATATCCCGCACTTTGGATTCTTAAGCAGTATCTTCTGGTTTATGGATTTTGTATCCCACGTTCTGGCTTGGAATCGATGTAAATGTGAGGCACTTAGGATCACTGAAGTTGGTTTTTGTATTCTTGGGATACAAAAAGAGGGAGATGGATTTGGAATGGAGCGCTTCGAATTAAAGCAATGGAAGGCTAAGTCTCGGGTTCGGTACTAATCCCCGAATTGGTACCGATCTCGGTATATGAACCCCATATCCCCCTGCCAATGTATACCCCTTCACTTGGTTGATTTATAGATCTTTTGGCTGCTCGTTTTTTGGAATAGAAATTTAAGGACTTAGAGCTTTTAACGGCTTCCTTCATGGTTTTTTGGACTTGGGAAACTTCCTTTAACTTGTGAACTTATATTTGACATTTGGATTGGACTCTTGGATTCTTTTGGACATTGGAACACGTGTTTGGAAACTTGGTTTGTTATTTGCATACTTTGGGATATGGCTTCTTCTTCTTGGACATTTGAACTATCGGATGGAGAATGTGCTAGCTTTGAGAAAGGACTTTGTCATTGCTACTTGCATGGCTTTGTAAACAAAAGGATTGGACTTGGATTATACTTGTAATTATATAGCGTAATATACAAGTTACCTCGCAGTCGACATAGATACAATTTGCCGAACCATTATAAATCTTTGTATTATTTACGTTTTAGTACTATATTCCTGGAATATGACTGGATTTACTCTAACTCGTAAACATCACGTGTTGACATGATACTAACCAATTTTCCACATTAACAACCATCAAATATGATATACACAAAAAGATCATATAACCGAGAAAAATGATGTGCACGCATTTGGATTGCAGCTGATAGAGCTCTGAAGTTTTTTAAAGATCGTTAATTAAGTGAAACGTGAAAAGATGTATAACCTTCAATGGTATGCAATGGAATAGTTATGGTAGCAAATAGCATATCATCTTTGGAGGCATTGTAAAACTTCAAGGCTTACATACGTATTTAATGTTAACGATACTATGGGGTACTTTGGTGTTATAAAGCACATGGATACTACCATTTAAACCTCATAGAGTAATTCCTCTTCCCCCTGAACATATTATTTGACTTCATCACTTCTAACAAGTTTTAAAGAATCAGTTTCTAATCATTTGATACCATATTGCAAGATCCAAATGGGGCATTACCTGGTCCTTGTGATAGCCCTATAGTGAGTTTTCATTACTTTGATTTCTAACATACATTTTCCACTATGTTAATGATACTAGTATGAAATGCTTGAAAAATTTCATAAATCCAGACATTTAAGTAAATAAAAGGTAAACAAAAAAGAATAAGCTAGAACAAATAAACTATAACCTTAGTTGATGTATCATTATCTCTAAAAAAACACGAGGCTTTTAGGCCACTGAACAGAACTACCAACCGCTTCTCTTATCATAAAGTAATGTTTAGTTGGAACTAGAAGTGAGGTTCCTTCATGACTAGGCTCCACTGCAGCAATTCCGACCTTTCCATGGTCGTCGAAGATTGGTTGATTATGACATTAATCTCCAAACCTCGAAGTAGGATGTACCATGCCATGACTCGTTATAAGAATTCTAAAGTCCAGATTCATAGCTAAATGATATTTAGTTGGTTTTCAGAATAACGAGTAGAAAACCAATAAGTTTGACTTAACACTTATCAAATGCATAAAATGATATAAAATTATAAAATTAACTTTTGACTTGTTTGACTATAAGTATGCAATGAGATATGTCTCTCGGGTTATGTTTGCAAATTGAAATTTGTTCTGGTGTGTTGATCGACAACTACTATGATATCAATTGATGGTGTGTTGTTGGCCTTTATATCTTTGTTCATACCCATATTATTCAAAATGTTTGCAACCATCTCTGCAATCATTGTATTAATCTCTTATCTCAAATTTTGGCTCACTTTAGCCTCTATTTCCTGGGTAATAAGACATAGCTTATCTGCTGATATTACACCACTTAGACCTTTCATTTTGTCTACCTCCCCAAATACATTTTTGTTGTGACCATTCCACCTATTCCTCTAACTCAATCCTGATGCTTTTCTTTCCAAGAGCACGATTTAAGACATCAGCATGCCTCTTTGATATTTATGTCCCTTCATTGTCTTTTTCTCTCCAATCATTCTGTGAACAAAAAGAATAAATAAATTAAATATCCTTTAAAATATGTATGTAGAAAATTGTTTAAAACATGTTAAGTGATCAAATGCATGGAAATTAATTATACCATTTTGTCTACAACTGTCTTTGTTTTCTCACTAAAGATTTGTATAATTTCCATCGGCCTTTTTTATTGTGCAAAATCCAGTCAATACTTCGATCCAAAACAGATCCACTTGGTAATGTGCTCGATGAACTATGGCATTTGGTTATCCATTTACTTCTTCCCTACATAGCTAGCTTGTCCCAAATTGTGAGGATGCTCATTGTATTTTTGACTCTTTCTAGCCTTCTCACTTATTTGATGTCTTATGATATTTAAAATTCTAGTTATATTTAAAGGAAGAAGTTGTTGCTTTATTAAAATCTCAAATACATTAAAATTTATTCAAGTAATACTTCATGGACAAATTGAATCATAAATTTTAGTGCTAATTTAGTGCCAAATGGAAAATAACAAAATAGTTGGTTATTTTAAGAAAACTCAAAAATAAATAATTCATTTTTAATAACTCATGTTATCACTTTGGCAATCTGATGCATATTTAAGTTTCATATTGTACAGTCAACACATATTTATTTTTTCAGTGCAGTACTAAAACCCATGTAGTAAAACCTAAGGAAAACAAGGCGGTAGGAGGATGAACCACGAAAAAGGATACTCCCTCACCGGAAAAATAAACATAATGCATATTTTATCATCAACACTAGCTAACTATTTTGGAACTTAATTATATATAGAATTAGCTACAACAATTGCAAGGGTAGTATGATCATATGCTTGTACAACTCTTGTATTTACTAAAAAAAATTGATTATAAATAATCATAATAACCAGTTGAGCTAAAATGGAGAGGTATTTAGGTAACTAGATATCAATGCAGGGATTCCTGGATGGTGGGTAAGAGTGAGACTGACTTTGTACGGGTACATGAATTGAGGTATACTGTGAATTATTTGTACATAAGTCCCATTCACTGACCATTTTGATTACTTCTTACAGTTAAGGTTCAGCAACAGTTTCTACTCCTTTCCAAAAGCCTATTCTTCCCCTAAAAAGAATGAGAGCTGATTTATTGCATATTTTTTTGTAAGCACAATTTTTATCTAGAAAAACAAAAACTTGATTCTAGAGTGTGTATATGCAATGTACAGTAATTCCAAAAAAAAGAAATATACCTTAAACTCCTCGATTTCTCAATTCTTCCTAAATGTTTCCAATTGTTCTTTAGTAATACCATCATAAAATTCATATGGCTCTTTATCGTTCTTTGGAAGCTTATTAATCTTCATAATCCAACCGCTAACTAATTTAATTTTGATGTCCTTCCATTTTAAACAAGCATATGTTAACACGTTGTTTTTCATTTTTTTTAATCGACGTGGTACTTGGTCCAAAATAATTAAAATTAAAACATTAACAACGTCAATGCAGTAAAAAGATGAATAGAAATTTGATAAATAGTGAAAATGGCTTGACATCCTAAAAACAAAGGATCCAATTGACAATCTAATCAGTGAATAAATAAATTTATAATACCTTAGCATCTTCCCAAATAGTCTCCTTAAGTCCTATACTAGCGCTATCTCAATTCTTGGTAATGATATCAATTCTTCATCTAGTTGTATTGCCTACATATGCCGTAAAAGACTCTGCCACTTTCCAATGAGTTTGCCATTATCACTCCACTCAATGAATTTTGAATCTAATATTCTTTGTTTCTTTCTAGTTGTTTGACCTCTTCGCCTCTTCTTAAATGAAGACTACGAAGCAGAAGTGGAAGTGTTTTTCTCTTTGGTTTGTCCATATATATAGTTGTATTTCCACTATTTCTGTTAAGCAAGACACTGTAATGAGTTAGCAATAGTTACATTTGTGTAAAATCAATGCGCTATAATGAGTTTATAAACTTTACAATAAAAGTTCTCTTGATGAAATATAAATTGTATGGACAAGAGCCTAGGTTTGGAGTAAACTTTACAAATCTATGAAATAAAAATATATCGGGATAGACAAGAAGAAACCATTGTTATAAATTGTTAGAATCATAACATCATTAAGATTCTATGTGAAAAGTTTACACTGGAGATAACTAGCTAAAAGAATTATATTGCTGCATATATACATATATAATATAACGAAAATGTTAACTTAATGCAATTGCTATAGGGCAAAAAAGGCAACATCTGAAGATAGAAAATAGGTACAGTGTTAAAATGTCAATGACAAGACTTAGACTTATAAATTTCAATACATTTGTTGGGAAACAATGGCTGAGTCACATACTTGGTCGCTTTCTTGAAGACGATTCAATGATCTGGTCGGTGGTGCAAAACAGTTTGTACTTCCGCCGCCGCCTCTAGGATAAAACAGCCTTTGAAAAGAATAACTGATTTGCTTGCACAACAAATCGGTGCAAATTTATACTTTTGAATATTAAAAATTGCTCTCTTTTTTTAATAGCGGAGGTGAGAAAACGTTATTCGGATAGATGTTCTCGTCTACAACTGAAGATAATATATAGATGGGGATTAGGGCTAAATGAAAATACTGGGCAGTGAGAGAAAATCGGATCTACTGAAATAACGAGTCAAGAGTTTACCGCTTCATGTAAAAGTCGGCTCAGAAATATTTTCCATAAAAAATTGTTTGAAAAAACAAGGTTTTCTGGTCCAAAAAATATAAGTGTCTACAACACAAAACAAAAACCCAAACCCGAGTCCGAACCGAACCGAACCAACTGGGCCGGGTCGGGTCGAGTCGAGTCGGTCGCGCGCGCGTGTATGGTGGTCATGATGCATGGTCTCCCTCCTCACAAAAAAGCATATATTGGGAGCCCAAGGCCCCAACATGACTTCTTATAAACAGGTATAAATACTTGTTTCTTCCATATAGTCCCATGATGTGGGACTATTTACATATAGGAGCCATTCATACACTTATTCCAACATTTTTAATAATTCACCTAATGTTTATAAAAACATTTCCAACAATCCCCCACTTGAATTTTTAAAAATATTTTCGAGCAGTTTCTAAAAACATAAGATTGTGCATAAACAAAGGTGTCATCCGACTTGAACCTTTGCATAGTGAATAAGATTCAGTTTTTACTAGAGTGACACGTAGTCTTGAACTCTATTCCTGACATGAAACCACACACAACCTTTTCTATAGTGCAATCAAATAAGCCCGTATGTTTATGGCCATGCATGTCTATCCCAATTTAGTGAATGCTCTAAAAGTTTTGCCCAAAATTCCATAGGAAACAGCCATATTTCCACATTCACATAGGTGAGTCTATCAAGAGTACTCCTAAAGGTAGGTACTCCACTCCAAATAGAGTATATATCTCATTAAGAGTTTCTATCAAATCATCCTCTAATCACTTCAGGATTACATTCTTCTTGGTTTATTAAATAACATGTTCAACTCCTATCACTACACAACTTGTTTTTACCCATTGAACCTAGTTCTTGGGATCTCCAGTCATTTAGGTCGGGTTACCATTGTGCGTGACTCAACAATCTAACGGCAATAGTCCCATTCTTTTAGAAGAATTAAGGATTTTCTCTCTGGACAGTCCTTTCATCAAAGGATCTGCCAAATTGTCATCACTACGTACGTAATCCACTCTAACGGTACTTGTAGAAAGTAGTTCTCTAGCAGTGTTTTGCTTACGACGTATTTGTCGTCTCTTACCATTATAATAACGGTTCTGAACTTTTGCAATAGCCGCGGTACTATCGCAATGTATCAACACAGCTGGTATCGGTTTTTCCCATATGGGAATCTCAGCTAGCAGATTTCTCAAATACTCTACTTCTTCACTAGCTGTAGCTAGTGCTATCATCTCAGACTCCATAGTGGACTGAGCCAAAATTGTCTGTTTCTTGGATTTCCAAGAAACAGCTCCTCTAGCGATGTTAAATATATAGCTACTGGTCGCTTTAGAATCATCAGATAAGGTATTCCAGTCTACATTACAATATCCTTCAAGTACAGTTGGAAACCCTTCATAATGTAATCCAAGGTTCATAGTTCGTTTAAGGTATTTCATGACCCTTTCAATAGCATGCTAGTGCTCTATACTAGGTCTACTGGTAAACCTGCACAATAATCCTACGACATAGGCAATGTTGGGTCTAGTACAATCAGTGTCATACCGAAGGCTGCCAATGATGCTCGCATAATCAGACTATCTAACACGTTCACCAATGTTCTTAAATAACTTTACACTTGGATCATATGGTGTACATGTAGGTTTACAGTCAAAGTAATTGTATTTCTTCAGTATTTTCTCAATGTAACGAGAATGATCCAAAGAAATTCCTTTTTCTGACCTAGTAATTTTAATAACAAGGATTACACTCGCCTCACCTAGATCTTTTATATCAAAATTGGCACTTAATAAGGATTTGACTTAGTTTATAGCATGAATGTTTGACCCAAAGATGAGAAGGTCATCTACATAAAGGCATATAATAGTGCAAACGTCATTCTCAGATTTGTAATAAATGCATTTGTCACTTTCATTAACTTTAAAACCATTTGAAATGATTAAGTTATCAAATTTTTCATGCCATTGTTTAGGTGCTTGTTTTAAACAATATAATGATTTATCTAATTTGCATACTTTATGTTCTTAACCATGTACTACAAATCCTTCAGGCTGGTCCACATAAATTTCTTCGTCTAATTCACCATTTAAAAAACGGTTTTAACATCCATTTGGTGTACTAGTAAATTATGAATGGAAGCAAGTGAGATTAATACCCGAATAGATATTATTCTAGTTACGGGTGAAAAAGTGTCGAAGAAGTCTATATTTTCTTTTCGTCTAAAACCTTTAGCTACTAGTCGTGCTTTACATTTATCAATAGTTCCATCAGGTTTTAATTTCTTTTTAAGCACCCATTTACAGCCTATAGATTTACAACCAGGGGGTAAATCTACCAAATGCCAAGTCTTATTGAATTCCAAAGAATCCATCTCATCATTTATAGGCTCTTGCCAAAAATCGGCATCTAAAGAAGATAAGGCCTCTTGGAGGTTTAAGGGATCCTCCTCTATAGTAAAAGCACAAAAATCGGAACCAAAATCTTTTACGGTTCTTGCTTTTTACTTCTTCTAGGTTCAGCTTCAGAACTTTTATTAAGTTTTGTTCTAATAGGCATACTTGATGTGCCCCTACTATTCCTTAATTTAAAAGGAAATTTTGTTTCATAAAATTTGGCATCATTTGATTCAATTATATTATGTATATTTAGGTCATAAAACCGATATGCTTTGCTATTGATAGCATAGCCTATAAATACACATTCATTTGCTCTACTTGCCAATTTTATTCTCTTAGGATCTGGAATGCGAACATATGCTAAACAACCCCAAGTTATGAAGTATGAGACATTGGGTTTATAATTCTTTAAAATTTCATAAGGTGAAATTTTATTCTTAGATTTGGGGATTCTATTCAGAACATTGCATACAGTCAATAAAATATCCCTCCAACTATGTTTTGCTACACTAGAATTTAGTAGGATGGCAACTACTAATTCGGTAAAAGTCCTATTTTTCCTTTCAGCTTTACCGTTCATTTCAGGTGAATAGGGTGCAGTTCTTTCATGTACAATACCACGTAATTTATAGAAGTCCAGAATTCAACTAGATTCATATTCTGTTCCTCTATCACTAAGAAGTCTCTTAATTTTCCTATTTGCTTGATTCTCAATTTCAGTTTTGAATGTTTTAAACATGTCAAACGCATCACTTTTATTTTTCATAAGATATACATAGGTGAAATCAGAGCAGCCATCAATAAAAGTGATAAAATAACGATGTCCATGTCTAGTCAAAGTGCCATCAAGCTCACATATATCAGAATGAATCAAGTCTAAGGGTTTAGAAACTTTATCAACAAATTTATGAGGTTTCTTTGTGATTTTAGCTTGTGTACAGAATTCACATTTATCAGGTTTAGATTCTGATATTTTAGGAATCATATCTAGGGTGCTCATGTTATGAATTATTCATTTATTAACATGACATAATCTAGAGTGTCAAATATTAAAATCACACAACATATAAGCTGAAGTAGTCACTTTATTAGATTCAACATTTTATTTAAACATTCCCTCACAAGCATAACCCTTTCCCACAAAAGTTCCTTTATAAGTTAGGGTATACAAATCAGCCCCAATAACTTGAGTAAAGCCTGCCTTATTAAGGAGAAAGCCAGAAACTAGATTCTTCCTCATCTCTGGAGTATGCATAACATCTTTCGGAATCACAGTCTTTCCAGAGGTTAACTTGATTTTCACATTTCCAACCCCTGCAACTTTAGTGGTGTGAGAATATCCCAACAACACTTTCTGATCATGTATGTGGTGAACATATCACGATCATAGCAGACATGACGAGAAGCACCAGTGTCTACCCACCAACCCGCTGATCCACCAACAAGGTGAATCTCAGTAATCATAGCCATAAGAGGTTCCTTAGTCAGGTTAGCCTGCGGTGCAGAGCTTGGCCTATTCCTACACTTTTGTGCCATATGACCTAGTTTTCCACAGTGGTAACATAGAAACAACTGTCCAGAATCATTCTTTTGGGTTGGTTTCTTCTGTCCTTTTGGATTTCCTTGCGGATTCCCATTCTGTTTGTTGCGCTAGTTTTGATTCTTAAAGGACTTCTGATTTGGTTTCAGAACTACAGGTTTGGTCTTTTTAGTGTTGTTGTTTGAGACAACCAGCACTTCCTCTTTCTGGTCCTGTTTGTGTGCCTCCTCCTCAATACGGAGGAAAGTGGTCAAGCTCTCCAAGGAAAATTCCTTAGTCTTATGCCGCAAGATATTCTTTAAAAAAATTCAACCTGGGGGCAATTTGTCAATAATGACAGCAACTTGAAATTGTTCGTCCAATGTCATACCTTCGGAGATGATCTCATGAGCTATTTTCTGGAGCTTATGAGACTGCATCTCTAATAACCTATTGTCTGTCATCTGGTATTTGAGATGCGGCTGACATCATACTTCTTTGCCCCTGCCTCCTATGTATCATACTTCTTCTTTAGTGCTTCCCAGATCACCTTCGCTGTCTTGTCCTATGAGTTATAGTAGTCATACAGATCATCGCTGAGGCCATTGAGTATGAAATTTTTTGCACAAGTAATCATGTTCAGTCCAGATCTGTAGTTGCTTTGATTGTTCAGTCAAGGAAGCAATCTGCGCTTCATCAGTTCTGTTAGGTTTGTCTGGCAACTGTGGTTTGTCGGTGGTCAGAGCAGCAGCCACCTTTCTCATCGTCAAATAGAACTCCGTCTTCTGTGGCCATCGCTTGAAATGCAAGCCTTCGAATCTGAATGGAGCAGCAGTCACGAGTGGGATCTGGAAGGCAGAGGGAGGAGCAGCATCATCCAGGGTTGATGTCGAAGCCATTATTTCAGTTCGTCTTCAAATTGTTGGGAAACAATGGCTAAGTCACGTACTTGGTCGCTTTCTTGAAGGGGGTTCGACGATCTGGTCGGTGGTGCAAACCAGTTCGTACTTCCGCCGCCGCCTCTAGGATAAAACAGCCTCTGAAAAGAATAACTGATTTTCTTGCACAACAAATCAGTGCAGATTTGCACTTTCGAATATTAAAAACTACTCTCTATTTTAATGGCGGAGGTGAGAAAACGTTGTTCGGATAGATGTTCTCGTCTACAATTGAAGATAATATATAGACGGGGATCGGGGCTGAACAAAAATACTGGGCAGTGAGAGATAATCAGATCTACTGAAATAATGAGTCAAGAGTTTACCGCTTCATTTAAAAGTCGGTTCAGAAATATTTTCCACAAAAAACGGTTTGAAAAAGACAAGGTTTTCTCGTCCAAAAAATATAAGTGTCACCACAAAGCCCAAGCCCAAACCCAAACCGAACCGAGCCGGGTGAGTCGGTCGCGCACGTGTGTGGTGGTCATGATGCATGGCCTCCCTCCTCACAACAAAGCATGTATTGGGAGCCCAAGGCCCCAACATGACTTCTTAGAAACAAGTATAAATACTTGCTTTTTCCATATAGTCCCATAATGTGGGACTATTCATATATAGGAGCCATTCATACACTTGTTCCAACATTTTTAATAATTCACCTAATGTTTATAAAACATTTCCAACAACATTCATCATAAATACTTTCACTAATGTGCCACAGTGTGGTGAACTCTCTGGTCGAACGTTCGCAAACATGCCCTAACATATCACTGTATTGTTATGTCAAATTTCATATCCAAATGTTTACAGGACTCTATTAACCCTGGCGATAAGATATGAAGAAAAAGGGTATGACACAAAAGCCAATGCCAAATAATATGTGTATAGCTAGGAAAAAAATTCTTTTACAACCGTATATTATGAATTCAATACAAACTAGCAATTATCTTTAGGAAACAAATGCCCATACCGATGGAACAATATCTGAAGTGCTTTATAGGAAGGTAAATAATATCGTAAATACATAGAAGGTTATTGCATTAAAAAAGAGTAACTAATTTTGATTGTTAGAGATAATAGATTGCCTCCTATGTTTCAGAAGTAAGTTTCCATTAATACAAACAGTGAAGCACATGCTAAAATTCATGACTCATTGCTTCTTCATATGATAGCAGCCAAACTGAAATACTATCAATTTTATACTTCATATATGTTCATGGTATTCATACCCATATTGCTTAACGTTGTTATATTTTTGTCTAGTTATTTAATAGGGTGCATGTTATGTATTTTAAATCTTGAACCATGCATATATTCAAAAAAAGATGAACTTCCCTAAAAAGGAAAAGAGTAGAAAGTAAATTGCACAAATCAGATTTAGGTAATACCAACTCCTAAATTAAACGAGTTGTATATCTACTTATATATATACAAATTCATATGGCCTTTTCAATGTTGTAATTAACATATTATTTGGCAAATTCTTTATAATTTTATGTAACAAGTAAAACTCAAATATGAATATAAAGATGTTAGATATAGTGCGTTAAAAAGGTACGGCTCTTAGTTATATTGGCGTCAACCCTAAGGTAATGCCTTACTCAGAACTGAGGCATTTCTTTATCATGATCGTAATTTTATGATTTTGGATATTGAATAAATAGGAATTGTGTTGAAATATCAAAGTAGAATTTGATTTCGAATTTGTTTTCTGTTTTATGTTTTCTTACATGAAGTAATGGGTAAATTCCCTACAGAAACTAAAACTATATATATAGTTCATATACATGTCATACAACAACATCAACATAATGCGACACCCAGACATATGCCATAGGTTTAGCGACAAAATATAGTTCACATAAGAAGGTTTATTTAAGGATTGCAGTGAGCAACAATCATCAAAATATTAAGCTTTAAAAATAAAAACTACAATATATCTGTATATTAACATTTGTACAATCCCACATTAGTAAAGAACCTGTTATAATAACAATTTTAACCATCAATTTGAATAAAGTAGAAAAAAATCAAGTATCCCTGTAAAAGGAAATATGGCATAGTTATTCTTAGAAAAATAGAAATATCAAACAAAATGTAAGATTTTAAATGGCAAATAAAGCATGATGAGAACGGTAAAAAAATACTCCATTATCCAAACTTCTTCATCATGATTAGAACGTGCATAATTTGCATTTAAATCAACTTCTTCTTCTGATAGATTTACTACAACTGAGATAGATGGACATCAAATTGATTATACTCTCCTTCATCGACTACATCACCAATCCCAACAATGCGTCTTTTGCAGGGAAGAATAACATAGACTTATGATCAGTTGGATCAATCACGTAAAAAACCTGTTTTTCTTCAAATGTCAAAATGAACGGATCATTATTGTAATGATCCAGAATTTATAACTAAATTGAAATTGAAATTTTTATTACTCAATTTAAATTATATGGTTAAGAATATTTAATAATTTTGATTGATTTTATTTGAATTATAAATGAGAATGATTATTAATAAGCCTGAATTTATTAATACTATTTGTCGTTCGATCGGATTTGTTAAACCACAACATGAATTAGTAGCATTAGAATGAAATGTTGCTCTTAGTTTTCATAACGTTTTAAGGTAAGTGCTACCAAAAGTTCACTTTTTCTCCTTCAGACAAGTGTAAGGACACTTGTATTTTTGCATGAAAACTTTCATGCATGCTTTCCACTTGCCCCTTTAGGTATCACACTCTCTTTACTTCACTTTTCCTATAAATATCACCCTTTCCTTCCACTTTTTCATTCATTCTCACTTCTCTCCTTTCTCTCTTCTTCTTAAAGCTTAAAGCCATGATTTCCATGGCATAAATCTTCCTCTTTTCCACCACTACCTTGCAAAAGTTCGTAGTCATATTCCTCCTCCTCCACCTCTTATAATAGAAAGAGAGAGAGATTAGTATATATTATATATACATTGGCGAAGAAGACGTTGCGCCGAAATACTGTCCGATGGTTCGCTCAACTAGGATTGCCTACCGTGAAGATTGAAAAGATGTGTGGAGAAAACTCATTAACCACAATTTACATATTTAATTAGTAGTTAGACTAATTTAAATATATTGATGAATTATTAATGATTAATGATGGTTGGTGTTTGTTGTGATGGACGATGGTTGTATAGTTTAGAACACACACTGTTAAGCGTTAGTGTTATAACGCTTGTGCACAGTTATGATTTATTTAATTATGTTGATGATGGTTGCTATGGATGTTTTATAATGGTTGTTGATGTTGTTTCGCACACATCATGACACAACAATTATGGTATCACATTGGTGATCGACAAATCTCCTTTGTAATTGGAAGCAATATCATTATTGAAATTAAAGGTTAATAATTGGGAAAGACCATATGTATGAATTCATATATATTGATAAAGTTCTTTAAATGAATAAATAAATACCGGAACATTCTAGGATGACAGAGAGGATAGTGTCTAGGCTTGGGTTTGGAAATATAGTTTCCTGCTCTCCCTGGCTATCCCTAACTGATTCGACGGATGGGATGGTTAATTTGCAGTTATTTGAATTTAGAAATAAAATTGGATTTTTAATAAAAATATTAAGTGAAAAATAAAGGCTGAATTTTAGATCCAAAATAATTTGGAAAGTCAATGTAAATTACTTTAAATGGTTTACATGAGTATATAATGGGTTTCTAAGGTGTTTTGAAATACTGAAGAATAGTTGTTATTACGGTTAAAATAGAGCTTGTCGCACAATGACAATTTGTGTATTTTAGTTACAAATTTAAACGCTTATAACTTTTGCAATCTAAATCGGATTTCCATGAAACGAAAAATGTCTGGTTTCCATTAGCATGAGGTTTCAAATGAGTGAAAGCAGATTTTAATTTCGAGTTATAATTTTCAAGTTATGTTTAAAACCGTTTTGAAAAGAGTCGCTGTAAGAGCAGTTGTCAACCATAACTATAAACAGTTGTTTTAAATGTTTTAAAATTATGGAAAAAATTTGTACCTTTATAAATTATGTAAAAGTGTTTTGAATTGTGAAGTTTTAAGTTTTGGCTAAGATAAACGATCAAAATAGTTAAGATAACTGTTTTGTAACGATTTTGTAATACCTTTGAAACGCTATTGTAACGCTTTCTTTGAAAACAATCCATTTTGACGTTTTAAACCTGCAAAATATTTTCCAAACGATAAGTTATGATTTTGTGGAATGTTTTCAAAGGTCCAAAAATATTGGAAATATTTTATGAAATTTAATTTAATATTAATACGGGTTTTCAATTTTAAATAATTAGATATGGTTGGAGATAAATCTTCGGATGTCTGGTATTAATTCGGTAGATGGTTACTCTTAATATTTGAGGAATTTAAAAGGTAGTTAATTGTTATTCCGGTTATAGTGTGAGTTAGATACGGAGATTAATACTGAGGATAAGTTGATGATATTTCTATCCATATATAATGTCAAAGAGTTCGATAAATCTTTTAAATAAGATACGAGTTCCCAATTTGATTGGGATAAGTTGGATAGAAATAATCTTCGGATATTTGATATGAAATTCTTTGGTGTAAACGTATACTATTTAAGGAATTTGGAAGATATTATTATTATATCGTTATTCCACTTATAGTATTCGTTGATTATGAGAATTGATATCGAATATAAGTAGATACAATTTCTGTGTAGCTTATGTTCAATATCGATTGATTTGGGTTTTTTGATGAATCATGTCTTCAATAATATCATTCTTGAAACCCAATGGGATTGAGTTATGGAAATTCATATCGTAATTTGGGGATTTAACCAAATATTTGATTTGAGGAAATTAAAAATAAGGAATTGGGACGGAAGAATAATCTTTTAGTTAAGATTACAGAATTGAATATTCGTAAACCAATTTAATTGGAAACTAGGGTTGAAATGTGGGGTAAGGGTTTTCAAAGGAAACAGGGTTTTTGATAACGAGTTATCAAATGGAAAATTAATTAAGGCTTTGAGGCTGAATTATCTTTAATTTAAGGGATGTGTTTTAAAAGAGAAAGGTTAAATATGGATTTTGATTAAAGAAGTTTAATTTAACAAAATCCAAGACGGAAGGAGATTTGGTTTAAAGCTGTGTGTTCCATAATTGTGTTTTTAAAAGTACGCTTATTATTTGGAAAGACCGGGATCGAATATATGTTCGAAAACCATTCCAAGTAATAATACGACGTTATGAAACAATTCAAGACTTGGGAAGAGACGAATGAAGACCGGGATCCTTTGAATTGTTTGGATTGATTGTTGATGTCTCGATTGGGCTGATCCCCCGGTACGAGGTTATAAGTGGCATGACATTTGAATATATTTGGAGATTTTCGGATTGGTGTTTCGTTCAGACCCCGAACGGACTTGTATGGATTGTGTATCTGACATTGTAATTAACTGCGTAGCACTGTTTTATCAATATATATCTGTTTCGTGGCGGAGAATTATTCTCTTGCTTAACACCCTTCTCTAAGACGTATAAGCTTAGAGGTTATATATTGGAAATCGGTGATGCGTTTTTAATTGATAATGTGGCATACTTAAGATATATGGTGAGCTATTGATGATCAAAGCATGGCTTATTTAAGCATAGCTTTATGTATCGTGACCTCGGCAAGCCTCACATCCCGGTAAATGGTCAAAGAGGAAGAAATGCGGCAAAGTTATAGGGTGTTGTCTCCATCTAGATAAATGGTATACTATGGTATGGAGCCCAGGTATTAACCTATGTGGTAAAAAGCATCTACTTTTGTGGTTGTTGTTGGGCGCGCTCGGAAAGGTCGGTAACGACCGGGAGATGGCATACTCTAAGTTACCCATTTAAGGGGTAACTCGGCCTTGTGTTGGCATGAGGAGCATTAGTTGATCCTCGAACATCTCTCTAGAGGTGTTCAAAATTTGGTTCGGAAGGAAGTTCCTTTACCTGGTCATTGTTGGAAACCCAATCTCCACTACGAGCCCGTACGATTTTGATTGTATACTATATGTCAGTATAATATATGGTACGTATGCGGGCTAGGATTGATATGTTTATTTTCAAAAGGATTTTTCACACTATATTATAGTATTGAAAGAGGATTTTCACGTATCAAGCATTTTTGACTATCATAAGGAGAAACCTTGCCCATGAGTGCGTTTACATTGTGTGTGTGCCGCGAGACATTATGGTAGTTTCATTTTTCAAAAGTCATTGCGAATTTCTATGCACGGGAATTCATATGGAATAAACCCGTTCCGCATTAGCGGCGTGGTTCGTTGAATTACCCAACTTTAAAATGACTCCTAAATAACAACAGTTTTTGAGTTCTCACACCAGTCCCATAACTGACCTGGAGTTTATTGTTCCCTCACCTAAACTCCGGGTGCCTATAATTTTTACACGGGCAGCCTAGTAGTTTGGTTCGCAGATTTAGCCTTGGAGTTGATTGGAGCAGGATTCTGGTTTTAGCTAGAACTATATGTTTTGGAGCATTCACATTCTTCCGCTGAATTAGTATTTCTTCCGCTGTGAAATCGATGTACTCTGATGTATTCCTTGTAACTCTGATGTTATATTATGATAATGAAATGAAAAGTTCTGTTATTTTTGTGCAAATATGTAAGTACCTATAACAATCCGTCTTTATGAACGGTTTAAGTTGGTTTAATTACCGGCGAGAACGGGCACAAAGTCGGGTCGTTACAAATTGGTATCAGAGCTTTGGTTTATACAAAGCAATGGGTACGACATATTTGAACAAAATAAGGACTCGTCAGAGTTATGATATCTCATTAGAGATAGGGTTAGGAATACCCTAGAATGAGATTTGGGAATATTACGCTTGAGAGAGCGTTCGTTACCGCAAAATCAATGTGTTTTGAATTAGAATGGAATTTATAAGTCGAAAACTTACTTATGGAAATATTAGAAATTTTCCTTAACTCATAAATTGGTAGGCACTTATAATTTTATATGAGAATAAATAACTTAAGTGAGCAAAACCTTTAAAAGGGAAATTAAGGGAATGTTAGGTTGCACCGGAACATAAAATAAAAATTCATTCACCATTTTGGATAATCTATTTCTGGGTAGATAAGTAAGAACAAGAATAACCCCAGTTATGTTGATTAAATAAATTTTGGAATAATTTGGGTAGAGAATTCAAAGTACGAATATTAATGAGTATAAAATTTAACTTGTAAATGGATTAGTACGGGATTGGAAACAATTTAAAAAAAAATTGAAATAGAATGAGTGTTCTTGAAATATAATTCTACCTCTTCGCTTGTCACTGGGTTTAGCTTGACTCATTGTCATCTTTTGATAATCAATATCTCCCTGACTGTCATACTTGGATTTTTGTTCAATTTAATTCTTAAGTCCTTCTTTTTGCACTGTTTTGACCAAACCATGGACAGGTAGATTAGTGACATGGTTTTGAATTTGAAGCAAGTATTTTGAACTTGAACATGAATTTGTGATAAGTGCAAAAGGAATTCCAAAATGATATTTTTCCAAGGTAATTAGATGTTTTGAGAAAAGGATTATTTATTTAAGGATTTGGATTCAAAATAATTTTGAGAAATTTGAGGTATAAACACTTAGTGTTATGTAAACCATGGATTCCATAGCTTTATTGGTAAGTTAGAAAGATGATTTCTAAATTGTAAATTTTCTTAGGGTTGTAGACATCTATGTACTAGACAGTATCTATCCCAGTTTCTCCTTTGTGGTTGTGGTAGCAGCTCTGGGTCTAACCCAGAAAATTCGATTATGAACATAACCAGTGACAACCCTAGTAATCATGAAATTATATAAACCTCTACCTTTAATGAGAATCAGATAAAGTATCTTGAGAATGATATGGGCCTTGGTTTTGACCATTACATTTCCGATATGTTAAGAGAGAAATGGGAATTTAAACTGGTAAAGGAGTTTAAATTTACTCGTCTTCCTTTTCGAGGACGAAAAGTTTTAAGGGGGAGGGGGGTGAATGTAATGATCCAGAATTTTTAACCAAATTGAAATTGAAATTTTTATTACTCAATTTGAATTTAACATAAATATATATGGTTAAGAATATTTAATAATTTTGATTGATTTTATTTGAATTATAAATGAGAATGATTATTAATAAGCTTGAATTTATTAATAATATTTGTCGTTCGATCGGATTTGTTAAACCGCAACATGAATTAGTAGCATTAGAATGAAGTGTTGCTCTTAGTTTTCATAACGTTTTAAGGTAAGTGCTACCAAAAGTTCACTTTCTCTCCTTAAGACAAGTGTAAGAACACTTGTATTTTTGCATAAAACTTTCATGCATGCTTTCCACTTGCCTCTTTAGGTGTCACACTTTCTTTACTTCACTTTTCCTGTAAATCTCACCATTTCCTTCCACTTTTTCATTCATTCTCACTTCTCTCCTTTCTCTCTTCTTCTTAAAGCTTAAAGCCATGATTTCCATGGCATAAATCTTCTTCTTTTCCACCACCACCTTGCCAAAGTTCGTCATCATATTCCTCTTCCTCCTCTTATAATAGAAAAAGAGAGAGAGATTTGTATATATTATATATATATTGGTGAAGAAGACGTTGCGCCGAAATACTGTCTGACGGTTCACTCAACTAGGATTGCCTACCGTGAAGATTGGAAAGCTGTTTGGTGAGAACTCTTTAACCACGATTTATATATTTAATTAGTAGTTAAACTAATTTAAATATACTGATGAATTATTAATGATGGTTGATGTTTGTTGTGATGGACGATGGTTGTATAGTTTAGAACACACACTATTAAGCATTAGTGTTATAACGCTTGTGCACAATTATGATTTATTTAATTATGTTGATGATGGTTGCTACGGATGTTTTATAATGGTTGTTGATGTTGTTTCGCACACATCATGACACAACAATTATGGTATCACATTGGTGATCGACAAATCTCCTTTGTACTTAGAAGCAATATCATTATTGAAATTGAAGGTTAATAATTGGGAAAGACCATATGTATGAATTCATATATATTGATAAAGTTCTTTAAATGAATAAATAAATACCAGAACATTCTAGGATGATAGAGAGGATAGTGTCTAGGCTTGGGTTTGGAAATATAGTTTCCTGCTCTCCCTGGCTATCGCTAACTGATCCGACGGATGGGATGGTTAATTTGAAGTTATTTGAATTTAGAAATAAAATTGGATTTTTAATAAAAATATTAAGTGAAAAATTAAGGCTGAATTTTAGATCCAAAATAATTTGGAAAGTCAATGTAAATTACTTTAAATGGTTTACATGAGTATATAATGGGTTTCTAACGTGTTTTGAAATACTGAAGAATAATTGTTATTACGGTTAAAATAGAGCTTGTCGCGCAATGACAATTTATGTATTTTAGTTACAAATTTAAACGCTTATAACTTTTGCAATCTAAATCGGATTTCCACGAAACGAAAAACGTTTGGTTTTCATTAGCAAGAGGTTTCAAATGAGTGAAAGCAGATTTTAATTTCGAGTTATAATTTTCAAGTTATGTTTAAAACCGTTTTGAAAAGGGTCGTTGTAAGAGCAGCTGTCAACCATAACTATAAACAGTTGTTTTAAATGTTTTAAAAATATCTAAAAAAATTGTAAAATCGTTATAAATTATGTAAAAGTGTTTTGAATTGTGGGGTTTAAGTTTTGGCCAAGATAAACGATCAAAATAGTTAAGATAACTATTTTGTAACGCTTTTGTAATACCTTTGAAACGCTATTGTAACGCTTTCTTTGAAAACAATCCATTTTGATGTTTTTAACCTGCAAACTATTTTTCGAACGATAAGTAATGATTTTGTAGAATATTTTCAAAGGTCTAAAAATATTGGAAATATTTTATGGAATTTAATTTGATATTAATATGGGTTTTCAATTTTAAATAATTAGATATGGTTGAAGATAAATCTTCGGATGTTTGATATTAATTCGGTAGATGATGACTCTTACTATTTGAGGAATTTAAAAGGTAGTTCACTATTATTCCTCTTATAGTGTGAGTTAGATACGGAGATTTATATTGAGGATAAGTTGATGATATTTCTTTCCAAATCTAATGTCAAAGAGTTCGATAAATCTCTTAAATAAGATACGAGTTCCCAATTTGATTGGGATAAGTTGGATAGAAATAATATTCGAATATTTGATATGAAATTCTTTGTTGTAAACGTGTACTATTTGAGGAATTTGGAAGATATTATTATTATATCATTATTCCACTTATAGTATTCGTTGATTATGAGAATTGATATCGAATATAAGTAGATACAATTTCTGTGTAACTTATGTTCAATATCGATTGATTTGGGTTTTGTCGTGAATCATATCTTCAATAATATCATTCTTGAAACCCAATGGGATTGAGTTATGGAAATTCATATCGTAATTTGGGGATTCAGCCAAATATTTGATTTGAGAAAGTTAAAAATAAGGAATTGGGAAGGAAGAATAATCTTTTAGTTAAGATTACAGAATTGAATATTCGGAAAACAATTTAATTGGAAACTAGGGTTGCAATGTGTGGTAAGGGTTTTTAAAGGAAACAGGGTTTTTGATAATGAGTTATCAAATGGAAAATTAATTAAGGCTTCGAGGCTGAATTATCTTTAATTTAAGGGATGTGTTTTAAAAGAGAAAGGTTAAATAAAGATTTTTTTTAAACAAGTTTAATTTAACAAAATCCAAGATGGAAGGAGATTTGGTTAAAAGTTGTGTGTTCCATAATTGTGTTTTTAAAAGTACGCTTATTATTTGAAAAGATCGGGATCGAATATATGTTCGAAAACCATTCCAAGTAATAATACGACGTTATGAAACAATTCAAGATTTGGGAAGCGACGAATGAAGACCGGGATCCTTTGAATTGTTTGGATTGATTGTTGATGTCTCGATTGGGCTGATCCCCCGGTACGAGGTTATAAGTGGCATGACAATTGAATATATTTGAAGATTTTCGGATTGGTGTTTTGTTCAGACCCAGAACGGACTTGTATGGATTGTATGTCTGACATTGTAATTAACTGCATAGCACTGTTTTATCAATATATATCTGTTTGGTGGCGGAGAATTATTCTCTTGCTTAACACCCTTCTCTAAGACGTATGAGCTTAGAGGTTATATATTGGAAATCAATGATGCGTTGTTAATTGATAATGTGGCATACTTAAGATATGTGGTGAGCTATGGATGATCAAAGCATGGCTTATTTAAGCATAGCTTGGTGTATCGTGACATCGGCAAGCCTCGCATCCCAGTAAATGGTCAAACAGGAAGAAATGCGGCAAGGTTATGGGGTGTTGTCTCCTTCCAGATAAAATGTGTACTATGGTATGGAGCCCAGGTATTAACCTATGTGGTAAAAGCATCTACTTTTGTGGTTGTTGTTGGGGCGCGCTCGGAAAGGTCGGTAACAACCGGGAGATGGCATACTCAGGCGTACTCTAAGTTACCCAGTTAAGGGGTAACCCGGCCTTGTGTTGGCATGAGGAGCATTAGTTGATCCCCGAACATCTCTCTAGAGGTGTTCAAAATTCGGTTCGGAAGGAAGTTCCTTTACCTGGTCATTGTTGGAAACCCAATCTTCACTACGAGCCCATACGATTTTGATTGTATACTATATGTCAGTATATTATATGGTACCTACGCGGGCTAGTATTGATATGTTTACTTTCAAAAGGATTTTTCACACTATATTATAGTATTGAAAGAGGATTTTCACGTATCAAGCATTTTTGACTATCATAAGGAGAAACCTCGTCCATGTGTGCCTTTAATTGTGTGTGTGCCGCGAGACCTTATGGTAGTTTCATTTTTCAAAAGTCATTGGGAATTTCTATGCACGGGAATTCATATGGAATAAACCCGTTCCGCATTAGCGGCGTGGTCCGTTGAATTACCCAACTTTAAAATGAATCCTAAATAACAACAGTTTTAGAGTTCTCGCACCAGTCCCACGACTGACCTGGAGTTTATTGATTCCTTACCTAAACTCTGGGTGCCCATAATTTTTACATGAGCAGCCTAGTAGTTTGGTTCGCAGATTTAGCCTTGGAGTTGATTGGAGCAGGATTCTAGTTTTAGCTAGAGCTATATGTTTTGGAACATTCACATTCTTCCGCTGAATTAGTATTTCTTCCGCTGTGAAATTGATGTACTTTGATGTATTCCTTGTAACTCTGATGTTATATTATGATAATGAAATGAAAAGTTCTGTTATTTTTGTGCAAATATGTAAGTACCTATAACAATCCGTCTTTATGAACGGTTTAAGTTGGTTTAATTACCGGCGAGAACCGGTCACAAAGCTGGGTCGTTATAATTATCATGGCTTACTCGATCAATATCAAAAGCTATGAATCCATGTTCATCCACTCGTAAAGCGCGATGGTTATCAACCCATTTACACTAAAATAGAGGAACTGTGAAGTCCTTGTACTCAAGTACCCAAATATTATCATTTACCCCATAATATTACATTGTCACATTTGTTGGTTTATTATCTTTAACACTAGCAAATTCTCTTGTAGACTCTATGTGTGACGGCCTGCCCCGCACCAGCCAACATTTCCAATGAAAGTGCGCTGTGCCAATGCCCGACTAGCACGGGACGGTCGCCAAAGAAAGGAAAAGAAAGGAATTTGAACTAGCAAGGAACCTGTAGTATATCTCATAGCGCATGGAACAAAATACAATAATAACATAACTCTGACATAAAGCAGGTGAGACAGTGCATAAGCTGAAAACTAAACCATCAAAGCAGCGAAAAATCCAAAATACAGCTTATGTTCCACATCATCATTATTACAACTTTTAAAACTGTCTCCAAAGCAAAATAAAAAAGGTACACTACTAATGTCCAAAGTAGTGACCAGCAGCGACACAGGGAGATTATATATATATATATATATATATATATATATATATATATATCATACGTAGAAGCCTCCTGCTCGTCTTCGGTACAGCTACTCGTACATAATCACCTGACTTGTCTCTAGTCTGCCCGTTTAAGAGCACCCAGAGTAATAAGAAGAGACATAAAACTCTGGGTCAGACAAAAGTCCGGTATGAGTGATAAGCAACAAAGCAAAACAATAACAGGTATACTAAGCCATACCTGAACCTGCAACCAAAGAGTTAGCACAACAAGACGTACAATACTCTAAGGTGACACTAACATATGGTGTAAAGATATGGGGGTGGGGGTGTGCATGTCATAGTGATGTCAAACAATCAAACATAGCAACCATCCTCGCATCTCTCACTCAGTGCGTAAAGCATACGATATCCACCGCTTTGAACACTCAAATCCTTGCTATGATCACTCTGCCCCATGGAGCCATGGCGACTCCACTGCACTGATCCATAGCCACTAGTCCTTGCTATGTCCACTCTGACCCATGAAGCCATGACGACTTCGCTGCACTGGCTCATAGCCATGCTACGATCACTCTGCCCCACGGAGTAATAACTACCCCACTGCACTGATCCGTAGCCTAACATTCGTCTCTCGATGGTGAATCAAAGTTATGGATGTCGACAACTCCTTAGCACACATCCCACAGCAAAGTCCAACTCATGAAGTTAACTCGTTGGTTCCCATCTGGATGTTGAGTCACAACTTCTCATTTGGACTACCTTTGTATATCGGGTTTTGGTCTCCTCCGGATCGGTTCAATATTTTCTCTTCACCTTGCCTCGGATCGATTCGTGAATCATGTTGCTCCCCAGTTCGGTTCGGTCTCCTTCCTCTCGTGGTCAAGCTCCAGGTCGTGGTCCACATCCCCTGGTGGTTCGGTTTGTGATGAGCTCCTCCAGTTCGGTCCTCCTCCCCAAGCACTTCGGGTCGGGTCGAGTTCCTTAAATCCATTCGTGGTACATCGGTTCGGGTCATGGCTCCATCACCAGCTCGTGGAAGGGGGTTCGAGTCGGGAGTTCATCTTGTGAGTCTCCGGTTGGTTCGTGGCGTATAATCCAAGCCAAGTCACGGTACCAAAATCTCGAGTGGGTCTGTTCGATGCCACCAGTCACAAGCGGGTCGGTTCGGTGGGAAGGGGCGATCCGATCTGGTCCCTGTACAGTTTTCCTGCTACTCTTCCAACGACTGTTTTTACGCCATACGATGGCGTTTTCAACCATTTTAACTATTCTAATTAATCACAAAGCATACCATACAGTCATAGCAACATATAGAATTGACCATAAACACCAAAACAACAATTTGATATGTCAAAATGAATCAAACATGCCCAAAACCCATATTTTCCACTTAAGCATATTTAAGCAAATCTAATGATAGGATTAGCAAAATTTAACCAAATTAACCCAAACCTATATCAGAGCCCTAAAATAATATTTTAGAATTTTACAAATTTTTCCATATTTTTCAGAGTTATAATTTCGCTAATTAACAATAATCCCCATAATTAGTCGTAGTTAGTGAAAAACAATGCAAATCACTCACCTTAGCCACGAATAAAACTTAGATCTGAAATTATCTCTGATTCAGGTCGAATCTCTATGCAACAAAGCAGCTCGAACTCTGATTTGGTGTTATTTCTCTTTGATTTGACATAGATTAGCTTAATCCTTGATTAAACGGTGATTAGAAGGTGTTTTAGGAGTTGAAGGCCATTGTTAGGGTTGAAGAGAGGTAAGTGACGGCTGGAAAATGACAACGAAAAGGTTTCTCTAACACTAATCAGCCCTCATATAGCTTTAATCCCGAAATCCCCCAACGGGCGTAGCTGCTAATCACTCTGTTAAGCCCAATTAAGCTGTTTTTCACCTTGTAAACCTTGTTTCAACCATATCTCCCAAACGGTAAGTCCGTTTGGCAAATGTGACCACTCTACGGAAAGGTAAACCATCATCCGGATCTAATGGAAGTGGTTTCAGATCAAAATTCTTTACCAATCAAAAGTTATGGCCAAAACATGATCAGATAGGGGCAAAACAGTCATTTAAAAATCGACAAAAATCGTGAACATGGGAAATGACCTCAGTAGTCGTTCCCCAAAGTTACACGACTATACGACTTCATATGATAATGAAATAAATATTCTATGATCCTCCGATGCGTAGAATGCGAGTCGTTACACTATGACACTAACTCCGCTATTTTACATTTTTCTCTTTCATCCTGATGCTTTATATAAAAATCATACCGCTAATATCATATCCTTCATAAAATCTGACTTGAAATTTAGGTCTATATTCCAACCATTTATTTGTATCGTAAATATTATAATTTTGTAAGACAACTGAGGCATTACCCTATCTTTAAACCATATGACGAAGGAGCGGTTATATTCATTTGTCAACCAATTTTTAGTTTTGAAGGATTTTGAGAATTTAGAATTGTTATGTGCTTCTCTAAGTAAGGATGAAGCTCATTAAGGTATTGTAAAACAAGTAGGTGAGGCTTTGTGAAACATTTCATCACCACTTGAAATCAACTTACCCGCAGTTGTGCCATGACCGTCAAGTTGCCCTTCATACCGAAACTTTCCAATAGGTTCAACGCTAATTAAGTATTGAGTGACAAATTCAATAACCTCCTCAACTACAGTACCTTCTACGATACTAGCTTCAAGTCTATATCTATTCTTTATTTTTCTTTTAAAATTCCCATGTGTATTGTGATGACCTAGATTTTCGATACCTTTTGAGCTGACCAAACAACACCAGTCCAACCCAAATTGTACTAGGAATCCAGATGTCAGTAGAAAGAATTTAGAGGATGAGATAAGAAAGAAAGAAATATTAGAATAGAAGAAATAAGAAAAAAACACAACAGAATTAGAGTCTCACATCGCAGCGGAACAAAATATAATATAGAAATAAATCTTTATTGATAGCTTGAATAAAAACTTACAATCATCACAGTACATCAATACAGATCTAGAAAGTTATAATATTCTGTCATCATATACACCACACAGCGAAATAGTAACTAATACATCTGAACTCCTCCAGCACATCTTCTGAACTTCGTAGTATCCGAAAACCTGAACCTGTAAAACTCAGGCTAACCCAAGCATTACAAACGCCGGATCAGTCTGATGAACCAGAGTGAGAAAAACTCGCAAAGTTTAAAGGGAATCATCCAATCTTGATTTTCAAGTTCAAAATCTTTTCAAAAGAAAAATAATAATCATAAGACCAAATCCACACATAAATACGGACGGTTTTTCCCTTACGATAATGCAAAACATTTTGAAATTATATAATTATATATATATACATATTCTAATATTATAATAGTGTCTAAATACAAATAAATAACAATCTAGCAGAACGCTTACATCTCACGCTCCACATATATAGTATAAAATCAAAACCGCAGGCTCTTATTGGAGATTGGATTCCGACTATGACAAGGTATGGAACCACCTTCTGATAGTGTATCCCTATAGAGGAATACACTGGGTTCAATAAGAACATTTTGCAACCCGGCCACATATGACCAACCACTCATTTCGCTTGAGTGTATCGAATGTATATCACCAACAGTTAGGATCAGAAACTGTTTCCCGAAAAAGGACAGCATCGATAGATTAAAGAAGGAAATGGAATTTCTCTAGATAGGTGAGCGACCCACTTAGCCATGCTACCTGCCCGATTTTTGTCATTTCCCGGTTGTGAGGCTTGAGGTTTGAATTACCATTCCAAGATAGCACACCACCATTCACTTTGAATGCCACATCGTCAAATCCGCCAAATCACTAATTGACGCACACAAAAACACCCTGGGTGTTAGCTACCACCAACAGAAGTACGTTTGTAAACAATCAATGTATGCAACTCTTAAGAAATACTCTGTCAGATATTCGTCCATTCAAGTCATCCAGGAACAGGATGAACCGAAGGCACTCTCCTATCACATCCTAGGAATCACCCTATGGATTGGTAGCGAGTAGTCCTTGCAAATCCGTAGATTTCAATTTTGACAAATTCACAATATATCTTTGGCCGCTAAACCAGAGATTATAAGTCATTCTGTCGTTTTATGAAAATTCACGGTCTTTACTTGCTCCATCTCAATCAGTATCTGATATCTTCAATGTTTACATATTCATTGGTCGGAATGATTTTTGAATATAAATTCGATCTCGGTCTTTCCGTACCAACAATCGTATTTGCCACATATGATAATCGATTATTTAACTATCAAATAAACAATTATTCAATCATGGAAATACAATGAATTCATTGATTTAGTGCTCAGCATCATTTGGCCCTTTTTATTATAAATAATTAATGGATGATTATATAAACTTCTAAATCTTTTAATATTTTAAAATACGGTATTTACTTCTTATTAATATAAGAGTCTTCTCAAAACAATATTATTTTATTACTTTGAACAACATATTATAGTCACATCCAGTTAACCATTTAACTATCATTTCAAAATATTAGTTACAACATATACATGCATTTCTAAACTGCAACATTCACCGGTCTCTAACCGTAAATGGGTAGGCTAATAAATCCCCTAAGTATCAACCCCGAAGACCGAAATCAACATTAGATTAATACTCAGAAAATCACTCAACTCAACAAATCTCCAGTTAGGTCCCAATTCTTATCTTAATTTGTTATCAGCCCATATTATCACACTTCTGATCTAATTCAACCATTATCCACTTTTGAAAATCTCACTTCAATTCCAGAATTAAGTAACGTTAATTTTAATCTTAACGTTTTAGCCTTACACTCCTTTTATAAACATTGTTTATAAAACTCAGGTTTAATATAAAACCTCATTTATCCGCTTTCCTTTACTTAATTCAAATATTGCTTAAACGTTCATTTGAGTTACCACATTTGCTCAAAATTCTCTTTTTATGACTTTGTTATAAAACTTGGATTCAATATAAAACTCATTCATAACATCTTATCAAAATTCAACTAAAAATTCATTTCAATTTTTACTGAAATGGATTCCATTTAACATTTGCCTGTTAAATTATTATCAATAAAATAATAATTTACTTCTTCATTAACTATCATAAAAATAGTTAAGTTCTTTATTAACTAATAAATAGTAAATCACATTTTCAAATCTTATTTAATTAATACAAATATTCATTAATCTATTTTCTTAGATCAATAACTAATTCCAATTAAATTAGATGACTCAAACCATGATTATCTCGTTAATCAACTCCAGTTAGTCTTCCTTTTAAATTAATTAATAATATAATTAATTTAATTAAATCTCATTTAATTGTCTTTGGAAATAATCCACCTCCTAACTGTTATTTCATTTTCTGCTCTTCTGAATTAAAATCTTATTACGAAAACATTTAATAACTACTTATAACTTAAATAATAAAGCATAAACATTTAATTTCTTTATTAAACTTTTATTTAAAATAATAGATTTCAAATCCATCTTCAGTTGTAAAAATAAAATTTACAACTTCATTACCGTTGATACATCTGACGATATATTTATATTTATAAAACCATTGATTTACAGGCCAACCGCTGCCGATTACTCAACCAATACTGTCCATTGGTTAAAACAAAACAAACATTGAATTTCAAGTCAACGGTCAATAACTAAATCAATCACCCAATCAGAACAGTTCATATAATGCTAATAAATAATCATTAATATATTTAAGGAATCCAGTTGGATCCCTCTAACCTATTTTCCCTGCAATCAAATACGTTATCTCAAACAAAATCATCTATTTCAATAAACAGATATAATATTCAATAATCGAACAATAACAGCAATCCAAAAGTCCACATCTCAATTTAATACGTTTATATTTTTTATAAACGTAACCAACGAGGTAAGTTATCTCAATTGGAAATAATCATTAAAAATAACAATTAGTTTAATATTAAATTAAATAAACGTTTAATTTAATTAGTTCAATGAACATATATAAATAAATTCAACCATCATCCAATAACAAACAACCATAGCATACAAATATTGTAACCCAACTTATATAAAATATAAGTGGGATAAAACTGAGTGAGTAAACTCACCTTGATTTTTGTGTATTCGCTGTAGCGGTTTGGTTACGGTTAAATTAAACAGTTGTTTAATTTAACTTTAAATTAAACAGTTGTTTAATTTAACTTTAAATTACAGCTATTTTTGTCTTTATCCAAAACAATTCCATGATCTTCTGTCCTTCAATACGGTTCCAGCGCAAATTGTTTCGTTCCAGTCTGATGACATACGAGATATATATGTTAGTGTTATAAGTTACAAAATTTTAAATTAACTAATTAATCTATTAGTTAACGTATATATATATTGGTTTATTTATATACGGTTATCAGTTAACAAACGTTCATTGGGCAAGAATTTCGAATACACAACGGATGGGCACAATATATATATATATATATATATATATTTGAAAATTGGTTCACTTTATTTCAAAACCAATAAAACCTATTTTATAAGCCTCGTTAAAACCTCATAATCCCCCTAGTGGGTACCTTATAAGGAAAAAGAGTACTCATAAAATAGGTATACATCATAAGAAAAGTGTAAGCATTACATGAGAGTTAAAACATAAAACATAAAGCAAATAAAGTTCAAACTATCCCTATCAGCCCAAAGCCATGTAACCGCTTCACCAGGTCAACCGGTATCCTTCAACTCTATACCCCATCTGCCAAGTATCCTCTCACTTCTTCCATCTCTTTTAGTACGGCTGCCATTGTTATTTACCAAAAATTTGATTTCTCTTTCGATTTTCCAGAGACAAACTGATGGTTCCAGTCTTCTGTTGTGAAAAATCCTCAAATTCCTTTCTTTCCAGATGAAGTAAATCGTTGTAGATAAGGAGGCACATGCCAAATCCTTCAATTGACCTTTTTCTTTGAAATTGTCATGAATCAGCATCACTTCATCTTTCAATTCTCCCATATTCAGCGAAAGATCCAACCTTTGCTTCAGTGAAAGCCATATAAAAGCTGAATAATCACATGAGAAGAAGATATGCTGAATTGACTCAGGATGACTGTTGCAAAGAGAGCATATCGGATCTGATATGTTGCTATACTGTTGGATTTTGTCCTTCCTATTTAATCTGCCAAGAAAAGCAAGATAAGTAATAAAGGACATTTTTTTACTATTTTTCCATGCCAAATTACAGAAAGGGATTTATCTTGATGTTCATGGTTTCGTAGCAGATCCCATGCTTTATGGAATGAAAACTGTCCTCCTTCACACCATTCGTATACATCATGGATTTTATTTGGAAAAGTAGAAATGGAGCTTATCTCTTCAATCACTTCTCTTGTGGCCGGGTGGATTTCAGGTATAAAGTTATCATTCCTAATTATGTAGCTTACTTTCTGATTTGCATTACCAATTAAATTCAGTCGGTCAAAACCAAGAATGTCCACTAGAATCTTACAATTAATCCAAGGTTCATGCCATAGATTTGTGTCATCCCCTGTAGTAATTGTTTTGTTAAATAACTGCTTAGACCTAGTTCTTAACTTTAAAAGAGCCTTCCAAGTTGAAGATGCATTGTTATCACTAGAGATTGACCAGAAAAATCCATTATTGCAATATTTATAATGCATCCACTTACTCCAAAGTGATGAATTAGATAAGAATTTCCAAAGCAATTTTACACTAGCTGCTCTTTGAGGTCAGATAACAATTTCAAACCAACTCCACCTTCAGATTTTGGTCTACACAAATTTTGTCATGAAACTTTGTGAGATGCACCCCCCCAAAAAAAAATCAGCACATAAAGATTGGATCTTATCTATTGTATATTCAGGGATTTGGTAAATAAAAATCCAATATAAAATAATGGGAGTGATGACAGAATTTATCAGTTCAGCCCTTCCTGCAAAACTAAGCAATTTAGTTTCCCAACTATTTATTTTTCTTTGAATTTTTTGTATTAGGGAATTACATTCTGAATAATGTAGATAATTGGATGATAGAGGTACCCCTAAATACTTGATTGGTAAAAATCCTTGTTAAAATCCCAAAATTTGAAGAATCTGATCTGCATTTATTACTGAACTACTGAAAAAGACTTTAGTCTTAGTTGCATTGACATTAAGACCAGCATAAATACTTAAATTCTGAAAAATCTTCTTAAGGGTCTGAGCATTTGCAATAGATGATTTACCAAATATCATGAGGTCATCAGCATACAATAGATGAGAGACTATAGACTGAACTGAATTACTTGGTTGAAAATTCTTTTCTAGAGTTGCTACATACATCATGTAAGAAAAGTATTGTATGGCAATTGAAAACAAATAAGGGGACAAAGGGCCACCCTGTCTTATGCCCCTATTAGAAGTAATGAAACCCTTAGGCACACCTTGTATCATGATTGAATAAGTTGTTGTAGACATGCATTCATATATTATGTTTATAAAATGAGTAGGAAATCTCATTTTAGACATTATGAAGCATATAAATTCTCTATTCACACAATCATAAGCTTTCTGCTGATCAACCTTGACACACATTTTAGGCATCCCCTTTTTCTTAAAATCCCTCAACAACTCATGAGCTAGCAGAATATTTTCTCCAATATATCTACCATAAATGTAACACCCCGCAAATTCTATAACTGTGAAATTAGCAAATTAAAGTATAATTCATCTGAAATCAAAGAACTAAGGGAAACGGGATACGCCATTGCGTTCGTCTCGGAAAAATACGCGAAATAGAGTCCGAGTTTTCGAAAAACGGAATCCGTATGAAGAAGATATGGCCTTCGGAAGTTTGAGAATCAAGTTTAAATTCAAACAGAATAAATCAGGTTTAAGTTCGAAAATGGGGCCCAATGGGCCAGGGCGGAAAACACCCGCCTGACCCACCAAGTCGACTGGGCTGTCGACCTGGTCTAACCAGGTCGACAGGGCTGTCGACAGGGGTGTCGACCTGGTCCAGACCCAGGTCGAGCCCAGTCTAACCCGGCTGGCCTATTCTCTATGTGGTCGATTTTCTGTGGTCTGCTTTGTCACTAGGGCTAGGTGGCAAGTTTTAATTGGTCTCTCCTTAGAATGAATGGCTACGATCAATCCAAGCAACATCAAGGGTCCTAATCAGTTCCTAACCTCTATATAAACAACCCTAGACTAAACCCTAATCTATTCATTCAAAAATAAGAACATAGCCGCCATGTTGCTGAGGAACGACTAGGAGTAGCCACCAAATTGGAGAGAGGATTAGGAGGAAGATTCTAAAGCTTAAAGCAACCTAAACAAATCAATTCAACAAAGGAATTTGCGTCTTCAATCCCTAAATTAGAGAATTCATCACACCATTGTAAGTAGAGTATTACTTTGGTATGAATAAACAATTGTGTTGGTTTGTATGCTTGAATTGTGGCAATAAAGTTATTCATATTTGTGCGTTCTTATCAATTTGAAATATTATATACGTTTGGATATTCTTGAATTATGTTATTCATGTTATAAAGAACTACATGCGGTAGTTCTATGCAAGTATACGTTTGGAATATTTCGCAAATTATGTAATCCATGTTGAAGCTACATGTATGTAGTTGATTTAAATTTATGCAAGTTTGGGGTTTTGCTACTATGCCATCATGATGTATATTTTTGTGCATAAATCATTTTGTAAGTAATTAGAACAAGTTTGGTTATTATAATCCATAGGAAATTGTGTTGAGAATTTGGCATCATGTATTAAGCCATGCTTTTGTACTAGAAAATCTATTTGCAAACTTATGAATATGGCTAAGCTATGAATGATATTTGGCATAATTGAAATCCATGATTAAGTCTATCTTGTTTACAAGAATTATATGATGACATATGTGGTACACGGCTAGGTTAGGTTCAAAAAGTCCCTTTTGTAAGGTTACATGACTAAAGTAAGAATCATGATTTCATGTTAGAAATATTTATGCCATGAACAAATTTAACTATACATATGCCATGCTTATGTTTGACATTATGCTATGCTTATGCTAGAAATATTTATGCCATGCTTATGTTTGACATTATGCCTAAATAAAAATATAGGTTCATGTGTCAATAATGATATCTCAATTACAAGTTCACATGCTTTGATTCATGTCACCTATGTTTTATGACCAAAGTATATGTCACTACTATGCAAGTACACCAGTTTCTATTTTGTATTCCCAACGTCATATTGCAAGTTCATACGCTCACCTTCCCCTTTTTGTGTATGTAATTACGCCATAAGCCTCCCCTTTTCGCATGGCTAAATTGGGCTTTAAAAGGCTAAGCCCAATATATATATAAACAGACGTGTAAAACGGGGGAAAATAACGTTGGGTTAAAGTTAATTAATGAATGAAAATATAAAATAGAAGGGCCCAAATTCAAGTATGGGTTGGGCCCATGATTGGTGTAACCTTTACACCATTAACTTAATAATGGGCCGCAAATATTTACATATAAATAAAGAAGAAAGACAAAATATGTAAATGTAGAACATACGATGTGTTTAACCCGAGGTTGGATTGAGTTGTGATGTAAACCTGCCCGGAACCGCCCGGCTGTCCAGTAGTCACAACAATACCTATCCAATGTGGGAGGTTAAACATGGAGCCCAGCAAGGACCCGAGGTTAGACTGAGTTGTGGCGTAAGACTGCCCGGAACCAACCGGCAACAGGCAGCCACAACAATACCTGTCTAATGTGAGAGGTCAGGGCCTTAATAAGACAATTAAGGCTGAGTCAGGATTGATAGGATTAAGTGAACTAAAGACTTAATCAAAATGGAACATGCTAAACAAAACGGACTGGTGGGGGTTAGGTTAGGAAACACTTAACCAACTTAGCATGTTGGCTAGAGATAGAAAACCTAGTAACGGGGGACCCTTTTCAGCAGTAACCCTAGAAGGTGTATCAGGATACCCTGAAACTAGGCAGGATGGGGCACGATTACTGGGCTGATTGTAAGAGGTCAAAAGCGACGGCGGTGGTGTAGCAGTGTAGGTTCTAACGGGGTGCGGGCGTGCACACACTCCGGCGCAGAAAAATAAAGCACTGGACGCCAGTAGCATACCTATGCATTCTAAGGTTGTGTCGGGCCGCTGCCAGGGGACTTGATACACCCCATGGTGGGACCAGCATAGGTAACTACAACATCGGGGGCCGTAAGACACATGTAACTATGCGAGTAGGAGCCGATCATCATAGAATGGATCACATCACCCTGATTGTGGGGTGCCAGTGGGAAACTAGTTTATATGGGTTCAGAGATCAACATGGGGTACGATAGTATATTCGACCCTAGACAACTTAACCAAGTTTATAGTGCATGCCCACTTCTTGTTTATACTTATCATACCCAGTTCTTTATTCATAGACAAAATAGTACTAGACTTACTCAGGCTTTATGTCTGACTCTACTTTTCTTTCGTCTTCTTTTCTTCCGTTTCCCCCCCCCCCCCCCCCAGGTCCGCAGGGAGGGAACACTGCAGCTTGACCAGCATTAACATCCAGCTTGAAGAAGAGAAATGTATTGCTTGGAACTTTCCGTTTTTGAACTATGGCTTGGGACAACCACTATGGGGCTTTTGCAGTTTATCTATGTTTTATTTATGCTTCTTTAAATAATGTACTCAAGACAGATTATGAAAGTGTTATGTTATGTTTTTGGAAAGGATGTTGTTGTAACACGTATTTGATTTTATGAAATAAAAGTTTGTTGTTCTTCCGCTGTTTACAAATATGTGTTCTTATATCTGTCTTGTATATCTGTGACTTGTACTAAAAAACCTCCACCAAAATTAGGGCATTCCCTTTGAGAGTGACCCTAACGGAGGTGGGGTGTTTCACTTGGTATCAGAGCATAGGTTTACCAGATAAGATAAAAAGTTTTGAAAAAATTATTTTCAAAAAGGAAATTTAAAGAAGCATTTTTAAAAGAAAAATATTATTTTATTTTAAAAAAAGGCAAAGTCCACTCCCCAAAGCCATAGGTACTATCTCTTATCCTTCGTTTTGAGTCTATCCTTTTTGTTTCAGCATGTCCGAAGATCTTAACTTGCCGGAAGGGGTACCAATACCTGGTTGGTTTAGGCGATTCTTAGAAGCGAGGGCCACTCAGCCAGGTCCCACCGTTCCTCCTCCCCCAGCTGCAGGAAATCATCCAGCTGCAGCAGCACCTTTTCCTCCACCTCCTCCACGGGGAAACACATTCGCTAAGATATGTAAAGATTTTAAAGCCATGGGAGGAAGGGATTTCCATGGAACTGAGTCCTTCGTAGCAGCTAGGAATTGGCTGAAAGAAACGGAGGACCTATTCATCATCTTTGAGGTAGAGGATAGACAAAAAGTACAACTGGCGGTGTGGCTATTGAAGGGCGAGGCTTCTTACTGGTGGGAAGTCACTAATGCTGAAAGACCAGTGGAGACATGGGAGGACTTTAGGGCAAGGTTCGAGACCAAATTTCTCTCAGATGCGGAAAGGAGTTTGCAGTTGGAAAAATTCTTATTTCTTAAGCAAGGAGACAAGACTGTCAGAGAGTATGTGAATCAGTTCGATGAGCTGGCTAGGTTTGGGCTTGACCTAGTCAACACCCCGCACAAGAAGGCTCTCCGTTTCGTCAAAGGGTTAAATGAGCCATTACACAGTTTGGCCATGACCCATATACCCATGGGAGCCACGTATGAAAGATTGGTGCAAATGGCATTGCTGAATGAAGAGGATAAGGGCAAGAAGGAGGCAAAGGCAGAAAGCTCTCAAGGGAAGAAAGAAGGTTTGCAGCCTAAGAAGACGGACTTTAAGAAAGGCGGGAAAGGCAACAAGGAGAAGAGGAAGTGTAATTTCTGTGGCAAAGTGGGACACTTAGTAAAGGACTGCCGGAAAAAGAAGGCCAAGGAGAATGGTGGGTGCTTTTCATGCGGTCAGACAGGCCACAGGGCTAAGGACTGCCCAAAGAAACGAGGACAGGGGCAGGGCGCTGGATCCACCTCAGGGGCACAGGTTCATGTGCTAGAAGCGCCACCATTGCAACAGCGAGGTATAAATACTTCTGTAGAAAGTGTAGTTTATCTTTATGATCACCCCGTTCGCACTTTATTTGATTCTGGCGCATCACACTCCTTTATCTCGTCTGCTTTAGTAGAATCTCTGCACCTAAAAACTAGTATGGTAGAGGACGCCTTAATTGTTTCAAACCCAATTGGGGGCCCAGCTCATTTGTCTATGATCTGTTTGGATTTGAAAATTTCTATCCTAAGTGTTGAATTTCAATGTAGTGCCTTTGTTTTGGGCTTTTCGGGGTATGGTTTGATTTTGGGTATGGATTGGCTATCCAGTAATGGGGCCATCCTTGATTGTGAGAAAAGGGTTGTTAGGCTCCTAACCCAGCTCGGTAATACTTTGGAAATTTCTTGTAATCCCTCGTATGCGGTTATGCTTAGTTATCTTGAATCGCTAGATGCCTCTGTTGAAAATTTGAAATCAGTTAGAGTGGTCCGGGAATATCCGGATGTCTTCGAAGAGGTGAAGGGCTTGCTTCCGAAGCGGGAAATAGACTTCCGCATATATCTTGTAGATAATGCAAAGCCCGTTGCGTTGCCCGTTAGACATATGGCTCCACGAGAAAGAAAAGAGCTCAGTAAACAGATTAAAGAGCTTCTAGAAAAGGGGTTCATTAGGAGGAGCATCTCAGAATGGGGCGCTCCAGTGGTGTTCGCTACAAAGGCGGATGGTTCACTCCGTCTATGTGTTGACTATAGGGAGCTCAACAAGCTAACGAAAAAGAATAGGCATCCTCTCCCTAGAATTGACGATTTGTTTGACCAGCTTGTAGGAGCGTCTGTTTTCTCCCAACTCGATTTAGCAACCGGTTTTCATCAGCTAAGGGTGGCTGAAGATAGCATCGATAAAACGGCGTTCAGAACCCCAGACGGCTTCTTTGAATGGCTTGTCATGCCTTTCGGCTTGACAAATGCACCTGCTTACTTCGTGGACCTGATGAGTAGGGTATTTAGAGATTTCCTCAACAAATTCGTAGTGGTCTTCGTAGATGATATCCTTATCTTCTCAAATAGTGAAGAGGAACATGCTCAGCACTTAAGGGCGATCATGGAAACTTTGCGAGTCCACCAACTAAAAGCCAAATTCTCCAAATGCCACTTTTGGAGAGAAGAGGTGAGGTTCCTTGGGCACATAGTATCCAAACAAGGGTTAGCGGTGGACCCTGCGAAGGTAGTGGCGGTACAGGATTGGAAGACACCAAGGAATGCAACTGAGGTCCGAAGCTTCCTAGGACTAGCAGGTTTCTATCGAAAATTCATAAGGGATTTTGCGAAAATCTCAGCTCCGCTCACGAAATTGACTAAGAAGAATCTAGTGTTCAATTGGGACTTGGATTGCGAATTTGCTTTCCAACGACTGAAAAGGGCTCTTACAACAGCCCCAGTTTTGACGCTGCCAGATGGGAGCAAGATGTTCACTGTTTATACGGATGCATGTGGGACAGGTCTAGGCGCCGTCTTAATGCAAGAAGGAAGGGTAGTAGCTTATGGCGGGAGGCAGTTGAAGGTGCATGAAAAGAACTACCCAACCCACGATCTTGAGTTAGCCGCCATCGTCTTTGCACTCAAGTCTTGGCGACACTATCTCCTAGGTGAGAAGTTCGAACTTTACACTGACCATAAATCGTTGAAATATCTTTTCTCGCAGAAGGATCTTAACTTGAGGCAACAAAGATGGATGGAGTTTCTTGCCTCGTACGATTTCGAAATCTCCTACACTCCGGGCAAAGGCAACGTAATTGCAGACGCGTTGAGCCGAAAGAAATTGACACTAAGCCCATTGTTTGTTGAAAGACAAAGCCTAGAGTTTATAGCCAGCTTCGACTTTAGGCCCTCCTCCGATTTCGTACCAGGCTTGCTAGCATCTCTCGAAGTGCGCCCAACTTTAGTGGATTCAGTAGGGACAGCACAACGCGAAGACCTTCAGCTTGTAGAAATAATTGATAGGCTAATTAGGGGTGAGACTTCAAGTCACCTCAACAGATACTCCATCGACGATAAGGGTTTGCTAAGGCGAGACGGAAGACTATGCGTCCCACAGACAAAAGATTTAGTAAAGAAGGTTCTCGAGGAAGCACATCACTCCAAGATGACGATACATCCAGGCGGAGATAAAATGTACAAAGACATAAAAAGGACTTTCTTTTGGAACGGCATGAAAAAGGACGTGGCAGAGTTTGTTTCTAAGTGTATGGTGTGCCAACAGGTTAAGGCGGAACAGAAAAAGCCTGGCGGACTGCTACATCCTCTGGAGGTCCCACAGTGGAAGTGGGATAGCATCTCAATGGACTTCATCGATGGGCTGCCTAGGTCTAGGAGAGGCAACACTAGCATTTGGGTAATAGTGGATAGGCTTACTAAAAGCGCCCACTTTTTACCTGTCAAAAGTAAAAGAACTGCCTCATCCCTAGCATCACTTTACCTCAAGGAAATCGTTCGACTCCATGGAATACCATCTAGCATTGTTAGTGACCGAGACCCCATCTTCACCAGCGAGTTTTGGCGGAGTCTGCAAGAAGCAGTAGGAACGCAGTTATGCTTGAGCACAGCCTATCATCCCCAAACCGACGGCCAAACAGAGAGAGTGAACAGAGTTTTGGAAGACCTTCTAAGACTATGCGTCCTTGACTTCGGAGGGACATGGGAAGACCACCTTCCTTTGGTGGAATTTGCCTACAACAACAGCTATCAAGCAACCATCGGAATGGCGCCCTTCGAAGCTTTATACGGAAGACCGTGCCGATCGCCCACTTGTTGGTGGGAGTCTACTGATAAGCTCATACTTGGACCAGACATGATCCGAGAGACTTCAGAGAAAGTAGACTTAATACGAAGAAGGATGAAGACGGCCCAAGACAGACAAAAGTCCTATGCCGACAAGAGGAGGACCGACCTTGAATTTGAGGTTGGAGACAGAGTTTTTCTCAAGGTATCACCGCTAAGGAACGTTGTTCGTTTTGGAACCACCGGAAAGCTAGCGCCAAGATTCGTAGGGCCATTCCCTATCATCGAGAAGATTGGGAAAATGGCCTATAGATTAGAGCTACCCGAGAAGTTGGCCGGAGTCCACAACGTTTTTCACGTTTCACATCTCCGAAAATGTCTACATGAGTCTGCTGAAGTGGTAGAGCCAAATATCCTCGAAGAGGCCGAAGTGGAACGCGAAGCAACCATAAGAAAAGTTCCAACCCGAATCTTAGGAACGGAAGTAAAGAAGCTACGCAACCGCGAAGTCAAGCTCGTCAAAGTCCAGTGGAGCGACGCCGAGGGAGACGCGACTTGGGAAACTGAAGCTAGAATCCGCACTGCCTACCCTTTTCTGTTCGAGGGTACATCCTTGATCTTTCTTTTTCCTTAAGTTGCGCTTTTATCTATCTTTTTAGGTATATTTCCTCGACCGTATCTTTTAGGTAGAAACCCTTTGGATGGAAACATGTAGTTGAAACATGTTATGGATGATGGTTGCAAGTGGTTGCAAGTGATTGCTAGTGGTTGCTCGTGGTTGCATATACACACACAATCTAGGTTTTAGATCGGCTCAGTCACTTCATATTGCATATGCATATATGTTTGCATTCGTATGTGGTTGAACTTTAATGTGTTGTCATGTGGATGCTGCATTTGTATTGAATGATTGTGCACTCATGTAGAATCAAGAATAGGAAAATTTGCATACATAATGGATTCATGGCACTTACATATTCGCATTAAGGAGGTCAACTGAATCAGTAGACCGCCTGATTTTGCATTAGATAAGTACATGTACACACACACTTCGCATATGATCATGAAGCATTAGAAGTCTTTTAAGGACAATGGATGCTCGTGTTTGATGGATGAGTAGATGGATGTTTGGATGTTAGGATATACATTCCTCCTAACTTGAAGATTTCGGGGACGAAATCCTTTTAAGTGGGGGAGAATGTAACACCCCGCAAATTCTATAACTGTGAAATTAGCAAATTAAAGTATAATTCATCTGAAATCAAAGAACTAAGGGAAACGGGATACGCCATTGCGTTCGTCTCGGAAAAATACGCGAAATAGAGTCCGAGTTTTCGAAAAACGGAATCCGTATGAAGAAGATATGGCCTTCGGAAGTTTGAGAATCAAGTTTAAATTCAAACAGAATAAATCAGGTTTAAGTTCGAAAATGGGGCCCAATGGGCCAGGGCGGAAAAACACCCGCCTGACCCACCAAGTCGACTGGGCTGTCGACCTGGTCTAACCAGGTCGACAGGCCTGTCGACAGGGCTGTCGACAGGGGTGTCGACCTGGTCCAGACCCAGGTCGAGCCCAGTCTAACCCGGCTGGCCTATTCTCTATGTGGTCGATTTTCTGTGGTCTGCTTTGTCACTAGGGCTAGGTGGAAAGTTTTAATTGGTCTCTCCTTAGAATGAATGGCTACGATCAATCCAAGCAACATCAAGGGTCCTAATCAGTTCCTAACCTCTATATAAACAACCCTAGACTAAACCCTAATCTATTCATTCAAAAATAAGAACATAGCCGCCATGTTGCTGAGGAACGACTAGGAGTAGCCACCAAATTGGAGAGAGGGTTAGGAGGAAGATTCTAAAGCTTAAAGCAACCTAAACAAATCAATTCAACAAAGGAATTTGCGTCTTTAATCCCTAAATTAGAGAATTCATCACACCATTGTAAGTAGAGTATTACTTTGGTATGAATAAACAATTGTGTTGGTTTGTATGCTTGAATTGTGGCAATAAAGTTATTCATATTTGTGCGTTCTTATCAATTTGAAATATTATATACGTTTGGATATTCTTGAATTATGTTATTCATGTTATAAAGAACTACATGCGGTAGTTCTATGCAAGTATACGTTTGGAATATTTCGCAAATTATGTAATCCATGTTGAAGCTACATGTATGTAGTTGATTTAAATTTATGCAAGTTTGGGGTTTTGCTACTATGCCATCATGATGTATATTTTTGTGCATAAATCATTTTGTAAGTAATTAGAACAAGTTTGGTTATTATAATCCATAGGAAATTGTGTTGAGAATTTGGCATCATGTATTAAGCCATGCTTTTGTACTAGAAAATCTATTTGCAAACTTATGAATATGGCTAAGCTATGAATGATATTTGGCATAATTGAAATCCATGATTAAGTCTATCTTGTTTACAAGAATTATATGATGACATATGTGGTACATGGCTAGGTTAGGTTCAAAAAGTCCCTTTTGTAAGTTTACATGACTAAAGTAAGAATCATGATTTCATGTTAGAAATATTTATGCCATGAACAAATTTAACTATACATATGCCATGCTTATGTTTGACATTATGCTATGCTTATGCTAGAAATATTTATGCCATGCTTATGTTTGACATTATGCCTAAATAAAAATATAGGTTCATGTGTCAATAATGATATCTCAATTACAAGTTCACATGCTTTGATTCATGTCACCTATGTTTTATGACCAAAGTATATGTCACTACTATGCAAGTACACCAGTTTCTATTTTGTATTCCCAACGTCATATTGCAAGTTCATACGCTCACCTTCCCCTTTTTGTGTATGTAATTACGCCATAAGCCTCCCCTTTTCGCATGGCTAAATTGGGCTTTAAAAGGCTAAGCCCAATATATATATAAACGGACGTGTAAAACGGGGGAAAATAACGTTGGGTTAAAATTAATTAATGAATGAAAATATAAAATAGAAGGGCCCAAATTCAAGTATGGGTTGGGCCCATGATTGGTGTAACCTTTACACCATTAACTTAATAATGGGCCGCAAATATTTACATATAAATAAAGAAGAAAGACAAAATATGTAAATGTAGAACATACGATGTGTTTAACCCGAGGTTGGATTGAGTTGTGATGTAAACCTGCCCGGAACCGCCCGGCTGTCCAGTAGTCACAACAATACCTATCCAATGTGGGAGGTTAAACATGGAGCCCAGCAAGGACCCGAGGTTAGACTGAGTTGTGGCGTAAGACTGCCCGGAACCAACCGGCAACAGGCAGCCACAACAATACCTGTCTAATGTGAGAGGTCAGGGCCTTAATAAGACAATTAAGGCTGAGTCAGGATTGATAGGATTAAGTGAACTAAAGACTTAATCAAAATGGAACATGCTAAACAAAACGGACTGGTGGGGGTTAGGTTAGGAAACACTTAACCAACTTAGCATGTTGGCTAGAGATAGAAAACCTAGTAACGGGGGACCCTTTTCAGCAGTAACCCTAGAAGGTGTATCAGGATACCCTGAAACTAGGCAGGGTGGGGCACGATTACTGGGCTGATTGTAAGAGGTCAAAAGCGACGGCGGTGGTGTAGCAGTGTAGGTTCTAACGGGGTGCGGGCGTGCACACACTCCGGCGCAGAAAAATAAAGCACTGGACGCCAGTAGCATACCTATGCATTCTAAGGTTGTGTCGGGCCGCTGCCAGGGGACTTGATACACCCCATGGTGGGACCAGCATAGGTAACTACAACATCGGGGGCCGTAAGACACATGTAACTATGCGAGTAGGAGCCGATCATCATAGAATGGATCACATCACCCTGATTGTGGGGTGCCAGTGGGAAACTAGTTTATATGGGTTCAGAGATCAACATGGGGTATGATAGTATATTCGACCCTAGACAACTTAACCAAGTTTATAGTGCATGCCCACTTCTTGTTTATACTTATCATACCCAGTTCTTTATTCATAGACAAAATAGTACTAGACTTACTCAGGCTTTATGTCTGACTCTACTTTTCTTTCGTCTTCTTTTCTTCCGTTTCCCCCCCCCCAGGTCCGCAGGGAGGGAACACTGCAGCTTGACCAGCATTAACATCCAGCTTGAAGAAGAGAAATGTATTGCTTGGAACTTTCCGTTTTTGAACTATGGCTTGGGACAACCACTATGGGGCTTTTGCAGTTTATCTATGTTTTATTTATGCTTCTTTAAATAATGTACTCAAGACAGATTATGAAAGTGTTATGTTATGTTTTTGGAAAGGATGTTGTTGTAACACGTATTTGATTTTATGAAATAAAAGTTTGTTGTTCTTCCGCTGTTTACAAATATGTGTTCTTATATCTGTCTTGTATATCTGTGACTTGTACTTATAAACCTCCACCAAAATTAGGGCATTCCCTTTGAGAGTGACCCTAACGGAGGTGGGGTGTTTCAATAAATGAAGGCACTCTGATTCTCAGATATTAAATGAGGCAAAAAATGTTTTAGTCTATTGCATAAAACTTTAGAAATTTTTTTATAGTAGACATTACAACATGCTATAGGTCTATAGTGAGCTATTTCAGATGGCCTATCATTTTTGGGGATTAGAGTGATGAAAGTATGATTTAAGGACTTTGGCAGTTTACCTGATGTAAACATATCAGATATTGCAAGTAGAAAATCATTTTTTAAATCATCCCAATGAACTTTGAATTTTTTGCATTAATACCATCAGGCCCAGGACTTGATTCATCATCTATTGAGAATAAAGCTTCTTTAATCTCTGTCAAGTCAATAGGTTGTAAAAGGAATTGCTGCCCTCTGGAGTTTATGGTTGAAATTGGAAGAAAATCTGGAAAAGAGTTGATACTTTGACCATTAAACATGCCTTGAAAATAACTGATTGCTTGAGCTTCAATTTCCTCAACCATATATAATAAATTCCTTGATTGATCAACAAGAGCTCTTATATGTTTAAAAAACCTTCTATTTGACATCCTTGAATAGAAAAATTTAGAATTAGTATCTGCTTGTTGTAGCCATGTAACCTTTGCTTGCTGTTTTAATGCTTTGAAATAAATTTGTTGCAGATTCTGGAATTCTTTTTTTGCCAACAAGTAATTATCATATAGAAGACAGTCTTCTGGATCATCATCTGCAGCCTTTTCTAATTGATTTGCAACATCTTCTGCTAGTTTAAGGTCAGACTGGTTTCTATCTCTCATTTTATTCCAGTTTTTAAGTTCAGTTTTGCAATTTTTTAACTTTTGCATTAGTTGGTAACCTTGAAATCCCCAAAAACTGAGTTTAAACCTTTGTGAACTGCTTCTAAATAACCATCCAAAAGATGCCAATTATTTCTATATCTGAATGGAAATCCCTTCACCTCTGTAGTTGATATCAGGTCTAACAATATAGGATTATGATCACTTGACTTTTGAGAAAAAGATAGAGCTTTCAGATCAAGAAATAAATGCAGACAGCAATTATTTACCAAAATTTTATCAATACAAGTAGCAATTCCTTTTCTACGCCAAGTATAGTTATAACCAAGAGGTTTAATTTCTGATAATGATACTTGAATTAGAAATTTCTGAAATTCTCTTAATTGTTGAAATGGAACAGATAATCCCCTTTTTTATCTTTTGGAGATGACACATTGTTAAAATCCCCCATAAGAACCCAAGCATTATTTATCATACAAGCTTCATTTGCCAAATTTTGCCATAAAGTAATTCTTTCTGCAAATAAGTTGCTTGCATAAATGACTGAAAACACCATTTCCAAACCACCTTTATTGCAAACTTTTGCTGTCATGTGTTGAAAAGATGAGGATGAAAGCACTACATCCCATACATTTGTATCCCAAATTAATAAGATTCGACCAGTAGAATGAACTGAATTATTAGTTAATGATCTCCATGAACTTGGTAACATAGATGAAAACAAAACTAAATTATTAGCTGATAGTTTGGTTTCAACTAAACCAACTAATGTTGATTTAGTGAAATTCAGGAGGGATAACACTTCTTTCATTCGAAAAGTAGTGTTCATCCCCCTGACATTCCATGTAAGCATCGTCATTTAATTGAAGAAGAACTCCTTGTAGCTCTTTTAGAAGGAGGATTAAAAGTTGAGTTAACTGTTGTGTTACCATCTTTAGCATAATTTGCAATTTTATCAACCATGCTAGAAACATCAACATGTTTGCCCTTATCCTTGGTCACTTCCTTATCAGATTCTGATATAGCATCTGCTACAATATTTAGATCATCTGGCATAACATTTTCAGGCAGCTTAGAATTCAAAAATTCTAAATCATCTGTTGGTTTTGAGGAGGAACTACCTATATCCTTTTCATTTTGCATAAATTCTGTATTCTCTTGTTCAGTGTTTTCCTCAGTTATCTCATTTGTTTCAGTTTGAAACTCAGGTGGAATCCATCGTGGATCTGTTGAAACTTCATGAAATAATTCATCATGCCCAAACAGATTGCATTGAAGACACTTGGAAGGGACAAATTCATACTCCACAGTTATGTTAAACTTAGATCCATTATGCATTAATACAGGAATTTCTGTTTTGAGATCTGATGATGTATTAATAGACAATAGAACTCTGGCATATTTAGTGAAACGTTTATATGCAGTATTCTCATCTATTAACACTGGTTTTGCTATAAAACTTGCTATCATTTGAATAGCATCAATGGTCCAATATTCCATAGGTAAATCAACCAGCCTAATCCAGATCTGGACTATGTCACTTTTTTTTTTAGAGAAATCATACCCAGGTGACCATGCTTCGATTAAAAGCAGCCTCCCAAAATAGGAATAAGTAGATGTTTCCAATATTCTAGCATAATCAGATTGTTCCTCAAACTGGACAACAAAATCAAAAGAGGGAGATACATGTATGTGAAAATTACCCTGTGGTTTCCAAACTTTATTGATATAGTCTTTCAGTTTAATGGATGACAGACTGAAATGAATCGGTATTAGAGCCAAAGTGTTGATCCAAGCTTCCTTTGATTTGTTGAAAATCTGTTTTGGAATAATCACATAATCTTCTGAAGGTTTGATATACTTTAGATTTCGATCAGATCTGACGGGTTTAATTGGATCAGTAGAAGGATTCGGTGAAATATTTGTAGCATCTGAATTTGATTGAGGTTTTACTGAAGAAAATGGAGGAGGATGTTGAATATGGTAGGATTTTGGATTATTAGCAGCTGAAGAGGACGCCATTAAAGTGGAAAACAAACGGAATATATATATATATATATATGTATGTATGTATGTATCCTACATCTACATGCCATGCATATTATATTATCAGATATAAATAAGGCCACCGTTATAAGTATAATATAATTTGGGGTTAAACCATATAAAACTTGGGTTAGGCTTTAAGGTACTCAGGCACGTTTAAATTGAAAAGGGCGATTAGGCAAAAACTAAACTTTGGATTAGGCATATAAATATAGGCTATGTTTTATACTTTATTAAATATTATGTAATTGTTAATACTGATGGACTCATTTCTTTTGTTTAAAACATTTCGGCCCATAGACATACCTTCTTCCCCCTGCTCATATTATTTCCTTTTCTTCTTTTGTTCACTTTCGAAACTGCATCTTCAAATTTACACTTTCTTCCATTTCAAAATCTCACGTCACTCCATTCCACCAAGACCACCAACGCCGCCGCTTCCACCTTATTGACCCCATGCAACCTTTGTATTTTCTCCACCGCATCATGTTCCAAACTTCATCGCATGCAAGCCCCTTTTGTTTCGGTCCTGCTGCCATACCCCTTCCACCCATGCAACTGAATTCGAGACCGCCACTGCTGTGAAAGTTTCCCCACCATCCTCCTTCTGCTACTGTTTTTGTAGAACCCATACCCAAAAATAAAACCAACCGTACCCTACTACTTCTGTACCATGAATCACCCCACCCAAGTTGCGTTTCTTCTTCTCTCGATTCACCCTCTGCTCCTTTATGTTGCTATAGCTCCGTTTTTCTTTTTATTTCTTAGTTCATCCTTATACATATTTAATTTTGGAGAAAAGAATGAAGTTTACTAACTTTCTGAAACAATTTACACGCAAATTCCTATTTATAATGGTAGGAAACATCAAATCGAATCAAGGTCTCTTCTATCTGGTACAGAGTAAGTGCTACTTTTCTTTAGTGATTTCTGCGGGTTTTCGGGTAGCTTAGCATGCAATGGTCATTTGTAGAAAGGGAGTTTGATAGGTTAGCAGTAAACTTCAGTCTGTATTGTGGTCTGCGTATTTTCTATCAGTGTGAGTTTCCTTTTCAAAATAGGAGTAGTTAGGATGTGGCTGCTAGACTTAGAAAGAAAGGAACAAAGAATATGCGTACAAGGTACAACAGACTTAGATTAGAAAGGAAGGAAAAAAGAAATGTATAGGTACCCATGGCATATCTAGGTTGCAAGGTTAGGGTTTGTGTTTAGTGAAGGTAGAATAGGGGGTGCTGATTGAAAACACATGGCATAGAAGGTAGGCAGAAATCTACATTCAGGTCTGCACTATGGTTTGTACATAATAGAAGAGGTCAGGCAAAATGTAAAAATTGAACAAAGATGCGTGTTTCAAGTTTGTAGGGTAGGTTGAAACTTCTTTCTGCTGAAAGGTGATACGTCCAGCACATAGCTGAAAGGAAATGACAGGGTACATTTATTTAAGAATCAAGCTATATTCATTTTATATTTTATACGGTATTTGATTTTACCGCTAACCGCTATTATCCTTAACCGTTAAATTCGTACCGCCGCACACGAACTTCAGACACAATGGAAATGGACACACCGCTACATCTTGACGTTCTGGTCCTAATGAATTTAATTTCATTGAAAACCGACTCTGTTTGCACAACGACGCTATTTTAATTTATCGGTTCACCTTTAAATTGCACGCACCGATAAAATAACTCTGATTGGCTCCAAAATAGAAACTAGCAATAATTAACTATACGTATTCCAATAAAATTCATTCCGTCGAAAACGGAGGTCGTTTGAACAGAAAGATATTTTTAAGGCATATATAATACCGATAAAATAAGTTTAATAATAACAAATTATTATTATCAAATATATTCAAATGGAATAATATATCACTTCAGGTTGAACCAGCATGGAATTATAACTCAATATTACCATTCTCGAGTAAAACGATATCCAAACTAGATTAAAAATCCTATTTAATTTATATAATAAACGTTATCGTTTATTAACGAATTCCACAACGACTATTTGAAAATTTGAATTAGACATAACTAAGGATCTAAAATACGAAATCTCTATTTTTCTCTTTTATTAGAAAATATAATGAAATCAATCATGATGATTCTTATTTCACAGAATTCTGACTTATATCAGATCATGTATATTCAATTGAAGTTCAAATCGTAAATTACGAACTACCGCGTCGTTTCAAGTTCATTTAATAATTATATATAAATTATATGTTCGAAGTTCATTATATAATCGAATTATATATAATAAATCCATATATAATTCCAAATTAATATTTAAAATAATAAATTATATTATATACTTGACTACCAAAAATACGGGACGTTACATGTATTTTGAGTAAATATATATCTCTCATAAACACAGAACCATAAAGCTTTACTAGTCTTACCAAATGAACAACCAAATGCACCATAATGTCAAAAAATGAAGTAGGAAAATGTATCATAAATTGGCATAAGATAATCATAACATCAGCTAGTTGATCATCCAACATAACATGATCAATCACCATGCTGCAAATTACATAAAAATATACAAAGCTTTTGCAATCACATGTCTAATATGTTTAGGCAATACATCTCGAATTGCAACAGGTAACAAGTGGTGCATAAACATGGTGCATAAACACATGGAAATCATGAGACTTCATGTCATTCAATTTCAAGTCCTTCATTGACGCACAACTGTTAATATTCGAAGAATAACTTGTTGGAACCTTGACGCCACGAAGACAATTCGAAAAAACTACTTTTATGTTTTTTAGATAGTGTATTACATGTAGGAGGCAAATATGTATGTTTACCTTTCTCCATTGGTGCTAACTCTTTTCGAATACCCATTTTCAACTTATCTCTTCTAGCTTTCTCACCATCAATTTTCTTATCATGTATGTTCAAGATGTCCAATTGATACTTTCACAAACGTTTTTTCTATACGCATTACATCTAAACAATGTCTAATATGTAAATGTCTCCAATATGGAAGATTCCAAAGTATAGATTTTTTCTACCAAGTGCCTTCTGAAAGAGGAAAGGTTTTTCCAAATACATTTTAAATATTCTGGACCAATTCATAAACCTCATTTCTTGTTAATAGCAAACGAGCAACTCCACTCTCTATCTCCATTGGAAGGCTTCTTCTTTTTATAATAATGATGATTGGAAGGGAGTAATCTACAATAATGCATATACACATTTTTATTGCAAAAATGTAAGCGCCCAGCAACCATATCGTCTTGACAAACTGGGCATGCATTGCAACCTTTTGTACTTAACCCGAACAAGTTACCACATGTGGGGAAATCATTTATGGTACAAAGAAGCATGGCATGCAATGTAAATTCAATTTCATTCTATGCATCAAATATAAGCATACCTTTTTTCCACAAAAAATTTAGATCATCAATAAGAGGTTCTAGGTAAACATCAATGTCATTTCCTGTTTGTCGTGGTCCCGAGGTTAGAAGTGACAACATGACATACTTGTGCTTTATACTCAAGTGAGGTGAAAGAATGTAAATTACCGAAAGTATTGACAAAGTACTATGTTGACCGCTAAGGTTGCAAAATGATTTTATGCCATCCATGCAAAGTCCAAGATTCCTAATTTCTTTTCCATAACTACAATACATTGTATCAATGTTATGCCACTATGGAGAATCCACTGAACGCCATAGTAGTTGATCATCCTTCCTCACATCTACATGTCATCATAAGTTTATTGTGTTTTCTTTATTTACGAATAAGCGTTTAAACCTTGGTATAATGGGTAAATACCATAATACCTTTGCTTGTGGTCGTTTCTTATTCAGTTCATTATGAACATTCCCTTGCAACTTGTAATATGGTTATCCATACTTGGGACACTTATGCAAGTTCTCATATTTATTTCGCTATAATATACAATCATTTGGACATGCATGTATCTTTTTGTACCCTATACCAATTGGCCACATAGTTTTCTTTGCATCATAGTCAGAAGCAGGAAGACCTTTATCTTCCGGAAGAATGCCTTTCAAAAGTTCCAGCGACGATGTAAAACTTTTATCACTCCACCCATGTTTTGCTTTTAAATTGAAAATCTTAAGCACAAAGACAATATTGTGAACTTAGCTTAACTAGAAAACAAAGTCTTCTAAGCATCAATTAATGTATTTTTGTACAACTTTGGCTCTTCCATCAAATGTTCTTCAACATCAACTAACATCTCATAAACATAGTTGTCCTTTTCATTCACATCATTATTCATGGTATCTTCCTCGTCGTTCTTATCATTGTAATGATTACTAAAACTAGTTCTATTAAGTATGCTTTCACCGTGCCATATCCACAGTGTATAATTTTGCTTAAACCCATTATGAGTGTAAGATCCCTAATCATATATATATATATATATATGTGTGTGTGTGTGTGTGTATGTATATGTATGTGTGTGTGTGTGTATATATATATATATCACAACATCTCCTTTTATTTTGGCAATGTCTACATGGACAACAAATATTGTCTTCCCTTCTTATTAATTGATCATTCTATGCACACTTGATGAAAATTTCATTTTGTTCAGGAGCTCATCTTCGCAACATTTCCCATATATCCAACTAAGATCCATGTGCAAAACTTAAATGATGATATGTTGCTATTATATAATAAAATGATGCATCAAATTTTGTAGATGCTATATGATAAAAATAATGGTTTTGTTAGTAAGAAACATGTTTACAACAATAATAAGTAATAAGATCATGGTTCTCCGAGTATAACATCATAAAAACCACCAAATGGTTCTATAATTTGTATGGTCACCGAAAGGAAAGCGTAGTAATGTATCAAATGAAGTAGAACAACCCAATGATTATAACGTTCCATTGCGGAACATTCATATTTCCATAACCCATTATTCGGTTTGCTCTAAAACAAAAAATATAATTAATAACTAGCTTCTTCACAGACTAAGAATCCTTCTTTGCTCTGATATTACATAAATAAAAAAACATACCATTCGGGTTCAATTTTTTTCGGACCCATTAGCATTCTCCTTTGTTGTTTGCTATCACTAACTAAATTTGAATCAAAAAATATAAACATTCAATCCATCCAATCTACTTGCAACATTGTGCTTTTCATTATTGTCAAAATGAGTTTCTTTTAGGTTTATTTCTAGGGTGAATTACCTTGCTTCTTTTCCCAATAGTTTCCCCAAATTGTCGGCCGAAAGATACTCAAAATGGATACCATTCATGATGACATATCAATACTCGTACATTGCAACACTAAAACAATAATGCAGATGGATCCTACTGGTAATTTAACACATGACACATCTATGACCGTCTTGTCATATTCCTAATGTACAACTCTAATAATCATTGTCTTCATACCAATATATTCGTTGACATTACCACATCCTAACTTCAAGTAAGCCTTATCCATTCACATAATAGTCAACCCCATGTAAACCCATGTGTTATTTTCCATAATCAACCTATAGTAGTCCAGATCCTTTAATAACTTCAACCACGCAAACACTCGTATATACATACCAAAGAAAAAAAAACAAAGCTGCCGCTTTCACTTTATAACACATAATATATGGATCAACAACATCAATCTATACTATGAAACAATGCCATAATCAAGCATAAGGAGGTACATTTCCATTAAATGGCCCTTACGGATGTAACTACATATGCATGCAAGTGTAATAAATAAAAAAAAATGGTATTTTTTTTAACCTCTAAATGACAATGCATCATATAATAAAAATGCGCATACTGAAATATAAGAATGATTTAGATAAAAAAGAATTAACAATGTATCGGTTAAGCAAGTAATGTTCTTAGCAACAAATTATTTTATAATTCATATCAAGAAAGATAGAAAAAATATACATCTATTCAAACATTATATGGAACTTTATTTTCTACAGAAGAAAACAAATTATTTTACAATTCATATCAAATGAGAAAAAAATCATACATATATTCAAACGAATAGTCCATTGCACATCAAAGAAATATAGTAGAGATAAAATTTGCTCACTATGAAGAAGTTACAATTGTAGCATAAGGGCGGAAATATAAATAATCTAATAGATGGATTAGGCAAGCGACCTTACAGACGCCGAGACCAAAAATGGGTACAAGGAAGACTAATTTGGGTAAACAGGTAATAAATTGGAAAACCGGTTGATACATATATTTTCTTCACCTCATATGCTTTAATACGTAGGTGACCGATGCAAATAATGGTATTTACATTGGTTGTATATGCAGCCAACAAATATGACTATTTGCTTCCCTTCTTTCGATTTGAGTGTTATAAAAACTGACACAAATTGAAGTTTTAACTATTTCACTCCACTTTTGTACAATATTCATTGGCCGTTATGGGGGAACCGATAAAAATACCGTTATTCGCTTTGGTTGTTATAACAACCGATGCAAATAAGGGGAAGTAACATGCCAGTTTTGTACTAGTAATTTTTTTTATCTCATTTTCCATTTCATGATTTTATTTTTTGAATTCTTCTTTTTTTTTTTTAAATTGTTTTCTCCTATGTTTATAATATGCACATTTCACACATCCGGAATTTCTGACTTTTTCTGTCTTTTGTTCTCCTTTGTAGTCTATCCAAATAGGTTTCATATTCTTGGCCTTTGAAATTTTCAAACATCTTTAAAATTCACCTACTTTTTCTATAAAATGTTTGTTTTTGCAAGTCAAATCAGTTTCGTTTTCTTTAGAAACATGAATTTCCTATTAGGCATTTCAAAAAATGTTCATTGAAGTAAGCAAAGACTACTTCGCAAATTAATTTTTTTATGCGATCATTTTTTTTTATCTTTTGGAGCTCTTTTTCTAATTTAACGTCTTTCTAGGGAAATTTATCACTTTCCAACTTGTTACTTATAAGTTCAAAAACACTAGCATTTTTAGATATGGGCTAAATCTTTAAATGAAAATTCACATATTTCATCATTTGTTGAGTTCCCATCCTCTCCATCTGTGAAAACCCGTAACTTCCCCGTAAAGGAAAGCGGCGGATAGTTCGAGAACAAGCCACAATAGAACACATATAAAAGAACATTTCATTGTATATTACAACAATGCATCAGATTACAAGAATATACAGAGTATAAATGAATATTACACAGAAATATCAGAGATTTAAATTACATTTAAATACATAGCAGCGGAAAAATAATACAATACACAACTAGAATGAGATATACGGATACAAAGCTTTCCGGATATCGTTCCAGCTGTAAACCAGGATCCTGTGAATATAAATCTGCAAAACCAAAACTACTAGCTGCCCGTGTCAAAATAAGGGCACCCAGAGTTTAGGTTAAAACAATAAACTCCAGGTCAGTCATGGGACTGGTGTGAGAACTAAAACAGTTATTAATCTTTATTTTTAAAGCTAGGTAAATCAAGGGACCACGCCGTATAACACGGAACGGGTTTCCTCCCAAGAATACCAGTGCATAAAACAACCAGCGCAATGCTAAATAAAGAAAAAATGAAGCTGTTATAAGACCCAGGTCCTATCACACAATGCAACGCAAGCCGGGGGATAGGGTTTTCCCTTATAACAGCCAAAGAATGCTTGATACGTTTAAAACAAATCATTTGATACTATTATAAGTGCATAGTGTATAAAACAACTTCAAATCATAAGTATCAATCATAGGCGGCATGGGTACCATATATCATGTCGCCATATATAGGTTTACAAATAAAACCGCAAATGTCACGTATTTGGAAATTGGATTTCCATCTATGAACCGAGGCAAAAGATAGTCCTCAACCGATTCGAGACGCTCTAGCCCGTGTCTCAGGATCAGAGCTCGAGTGACCCTTGGAGCGACAGGGCCGGTCCACCGATGTGGATTAAAATGCCTGAACACTGCGTTTCCCCACCCTTTGGGGTGTCAATGAGCCAACAAATGACTCCATCGGTTCGAGAACGACCGATCAATCCGAGGCGCCTCGCAACAGCAACAACCACATAAGTCAAACTCGTCAGGGCGTGTAAAACCACTGACGCCACTTTTTAGCTAGAAGGAAACGCATGCCCTCCCTGAGGTCCGTCTCCCGTTTTTGGTTCATACCGGGTGTGAAACACGCGAAGTAAACGTTACACAAAGCTACGCCACAAAGGCCGTGCTTTGATCATCACCACAAGACTTTGCTTTTCAACAGAAGCCTCGATCAATTGCCACTTAGGCATGCCACACAGGCAATTCACTCCATGCGTTTGATATCCATCAATATATAACCCCTGAGCTCGTACGTCTCAGAGAAGGGCGTTAAGCAAGAGAATAAATTCTCCGCCGCCAAACAGATATATATTTAATAGAAATCAAGCACACAGACTAAAATCCAATGTCAGACACACAGTCCATTTACAAGTCCGTTCTGGGTCTGAACGAAACCGGAGGCACCTAGTACCCCGCATATCCATCGATCTCCAAGTACGTCTGGACGATCACCAACTGTTTCCATCTTCTTGGGTGTACATCCCAATCAAGATCATCAGTAATCACCCAAACGACGTGAAGACTTCCGGTCTTCGACCATCATCTTCATCTTCGACTTATCGTCGTATCAGTTATTCAGAATGGGATAAACCCGGTCTTTCCGAATAACTCGCGTATACTTTAAATAAGTGTTACACAAACACAACATACGCCTCATTCCAATTCATTAGTCACTAACCGTAAATTAATCAAGAGAATAATTCCCCAAATATTAACCCCGAAGGCCGAAACCAACATCAGATCAATATTCAGAAAACCATTCTGCTTGGCTAACCGACAGTTAGTTTCTAAATTTCACATTCATAGGGAAAGGTTCCCATTAATTTAATCCAAGATAAATTCCTTGAATTTATTCTTTATTCTATTTTTGAATCTCAATTCAAACTAGTCGGGATTAACGAACCTTACCGAAGTAATCATTTGTTTTAATTTCCCAATCCCAACCTATTCATCCCATGAAGTAAAACTGGTAATACTTCATATCTAACACCACAGTGTTATCGGTAAATTCAATTACCATTTCACGTTCAAATCTAATTAAAGATTTAACTATCGCCTGGAGCAAAACTGGTGATACTCCATTTTCGATCATTTCAATCTAATTAAAGATTCATTAAAACTCCACTTAGTTTTAATCTTCGACTGGGTTAAAGAATCAGTGTCATTTAAAACACGGTTCACGATAAACCCAAAATCACATTCCATTAATTATCGGGTTAAAGAACAAGTGTTATTTAAAACACTGTTCACGATAAACCCAAAAATCAATATCAATTCAATTTCAATTAAATATTATTTAATTGGTACACTTCATTAAATCTAAACAAAAAGATTTAATCTTTTCTCAACTGGGTTCAAGAACAGTGTTAGTGAAAACACCATTCACGACAAACCCAAATCACATTTGATATTCAATACAAGGCTCTGAATAGAAAATATATCGGCTTATATTCAACATCAAATCCTACGACTAACAAATGTCGTATTGGAAATAACGATATAAATATATATCTTTCAAATTTCCATAACAACACCTGTATAATCACGAATTCCAACATCGAAATATTCCGAAGACAATTTCGATTCAAATCCACTCCAATGCAATCATTGGATATTCTGGTTATTTTCAAAACCCTTTTTAAATTCAATTTATTTATTTAAAAATAAATAGAATTATAATTCTAGTTCAAAACTAGTTCATTTCGATAAAAATCTATTTTTATCTTTTCAAATATGGAGTTTTTCATCCCAATTCTTTCTAAATCATTTCTTATGATTTTACATAAATTATTACTATTTTTAATAATTTTATCAAGGCCCGTACAGTCGATTTCCATCAATGGCCATCGAACTGCACTTACAGCGACCTTTTTCGAATTTGATTTGGACATAATTCCAAATCTAACCGTTAGATTTCTAATTTCTAATATTCGTTAGAAAGCTCTTTTCGATACGAACCCAACGGTTCCGGTTTTAGGAGAATCCGACGGTCGGATCTCCCGTAATGTCCGTTTGAAATAAATGGTCGAAATTCACGAACTGCCGCGGCGCGGCGCGTTCTATTCAGGCCATTATATTATATATATAATATATATATAATATATATCGTCGATTTCCATTTAAAACGAATTATATAAATAGTGTTAAATTCGTTTCAAAAGCAATTTCAACTTCCATTTCAATTCAAATCGAAATTGAATTCTTCTTTATAAATTCGTTTCAAAATTCATTTCTATTCAATTCAAATTTCAATTCAATTTGAATTCATTTCAATTTGCTTTCAATTCAATTTGAATTCGTTTTCAATTCATTTCGAAATCGTTTTCAATTCAATTTATTTCGAAATCGTTTTCAATTCAATTCATTTCGAAATCGTTTTCAATTCAATTCATTTCGAAATCGTTTTCAATTCAATTCATTTCGAAATCGTTTTCAATTCAATTCATTTCGAAATCGTTTTCAATTCATTTCGAAATCGATATAAATATCGTTCACGTCAAAATGGCGTCAATCTAATCAACACGGCTTCATATATTGATATTTTCAAATATTCCATTTCGAATATTTCTATTTCAAATATTTCTATTTTAAAACTGGAATGAGGCCCAATCAATTACCATATAAAGTTAATTATATGGATTTTCATACAACACATGTATAATAGCATTGAAAAATAATCAACCATCAACCAAAGTGCACTACACTGTATAAGCATCAAATATAGATATCTAACGCTTATAACAGCCTGTCAATCAATCGATCGACATATTTAATCAATCAGGATGAGTGAACTTCAAATTTCATCCCAACACCCGTGTGGGGTTTCAAACAATCCAACACAGATTTTATTTGTGCAGTTGGGCGATGTGTAAAATTTATCGACCCAATCAACGTCCTTCAAATAGGTGTACATAAACAAACCGTCCGGTCTGTAAATGAATATTTATTTATTTACATTCACGTTAAAAATTATATTTTTAACGACAAAACATTTATTTCAACCTATGAATTTCTATTCAATTCATTTATTCTATAAAATGATATTTTTATTTTTCTAACACATTTTAGAAAATTTCGGCGGCATAACGGCACGATACTAGAAACGGGACAAGGCCTAGCCTTATCCCCGGTCTAGTGAAGGCCCACGCCATTCACACATCAATCAAATCAATTTCATTTCACCAAACAATCAAATTCAAATCAAATCATATAACTAAGCTATGCAACCAAACAAACAAGTCCATGGTCTGTGGACGATTGTTTCGGGTGCTACTAAGCACCGTCTGCATCCTAGTGTATATATGTAATTAGAAAAGAAATTGAAAGGTGAGAAATTCTCACAGATAGCTATCCTAGCTCCACGGCACTTCATTTGCAGAAACCTTCATCGCTACCGCATCTTCGTCATCTTCGTCATCTTCGTTGTCCGCTTTCACTACCTATGTAAAAATCGAATTTTTACTTCGCTATTCCATATATAAAAATCATATTTTTATTTCGAAGTTCAACATATAAAAATCCTATTTTTATTTCGAAGTTCAATATATAAAAATCCTATTTTTATTTCGAAGTTCAATATATAAAAATCCTATTTTTATTTCGAAGTTCAATATATAAAAATCCTATTTTTATTTCGAAGTTCAATATATAAAAATTCTATTTTTATTTCGAAGTTCAATATATAAAAATCCTATTTTTATTTCGAAGTTCAACATATAAAAATCCTATTTTTATCTAACTAAAAATCTAATCTTATCATCATTAAAAATCTAATTTTTATTTTTAATAAAAATCATACCTTTCATGCATTAAAAATCAAACATTTGATGTATTAAAAATCGCTTCTTTGTATGATAAAATCACTACTTTTAAATAATAAAAATCGCTACTTTATGTGTGATAAAAATCTAGTATAAAAATTAGAATTTCACCTACATAAAATAAAAATCAAAATCAAAAGCTTACAGGTGGATTCGGGGTTAGGGGTGGCGCGCCGGAGTTGCTGAGGTGGCAGGGTTCTCGATGGGGTAGCCAGGGGGTTGCGCAGGCTGGGGAGGTGGCGGTTCCTCGTGATTTGGGGCTTCTGTGGTGGGTTTCGAACTGGACAAGGGGGCTGGGGATCATCAGGGCGGTGGCGCTTTAGCTGGAGGTAGGGGCGGCGCTCAGTTGGGGCGGTGGAGCTCGAGGTAGGCGGCGGCGAAGGGGAAGGCTAGGGTTTCGGGGCTTTGGCACACGGTAGAGAGAGGGAGCGAAGGGGAAAGCGGAGGGGAGGGGGTTTCAGGCAGAGCGACGGCGGCGTGGGCCTGGGTGGCGGCGTCCAGCTCTGGCACGGCGGCTTTGTTCTCTCTCTTTTTTTTTTTTTTAAAATGAATCGGGGAGAGAGAATACTGAGGAGGGGGGGGGGGTGTATAAAAAGGTTTTTATAAAAATTAAAATATATTATTTAATTTCTCCTAGGGTTGACTTTTCTTTCGAACTCGAAATTGGGCTCAGCGACTGTCATCCCTAGCTAATTACCCCCATTCCGAACACAATGGGATATGTGTCGTAAGCTGATTCGATAGTTACGATCAGTTTCCGTTAAATTTACTTTTAAATCACTATATTGAATTTTAAACGTACATTTCAAATTACCGGGGTCACAAACTAACTCGAAAAATTCCAGAAAAATATTTTCTAGCTTCGCATTGACGATACGGTCCTAACAAAACTAGTTTCATCGAATTCTGAGACCGTATGAAAAATGGCCAATTTCCAGTCGATTAAAATCAACTAAAACCGGTCAAATGCGTTTTCCTTTGCCACGCTCACATATTGACTCAAAAAATTATGAAATTTGAAACCTAGCAATAATTCGACATCACGGACCCAACAAAAGTGGTTTCGTCGAAATCCGAGGTCATTTGCAAAATGTCCATTTTTAAGGGCCTGAATTCCATAGCGACTATTCAGAATTTTCAACTGGACACATCTTTTGATTCCCGATACGAAATCTTGATTTTTCGGATTCGTTGGAAAGATATTCACTATTAGATTCCATTATTTTTGGTTTCACTAAAATCCGGATTGTTTTGCACCCGGTACATTCAATTGAAGTTTGAAATCGAATTATCGAACTACCGCGCCATTTTCAATTCTATTTATAATTATATATAATTATTTATACTCTAACGACGACGCGTATAATATATACGTTCGAATTATATTCAAAATAAATTTCTCGTCGATATTATTTAAAATAATTCATTTTAAATAATCAAAATTCGCTAAAATCGCCAAAATAAAAATTTTAAACTGGCCCAGATTTTCGGGTTATTACAATCTCCCCCACTTAAAACTTTTCGTCCCCGAAAAGGAACAAAGTCGAAAGTGGTTTGATTAATCAACTCTACGTTCGATCTGGCTTCCATTCTCCAACTTTTCAGTTTCTGAGAATTTTCAAAAAAATTCAAAATTTTGGCTAACTCCCTAAATTTTCGAAAAATTTCGCCATAACCTCCCCTGCACCGGGAGCATCGGGGAATTTCAAATAGCTTCCCCGGTCCTTCAGATCTCAAAAAGAAAAAGAAAAAGCCAAGCGGCTAGCCAATAGGCTCATAAAATCATCATCACCCAAACAATACAGTAAATTATGTAGTAAACATGTACCTATTTGTCGGGCAAACAAATTTTATTCTCTGCTCTAGCCTCCTTGCTATGACCTGTTCAATGTAAGTGCAAGTATATGTATATGCAACCAAATGCGACCAATTTTCAATACAATTCAACATTTGATTCAATTAGGCTAAATGGTTCAAAATTATCAAACAAATAAACAAACAACACAAACATCAATCAATTAGTGACTTTAACGTTTCAAATTGATAATTTTACTACATATAAAGAAAATCATGTTTTTGATGCCAATTCACAACAAATAAATCTATCTATATAAGTTTTGGTTCTCACACCAGTCTAATGGAAATATATAGATATCACACCTTCGAAACACGAAAATAATTACTAATGATGACGCGTCAATCATCAGAATCAGGTCCGTGCGACTAGAGTGTGATTCTATATCTATCCAGTATATTAAAACTTTGAATACACGCGGATCAGACGCATACGCAAAATCTATATATTCTGGATTGTCCACATCAATATAAATAAATAATCAAATACGAATAATTGATTTAAATTTTCAAAACCAGATTGTTTTCATTTGAAAAATATACTCTTCACACTCGTTCTAGGATACTACTGATCCTATCTCTAACGAGTCATTCTAATTGGATATTACTAATCCAATATCTGATGAATTCTTTCGTATGGTTCTAATGTGTCTCGTTCTCTGCTTTGTAAACCAAAGCTCTGATACCAAACTGTGAAAACCCGTAACTTCCCCGTAAAGGAAAGCGGCGGATAGTTCGAGAACAAGCCACAATAGAACACATATAAAAGAACATTTCATTGTATATTACAACAATGCATCAGATTACAAGAATATACAGAGTATAAATGAATATTACACAGAAATATCAGAGATTTAAATTACATTTAAATACATAGCAGCGGAAAAATAATACAATACACAACTAGAATGAGATATACGGATACAAAGCTTTCCGGATATCGTTCCAGCTGTAAACCAGGATCCTGTGAATATAAATCTGCAAAACCAAAACTACTAGCTGCCCGTGTCAAAATAAGGGCACCCAGAGTTTAGGTTAAAACAATAAACTCCAGGTCAGTCATGGGACTGGTGTGAGAACTAAAACAGTTATTAATCTTTATTTTTAAAGCTAGGTAAATCAAGGGACCACGCCGTATAACACGGAACGGGTTTCCTCCCAAGAATACCAGTGCATAAAACAACCAGCGCAATGCTAAATAAAGAAAAAATGAAGCTGTTATAAGACCCAGGTCCTATCACACAATGCAACGCAAGCCGGGGGATAGGGTTTTCCCTTATAACAGCCAAAGAATGCTTGATACGTTTAAAACAAATCATTTGATACTATTATAAGTGCATAGTGTATAAAACAACTTCAAATCATAAGTATCAATCATAGGCGGCATGGGTACCATATATCATGTCGCCATATATAGGTTTACAAATAAAACCGCAAATGTCACGTATTTGGAAATTGGATTTCCATCTATGAACCGAGGCAAAAGATAGTCCTCAACCGATTCGAGACGCTCTAGCCCGTGTCTCAGGATCAGAGCTCGAGTGACCCTTGGAGCGACAGGGCCGGTCCACCGATGTGGATTAAAATGCCTGAACACTGCGTTTCCCCACCCTTTGGGGTGTCAATGAGCCAACAAATGACTCCATCGGTTCGAGAACGACCGATCAATCCGAGGCGCCTCGCAACAGCAACAACCACATAAGTCAAACTCGTCAGGGCGTGTAAAACCACTGACGCCACTTTTTAGCTAGAAGGAAACGCATGCCCTCCCTGAGGTCCGTCTCCCGTTTTTGGTTCATACCGGGTGTGAAACACGCGAAGTAAACGTTACACAAAGCTACGCCACAAAGGCCGTGCTTTGATCATCACCACAAGACTTTGCTTTTCAACAGAAGCCTCGATCAATTGCCACTTAGGCATGCCACACAGGCAATTCACTCCATGCGTTTGATATCCATCAATATATAACCCCTGAGCTCGTACGTCTCAGAGAAGGGCGTTAAGCAAGAGAATAAATTCTCCGCCGCCAAACAGATATATATTTAATAGAAATCAAGCACACAGACTAAAATCCAATGTCAGACACACAGTCCATTTACAAGTCCGTTCTGGGTCTGAACGAAACCGGAGGCACCTAGTACCCCGCATATCCATCGATCTCCAAGTACGTCTGGACGATCACCAACTGTTTCCATCTTCTTGGGTGTACAGCCCAATCAAGATCATCAGTAATCACCCAAACGACGTGAAGACTTCCGGTCTTCGACCATCATCTTCATCTTCGACTTATCGTCGTATCAGTTATTCAGAATGGGATAAACCCGGTCTTTCCGAATAACTCGCGTATACTTTAAATAAGTGTTACACAAACACAACATACGCCTCATTCCAATTCATTAGTCACTAACCGTAAATTAATCAAGAGAATAATTCCCCAAATATTAACCCCGAAGGCCGAAACCAACATCAGATCAATATTCAGAAAACCATTCTGCTTGGCTAACCGACAGTTAGTTTCTAAATTTCACATTCATAGGGAAAGGTTCCCATTAATTTAATCCAAGATAAATTCCTTGAATTTATTCTTTATTCTATTTTTGAATCTCAATTCAAACTAGTCGGGATTAACGAACCTTACCGAAGTAATCATTTGTTTTAATTTCCCAATCCCAACCTATTCATCCCATGAAGTAAAACTGGTAATACTTCATATCTAACACCACAGTGTTATCGGTAAATTCAATTACCATTTCACGTTCAAATCTAATTAAAGATTTAACTATCGCCTGGAGCAAAACTGGTGATACTCCATTTTCGATCATTTCAATCTAATTAAAGATTCATTAAAACTCCACTTAGTTTTAATCTTCGACTGGGTTAAAGAATCAGTGTCATTTAAAACACGGTTCACGATAAACCCAAAATCACATTCCATTAATTATCGGGTTAAAGAACAAGTGTTATTTAAAACACTGTTCACGATAAACCCAAAAATCAATATCAATTCAATTTCAATTAAATATTATTTAATTGGTACACTTCATTAAATCTAAACAAAAAGATTTAATCTTTTCTCAACTGGGTTCAAGAACAGTGTTAGTGAAAACACCATTCACGACAAACCCAAATCACATTTGATATTCAATACAAGGCTCTGAATAGAAAATATATCGGCTTATATTCAACATCAAATCCTACGACTAACAAATGTCGTATTGGAAATAACGATATAAATATATATCTTTCAAATTTCCATAACAACACCTGTATAATCACGAATTCCAACATCGAAATATTCCGAAGACAATTTCGATTCAAATCCACTCCAATGCAATCATTGGATATTCTGGTTATTTTCAAAACCCTTTTTAAATTCAATTTATTTATTTAAAAATAAATAGAATTATAATTCTAGTTCAAAACTAGTTCATTTCGATAAAAATCTATTTTTATCTTTTCAAATATGGAGTTTTTCATCCCAATTCTTTCTAAATCATTTCTTATGATTTTACATAAATTATTACTATTTTTAATAATTTTATCAAGGCCCGTACAGTCGATTTCCATCAATGGCCATCGAACTGCACTTACAGCGACCTTTTTCGAATTTGATTTGGACATAATTCCAAATCCAATCGTTAGATTTCTAATTTCTAATATTCGTTAGAAAGCTCTTTTCGATACGAACCCAACGGTTCCGGTTTTAGGAGAATCCGACGGTCGGATCTCCCGTAATGTCCGTTTGAAATAAATGGTCGAAATTCACGAACTGCCGCGGCGCGGCGCGTTCTATTCAGGCCATTATATTATATATATAATATATATAATATATATATCGTCGATTTCCATTTAAAACGAATTATATAAATAGTTTTAAATTCGTTTCAAAAGCAATTTCAACTTCCATTTCAATTCAAATCGAAATTGAATTCTTCTTTATAAATTCGTTTCAAAATTCATTTCTATTCAATTCAAATTTCAATTCAATTTGAATTCATTTCAATTCGCTTTCAATTAAATTTGAATTCGTTTTCAATTCATTTCGAAATCGTTTTCAGTTCAATTTATTTCGAAATCGTTTTCAATTCAATTCATTTCGAAATCGTTTTCAATTCAATTCATTTCGAAATCGTTTTCAATTCAATTCATTTTGAAATCGTTTTCAATTCAATTCATTTCGAAATCGTTTTCAATTCATTTCGAAATCGATATAAATATCGTTCACGTCAAAATGGCGTCAATCTAATCAACACGGCTTCATATATTGATATTTTCAAATATTCCATTTCGAATATTTCTATTTCAAATATTTCTATTTCAAATATTTCTATTTTAAAACTGGAATGAGGCCCAATCAATTACCATATAAAGTTAATTATATGGATTTTCATACAACACATGTATAATAGCATTGAAAAATAATCAACCATCAACCAAAGTGCACTACACTGTATAAGCATCAAATATAGATATCTAACGCTTATAACAGCCTGTCAATCAATCGATCGACATATTTAATCAATCAGGATGAGTGAACTTCAAATTTCATCCCAACACCCGTGTGGGGTTTCAAACAATCCAACACAGATTTTATTTGTGCAGTTGGGCGATGTGTAAAATTTATCGACCCAATCAACGTCCTTCAAATAGGTGTACATAAACAAACCGTCCGGTCTGTAAATGAATATTTATTTATTTACATTCACGTTAAAAATTATATTTTTAACGACAAAACATTTATTTCAACCTATGAATTTCTATTCAATTCATTTATTCTATAAAATGATATTTTTATTTTTCTAACACATTTTAGAAAATTTCGGCGGCATAACGGCACGATACTAGAAACGGGACAAGGCCTAGCCTTATCCCCGGTCTAGTGAAGGCCCACGCCATTCACACATCAATCAAATCAATTTCATTTCACCAAACAATCAAATTCAAATCAAATCATATAACTAAGCTATGCAACCAAACAAACAAGTCCATGGTCTGTGGACGATTGTGTCGGGTGCTACTAAGCACCGTCTGCATCCTAGTGTATATATGTAATTAGAAAAGAAATTGAAAGGTGAGAAATTCTCACAGATAGCTATCCTAGCTCCACGGCACTTCATTTGCAGAAACCTTCGTCGCTACCGCATCTTCGTCATCTTCGTTATCTGCTTTCACTACCTATGTAAAAATCGAATTTTTACTTCGCTATTCCATATATAAAAATCATATTTTTATTTCGAAGTTCAACATATAAAAATCCTATTTTTATTTCGAAGTTCAATATATAAAAATCCTATTTTTATTTCGAAGTTCAATATATAAAAATCCTATTTTTATTTCGAAGTTCAATATATAAAAATCCTATTTTTATTTCGAAGTTCAATATATAAAAATTCTATTTTTATTTCGAAGTTCAATATATAAAAATCCTATTTTTATTTCGAAGTTCAACATATAAAAATCCTATTTTTATCTAACTAAAAATCTAATCTTATCATCATTAAAAATCTAATTTTTATTTTTAATAAAAATCATACCTTTCATGCATTAAAAATCAAACATTTGATGTATTAAAAATCGCTTCTTTGTATGATAAAATCACTACTTTTAAATAATAAAAATCGCTACTTTATGTGTGATAAAAATCTAGTATAAAAATTAGAATTTCACCTACATAAAATAAAAATCAAAATCAAAAGCTTACAGGTGGATTCGGGGTTAGGGGTGGCGCGCCGGAGTTGCTGAGGTGGCAGGGTTCTCGATGGGGTAGCCAGGGGGTTGCGCAGGCTGGGGAGGTGGCGGTTCCTCGTGATTTGGGGCTTTTGTGGTGGGTTTCGAACTGGACAAGGGGGCTGGGGATCATCAGGGCGGTGGCGCTTTAGCTGGAGGTGGGGGCGGCGCTCAGTTGGGGCGGTGGAGCTCGAGGTAGGCGGCGGCGAAGGGGAAGGCTAGGGTTTCGGGGCTTTGGCACACGGTAGAGAGAGGGAGCGAAGGGGAAAGCGGAGGGGAGGGGGTTTCAGGCAGAGCGACGGCGGCGTGGGCCTGGGTGGCGGCGTCCAGCTCTGGCACGGCGGCTCCGTTCTCTCTTTTTTTTTTAAATGAATCGGGGAGAGAGAATACTGAGGAGGGGGGGGGTGTATAAAAAGGTTTTTATAAAAATTAAAATATATTATTTAATTTCTCCTAGGGTTGACTTTTCTTTCGAACTCGAAATTGGGCTCAGCGACTGTCATCCCTAGCTAATTACCCCCATTCCGAACACAATGGGATATGTGTCGTAAGCTGATTCGATAGTTACGATCAGTTTCCGTTAAATTTACTTTTAAATCACTATATTGAATTTTAAACGTACATTTCAAATTACCGGGGTCACAAACTAACTCGAAAAATTCCAGAAAAATATTTTCTAGCTTCGCATTGACGATACGGTCCTAACAAAACTAGTTTCATCGAATTCTGAGACCGTATGAAAAATGGCCAATTTCCGGTCGATTAAAATCAACTAAAACCGGTCAAATGCGTTTTCCTTTGCCACGCTCACATATTGACTCGAAAAATTATGAAATTTGAAACCTAGCAATAATTCGACATCACGGACCCAACAAAAGTGGTTTCGTCGAAATCCGAGGTCATTTGCAAAATGTCCATTTTTAAGGGCCTGAATTCCATAGCGACTATTCAGAATTTTCAACTGGACACATCTTTTGATTCCCGATACGAAATCTTGATTTTTCGGATTCGTTGGAAAGATATTCACTATTAGATTCCATTATTTTTGGTTTCACTAAAATCCGGATTGTTTTGCACCCGGTACATTCAATTGAAGTTTGAAATCGAATTATCGAACTACCGCGCCATTTTCAATTCTATTTATAATTATATATAATTATTTATACTCTAACGACGACGCGTATAATATATACGTTCGAATTATATTCAAAATAAATTTCTCGTCGATATTATTTAAAATAATTCATTTTAAATAATCAAAATTCGCTAAAATCGCCAAAATAAAAATTTTAAACTGGCCCAGATTTTCGGGTTATTACACCATCTTCATCTTTTGTATCCGACTTATCTCGTATGAATCTTGTCAAATAAATTTTCAATATTATATTAGCTTTAGGAAGTTCTTCTCTCTGGATGAAATTTTCACTAATTTTGCATTAAGCATGCTCCTAATTTACTATGTAGTTAATCAACGAGTGGTATGTTTAAATCTAGATTTCATCAAGTCTGGAGACAAATATTCATAGCTCTAGCATTACATGAAAAATATTCTTATTAAGTAAATAGTTTTCAATGAAATCCAATTATTATGAAATTCTACAAACTTTAAGTAAATACCTATGTGAGACGACCCGATTTCCCGTTCTCACGGAAACAAGGTTATCTTTTGGAATATAACACAGAAACATATAATAGCAGAACAAAATTAAATAAATACACCAGAATGAACAACAAAATATACTGGATAAAAGTAATCATCAGAGTTACACAGTATACAGGATCTTACTTAGTACAAATACAGTTCAGCTATACATAAATGTCTACAGCGGAAATAAACAAAATATGTACAATAGGAGCTGAACAGCATAAAAAGAAATAAATGATAGAATCCATCTTCAGCTCCAGCTATCCAGAAAGAACCAGCCAAACCTGAATACAAGGCTGCCCATGAAGAAAAAGGGGCACCCGAGTTTGAGAGTGAAACAAACTACGAGTCAGTCATGGGACTGGTATGAGAAATCTACTCAACACATATATAATTGGCTAATCACAGGACCACGCCACTCTCGTGGAACGGGTTTTCTCCATTGGATTGCCAGTGCTTTAAAAACAAATCTTTCTTTTAAACATCGCTATGCTTTTTACAAAAATGAAGCCATTATAAGACTCAGTTCCCATCACACAATGCAACGCAAACCGGAGGATAGAGTTTTACCTTATAATGGCCAAAATATGATTGATACGAATAAAACAAAGGCAATTGATATTATTGCTAGTGTCTATATGTTTTGAAAACACTTTCAAATCATAACTATCAATCATAGACGGCATGGGTACCATATATCATGTCGCCATATATATATACAATCAAAACCGCACGATGTCGTATTTGGAAATTGGATTTCCGTCATGAACCAAGGCAAAAGATAGTCCTTACCGAATTCGAGACTGTCTAGCCCGAGCCTCAGGACCCAGACTCAGGTGGGCCCTTGGATCGTCAGGGCCGGTCCACCGATGTGGATTAAAATGCCTGAACAATACGTTTCCCCGCCCTTTGGGGCGTAAACGAGCCAACGAATGACTCCATCGGACCCGGATCGTCCGATCAAACCGAGGCGCCTCGCAACAGCAACAACCACATAGGTGAAAAGTATATAAATGTCAGGGCTGGTAGGTCACTGACACCACCCTAGCTAGAAAGAAACGCATGTCCTCCCTGAGGTCCTTCTCCCGTTTTAGGTTCATACCGGGGTGTGAGGCCCGCGAATTCACGTTATACACAAAGCTACGCCACACAGGCGGTGCTTTGATCATCACCACAAGACTTTGCTTTTCAACAGAAGCCCTGATCACTGCATCTTAGCATGCCACACAGAATAAATCCTATGTCGGACACACAGTCCATTTACAAGTCCGTTCTGGGTCTGAACGAAACCGGAGGCACTAAATACCTCGCAAACCCTTCGATCAACACGTACGTCTGGACGATCACCACTCATTATCCATATTTCGGGATGCCTCCCAATCAGGACCTCGGTTACCATCCAAACGAGGTGAAGATCTCCGGTCTTCGACCATCGTCTTCATCTTCGACTTTCAATCGTCGGTCAATTATTTGAAATGAGAATTAACTCGGCCTTTTCAAATAATTCACGTATATTTAGAATTTCAAATCGATTTATTTCAATGGTTATTTTATTCGACAACACCAATTGTGTTCTTTTAATGTAATTTTCACACCAAACACATTCAACCATCAAACATCACATAAATCAAGCAAATTCAGTTTATTTCCATTCCATATCGCTTATGATATTTTATAACTATTTATCGCTATTTTTATTTATTTTAAAATAACCATTTTATTCAAAACGACGCTTCGGGCCATAAGGCGGCCGTGGCGCTGTTTTTCTTCAGATTTGATTTACACATATCTGAAAATCTAACCGTTGGATCTTCACAAAATTTACATCATTAGAAAGGTCTTTTCAAAACGAATCCAACGGTTCCAGTTTCGGGAAAATCCGACGGTCGGATCTCCCGGTACAATCGTTTGAATTTTCGATTTCAAAATACGAACTGCAGCGTCGTTATTCGATTAAATATATAATTATATTTATATATATATAAATATAATCCCTTCTGGCGCTGTTTTTCTTCAGATTTGAATTAAACATTCCAGACAATCCAACCGTTGGATTTTTACAAGGTTGGTGCCATTGGAAAGATTATTCCAAGGCGAACCCGACGGTTGAGATTTCGGGAAAATCCAATGGTCGGATTTCCCGTACTAGTCGTTTGAAATCACGGTTTCAAAATACGAACTGCACGGCTTCGTTTCGTTTTAATTTTATTTATATTTATATATTTATATAAATATAGTTCATTCAACAATTTCAATATCGTTTTCACTCCACGTTGAGACGACCCGATTTCCCGTTCTCACGGAAACAAGGTTATCTTTTGGAATATAACACAGAAACATATAATAGCAGAACAAAATTAAATAAATACACCAGAATGAACAACAAAATATACTGGATAAAAGTAATCATCAGAGTTACACAGTATACAGGATCTTACTTAGTACAAATACAGTTCAGCTATACATAAATGTCTACAGCGGAAATAAACAAAATATGTACAATAGGAGCTGAACAGCATAAAAAGAAATAAATGATAGAATCCATCTTCAGCTCCAGCTATCCAGAAAGAACCAGCCAAACCTGAATACAAGGCTGCCCGTGAAGAAAAAGGGGCACCCGAGTTTGAGAGTGAAACAAACTACGAGTCAGTCATGGGACTGGTATGAGAAATCTACTCAACACATATATAATTGGCTAATCACAGGACCACGCCACTCTCGTGGAACGGGTTTTCTCCATTGGATTGCCAGTGCTTTAAAAACAAATCTTTCTTTTAAACATCGCTATGCTTTTTACAAAAATGAAGCCATTATAAGACTCAGTTCCCATCACACAATGCAACGCAAACCGGAGGATAGAGTTTTACCTTATAATGGCCAAAATATGATTGATACGAATAAAACAAAGGCAATTGATATTATTGCTAGTGTCTATATGTTTTGAAAACACTTTCAAATCATAACTATCAATCATAGACGGCATGGGTACCATATATCATGTCGCCATATATATATACAATCAAAACCGCACGATGTCGTATTTGGAAATTGGATTTCCGTCATGAACCAAGGCAAAAGATAGTCCTTACCGAATTCGAGACTGTCTAGCCCGAGCCTCAGGACCCAGACTCAGGTGGGCCCTTGGATCGTCAGGGCCGGTCCACCGATGTGGATTAAAATGCCTGAACAATACGTTTCCCCGCCCTTTGGGGCGTAAACGAGCCAACGAATGACTCCATCGGACCCGGATCGCCCGATCAAACCGAGGCGCCTCGCAACAGCAACAACCACATAGGTGAAAAGTATATAAATGTCAGGGCTGGTAGGTCACTGACACCACCCTAGCTAGAAAGAAACGCATGTCCTCCCTGAGGTCCTTCTCCCGTTTTAGGTTCATACCGGGGTGTGAGGCCCGCGAATTCACGTTATACACAAAGCTACGCCACACAGGCGGTGCTTTGATCATCACCACAAGACTTTGCTTTTCAACAGAAGCCCTGATCACTGCATCTTAGCATGCCACACAGAATAAATCCTATGTCGGACACACAGTCCATTTACAAGTCCGTTCTGGGTCTGAACGAAACCGGAGGCACTAAATACCTCGCAAACCCTTCGATCAACACGTACGTCTGGACGATCACCACTCATTATCCATATTTCGGGATGCCTCCCAATCAGGACCTCGGTTACCATCCAAACGAGGTGAAGATCTCCGGTCTTCGACCATCGTCTTCATCTTCGACTTTCAATCGTCGGTCAATTATTTGAAATGAGAATTAACTCGGCCTTTTCAAATAATTCACGTATATTTAGAATTTCAAATCGATTTATTTCAATGGTTATTTTATTCGACAACACCAATTGTGTTCTTTTAATGTAATTTTCACACCAAACACATTCAACCATCAAACATCACATAAATCAAGCAAATTCAGTTTATTTCCATTCCATATCGCTTATGATATTTTATAACTATTTATCGCTATTTTTATTTATTTTAAAATAGCCATTTTATTCAAAACGACGCTTCGGGCCATAAGGCGGCCGTGGCGCTGTTTTTCTTCAGATTTGATTTACACATATATGAAAATCTAACCGTTGGATCTTCACAAAATTTACATCATTAGAAAGGTCTTTTCAAAACGAATCCAACGGTTCCAGTTTCGGGAAAATCCGACGGTCGGATCTCCCGGTACAATCGTTTGAATTTTCGATTTCAAAATACGAACTGCAGCGTCGTTATTCGATTAAATATATAATTATATTTATATATATATAAATATAATCGCTTCTGGCGCTGTTTTTCTTCAGATTTGAATTAAACATTCCAGACAATCCAACCGTTGGATTTTTACAAGGTTGGTGCCGTTGGAAAGATTATTCCAAGGCGAACCCGACGGTTGAGATTTCGGGAAAATCCAATGGTCGGATTTCCCGTACTAGTCGTTTGAAATCACGGTTTCAAAATACGAACTGCACGGCTTCGTTTCGTTTTAATTTTATTTATATTTATATATTTACATAAATATAGTTCATTCAACAATTTCAATATCGTTTTCACTTCAAAAAAATTTCTAACACCTTAAATTTTGGAAAAATTTCGCCATAACCTCCCCTGCACCGGGAGCGTCGGGAAATCGCAAATAGCGTCCCGGTCCTTCTAATCTCAAAAAGAAAAAGAAAAAGCCAAGCGGCTAGCCAACAGGCTCAAAATCATCACCCAAACAAATCAGTAAATGTGTACCTATTTGTCGGGCACAAAATTTTATTCCTCTTCTCTAGCCCCTTTGCTATAACCTGTTCAATGAATATGCATGTACATATATATACAGTCCATATCATTTTTCATTTTCTATTCAACTTCATATTTGATTTCTATTTGGTTTAAAAACACCATTCATTCTAACGTTACATAAATAGGTGCAAATCATTTCATTAGCTAATTAATGAATATTTCAACTCATATATGTTTATTTTGAACAAGTGGCTATTTTTAACACTTCACATTTCAACGATTTATGCATACAATAAAAATGTGATTTTTATTGTAAAACAATTCATTTCAAAACACTATTTTTCTATATAGTTCATATAGTCGATAAAAGGTGATTTTTATTATCAAGCAATTTATTTCAAAATATGAATACCATTCAACACATGAATTTCTAAACAACGAATGAATATCAATTCAACACATGAATGTTTTCTATAGTTTTTATATATAGATAAAAATGTGATTTTTATTGTTAAACGATTTAGTTCAAAATATGAATACCATTCAACACATGAATTTCTAAACAACGAATGAATATCAATTCAACACATGAATGTTTTCAATAGTTTTTATATATAGATAAAAATGTGATTTTTATTATCGAACAATTTATTTCAAAATATGAATACCATTCAACACATGAATTTCTAAACAACGAATGAATATCAATTCAACACATGAATGTTTTCTATAGTTTTTATATATAGATAAAAATGTGATTTTTATTATCAAACGATTTATTTCAAAATATGAATACCATTCAACACATGAATTTCTAAACAACGAATGAATATCAATTCAACACATGAATGTTTTCTATACAATGAATAAATATAGTTTAAGCATATGAAAATAATTCAAACACACAAATATTATTCAAAATTTCGGCAGCATAACGGCAGGGTAGTTACACCGGCACCGTCCCTAGTACGGCTCCTCGCTCTACCTTAAAACCTCGCGGTTTTTGACAATGGGAATCATGCATCTAGTTCGCACGCAGGCGGCATGTATATATTTATTTCATTTCCACAAACTAATCCTATGTGGTTTCAACCAAATATTTCACAACCACCAATGGGTATTTTTCAACCACCATCAACCAATATCAATCACAAACAATCCCAAACAATCATTCGCTATCAATCAAATTTTCACAACAATTTCAACCAATAAATATCGTCCATGGTTTGTGGACGAGGGGCGTGTGTATATATATATATATATATATATATATATTTATATATAGCAATTCACTTTTACTTCACACATATATATATAAATTTTAAATCAGAAATCTCACCAATAGCTATCCAACTTCACGATTCTTCCTTTATAGAAATCTTCGCCTTTTGTCGCTTTCGCCCGTATTCTCTACATAAGTAAAAATCGAATTTTTACGATGTTAATCAATATATAAAGATCATATTTTAAAAACAAAGATTATATTTTTAATATTCTTATGATGTAAAAATTATATTTTTATTACTTTAAAAATATAAGAATCATATCTTACTTCTTCTACTTAACAAAAATTCCGTCTTTTCTATTTTTAAAAATATGATCTTTATTTTTGCAAGTTCAAATCTTTTTCTTTTAAAAGATTCAACCTTTTTCTATTTCAAAGTTTATATTTTTCTATTTCAAAGTTTAAAACCTTTTTTTTTTCTATTTCAAACCTTTAAAATAAACTCAGTTTTTATTTCTTTTTAAATCAGTTTTTAAACTTTATCAAATCAGTTTTAAAACTTTAACAAATCAGTTTTTATTTCTTTTCAAAAATCATTTAAAAATTCAGTTTATAAAACTAAAAGAAATCAGTTTTATAAATCTATTAAAAATACGTTTTTTTTAAATCAGAAATTATAAAACAAAAATAAAAATAAATATAAAGTAAAATGGCTCACCGACAGCTTGCGAAGGGGAGGAGGCGTCGTCGGCGGCTCTGAGGCGGCGTTCGGAGGTGTCGCGGCTTCGAGGCTTCGACTGGTGGGGGCTGCTTCGGGGTGTCGAGGGTTGCGTCGCCTGGAGGGAGGAGGTCGTGCGGTGGGGTTCGGCGAAGTCCTCGTCGGCGGCTTCGAAGTCTAGAGGGCGGCGCGATTTAGGTTTTAGGTTTTTCTTTTTTTTTTCTTTTTTGTTTCTGGTAATTGAATCGGGGGGGGGGGCAAGCAAGAGATAAAAGGGGGGGAAAAGAAAATATTTTTTTTTTTTTTATTTAAATTAATTGCATAAAGTTGACTTTTACCCACGACCTCGAAACGAGGCCCACCGCCTGTCGTCCATAGCGTTTAACCCCCATTCCGAACACAATGGGATATGTATCGCAAGCTGATGTGATCGTTACAATCAGTTTCTGTTGAATTTACATTTAAATCATTATATTGAATTTTAAACGCACATTTCAAATTACCGGGGTCACATACTGACTAGAAAAATTCCCGAAAAATATTTTCTAGCTTCGTATTGACGATACGGTCCTAACAAAACTAGTTTCGTCGAATTCTGAGGCCGTTTGAAAAATGGCCAATTTCCAGTCGATTAAAATCAACGGAAACTGGTCAAACGCATTTTCTTTTGCCACGCTCACATATTGATTCGAAAAATTATGAAATTTGAAACCTAGCAATAACTTGACACTGCGGACCCAACAAAAGTGGTTTCGTCGAAATCCGAGGTCATCTGCAAAATGTCCATTTTTAAGGGCCTGAATTCCATAGCGACTATTCAGAATTTTCAACTGGACATATCTTTCGATTCCCGCCATCAAATTTCGATTAGTCGGATTCGTTAGAAAGATATCATCAATTAGATACTAATGTTTTTGGTCTCACTAAAATCCGGATTGTTTTGCACCCGGTATATTCAAACGAAGTTTGAAATCGAATTATCGAACTACCGCGCCATTTTCAATTCTATATATAATTATAATTAATTATATTGGTTTTCAAATGTCGATTTCAACTCAGTTTTCATCGCCATTATTTAAAATATTTATTTTAAATATTTAAAATCCATTATTTTAGCCAATTTAAAAATTTTAAATTGGTTCAGATTTTCTGGGTCGTTACACTATGGCCGATTTCCAGTACTAGAAATATATTTTGATAAAAGTGGGTACACGAAAAAAGGACAGACTCTCGCTAAAGCTATAGTTGATAGTTTATATCCGGTATGCATGTTAGCTTTGAATTGTTTGAATAATGTATGTATTAGTTCATGAAGTCATGAGGAGTGATCAAGAGTAATGAGAAAGGTTTTAAATCTCGGATATCGGTCACATTTCTTCTTGGAGATTTTGGAGTCTTGATCTCATATCAGTTAGATCCAGATGAGATGAGTGTAACTCATGTGTTTGTCTTAGAGATCCACCTCAGGTGAGATGACCCGAACTTCTCGGATGGCCTAAATCGAACAAGAAGACGGATTGTTTTGAGAACACGACGCATCAGAACATAGAACAAGAGAACATTTCGTTGTTGTAACAACAATTTACATCAGAGTACAAAATAATAATATACAGCGGAAAATAACAGAGATTTAAATTACATAGTAGTGGAAATATAATACATGGATAAAATATGGAGGGAAAACATCAGCTAACACATCTGAAGGAAATACACTGATAAAGCATTCCACAGTATAGCTCTGGCCGTAATCCAAGACCCTGTGAAAAGAAATGGGTTCACTCCATGTGAATACCAGTTTTAAAAGTTATTAACACTTTATTTAAAGTTGGGTAAATCATGGGACCACGCCGTATGACACAGAATGGGTTTACTCCATGTGAATACCAGTTTTAAAACAAAAACAACGTAATGCTTTTTGAAAAATGAAGCCATTATATGACTCAGGTCCCATCACACAATGCAACACAAACCAGAGGATAGAATTTTACCTTATAATGGCCAAACATGCTTGATACGCTTTAAAACAAATATTTTTATGTTAATATAAGTGCATAGTGTAGAAAACAACTTCAAATATAAATGTATCAATCTTAGATGGCATAGTACCCTATCCTACTATGACGCCATATAGGTTTACAACTAAAATTGCAAAGTCGTGTATTGGAAATTGGGTTACCATCTATGAACCAAGGCAAGGGATCATCCTTTCCGAATTCGAGACAATCTAGCCCATGCCTTAGGACTCAGACTCAGGTGAGCCCTAGGATCATGCAGAACCAGTCATCCATCGTTAATTGACAATTCCTAAACAATACGTTTCTCGTTCCTTTGGGCCCTAAAATCCTGGTTAGTACATCGACCATCTTAATCAGTATGCCGACCATAAAGGGTCTTGTGCGGCAAAATACAAGGTACCTCGCTATCCAAATCCACATAAGTAAATGTCTAGGCTCCATACCATGACACCACTCCTACCTAGAAAGAAACGCATGTCCTGTATTTCTCTATTGTCCTTCATCCCCTTTTTGGTTCATACCAGGGAGTGAAACTCACGAATTAATGTTATACACAAAGTTGTGCTATATTAAAACTATGCTTTGATCATCAACTACAGAGCCCTGCTTTTCAACAAAATCTTTGATCCATGCATCTCAGCATGCCACATTGTCAAATCCATACTATAACATTGATTTCCACCAATACATAACCTCTAAGCTTGTACGTCTCAGAGAAGGATGTTAAGCAAGAGAATAAATTCTCCACCACTTAACAGATATATATTTAGCAGAGATCAATGAATACAACACGAAATACAATGTCAGACATACAATCCATTTGCAAGTCCATTTTGGGTCTGAACGAAACCGGAGGCACCTTATTCCTCATCCCATATGTCCAATACATGAGAGAGGCCCTCACATATCTAGTCGATCTCCAAGTACGTCTGGACGATCACCACTTATTACCTCGTCTCCGGTGTGCAACCCAATCAAGACATCAGAAATCATCCTAACGATGTGAAAATCTCTGGTGTTCAACCATGGTCTTCAAATCTTCGACTTTTAATCGTCGTAATAGTTATTTAGAATGGGTTAAACCTGGTCTTTTCGAATAACTCGCGTATCTTATAATCAAGTGATATAAAAACACATCACACACCTCATTCCAATTCAGAATATTATTTTATCCAAATATTCTTATCTTTGGGAAAGGTTCCCATTAATCTTATCAAAGATTATCTCATTTAAACTTATTGTTTAATCCATTCCATGGAAATCATTTCAAAAGATTTTGTAATATCTTTTCACAATATAAACCAAATTTAGGTTTATAAAACTAGTCAGGATTTACGAGCCTTACCGATGTAATCATTCATTTTATTATCGCAATCCCAACCTATTCATCCCATGGAGCAAAACTGGTAGTACTCCATATCTAACATACATTATGTTATTGGTAAATTTAATCAACATTTAACGTTTCAAATCTAATTAAAGATTTAACTATCGCATGGAGTAAAGCTGGTGGTACTCCATCTCGAGCATTTCTTGAATTCGGTAAATTTAATTACCACATTCACATTTCAATCTAATTAAAGATTCATTAAAACTCGATCTTAGTTTTAATCTACAAATTTTTTTATTTAATGATTATTCAACTTATGAAATTAATCATGTCTTTAAAGGGGTTAAAGAACTAATGTTACTTAAAACATAGTTCACGATAAACCCAAAATCATCTTCCATTCGAAGTGGAACTTTCACGGAAATCATAATAGTATATAATCGATACAAATTTCCATATCAGACTAAAACTACAAGTGGAATAACGGCAAAGCCTTTTAAATTCCATAAATAGTAACGGTCTTCCTCCACAGAGGTTCATCTCGATGGTCACTAAATCGAATTCCATTCAATTCCAATTTAATATACTAAATTGGAAAACTTTACTTTGAAAAAAATTCCATTAAATCTTAATTAAAAGGTTTATAAATCCCAAATCATAACTTCACTGGTATTTGGGTTAAAGAACTAATGTTATTTAAAACATCGTTCACAATAAACACAAAATCCACTTCAATTCAATTCCAATTAAATTTATTAATTGGAAAACTTCCTTAATATTAATTAAAATATTTATTCTATTCTCAATTGGGTTTAAGAACAGTGTTATTGAAGACATCATTCACGACAAACCCAAAATCCAATTTGATATTAAATACAAGGCTCTAAATAGAAATCATATCGACTTATATTTAGTATCAAATTCAGAAACCAACAGATATCGTATTGAGAATAACGATATTTATATCTTCCAAATTCCTAAACTATATCCATATAATCACGGGATCCAATACTGAAATATCCGAAGATAATTTCCATTCAAATCCAATCCAATTTATATATTGGTAAACTCTGATTATATTAAAACCATTTCAATTCCTTTCAGTTCTTTACTCAAGTTGGTAAACAACTTGTTTCGATTAAAAATATATATTTTATATTTACAAAATAGGAATATTTCATCCAAATCATTTCAAATCATTTATTATGATTTTACATAATTTATTTATATTTTTGTAATAATTTTATTAAGGCCTTTACAGTCGGTTTCTTATATCGACCACTGAACTGCATCCATAGCGGCCTTTTCCAAAACTGTATTGGACCTATCTTAAAATCTAACTATTGGATTTTAAAGCTCTTATTATCATTTGAAATATCTTTTCGATACGAACCCAATAATCCTTGTTTTAGGAGAATCCGATGGTTAGATCTCCCGTTATGTCAGTTTGAAGTTACGAGTTGAACTTCGCGAACTATCGTTGCGCGACACGTCCTATATATTCAAGCCCAAATCGATTTATAATCAAAATATAAAATAGAATTCGCTTCCAAAATATTTTATAAATTACCAAAAATATTTTCAACTACCATCTGATATTGGATTTCAATCTTTTTACTTCAAAATCAAATATCTTTATATTAACCATCATATTATATATAATAGATTTATTCGATTTCCATTCAAAACGTATTTTATAAAATGTTTATAAATTCGATTAGAAAAGATTTCAACTTCCACTTCAGTTTTAGGTTAAAACTGAACATTCCATATTATTATAATCCTAAAATAATAATATTTTCAAAATATTAGATTTTGAGATCCAATTTTCTTGATATTCATTATAAAATAAATAAAACCGATATAAAAATTCATTCGAGCTAAAATGGCGATTATTAACTTAACTCAACTTCATATTTCAATATTTTCGTGTCCATCCTAAATCGGACATCAAAACCAAACTTCAACTTATCACTGAATATTATATTAAAATATTCATTTATTCTGGATTGAAATGAGATTCAACCAATTACCATATAATTTCAGTTATATGGATTTCATACATCACATGTATTCAACAATAGTTATAAACAATTATTAAACATCCAATTCTCATCCAGAGTGCATCTACAATCGTATAAGCATTAAATAATTGAATAACGCTTATAACGGTCTGTCAATCAATTGGTTGACATATAACTACACATTAGGGAGATGTGTGAATTAATTATCATCCCCAGACATGTGTGGGGTTTTCAACCAAAAAATAATCAATTAATAAATTAATTAATTATTCCAATCGATATTACTTAAATTGGTGAACATAAACAAGCCGTTCGACTTGTAAATGGATGTTTTAATACAATTTCAACTACCAAAAATAATCTAACATCGTTTTTAACTTGTTAATTATTTCAAAATCATAATCAAATCATAAGAAAAATAACCATCCATTCATCCATCTGATTTTCAAACAATTGTGATGTGAGCTACCATATACCATATAACAATTTGTGATAATTAAATCAAATATAAATCAGCATAGGCAATCAATATATATTCAGTTATAAAGTAGAATAACTGTACAAATTAAATGAGCGAGAGAGTTCTCACTTTGATCGGTTTTGAAATCGTTATATAATGATTGTTTTTAATTAAATTAAACAACGCATTTAATTTAATATGGTTTTTAAAACCATATCCAAATCCTTTCCAGTCAGTTCTACATTGGACTGCTTGTTGTCACGATTCTAACGAATCCAGGTTTGCTGAATTATGTCGACGTTTGATTGAGATACAGTCATTTATATATTGATTACCTTAATAAGACAATTAAATTTATAACTAATTAAATAACTAAACCTAATTAATCTTCCTCCACGTCGTCTTCTTCCTCTAGTTAAATAACTGAGCCATGTAACTCATTCACCGTGTTAGGGTTAGAAATCGCACGCCCCACGAGGCATTGGCTGCCGATCAGACTTCACCATGACCACAGTCATTTGTCACTCCACCCACGCCTACCATTCAGGCCAACTTGCATGCCCATAGCCCAATTGAAACGCGATTGAACGCCATGAGTTTGAGCTCAAAAATCCCATAGATCACTTCACAAAAAATAATCGTAGTCGCATGGAATTAAAGATCTCAGAGAGCTCTTCGATTAGTGGTTTATGAATTTCGAACGATTTAGCTTTGACTGGAAGAAATTAATGAATTAAAAAGGAATGAAATTGGTCATTGAACAAGTGCTGGCGGCTCTTAAAGATGGGAGAATTGGGGTTCCGAATTTTATATTTATACCTTGTACTATACTGTGTTTTTATTATTGGTTATAATAAAAAATTATTACAGAATGCTATAAAAACCAGTCGGCTATGCAAAAAAAAAAATTAATTCAAATAGTCCTTAACGATGAAATATTAGCATCTGAACTCCAAACGAACCACAACGACTTTTTCCCTAGCCAAGTACCCCCATACCAAACACAGTGGGATACGTTTCGTAAGTTGATTTGATTGTTTTGATCAGTTTTTTTATCAAAATTTAAAAATAAATCAGTATAACGTTCAAAATTGATTTATAGCATACGTTTTAATTTGCCACGACTACATACTGACTCCAAAAATTACGAAATTTGAAATCTAACTGTGTTTTGCAAATATAGTTCTAACAAAATTAATTTCATCGAATTTGGAGGCCATTTGAAAATTAGAGTTTTAACTAGTTTATTAAATGTGAAAATTAATGTCACATCCCTATTTCCTAGTTTGGTATAAACAGCCTCCCCCCAAAGTTTAAATACAAAGCGGGTCCCTATTTTTAGTGTCACGACCTGGATTTTTGTCGATTAACTTTAATATTTAATATGATTTTAAATATTGTGTTGATAATATAAATCGATTTATATATTGAATTATCACTTTAATAATCGAAATACAATTTATTTCGAACATATATAATTATCGTAATACGAGAATCTAAAATAATTCAATTCGAATTTTAAAAAAAATAGAGTCAAAATGATTTAAATGATTAATAGAAATTCTATTTGAATAGAAACGATGATAATAATAATTTATCATCAAAATAGTTATTATTTCTGAATTTAAATTATATCATATCGATTTAATATGGTTATTTTGTATACACATTCAAATTAAATTTTGGAATATATCCTGTTGAGTTCAGAATAGCGTTATAACATTTAAACATTGGTCATTATGTTAAAATAGTTGTTTGTGATTTCAAGTTGTGAACCCGAGATATTGGATAAGTGGATAAGCTCAGAATCAAATCGAATTAAATTCGATATCAAATCAAATTAATAAAAACCTACCCTATTTTGTACTTTAGCCGAGCTACTTGTACCCGACATTCCTTCTACCGGAAGTACCTTTCTCCTATTTATACACGCGACTACCTTCTTCTGATTCTTTTCATTTTTCTGCAAATAAAATCGATCCAAGTTCGGATCGAGAATGTCAACTTCATTCCTCATTTCAAAAAAAAAAAAAGAGGAACTGTTTATTATATAACCGCGTTTCCCCCCTTTAACCACTTTTTATTCTTTTAGCACCATTTTAAATCGAAGAAAAATCGAAAGCATTATAATGGCTTTTCCCCCAAAATTTCTTTCCCAACAAAATCTCAGCCCAATTGAAAACCATCGTTCAAAATAAAAAAAAGGGATCATGACCGCGAGGAGCTCGGCACCGCGGAGGCACACACGCTGAAAAGAAGATTTGGGGTGAACCGAGAATGGGCACAATGGGTTAAAGTGAGATTGCAGAAGGGTATTTAAGGAGCAGTACAAGATTTTGGAAGATGATGATAGCTGTTTGCAAATGGCGTTTCTATGGAATTAGAAAACCTTTGACAGTAGCTTAAAGGGAATGGTGGAAGTTGAAGAGGAGGACTTGGCAGTAGTTGCAAGTTGTAGGATGAGGTGGAGGCAGAAATTTGGTTTAGAAATAAGGCAGAGAAGTTATGGGAGGATTTTTGTTGCTTATGTAGAGAGAAAGAAATTAAACAGATTTAATGAAAAAGAAATTTCAAGGCAAGAAAAAGGAAACAAATAAAGATTTGCAAAAAGATTGGAAAGAAAAACAGAAAGAAATAGAATATGTATATGGAAAAGAAATTGACAGAAAAGTGGCAAGTTTTTATTTTATTTTTGGATATATAGAAATCAGAGAATTTGGGAAAGAAATGAAGAGATGGAAAGCAATAATTTTAATTAATTACTGGAAAGAAAGAAAAGAAGGCTGTCATGGAATGTAAGGCCTAGAAGGGAAAGAAAATTAAAAAGGGAGGAAAAGACAAGTTTTTTTTTTATTTTCTTTTTTAGGAAGAATGAAAAGAAAATGAAAATTAAACAAAATATTAACAACCTCACAAAATCAACACAAAAGCAAAAGTGTACAAACAAAAGCAAGAACACACAAAAAATTAACAATAAAAATGGACAAACACAAGAACTTATAAACAATTCTTTTTTAATGGACAACACTAAAAAAATATTAATTCGAAGAATAAAATTAAATTATTTCCCCAGCAACAGCGCCAAAAACTTATTTGCAAACAGCGTTTCTATGGAATTAGAAAACCGTTGACAAAATATTGTAATAATAACCGCAAGCGCATGACGTACAATCGTAGTACGTGGCGAATACGGGTCGATCCGCAGGGAAATAATTTATTCAAATCTTACTCAATCAAATTAAGCCGAAACCGAGTGAAATTGTTAACTATAAACTAAAAGAAAACTAACGATGTTAAAATGAATACAAATATGAGACTAAGAGACAATTTAGGAGTAGATTCACTATCAACATCAATCTAATTAACATAAAAAATGGCTCTAACTCTCTTTAATAACTAGCACATTAACTCTTGTATTCATACAAGCATGATTTATATGCTAGAAAATTCAAGCTACATAAATCATCAATTTTCAATACAAACTTAAATCCCTAATTATCACATAGAAAATAATAGTTCTAATAAAAATAAAATATTATGAGTATGTTCTGTATGTTAATATTCACTAACTACAAAGAACATCAAGGATGCTTTCACTTTTAATGTCACTACTTTTTCTAAAATGAATTAGATTGTGATAAAGTATGATTATATTAATGATATGAGTATAACACATTTGGGAATAATCAACCAACATGTGTTATCAATTTTCACCATATAAAATCTTTACTTTATCTATATCCAATTTTAGATTAAGCTCAAATAAGAGAGTTAGAAACATGAAATTATTATGTTAATTATTCATGAATCATGAGAGCTTCACTACCCCTAAATTGAAGGGGTTTAACTACTCATAATGGATTCAATGATAACATAAAGAGATTTCATTATAAAAGACAACAAAAGAAAAGAGAACTATATTAAAATTACACTAAAAAGATTACATAAAAGAAATGGCTAAGAAGCCATGGAAGAGAAATAGAGTTTTTAATTTCAACCACTCTAAACTAAATAAAATCGAAGATCCATTTTACATCAACATACATGGTTTATTTATACATGTGAAAAACCCTAATTCAACTTTAGCATGCTACCAAGAATGCCCTTTAGGAAGTGTGGCCACCAATTAATCGTCATGCTTTAATTAATCCATCATCAGATTTGCCTGAAGCTTTATCATCCACTAATTTGTCCATTTGCTTTTAAGTGTAGTAAGTGGGGTCCTACATGATTATGTATGAGAATTATTTCCTCTTCATTCCTTTTGTATGCATATAAATATTTATGAAGCTCTCTTCCAAATGCATCAAATGTCCGCCAAAACAATGAAAAATTCCAAGTAAAAATTCTCAAAATAACTTAAGCACAAAAATGACCAATTTTCCTTTGTATGACGATGAATGTATGATATTTTGAAATCAATTGAATTATGGTTTAAACATGATAAAATACCTACATATGACATTTATTAGCACTAAACAAGAATAAATATGTGAATATAAATGTGTATTTTTACATGCATATCAAATATCCCCACACTTATCTTTTTATTCGTCCTCGAATAAACTGAAAAACTAAGCTAAATCCATTTTCGTAGGGAGCACGATTGCATTGAGCGTATGTAACAAGCCGTTAAACCCCTAGGTGTCTCCAGTAGGACGAGTGTTGTCTCGTGAGGGTTTTCAACGAATACACCGACAATATCCAAAAGTTGAATGCAAAAAATATTTACAAAATGCTAGATTAGAAAATATTTACAAACGAATGCAAGCTTTTAAAGGAATACTTACAAATGGATAATTTACTTTTAAATATTACACGAATGAGTTAGCAAAAATTTGGGTCATCACTATGAAATTTGTGTCCGTTACTAATAAAAACTTCAAACAAAAGTCATGTTATCGTCATAAACTCCTCCAGCTTGGCTAGTTGTTTTTGTAGAAACATAGTGCAAATATGAAATGAATTCGATAATCGATATCAACAATCGTAAAATGGCATCTCAACTTCCTTTTTGTTAACAAGTTAGGTCGAATAAGTGAAGAGTGTGCTTGGATTTCAAGTGCTTACTCTCTCTTTATTACAAAATATTTACATTATTACTATTTACAAACACCTAACTGAAAAGACCAAGGTATACCACCCATGAGAGTTTGGGACAGAGCTTGGCGGATTTTGCAGATTGACGCTGACTTTGTCAACAAGATGTCGGTAATCCTTATGTGTCCAACTCATAAAATGAGACCAAGATATACCGACGCTGACTTTGTCAACAAGGTGCCGGAAAGAGCTAGGCGGGTTTGCACACCAACGCAAGATGTACTAGCAATGTTGGGTACCCTTGGATTATTAATATATACATACATTCTTTTTTTTTCTCCTTTTTTTTACAATAGGGAGAGAGTCAAGCGAGGATATCTTAGCACAAGTTCACTTAAAAGATCTAAAATGTTATCGCAAGTAGTCAAAATCAACCATTCATTTAATCGGATTACAATTCAGAAAACATTTCGTACTCATTACCTACGAATCTCCCTATATACCAGTTACACCAAATTTGCTCATAATTCAAACTTTCCTTTCGTTATCCACTAAGAGAAGTAAATTTTCAAACACTTAAATCGAACGACCAAAATTATATGCTAACTCCATCATGTCTTATTTAAAAGTAAATAAAAGTGTGAAACACTATTTATTTATTTATTTATTTAAGAAAAAGGGGGACAATGCAAAAAGAGAAAGGAAAAAAATTACAAACTTAAACTATGGAAAACAAAATGAAAATGAGACTCCCCCCACACTTGATTTCTACTGTGTCCCCACAGTCAATGTATGACACAATGAGTGAACGGAAGAGAAATATTTGCATATGTACAAAAGAGGGTTAGTGCGATTTACTAAATGTGTGTGCAAAAAATATGTAGCCATCGAATAGATGAACTGGTCCACGATGGACCATGGATCAGCCTCATTAAGATTATGAGACACGGATTAAGCACAAAAAAACCAAATTATGAAGGATTGTATATTACATATCAGATTTGAAAAAACAAATTTTGTTTTTTCAAAAATTTGAGTTTGCTAATATTAAAATTTTGAGCTTACAATTGATCCTACAATCGAATTGAATTTATGTAGCAACTAAAGAGAGATCATTGAGCCGGTGTTCAGTAAAAGTTTCAAAAACAAAGTTTGATTTGTTCAGATGATGAATAAATTGAGAGACATGTGCATGATCATTACCCCCACACTTGTTTTGAGAAATATTTTTTGGCTTTGCGTTGATATTTGAAATTTTGTTAACTAAAGGTTCATTCATAAACCTAAAGTCAAAACCAAACAAATGAACTTTCAGTAAATTTTGAAATCGGGTTTTCTCAAAAACAGTGTTATTCCAGAAAGTTTTCATATACTGCATAAATTTACCATTTAAAAACAAGTGATCACAGTGAGGTTTAGTTGAAACGATCAAGTCACAAGGAGTATCAACAGTTTTAGAAAAATCGTCATTGTGTTTAAGATCAAATTCAGCAGTTTCATTGTTTTCAACCTCAAGAATTTCATAGTTTTCAAATGTTTCATTTCCAGTCTCAGACCTAATAATATTACCATCAATCAGTTTAAGAAGTTTTCGCTCATCAAAGCCGTCCTCGCTTAAACAGTTGTTAACAACTTCATCATTTCTGTCAGGTTGACAATCTAAAGTTGCTAAATTTCCAGAATCTAAGAGAGGAAGATCAAATTGAAGATTGACGTCTTCATTTTCAAGAGAATTTAAATTCAAATCAATTACAGAGCTTTCAAAAACTTCATTAAGATTTTCATCAATTTCAAAAGTTGTTAGTTGAAGATCTTCAATTGTGGTAAAAGGTGGATTAACATTTGAATCGTCACACGTTTGGATTTGATTATTTTGTTTTTCACGAAAAGTCAAGTAGTCTTGAAACAACAAACTCGTCTGATTATCGTGAATTTCATTCATTTTCTCAACAAAATCAAATTTATAATTATTTACATGAGAATTTTCAATTTGAAATTGTTGAAAATAAGAATCGTTAACCATACCATCATTGAAATTATTCCCATTGCCAAAATCATTTGTAAAGTGATTCACATTTCCATTTTGAATTCGAAATTCATTTTGGAGTTCAAAATTGAATTGACAAGGGTTATAATCAAAACCATTTGAATTTAGAAGTGAATTCAAATCTTGATTATTTTGAAAATTTTTACTTGAATTGTTCCCCAAGTATGAATTACACAATTCACTTATTCTTTGATTTGTTGTGTGCACATTTCAAGTAAAGATTCAGTACTTGTTTCAAGATTTGAGGGTTGGTCGTGATTTTGAAAATTCTGTGGCTCAAAATTAGGATTATTTTGAAAATTTTGAAAAGTTGATGGTGTAAAATCCAAATTGTTTGTACAATAGTTGTTATTAGAATATCCATATGAATTTGATGTAAAATTATATGGATTATATTGATTTTCACATCTATCGTAAAATTCATGGGAATAAGGAAATCGAGACATTTTCAAGAAAGCTTCTTTTTTTGGGTATGAGAAAAAGAAATATTCACAAAAGATTTTTTTTTAGATATCGATTTTTTTTTTTTTAAATATGCAAGAACTCAATGCAACTATATGAATGCAAATTACTTATTTACAAATTTTCTAAAATTATATAATGACGGTTAGATTAATTTCAACAAAAGATTTCTCAGTCAGTTAACGGATAGAAGTTATCGGTGCACCAGGAATCATCCTAGCAATGCAACCGAAGGTTTAAGTACCGTCAGAGGAACAAACGATATAATATTTATGAATCACCATAATATTTACGGTTATTACTCTGCCGTAGTCTAGACACCGAGAAATAATTCGTTAGAAAGAAACCAGTTTGTCAAAATATAATAAGGTCCTTAGAAAATAAAAATAAAATGAGATGAATGCAAAACAGAAATTAAACGTGAACTACAATGCAACTACAAATGAATTTTTGTTTTTGTTTTTTTGTTTTCTCTTACGTGAATGCAAATGCAAGCAATCAACAATGCAAGAAAAATAAAAACAAGGGATAAGCACACAATACCAGAGTGGGCAGATTAATAGCAATTTTTTTAGTGGCAATTTATTTAAGCAAGCAAGCAGAGCAAACCAAATCCAAGCAAAGCAGCTGTAGTAAGCAGTTTGTCTTTTGCAAACCTAAAAAGTGAAAACGATGTATGCACAAGTGGAAGAAAATGAAAAGTGAATTTACACTTAGTGCAAAAGAGAATCTTTTTTTTTGGTCAAATAAATCGGACAAATAGAAGAACCCCTTTTTTAAGACTGATAAAAGGAAGAAAGGGGGAAAATGAGATCAAGAACCCGAAAACAATTTAAAAGAAAGATGGAAAAGAACAATTATCACGCGCTAACATAGGCCCAATGTTTTAAAACACAAGTCCATAAATGGACAAAGCTCAAAATTAAACACAGGCATGATTCGTGACTTCACAAACAGACAAAGCCTAATGTTATAAATCCCTAATCTCACACAGGCACATTCATGAAATACCTAAATTCTCTTTAAAAAATGGCGAAGTCTATTTAATTATTTTTTTGAAAACTTGCGAATTTTTGCAACTCGATTGAGGTTGGTGATATGGGAACACGGGCTCAATTTGTGTCTGGTTTTTGCATTTGGGTACTAGGTTTTTACGAGTTGATTTGTGGAGTAGCGGTTTGGCGATTTGTGGTGGTGAAGATGGTTTCAGGAGTCAAAGGGGTTAAATTGGCATTGTGATTTTCTTAGACTTTGTTGCGATGGTTCTCTAGTGCTATTTTGGGGACGCTGGTATGCTATACATGGTGGTATGCTTTGTGTGGAGAGGGTTGATTGGAGTTTTGTAGTGAAGTTTGAAGGGGGTAAAATTGAATGGCAAGTTATGGTTGTAGGCAGAGAGTTGGACTTGGGGCTTTAGCATGAATGATGTGAGGAGCAGTAGCGTTGCCGGTTTCTAGTTGGTAGCAGTTGTTTGTGGCAGATCTGTGAAGATGGCTTGAGGTGTGTGAAGGAGTGTAATGCAGAATAAGGATAGGTGCTTGGTGAGGAAGATTGGTGGGTGGGAGAAAGGTTGTTTTGGAGTTTGTGTTTGAGTGGGTTTGGATGTGTATGAGCTATCAAAGTGGTGACAGTTTGTTTTTGTTGTAATTTATGAATGGTTTGTATGTTGTGAAGGACTGGCTGATTGCGAGTGGAGATGAAGTACTGGTGAATGAGGGGAGTGAAGTGGTTTATGCTATGCAGTTGATAGAAGTTTAAAGCGAATGGTCGAAGTTGAAGAGGAGGACTTGGCAGTAGTTGCAAGTTGTAGGATGAGGTGGAGGCAGAAATTTGGTTTAGAAATAAGGCAGAGAAGTTATGGGAGGATTGTTGTTGCTTACGTAGAGAGAAAAAGAAATTAAATAGATTGAATGAAAAAGAAATTGCAAGGCAAGAAAAAGGAAACAAATAAAGATTTGCAAAAAGATTGGAAAGAAAAATAGAAAGAAATAGAATATGTATATGAATAAGAAATTGACAGAAAAGTGTCAAGTTTTTTTTTATGTTTGGATATATAGAAATCAGATAATTTGGGAAAGAAATGAAGAGTTGGAAAGCAATAATTTAAATTAATTACTGGAAAGAAAGAAAAGAAGAAAGTCAGGGAGTGTAAGGCCAAGAAGGGAAAGAAAATTAAAAAAGGAGGAAAAGACAAGAGTTTTTTTTTATTTAGGAAGATTGAAAAGAAAATGAAACTAAACAAAATATTAACAACCTCACAAAACATAAAATCAACACAAAAGCAAAAGTGCACAAACAAAAGCAAGAACATATAAAAAATTAACAATTAAAATAGACAAACACAAGAACTTATAAACAATTTTTTTTTAATGGACAACACTAAAAAAAAAATTCGAAGAATAAAATTAAAATTAAATTCTTTCCCCGGCAACGACGCTAAAAATTGTTTGCAAATGGCATTTCTATGCAATTAGAAAACCGTTGACAAAATATCATAATAATAACCGCAAGCGCAAGACGTACAATTGTAGTACCTGGCGAATACGGGTCGATCCATAGGGAAAAATTTATTCTAATCTTACTCAATCAGATTAAGCCGAAAGCGAGTGAAATTGTTAACTATAAACTAAAAGGAAACTAATGATGTTAAAATGAATACAAATATGAGACTATGAGACAATTTAGGAGTAGAATCACTATCAACATCAATCTAATCAACATAAACAATGGCTCTAACTCTCTTTAATAACTAGCACATTAAGTGTTGTATTCATACAAGCATGATTTATATGCTAGAAAATTAAAGCTACATAAATCATCAATTTTCAATACAAACTTAAATCCCTAATTATCACATAGAAAATAATAGTTCTAATAAAAATAAAATATTATGAGTATGTTCTGTATGTTAATATCCACTAACTACATAAAACATCAAGGATGCTTTCACTTTTAATGTCACTACTTTTTCTAAAATGAAATAGATTGTGATAAAGTATGATTCTATTAATGATATGAGTATAACACATTTGGGAATAATCAATCAACATGTGCTATCAATTTTCACCATATAAAATCTTTACTTTACCTATATCCAATTTTAGATTAAGCTCAAATAAGAGAGTTAGAAACATGAAATTCTTATGTTAATTATTCATGAATCATGAGAGCTTCGCTACCCCTAAATTGAAGGGGTTTAACTACTCATAATGAATTCAATGATAACATAAAGAGATTTCATTATAAAAGACAACAAAAGAAAAGAGCACTATATTAAAATTACACTAAAAAAATTACATAAAAGAAGTGGCTAAGAAGCCATGGAAGAGAAATAGAGTTTTTGATTTCAGCCACTCTAAACTAAATAAAATCCAAGATCCATTTTACATCAACATACATGGTTTATTTATACATGTGAAAACCCCTAATTCAACTTTAGCGTGCTACCAAGAATGCCCTTTAGGAAGTGTGGCCACCAATTAATCGTCATGCTTTAATTAATCCATCATCAGATTTGCCTGAAGCTTTATCATCCACTAATTTGTCCATTTGCTTTTAAGTGTAGTAAGTGGGGTCCTACATGATTATGTATGAGAATTATTTCCTCTTCATTCCTTTTGTATGCATATAAATCTTTATGAAGCTCTCTTCCAAATGCATCAAATGTCCGCCAAAACAATGAAAAATTCCAAGTAAAAATTCTCAAAATAACTTAGGCACAAAAATGACCATTTTTCGTTTATATGACGATGAATGTATGATATTTTGAAATCAATTGAATTATGGTTTAAACATTATAAAATACCCACATATGACATTTATTAGCACTAAACAAGAAAAAATATGTGAATATAAATGTGCATTTTTACGTGCACATCAAATGCGCGAGGTTCAGCAAGGTGAAACGTGGGTCTGGCGATGTCAGGGTTCGTGATGGCGCAAGATGAGATGGTATGGTATTCGAACAGTGATCGATAAGGGTTCTGGTGTTTGGCCATTTATCATCGATGAGCTTGCGATAAGTGATGGTGGTTCGGATTGCGTACTGGGGAAGAAGACGATGTCGTGGATTTTAACAGCAAAATGGAAGCGTGATTTGCAAACGTGAAGAGGATGGTTTCAAATAGTGTATTAAGGTAAATCCTTATTTTTAATTTTTGCTTTAAAATTTAGCAATTTAGTTAAAACTAAAATTAGCATATGTGTTAAAACTGAGGTTATATATTGTTAGAATGAAATTTTTATTAACTACTAATTTGAAAGTTGGAAACTAAAAAGAAATTTACTTAGTGAATAATTATATAAATAATTAATGAGATGATTTTGATTTTTAAAATTTAGAAATGTATAGGAATTAGTTTATATATTTGGTAACTTATGAAAGTAAATTAGTTTATACAAAAGAAATTAGTTAGTAAAGAAATAAAATTGTAAACTAATCATTAATGTAAAATTAAGGTTTAAATTTGGAATTGATACATGAGGGTAATTAATTAAACTAAATTTGTATAAAATCGATAACTGGATTTTTTCTATTTTTGTTTAACATTGGAAAACAGACGTATGGAGGAATCACCGTGAAATTTGTATAATATGCTTCAGTGGGTGTTCAGCGCAAGTAAAAATCACGGTGAGTAATCTCACTCTTTAGTTCGTTTGTAATTTTATTATAAACGAATTTTATTTTAAATAATTTTTATATGTTGGTTTTTGGTTGATTGGATGTATTTAAATATTTTTTTAGATATTATAAATATATTAGTTATTTAGGCTTGGTGTTTGTGTTTATTATATATATATATATATATATTGGTGGTTGGATATTCCCGCTGTACCATTAGCAGATGCCCGCAATATCATTAGCGGATGACCCTATGTGCCACACAATATGATAGTGGATGACCTTCTATACCGTGATATCCAACCTTGAAGCAGGATGGGTATTATTTATGTTGGTTAACATCTGTGGATGTAGAAAAACAGGTTAGAGGGATCCAACTGTATTCGTCAAAAAATATATTATTATATGTTTGTTTTCATATATATTACCATATATGATGCGTTTGAAAAACCTATGATTAATAATTGGGTGTTTTTGATTGGTTAAATATCACTGGGCCTAAAATATTGATTTATTAAAATATTGTGAAAAGGAATTCTAAGATTTAAAAGGGAAAAACTATTTTTAGAAAATAGAATTTGAATTTTTGAATGTGTTATATAAACATTAACTTGTCTTGAATTTATCAAACAAGTATTGAAATTATAAACGATGTTTATAAATTAAATAATAAGGGAAACTAAAGGGAATTTATAAACGGTGTTTATAAATTAAAAGGAATAAATTTCATTGTATAATGTGGGAAATTAAAATGAATTTATAAACGGTGTTTATAAATGAAGGTGAAGAATTATCATTTGGATAATTTAAAATTTAAAATTTAAAAATTAAAATTCAAATATGAATTTAAAATGAGAATTGGGATCGTGTTAAAAAGAGAAACAATGGTATTTAATCCAATGTTTGGAATATAAATTAAACTAAAATAAATCCATACAAATTTAATTATGATATGATTCGACGATGTCGACTTTTATAAAATAGATGATTTTCAAATAAGATATTGGAATTGTATTAGAAATAACTGAATTTAAATATGGAAATAGATTCTAGATTATAAGTTATAAAAATAAAATATTCCAAAAAGGGATAGAATTTAAATTGGATTTGAAATGGAACTTGTTTGAATATATAAAACAAGTGAATTTATAAACGATGTTTATTAATGTAGTGTATTAATTATCAAGAGATAAATTTGTAATTTTAAATTCAGGTATGAATTTAAAAATATAATTCGAAATCATTTCGAAAGGGGAATGACGGTTTTTATTCTGGAATTTGGAATATAAAAGGAATTGAGTCTCAAATATATTTTGAAATGAAGCTTGTTTGAAATTATATAACAAGGAAATTAAATTATAAACAATGTTTATAAATATAGTAGAGAAAATTATCATTGGATGATTTGGAAGTTAGATTTAAAATGAGATTTTAAAAATGTGTTGGAAATCGTTTCAAAAAGGAGATTGATTGATTTTATTTCCGAATTCAGATTTTAGACTGAATAAAGAAAATCCAAGAGCCTAAAAATTATAATTCGATTATATCGAATTTTATAAACTAATTTATTTCCAAAGGAATTGGAAATTTAATCTAGAAGTTGAGTTGAAAATAAATTGATAATAAAAAAATCGACATTTTAGTATAATTGAAAATACTAAGTTAGATTTGGAAAACTGGATTAATATATATTAAAATATATAAGAATGAGATTGAAATTTATAATAAACAATGTTAAAACTTTTATATTTAAATATAATTTAAAACGAACTCGCCGCAGTGCGGTAGTTCATAAATTGACGTTTCGAATTTCAATTGAGTATATGAACTCAATTTGAGCCGAAATTCTTTGAAACAAGAACAGTTAGGACCGATTTGATAATAATTTTCTAATGAAAGAGAAAAATCTAGATTTCGTCATATAGATTCTGAGTTATGACAAAAACAAATTTTCAAAAAAACAACACCATAACCATTATTAAACCATATCGGTTTATTTAAATATATAAAAGGGTTTTAAGCAAATAAAACTTGAATTTCCATTAGAAAAATTTAGATTTGTGTTATAAAATAAATTCGAACTCAAGTGAAGTAAATGGATTGATTTTTGAAACAAAAATCAAATTTTTATTTGTTGAATAGAATTAACTAATTTGAAGAATAATTAGTTAATGGAATTTTGAATTGAAATTGGACATTGGATAAGTAAAAGGGGTTTATAAATTTATATTCGAAATCGAATATGAAACTTGAATTGAAAATGGAATTCGATTGGTTATAAGCAAGTTAAAAATATATTTAAACGTGATATGTTCAAATAGAAAGTGAAATAGGCAAAAGAGCTAATTAACGGAAAAAAATTAGCGAATTGAGTTAAAATGACCAGATTGAGTCAGGATAGATTGGGAAAGGATGTATATATGTTAAACAGGTATGGATGAAGAGAATAGTGTTTATATTTTGAGTGCCCGACAAAAAGGTACATGCTTAAATTCCATATGAGTTTTATGCGCCGAATCGGCAAGTTGCTTGGATTTTTCATTTTTTGATTTTTTTTTGAATGGAAAGGGCCTAGAGAGGCGAGTTAGGGTTTGAGCTATTGACCGGTACAAAGGAGGTGCTGACAAATTTTTCCAGAAATTTAAGGAGTTAGAATATTTTTAAGGAATTTTGATAACTAGAAATCTATATATCGATATATATAAAATTCGATAAGGAAACAAACTTAAAATAGAACATTATAAACAAAAAGGAAATCTATAATTAAATCTGGTAAAAATAGAAAGAGAAATGTATACGCAATTTTAAAATTGAATAATTGATTTTTATGGTGTTGATTATTCGAGGTAAGTGGTCTTGTCTGTTTTGAAGTTAAGGATGTTTCCAGTCAAGGTCTGAGAGGTAATTATACCCCAACTTGATTGATTTCATTATTAACCGATAAATAGGAAGATTCAGTCTCGAAGGTCAATGTTTAAAGATATTTAGTTGAATGCAATATTTTAGGTTGTTGTTATGATGTTTTACACAACATTCGTTTTAACCCAAGTAAGTGGAATTTCGGAAATATAATAATAAATATTTCCTGAGTATAGAAATGAATGGTCGTGAAAGGGAGAAGTAAATGGAATAAATTCCAATCATAAATCGAAAATATTTTTTTAAGTATAGATAATAAAAGAAGGTGATATTTGGAAATGTTTTACAAATAGCGTAAGAGGTCAAGATGATCGTCGAAGTATTGAATTAAAAAATATTGATAAGGAAATGGAGAAGTGATTTAATTGATGAAATATTAAATAAGGGCCCCAGTGACTGTTTGATGTTATGGGTGAATGGTTGTTTGTTTTCTTCGATAGTTAAATAACCGACTATCGAAGTATTTGCCAAAATCGTGTCAATACGGAGAGACCAGTTAGATTTATATCCGAGAACCACTCCGTACTGACAGTAGAGCATTGTGAATCAGATTATATAAAGACAATCAAAGACGGAGTAAAGTGCAACAGATTTTTCAGTTAATCCTTGGTAGAAATTGCCTAAGATGGATTAATGGAAATTGTGCCTTCAGTTTCATTCAATCCCAAAACGAACGGGTATGGACGAGTGTCTGACAGAGTATTTCCATTAATCGCATAAGTTGTTATGTGCAAATATATATGGTGGCGGAGAATTTATTCTCTTAGCATAATATCCAGAATATTTTTATATAAATCAATTAGTGATTAACGGATTTGACAATGTGGCATTCAAAATGATTTTGCTAAATGAAAGGTATGTAATCGTAACCTCAAGCCTCGCAACCGGGAAATTGTATAAAATCGGGTAGGTCGCATGGCTAAGTGGGTCACACCTAAGTAGGGTGTATTGTCACCTAATCTAGATAAAATCGTTTTGTTTCTTTACTCAATCGTTGATGTTGCCTCAGAACGGTTGCTGATCCCAACCGTTGGTGACAAAACATTCGGTACTCTCAAGTGAAGTGAGGGGTCAGTCATGTTTAGCCTGGTTTGCAATATGTTCTTGTTGAACCCGGTGTATTCCTATCTAGAGATACACTGTCAGAAGGTGGTCCCATACCTTTCTAGTAGGAATCCACTATCCAATAAGAGCTCGTGGTTTTGATTGTATACTATATATGTAGAGCGTGAGATGCAAGCGTTCTGCTAGACAGTTATTTACTTGTTTTAGACACTATTATAATATCAGAATAGTATTGATTTTAAAGAATGTTTCGGGTTATCGTAAGGTAAAAAACCATTCATGTTTATATGTGGATCGGTCTTACAATTTTTTTTTCTTTTGAAAAGGATTTTTAAAAAGTTAAACCAAGTGGTTGAAGTTTACTCACACAAGTCCCATGAATGACCTAGAGTTTATTTTGTTTGTTTTATCCTAAATCCTTGGGTTCCCAAATTTGTATGGGAAGTAAAGCAGTTCAGGTATTTTCAAATTTTTGGAGGAGCTTAGAGCCGAAGGCTTCAAGGTTAAATATTTACCATTTATTTTCCGCTGTGTTGTATTGTAAACTGATGATGGTATGTATATGTACACAGAAAATTTTATATTCCAAAAGTTGTTATATATATTATTTTTTATTTCGCTGCGATGTGAGATTCTGTGTGTGTTTCTGTTCTTCTGTCCTTTTCTTCTTTTATTCTAATATTTCTTTCTTTCTATTTCTCACCCTCTAATTTCTTTTTATTAATGATCCGGAAATTTATGGTGTTTGATTTGTCGATATGGTATTATTATCGACAATCTGGATCGAGAAAATGCCGGTTTGTTACAGTGGTATCAGAGCTTAGGTTGAGCGAATACCTAGGCTTTGGTGGGGGTTTACTCATTAGAGATAGGGTCTGTAGTACCCTAGAATGAGTTGAGTGTATATATACGAGAGCGCGTATTTATTAATTGATATAAAAGTTGTTTCATATTGTGTTGGCTAGTCTGTTGAGTGGTTTATGAATTCTGATCGAATCGTGGGAAGCCACGAAGTCGATAGGTGTTTCTAAACACTTGACCAGAGAAATTAACATAATATTGTTTTTAATTTGGGTAAATGAAATAATTTTACCCAAAATTCTATTTTGATATAAAATAAATAATTTTCTGAAATTATTATAATATATGGATGTGTTGGTTGTTATTATAATCAAATGAGATTATAAAATCGAAATGAAATAGAATTTATATAAGAATGGAATGTACAAATATGACAAACTGAAATTGGATTCAGAGTTAGAATTAAGAATTTAAAATCTTGGGTGTTTGGAAAAATATTTCTGAAGTATATTAAAATAATATAACTTTGTTTTGGAAGGTTTTTTGATAAAAAAATATATTTTAGATGGATTTTGAAAGTGATAAAGCACTGCACTCACTTCACTAGCTGGGAAATAATTCTGATGATGATCGCTACATCATCACTGTTCATTTTCGAGTTTTAAGTGATGAATCGCTACCTTAGAAATTCTTTTGAAGGAAATTTATGTGATTTCAGAAGGATTTGAAATGAAAACCCAGGAATTAAAATTTTATTTAATCAAGTGAATAGATTGAAGTGAATAAATTAATCAGAATGAATTTAAATTCATATGAATGGAATATAAATTGGATGTGAATATATTTGTTGTAAATCATTAAGAGGAAATGAATGGAAACTAAAAGTTTTGTTCGAACTAAATTTGGAGAAATATTAGGAGTTGAGTTTCAACATAAGTAAATTTTTGGAAAGTAAATGGGTTGGTAGCATTTTTCCTGCCTTAGTAATTTCGGGGACGAAATTCTTTTAAGGGGGGAAGAATGTAACGACCGGGATTTTTGTCGATTTATTTTAATATTTAATATGGTTTTAAATATTGTGTTGATAATGTAAATCGATTTATATATTGAGTTATCGATTTAATAATCAAAATATGATTTATTTCGAATATATAATTACCGTAATACGAGAATATGAAATAACTCAATTCAAAATAAAAAACAGAGTCAAAATGATTCAAATGATTAATAAAATTTCTATTTGAATGGAAAACGATGATAATAATAACTTATTATCGAAATATTTATTATTTCTGAATTTAAATTATATCATATCGATTTAATATGGTTATTTTGTATACACATTCAAATTAAATTTTAGAATATATTCTGTTGAGTTCAAAATAGCGTTATAACATTTAAACGTCAGTCATTACGTTAAAATAACGGTTCGTGAGTTCAGATTGTGAACCCGAGATATTGGATAAGTGAATAAGCTCAAAATCAAATTAAATTCGATATCAAATCAAATTAATAAAACCCTACCCTACTTGTACTCGACATTCCTTCTACATGAAACACCTTTCTCCTATTTATACACGCGACTACCTTCTTCTGATTCTTTTCATTTTTCTGCAAATAAAATCGATCCAAGCTCGGATCGAAAATGTCAGCTTCATTTCTCATTTCAAAATATAAAAAAAGAGGAGTTGTTTCTTATACAACCGCGTTTCCCCTTTTTTACCATTCTTTCAGCACCATTCTAAATCAAAGAAAAATCAAAAGCATTGTAATGGCTTTTCCCCCAAAATTTCTTTCCGCACAAAATCTCAACCCAATTGAAAACCATCGTTCAAAATAAAAAAAGGGATTGTGACCGCGAGGAGCTCGACACCACGAAGGCACGCGCGCTGAAAAGAAGATTTGGGGGTGAACCGAGAATGGGCATGATGGGTTATGGTGAGACTATGAAAGGGTATTTAAGGAACAATAATCGATTTTGGAAGATGATGATGGTGCGAGGTTAGAAAGGTGAAACGCGGGTCTGGCGATGTCAGGGTTCGTGATGGCGCAAGCTGAGATGGTATGGTGTTCGAACAGTGACAAATTAAGGGTTCTAATGTTTGGCCATTTATCATCGATGAGCTTGAGATGTATGATGGTGGTTCGGATTGCGTACTAGGGAAGAAGACGATGTCGTGGATTTTAACAACAAAATAGAAGCGTCATTTGCAAACCTAAAGAGGATGGTTTCAAACGGTGTATTAAGGTAAATCCTTGTTCTTGATTTTTGTTTTCAAATTTAGCAATTTAGTTAAAACTAAAATTAGCATATGTGTTAAAACTGAGGTTATATACTGTTGGAATGGAATTTTTATTTACTACTAATTTGAAAGTTGGAAACTGAAAATAAATTTACTTAGTGAATCATTATATAAATAACTAATGAGGTGATTTTTGATTTTTGAAATTCAGAAATGTATAGGAATTAGTTTATATAATTGGTACAGATTATTAAAGTAAATTAGTTTATATAAAAGAAATTAGTTAGTAAAGAAATAAAATTGTAAACTAATCATTTTAGTAAAATTAAGGTTTAAATTTGGAATTGATACAAGTGGGTAATTAATTAAATTAAATCCGTATAAATTCGATAACTAAAATTTTGTTTATTTTTGTTTTACATTGGAAAACAGACGTATGGAGGAATCGCCATGAAATTTATATAATATGCTTCAGTGGGTGTTCAGCGCAAATAAAAATCACGGTCTCACTCGCTGGTTCGTTTATAATTTTATTATATAAGAATTTTAATTTAAATAATTTTTATATGTTGGTTGTTGGTTGATTGGTTATGTTTAAATATTTTTGTGGCTATTATAAATATATTAGTTATTTAGGCTTGGTGCTTGTGGTTATTATATATATATATATATATATTATTGGTTGGATATTTCTGGCAGTACCATTAGCGGATGCCCGCAGTATCATTAGCGGATGACCCTATGTGCCCCACAATATGATAGTGGATGACCTTCTACACCACGATATCCTACCTTGAAGCAGGATGGGTATTATTTATGTTGGCCAACATTTGTGGATGCAGGAAAATAGGTTGGAGGGATCTAACTGGATTCCTCATAAAAAAAAAATTATTATTTGTTTATTTTCATATATATTACCATGTATGATGTGTTTGAAAACCTGTGATTAATAATTGGGTGTTTTTTATTAGTTAAATATCACTGGACCTAAAATATTGGTTAATAAAAATACCGTGAAAAGGAATTCTGAGATTTAAAAGGGAAAACCTATTTTTTAAAAATAGAATTTTAATTTTTGAATGGGCTATATAAATAATAACTTGTGTTGAATTTATAAAACAAGCATTGAAATTATAGTTGATGTTTATAAATTAAATAATACGGGAAACTGGAGTGAATTTATAAACGGTGTTTATAAATTAAAAGGAATAATTTTCATTGTATAATGTGGGAAATTAAAATGAATTTATAAACGATGTTTATAAATGAAGGTGAAAAATAATCTTTTGGATAATTTAAGATTTAAAATTCAAATATGAATTTAAAATGAGAATTGGGATCGTGTTAAAAAGGGAAACAATGGTATTTATTCCAATGTTCGGATTATAAATTAAACTGAAATAAATCCATACGGATTTATGATTTGATTCGACGATGTCGACTTTTATAAAATAAATGATTTTCAAATAAGATATTGGAATTGTATTAGAAAGAACTAAATTTAAATATGGAAATAGATTCTAGATTATATATAAGTTATAAAAATAAAATATCAAAAAGGGATAGAATTTCAATTGGATTTGAAATGGAACTTGTTTGAATATATATAACAAGTGAATTTATAAACGATGTTTATAAATGTAGTGTATTAATTATCAAGAGACAAATTTGTAATTTTAAATTCAGGTATGAATTTAAAAATATAATTCGAAATCATTTCGAAAGGGGAATGACGATTTTTATTTCAGAATTCGGAATATAAAAGGAATTGAGTTTCAAATAGATTTTGAAATGAAGCTAGTTTAAATTTATAAAACAAGGAAATTAAATTATAAAAAATGTTTATAAATATAGTGGAGAAAATTATCATTGGATAATTTGGAAGTTAGATTTAAAACGAGATTTTAAAAATGTATTGGAAATCGTTTCAAAAACGAGAACGATTGATTTTATTTCAGAATTTGGATTTTAAACCGAATAAAGATAATCCAAGAGCCTAAAAATTATAATTCGATTATATCGAATTTTATAAACTAATTTATTTCCAACGGAATTGGAAATTTAATCTAGAAGTTGAGTTGAAAATGAATTGATAATAAAAAAATCGACATTTTGGTATAATTGAAAATACTAAGTTAGATTTGGAAAATTGGATTGATATATATTAAAATATATAAGAATGAGATTGAAATTTATAGTAAACGACGTTAAAACGTTTATATTTAAATATAATTTAAAACGAACTCGCCGCAGCGCGGTAGTTCGTAAATTGGCGTTTTGAACTTCAATTAAGTATATATACTCAATTTAAGTGGAATTCTTTGAAACAAGAACTGTTAGGATTGATTTGATAATAGTTTACTAATGAAAGAGAAAAATCTGGATTTCTTCATATAGATTTTGAGTTATGACAAAATCAAATTTTTAGAAAAACTGCGCCATAACCATAATTAAACCATATCGGTTTATTTAAATAAATAAAAGGTTTTTAAGCAAATAAAACTTGAATTTCCATTAGAAAAATCCAGATTTGAGTTATCAAATAAATTCGAAATCAAGTGAAGTAAATGGATTGATTTTTAAAACAGAAATCTTATTTTTATTTGTTGAATAGAATTAACTAATCTGAAGAATAATTAGTTAATGGAATTTTGAATCGAAATTGGACATTGGATAAGTAAAAGGGGGTTTAAATTTATATTCGAAATCGAATATGAAACTTGAATTGAAAATTGAATTCGATTGGTTATAAGCAAGTTAAAAATATATTTGAACGTGATATGTTCAAATAAATAGTGAAATAGGCAAAAGAGCTAATTAACGAAAAAATTAGCAAATTGAGTTAAAATGACTAGATTGAGTTGGAATAAATTGGGAAAGGATGTATATATGTTAAATAGGTATGGATGAAGAGAATAGAGTTAATATTTTGAGTGCCCGACAAAAAGGTACATGTTTAAATTCCATATGAGTTTTATGCACCGACTCGGCAAGCCGCTTGGCTTTTTGATTTTTTGACTTTTTTTGAATGGAAAGGGCCTAGAGAGGCGAGTTAGGATTTGAGCTATTGACCGGTACAAAGGAGGTGCAGGCGAATTTTCCCAAAAATTTAAGGAGTTAGAATATTTTTAAGGAATTTTGATAACTAGAAATCTATATCTCGATATACATAGATTTCGATAAGGAAACAAACTTAAAACATAGTATTATAAATGTTGACGGCAAAAAATGTCGTAAACACCCAAGATTCCAATTATTAATTTGGCCGTATAGACAAGAGCGGAAAGCGGTAAATATAAAGAGAGATTTATAGTGGTTCGGTCTCGAGAGAGGCCTACGTCCACTTTGAAGAGTCGTTGGAATATTATTTATCACCAAGGATTACAAGGTTGAGACTATCTCATGACATCTCATTACATTCATTCCCAAGTCATGTGAGTTCATGATGGCTATATACGAAGTATTTAGGAAAAAGAAATTTTAGTCCTTCTTCTTCCTTAAAGAGGAGATGCCACTAAAGAGGCTCTTGAAGCTCTCTAGAGGTCCCAAGTGATAGATTTCCAACCACTTTGAAGTGTGAGGCCAAGGGGTATTTATAGGGAAGTGGTTAGGTAGGAGAAGGTGAAAATAGGAGACTACATCCAGAATTTCGAGTCCCTCCTGCCGGCCCTAGGAATTTCGGGTCCCCCATACGCACTATCGGTACTTCGAACCCCTCCTTGGGGTACGAATTTTGTACCCCTAGGGGTTCAAAATTCTTACCCCGTGGGTACGAATCTTGAACTCCTTAGGGTACGAGATTCGTGCCCCGAGGAGTTCGAATTTTGTACCCCGAGGGGTACGAATTTCGAGCCCCTTAGAGGTTCAAATTTCATACCCTAAGGGGTACGAAATTCGTCCCCCGAGGGGTACGAAGGCCGTGCGTGTCGGGGGGTTCGGGGCTTGGGCTTGCGACTTCCAGAGGTTTGAGGTCTTGGTTCGGAAATAGGTTAGGAGAGCCATGAGGTTTCTGTTGACGCAATCCAGCTTCAGCTTGTTTTCCTCGCTCCCGTTCGTCGCTCTTGGCCTTAGCTCCATGCGATGAGTCGACTCGAGCATGTCTTGTGTACCTTTGGGAACCAGACCAAAAAGCCGGTTAACATTTGCCCCCTCCCCTAAAGTACGTCTTGTCTTGACATGATGTGCTTTGTGTTGGTTGAGGTAGAAGTAGAGTTGTCGACTTGTCCTGTAAGCTAAAGGAAAACATTTGTTAGTTATCTGGCTCATTTGCTATAGAATTGCAAGTGAGTTGTTGTTGATGCGGGGATGTGCTCACGTCGCTGAGTATTCATAGTGCATCGCCTCCGCGTGTTTGCGGTGGTTGGCATGCATGCGTATGGAATACGTGTACCTGATCATATGGTTATCGTCGTAGTTCCGAAAAATTTATTCTTCTCTTTTTTTTCGTTGGGCAAGAATTTCGAACCGAGGGTCCGAAATTTCGAGCCCGAGGGGTTCGAAATTTCGAACACAAGGGTTTCGAAACGACGGGAATACGAGGGGACCCCCCTTCTTTATAAATAGCCCCCCTTTCATTTCACTTTCTTCCATTATTTATTGACTTGACCGCCATTGACTTAAAAGCTTCAGAGCTCAATGCTTTGAATCGGACTTAGGTAATGCTCAGGGTCGAAGAAAAAAGAGGCAGAGGGAGGTCGAATCATCGATACCTGGTTGGAGGGAGAACTTCGAACCCCGGAGGAGCTTCGAAAAATCCGAACCCTTATAGAGGTTAGAACTTCCGAACTCTGAGCGGAGTTCGAATTTCTGAAGCCTGATAGGGGTTCAAAATTTTCGAACCCTGAGAGGGGTCCGAATTATCGAAACCTGAGAGGGGTTCAAATTTTTGAACCTCTAGGGATTCGAATTTTCGAATATTGAGAGGGGTTTGAGCTTTTTGCCAGAACTGCTCCGCCCCGCGCCTTGGCAGGTATTGTTTCTCTTGTACAGAACTTCGATCTCCCAACTGTCTGCCTTTGGATTTATATATCACATATACGCAGGCGCGACTGCGCCGATGCAGGCGCAGGTAATTGTGCGGACAGGGATTCGAATCTTTCACATAGGATAGCGCATATACTCGTACTGTGACTGAACTGTTTGACTGATTTGTGCTTCCTTTGCATGTTTTAATTTTGCATAAAATCGCATGCACATATTAGTTTTCACCATCACGAGGAGGTGCAGGTTATTCTACTGTGATGTCCAACACTAGTGTGTTAAAGTATAGTTAGCGATGCAAACAAGATCAAAGACCAGAAAGACCCCGAAAGCCGAGGCTTCCCTGCCATCATCATATTCTTCCTATTCTACCAATAGTGGTAGCTCGTCTGGCAGCGAGCTTGAGACTACCGAAGGATCCACTCCTTCTCAAACGGCCATTTTACCCGAAGTGCCCGAACATAGAGAACAAACTGAGAGACATCATTCTCCGATCGCACATGAGGAGGTCGAGAATGTGGACATTATGGAAGGGGGTTCACTGGTGGTTCCGATGGCCCCAGATATGCTGCCTGATTTCGTTATTTTGGAAAATTCGATAGATTCGGTACCATCACACCTGGATGAAGCAGCGGTTAGAAAAATGGCTATAAGATTCAAGATCCCAGCAGGTGAGGCCCATGCACCAGGAGAGAGTGGCAGGGCTCACGCGCCGCTCGAGGGCCTTACTGCCTGGAACAGGCAAGCTTGCATTGCTGGGTGTGTTCTCCTGGCTAATAACTTCATTCGGGACATGCTGTGCTATTTCCGTATTTCCCCATCATAACTGCATCCGAATTCTAACTCCTTGCTTCTGGGCACCTACGTTCTGTACCGAAAGTTTTTGCACTTGGAACCTACCGGAGAGGATATTCGATAATTTTTTCAACTTAAGAGAAGGGTCAATGTATCGCCTTCCCAATGGTTCTTGGAAGCATCTCCAATTACCAAATTCTTTGTCGGAGAGTGGCCCAGGCTGTTAGTATTCAAGTATGAGTGGTTTTTTGTGCGCTGCCCTCCCAGATTTGCAAGGAGATGGATAGAAGGGGGTAAGTACTCTCGAACTTCATTCCTTATTATAAAGCTTTTGGATGTTATGCCCCATTTTTTGATTTTGATTTTAATCATGGAATGGAATCTCGAGGCGCCTACCGGCGTCGAGTACCAACAACGCCTTGATGCTTTACGAGCAATCCCAATGGAGTCTCGTAAAACTATAACAGTAACAAGTTAGGAACGCCTTCGTCGTGCAAGGTTGCTACCCAGTGGTCGTGCAATAATCAGACCCGCGGTTGCGAGCAGTGAGCCAAAGGAAAAAGTGGTGAAAGAACCCGCGGCCCCAGGTTAGAACAGAAAGCTGCCCTCTGTTGGGCCCAGGCCAAAAAAGGCTGTCAAGTTCCAAGGAGATATGCACGGAGATGAGGCTCGTGGTCAGGAGAGGGCTGCTGAGGACGAGGGTTTGTTGAGCGTTATAGTCTCGCCTCCGATGGGAAAGGCGGGGGCAGGAACGTCAGACAGACCACAGTCTCCAACGATTCTGACCGGGACCGCCGCCTCGCTCGAGGAGGAAGGCCAGTTTGATGGTCTTAATCAACTTGACTTAGAATTATCCCCATGGTCGGTTACAGAAAGCATGGAAGAGCTAGCTCTTGCTGCTAAGGGGTTAACTCCTTCGAGCGGACCACAATCTGGTTTGTTGAGAAAACACTTAAGGCATACATATAACACCCCGTATTTTTAAGATAATGAAATATGAGTAACTTAATTAAATAATGAGAACTAAGTAAAATGGACTACGCCATTGCGTCCGTCTCGGAATTCTGGTCAAGATAGGGACCTGTTTTGGATAAAGCAGACATTGTATGAAGAAGTTATTAAGCCTAGAAATTTGTATACGTACAAGACAGTTATATATATATACACAAAAAAATCAAAACCGCAAATGGAAGCCCCTATAGCCAAATCACCCCCAATTTGGGGCTCGACACGAGACCTGCTGGGTCGACCCAGGGTGGTCGACCCCTATTCAGAGCTGGGCAGAATTCCGGTTTTTGAACATGGACTCGTTTCTTGACCAAATACGTTGCTGAACACCTATAAATAAGCCTGTAGATCCTAACCTAAGTCTCATATTTCTGATACAACGTAGAAGCTCTGTCATTCCTCTTCCTCCTCAAATCTTTTCAGAAAATTTAGATTATTAGTTTAGGAAAATTCTGAATCTAGATCTGGAGAAAAAGAATGAAAATCAATTAGAAGATGTTCAGATCTCTTATCGAAGTGAGGTAATTTTCTAGATCTGGTCTATTTCATTTCTCCTCTCTTTCTTTCCTTTTCTTTTAGTAAAAATTATGAATCCATGGTTGTTTGGTTCTGAATCCAATTAGGGGAAAACCCATGGAATGCTAAATCTGGACCAGATCCGGGATTGGGAAAGCTTATGAGGTGAGTGGATTTAAGTTATATCATTTTAGATAATGATATATTATCGTTTAGCATTCCCCGCTATTATGAAATGTGAATTTACCAAAAGTGTTAAAATGATGTTATAATATGTTGAGATATTAATATGAATATGTTGGAAAAAAATCATATGTTAAAACGGTTAAAGTGTTGAAATGTTTAAATGTTGAAAACAATAAACTTGTTAGAATATGGGTAGCGACTACTGTTGTTCGTATTACATGTTAAATTGTGACATTTATATACATGAACCCTTATTTGTATGTATTGGAATAGTTATATGATTAAATGGTTTCATGCTAGCATAGAAAAAAAGGGACATGCGACTTAAAATAGGCATAATTTGATGACATGTAAATTATACAGTAAAAATTTGGGAAGAATAATATGCCTAAAATTTACAGTAAATAGAAAACTATAACCGCGCTTAGACACGAGGTTAGATTACACTTGTGGTAGAAGTCTGCCCAGAACCGCCCGGCATATTCAGCAACCACAAGTGGTAAATCTAATGTGAGGGGTCTAAGTTCATAAAACATGTAACGGTGCTAAGACACGAGGTTAAGTCAACTTATGGTAGAAGTCTTCCTGGACCCGGCCGACAAATCCAATATCCACATGTGTAGGCTTAATGTGAGAGGTCTAGTGCATATATATATATATATATATATATATATATATATATATATATGTGTGTGTGTGTGTGTGTAAATATATGTATATAACAAAATATGAATAAATGGCAATAATGGTAATTAAATGCATAACTCAGAAAATAAGAAAGGAAGGGATGTAATGGACTGAGTTAGTGTGATACGAAGGAAAAGTGACGTATTTCCCTAAATGACCACTTTTTGAGAACGTTGTTGCAAGTAAGCCACAGTGAATAAAGTAAGAAAAAAAAGAAATTAGTTTCCACCACGGATTTGGATGAGAATATGTTATGAAAATAAATCACTGATTCCTTCTGTAAATCAAATTGAAAAGGTGCATGAAGTGTTTTCCTTAATAAAATAAGGAACATATATTATAGTGAATGAAGGATAATGGGTTACAACAATACATGGTTTGGAATAAACGGAGAATGATAATAACCTATTATAAATAAATTACATTAATGAGCATGTTATATAATAGGTAGACTTGTCCTAGGAACAAGTGGATATTATAACTTAGGCTATAATAAACTAGTGAGGAAATGAGATAACTTGTGTAATGAGATAACTGGTATTTAATTATAAATTAAGTAATCAGTAAATGAGGAAAACTAAAACCAGCTGTGTTGTAATAAGTTGAGAAAAAGGGGGACATTCATGAAATGCAAGAAGTTGTACTTAATTATTAGTTAAGTAATTTGAAATCTGAAATATGCTGATAAGAATAAGATGTTAAGGCTTGTCCTAGGGACAAGAGGAAATTATAGCATAGGTTATAATAAATGGAAAGAAGACTTATTAGTAAACCTTAGTTAAGAGAACTAAGTTAATAAGTAAACAACGATAAGTTGTAGTGACAATGTAAGATGGAATTATTATTAAATAGAAAAGAGTGAGGCAAACTTATGGAATGAAATAAGTTATATTTAATCATAAATGATAAGTGACATGTTAGATAGAATACATGTAAATTGAGATATACTTAATTATGTATAAAGTAGAACATGTTATTGTAACCTTGAAATCAAACAAGAATATAAAGGGATTGTGTATTACTGACCTTGGATCACAATCAAGAGAATAAAAAGTTGTGGGCTTATTAATAAACTTAAACGGGTTAAGTTATATGACTGAAATTAATAAGCAAGAGAAACTTGGTAACTTGAATAAGAAGTCAATGTGAATGGGAATAACCAAGTTAAATGGAAACCTAATGAGGTAAAGCAAGCGCATAAAAGAATGTTTAGACATATGGTCTAATAAGATATTGAAATGAGGCGCTTGGACCAGTCTGCACGTTTGAGGGTGAATAACTGAACGGGGTTGATCATCGTGGTGTCATGGGGCACGAATGGAGAACACGTCCATCTGATTATTCTGACGGCTCCGAAGGACTGGAAGGGGAAGTACGCGGCTTCCTGAGTTACATAAGGTGTTCCTTGTAGTCATCTATGCGGTGGCAGATGTTTAGGCTGTGCTCGCAGAGGTTGGGTCTGTGCGAAACTACCAGGTGGGTGGGCCTTGACTGCAAAAGTAGCTTTGCAGTCAGAATGTTATGACGCAGTGACACTAGGATGATTCGGTGGTCGCCACAATGGGGAGGTAGAGGTCAGGACCAACAGAGATAGTAAATCATCGGGTACTCGTCATCGGCAGCCGTAGGATGCGAAAAGACTAGAGTTAAACCCAATAGACCATTCACCTTTCACTGTCAAGGTACGGTGGTTGAGGGGAGATGTCAACTAGTTGTTTAGATTGTTTGTTGTTAGGGGAAAGTCGCTTAGCTCTTGTATTCTTTACTAGTTGAAGGACGGGCCGGGGCCATAGCCACCATGAAAAATAGACACTAGGAATATCTGTATATTAGTAGCTGTGTAGGGTGTCTGTTTTTCTGTTTTAGTTGTAAGACTAGAGGGCTTATTTAAATTTAAACTTAGATCAAATGATTAAATAAGCTAAGGAAAGAGTAATGGCATAACTAAAAAGGAAACAACAAATTCAGTAAAGCAACAAACATGACAATTAAAGAAAAATGGGAAAAAATTATGAGAAAAGATGAATAAGAGTAAAATTTCCAATATAAGTTGAAAAAGAGAATATGTAATAAAGAAAAAATTCTTATGTGGGTCGTGTTTGGATAGGAAAATAGGGGAATCTTTATAATTAGTTACATAAAATCCAAGTACGATTAGAAAAAGATTGAAAAAGAAAAACGGAAGATGTGAAGCGTTTTCTGCCTTTTGTAACATAAGAAATTGAATTTAGGAAAATTTTTTTTGAAATTCGAAAGAAAAAGCTGCTTGGTAGGGTTTTGGATGCAAAATGAATTGCTCCCCTGTTCGGTAAGAGTGTGGGAAAATTTGGATGAAAAAACATTTTTGATTTCCAAAATATTGCATTCATGTAGAACTGCCAATATATTTAGGATGTGAGCATCATGTTTTTAAAGGATTTTTTGAAAATTTTGCATACATATAGGAGGTACCTCTTAGGTATACATGTATTACTATGTTGTATTACACTTTGCACAAGTGCACGATGTTTGCAAAAATTGGAAGCACACATGATGGGTGTATATTATACGAGTAGTTATTTGATTTTACCCTTATCAAACTTTGGTGACGAAATTTCCTAAGGGTGGGAGAATGTAACACCCCGCATTTTTAATGTAATAAAATATGAGTAACTTCATTAAATAATGAGAATTAAGTAAAACGGACTGCGCCATTGCGTCCGTCTCAAAATTCTGGTCGAGATAGACACCTGGTTTGCGTAAAACGGACATTGTATGAAGAAGTTATTAAGCCTAGAAGTTTGTATATCCGCAAGAGAGTTATATATATATATATATATACAAAAAAAATCAAAACAGCGAACAGAACCCCCTATAGCCGAACCGCCCCATTTTGGGGGTCGACCTAGGGCTCGACCCAGGGTGTTTGGGGGTCGATCCCTATTCAGATCTGGGCAGAATTCCGATTTTTGAAGGTGGACTCGTTTCTTGATCAAATATGTTGTTGAACACCTATAAATAAGCTTGTAGAGCCTACCCTAAGTCTCATATTTCTAAGACAACGCGGAAGCTCTGCCATTCTTCTTCCTCCTCAAATCTCTTCAGAAAATTCAGATTATTATTTTAGGAAAATTCTAAATCTATATCTAGAGGAAAAGAATGAAAATCAATTAGAAGGTGTTCAGATCTCTTATCGAAGTGAGGTAATTTTCTAGATTTGGTCTATTTCAATTCTCCTCTCTTTCTTTCCTTTTCTTTTACTAAAAATTATGAATCCATGGTTTTTAGGTTTTGAATCCAATTAGGGGAAAAACCATGGAATGCTAGATCTGGGCCAGATCCGGGATTGGAAAAGCATATGAGGTGAGTGGATTTAAGTTATATCATTTTAGATAATGATATATTATCGTTTAGCATTTCCTGTTATTATGAAATGTGAATTTGTCAAAAGTGTTAAAATGTTTTTATAACATGTTGAGATATTAATGTGAATTTGTTGGAAGAATTCATATGTTGAAACGGTTAAAGTGTTGAAATGTTTACACGTTGAAAACAATAAACTTGTTAGAATATGGGTAGCGACTACTATTGTTCGTATTACATGTTAAATTGTGACATTTATATACATGAACCCTTATTTGGATGAATTGGAATAGTTATATGATTAAATGGTTTCATGTTAGCATAGAAAAAAAGGGACACGCGGCATAAAATAGGCATAATTTGATGACATGTAAATTAGATTACATTAAAATTTTGGAAAGAATAATATGCCTAAAATTTACAGTAAATAGAAAACTATAACCGCGCATAGACACGAGGTTAGATTACACTAATGGTATAAGTCTGCCCGGAACCGCCCGGCATATCTAGCAACCACAAGTAGTAAATCTAATGTGAGGTGTCTAAGTGCATAAAACGTGTAAAGGTGCTAAGACACGAGGTTAAGTCAACTTGTGGTAGAAGTCTGTCTGGACCTGCCCGGCAAATCGAGCATCCATAAGTGTAGGCTTAATGTGAGAGGCCTAGTGAACACACACACACACACACACACACACACACACACATATATATATATATATATATATATGTATATATATAAAATATATGTATATAACAAGATATGAATAAATGGCAATGATGGTAATTAAATGCATAACTCAGAAAATAAGAAAGGGAGGGATGTAATGGACTGAGTTAGTGTGATACAAAGGAAAAGTGATGTATTTCCCTAAATGACCTCTTTCTGAGAACGTTGTTGTAAGTAAGCCACAATGAATAAAGTAAGAAAAAAAAAAGAAATTACTTGCCACTACGGATTTGGATGGGAATATGTTATGAAAATAAATCACTGATTCCTTCTGTAATTCAAACTAATAGGGTGCATGAAGTGTTTCCCTTAATAAAATAAGGAACATATATTACAGTGAATGAAGGATAATGGGTTACAACAGTAAATGGTTTGGAATAAACGGAGAATGATAATAACCTACTATAAATGAATTACATTAATGAGAATGTTATATAATAGGTAGAATTGTCCTAGGAACAAGTGGATATTATAACTTAGGTTATAATAAACTTGTGAGGAAATGATATAACTTGTGTAATGAGATAAGTGGTACTAAATTATAAATTAAGTAATCAGTAAATGGGGAAAACTGAAACAGTTGTGTTGTAATAAGTTGAGAAAAAAGGGGAAATTTATGAAATGCAAGAAGTTGTACTTAATTATAAACTAAGTAATTTGAAATCTGAAATATGCTGATTAGAATAATATGTTAAGGCTTGTCCTAGAGACAAGAGGAAATTATAACATAGGTTATAATAAATGGAAAGAAGACTTACTAGTAAACCTTAGTTAAGAGAAATAAGTTAATATGTAAATAATGATAAGTTGTAGTGACAATGTAAGATGGAATTATGATTAAATAGGAAAAAGTGAGGCAAACTTATGGAATGAAATAAGTTATATTCAATCATAAATGATAAGTGACATGTTAGACAGAAAACATGTAAATTGAGATATATAATTACGTATTAAGTAGAACATGTTATTGTTACCTTGAAATCAAACAAGAATATAAAGGGACTGTGTATTACAGACCTTGGATCACAATCTAAAGAATAACATGTTGTGGGTTTATTAATAAACTTAAACTGGTTTAGTTATATGACTGAAATTAAAAAAAAGAGAAACTTGGTAACTTGAATAAGAAGTCAATGTGAATGGGAATAACCAAGTTAAATGGAAACCTTATGAGGTAAAGCAAGCGCGTAAAAGAATGTTTAGACATAGGGTCTAATAACATATTGAAATAAGGCGCTTGGCCAAGTCCGCACGATTGAGGGTGAATAACCCAACGAGGTTGATCATCGTGGTGTCATGGGGCACGAGGGGCGCACGTCCATCTGATTATTCTGACGGTTCCGAAGGACTTAAGGGGAAGCACGCGACTTCTTGAGATACGTAAGGTGCTCCTGGTAGTCCTCTGTGCGGTTGCAGATGTTTAGGCTGTGCTCACAGAGGTTGGGTCTGCACGAAACTACCCGGTGGGTGGGCCTTGACTGCAAAAGTAGTTTTGCAGTCAGAATGCTGTGACGTAGTGACACTAGGGTGATTCGGTGGTCACCTTAATGGGGAGGTGGAGGTCAGGACCAACAGCGATAGTAGATCGTCGGGTACTCGTCATTGGCAGCCGTTGGACGTGAAAAGACTAGAGCTAAACCCAATAGACCATTCACCTTTCACTATCGGGGTACAGTGGTTGAGGGGAGACGTCATCTGGTTGTTTAGATTGTTTATTGTTAGGGGCAAGTCGCTTAGCTCTTGTAGTCTTTACTAGTTGAGGGAGGGGCCGGGGTGGGGCCATAACCACCATTAAAAACAGACCCTAGAAATATCTGTATATAGAGGCTCTTAAAGACGGGCCTATAAAGATAAGTAAAAGATCCCGACCGAGTTTCGTGTTTCTTGTATAGCCCTACCACGGAACCCGGTGCAATTATGTGCAGTTAAGGCATCGAATACGATTAACGATACGTATGTCGGGAAGTCTAAATACATGCATATCAGCTGTGGGTGGTGTATCGTAGGGTTAAGGGCATTACTCTGGTACGGAAATTGATTCGATCAACGGTGGCAGTCTGTATGCTTTCGTAGCATAGTAAGGATGGATATATGCAGAACTAACAATGTTATTTAGAGATCCGTACGTCACTCCGGCGTAGGATGAGGGACTGCGTTTATTTCCCTACGGCGGAGACCGTGCGAGTGGGGTACCATGGGGAGTACCTCAATATTGGGGGAGGGTAGCTACATATATATTGTATTAGGTTAATCCGCTAGGAAGTAAATGGGTAAGAAGCGTGTGTAAGCCTTGAGTGTTGTTAACTCAAGTAACCTAATAAATAAGAAAATGTGATTGAACGGTATATGTAGGATTATCCAAAGTGTATAATTTAAATCCCGTCACCAGAACTTATGTTCTGACCCCCTCCTCATCACATACTCGTAGGTTAGATTTATGTCAGAGACAATAGCTTTGGATACTGGTTAGGCAGTATAATTACTATGATAAGACTATATTTTGATTACAATATATTTTATCCATTCCGCTGTGAGATATTTTCTGAGCTCTGACACATTTTATGTCTGTCTTTTCTGCATAATACCAGAGCAAACCAACACGAGTTTCGATAGATTAGAATTTTGAAAAAAAATCCAGTCTGTCGGAATTCGGGTTGTTACAATACACTCATAAACACCGCATATCATAAGGATTCATCAGGATGCACTATTCGTCTAACGTTGAATTGCTTCTTTGATAGGTGTAATGACAAGAGGGCGCGAAGGATGATGCCATGGGCATGGAGGCCGCCGACACCCCCAGAATTCTTTTCTCAATGACTTTAGCGGAGGGGCTAGCTTGCACGGTGATGTTATGTATCCACAAGATTGCGGTAGAGACACTACGCCATAGATGGCCTATCACAATGAAAATCCATGGTGTTGCTAGCTACATTGTTGCCATTGCTATGCTGTATTTTGTCTATTGCAACGCACGCTTAAACGTGTTAGCATATATATCAACATGTGTTGCAGTAGCCTCATGAATAAAATTATCAATCCGCGTCAACACAATCCAACGGTCCAGGTTAGCGATCCGTTAGAAATAATGTTTAGTCCATATTAGCAATCCGCACGTGAAATAATGTTTACGGCGGGAAACAAAAACAAAGGGGGGAAACTAACAAAATATTGAAAGTTTCAATCGAAATTTAACAAAATACTCCGCCGCTCAACCTCTCAAATACTCACTCTCAGGTTCAATTAGGGCTAAAAGTTCAAGTTTACAAGTTTAATTAGGGTTTGAGTAGGGCAGGTTCGAGTTCAAGTTCAATTAGGGCTTTGGTGTTTCAATTAGGTCTTCAATTGGGATTCGTTTGAGTTTTATATTTTAGTTAGGGCTTCGATTTAATCTGCTGCTTCAGGTATCACTCAATGTATATTTCAATTTTTTCTGATTTGATTGTTGTGTAGCGTAATGTACTATTTTACTTGTGCCAAATTTACTGCTTTAAGGTATCACTCAATGAACGACGGGGAAAAACTATGGGCAGAACTTCCTTAGTTCAGTGAAGGGTACATCAGTGGAGTGAAACTTTTTATTCAAAATACTTTTTCTAGATTTGCGGTAAGTGATGAATTACATGCCCTTGCAAAAAGTGTCATAATCTCAAGTGGCATTGTCAAGAAGTAGTCTGCAACCATCTGATTCGGAATGGTCCATTTGAATTGTACATGAAATGGATTTGTGAAGTTTTCTGTTTAGATCCTGAAAGGAGCGATAACGATATGGATTGTGAAGCAAGAATAAATTTTGGAGATAATCTCTATGAGATGTTGCAACGTACCCGTGGAAATATGCAGAACAATGATGATGGATCTTCTGATTGGTCAAATGGAATAGACGTCGATGCTAGAAAATTTCATCAACGTGTTGAAGAGGGAAAATAGCCATTATATCCCGGGTGTACTAAATTTTCGCGATTAAGTTTCATTATCAGACTTTATTCTTTAAAATGCCTACATAGAATCACTGAGTCTGCATTCAGCGATTTATTAGAGTTGATGAAAGAAGCTTTTCCACAAGCCGACATCCCTTTATCTTTCAATGCTACCAAAAATATCATTAAAGATTTAGGCCTCGATTACCAAAAAATACATGTATGTCCAAATGACTAAATGCTATATTGGGCAGAAAATGAAAAGGAAAATAGCTGCAAAAGTTGTGGTTTTTCAAGTTGGGTTATACCGAAAGAGAAAGTGGCTATTGACAAAGATTCGGAGAAGCGGATTCACAAAGTACCAGCAAAAGTAATGCGTTATTTTCCACTAAAACTAAGGTTGCAAAGGACGTTCATGTCTAAGGAGTACGCAAAACTTATGTTATGGCATGCAGTGGGAAGAAAAGAAAGATGGCAGACTTCGACATCCAGCTGATGGCGAGGTATGGAAGATAATGGATGCCAATTATCCTCATTTTTCATCAGAAAACAGAAGTATCAGGTTCAGAGTAACATCTGATGGATTCAGTCCTTTTCGTACAATGACTACACATCACAACACATGGCCGGTCGTATTGGTAAATTATAACCTTCCACCTTGGTTATGTATGAAGACAGAAAATTTGATACTTTCAACCCTTATGGTTGTGCAGCTAATATCAACCAGTATGTAAACAAAAAGAGAGAGAAATTGCAGGGTATGAGAGCCACGATGCTCATTTTCTTCTCCACTACTTGCTGTAGTTTGCCGTGAAGAAATCTGTAAAACCTGAAGTTGCAATACCTATGATAAGAGTAGATGCATTTCTAAGAAGTCTTTGGAGTAAAAGTATCGATTTGGCTGATCTCAAGAGGCTACCAAAGGAAATTGTGGAAATTCTTTGTCAATTTGAGATGATATTCCCAAATTCTCTTCGATACAATGGTGCATTTGCTAGTTCATTTATGAAAGGAACTTGAATATGGTGGACCTGCACATGTTCATTGTATGTTTCCTATTGAGCGTTATCTTTGTAAACCGAAATTATATGTTTGCAACAAAAGTAAACCCGAGGCTTCCATTGCTGAAGGTTATCTTGCAGAGGAATGTTTGATATTCTGTTCAAGGTTCTTGGGTGGCGACGGAGCAGGAAAAATGCAATTTGAAACATGTCCACAAAATCTAGAATATCCTATTGGCACAAGAAGAAACAAAGATGGAAAAACTATTCATCTTAAAAATTCTCAATGGAAGGAATGTCACCGTTACATTCTATTCAATTGTGGTAACAAGGAAATCGAGAGTTTACTTGGGTAAGTATTTTTATTTTAGTAAGTATTTAAGTATTATCCCTATCTTTATGAATCCTTTATTAGTTATTTTGTTCCTTTTTTCATAATAAATAATGTTTTCCTTTTTGAACCTGACAGATGGAATTTTATGCAATTAAAGTTTACAATGGTTTATTTAATTAGAAAAGTGGACAAGTTCGGTTAACATCAGTAATAATATTCTTCGCGTAGCTTGTGAAATGATGTCAACTAGATTAAAAAAAACTATTTTTGATGTCATCCTTTTGCTAGCAAAATCAGTTCTTTTAAACATTCTACAAACATGTTATTGATTCTAGCCTCACGTAGTGTTAGTTGTAAATTCCAAGTTTCAGCACTTTCAGGGATTTCAGGCAAGATTTGTACTTAAGCTATGTTCTCATTCATACAGAATTATTTTGGTACGGTCAGTTTCAGCTTTAGTAATAGATCCAGCCAAATTTGTTTCTATCTTTTATTAACCTGGTCTTTATTCTAGGGAACATCGAGCTTTAATTGATGGTCATGCATCATAAAAAAAAATATAAAAGAGAGAGAGAACACAATGAAGAATTTTGGAAGTGGTTAAAAGAAGAGATTGGAAAAAAGGAGGACATTTCAAAAGAAGTACAACTGCTTGCAATGGCGCCTCTTCCAACAGCTAAGCGGTTTGCTAGATATGTTATCAATGGATACAGATTTTATACAAGGTTCAGAGATGCCAAATGTACAACACAAAACAGTGGTGTATTTTTGACAGCCTTGACTACTAGCTTTGCAAGTTCGAAAGATCAAAATCCATTGGTTGGTGAAGTTAATTACTATGGATCAGTTGAAGAAATATTAGAACTAGATTATTGGGGAGAATTTAGTGTGGTTTTATTTAAGTGTTGTTGGTACCAAGAAGAGAAAGATTTATATGGGCTGACTCATGTCAATTTTGATCTATTGTGCTAGAAATTTGATCCTTATGTTATGGCTTCACAAGTAAAATAGGTGTTTTCTATAGAAGATCCAATTGATAAGATGTGCCATAATGTTATCAAGAAATTGTCGAAAGACTAGTGTGAACTCGAAAGAGAATATGAAAATGAAGATTTGAATGATATCCAGCCTGCTTATGGAATGGGAGATCAAGATTTTGATGTTCGTTGGTGTAGAGATAATGTCCCAATAAGACGAATCCGCCTTCCACCTAGCAAAGTGAAAAACATGGCTTCTTAATTTCATGTTTTTGTAGTTCAAGGCCCTTACAAATTATGCAAATCGGAGATCGTATATAGGCACACACTACTGGTATGTATTTTTGCTTATTTTTATGGTTGGCTGGAGGTATGCTTCAGAATTCTTACAATTTCCGCTTGCTGAAGCATCAGCCTAATTCTTACAATTCTGTAGTTCAATGCTGGTACGTAACTGATCATGTACAAGACTGATGCTTCAGTAATGAACTACAGAATTTTAAGAATTTTATTTTCTCTTCAATCAGTAATGATCGTGTCAGTTCGTAATTGATGCAATGTTTGAGTTTGTACTTGACGAGTTGTGGCATGTCTAAATTTGTAGTGCCTCAGGCATACTATTGCATTCCTTGATATCGTTCGTGCTTTGGACAAGCCGAGTCATTGCATTAATTTGCAACTCAGCCATAGATTGTGAAATGCACCTTTGTGCTGAAAAGCAACTCTGGCCATTGTTTGTGTTGAAATGTCTTTGTGCTGAAGTGCAAGTCAGTTATACTATGGCCATAGTTTGTGCTGAAATGCAACTGAGGCATGCATGTCTTCCATTTTGTGTTGCAATGTAAACGAGGCATTGCATCAGTTTATAACCGAGACATGCATGACTTTGGTTGTGCTAAAATGCATTAGTTGTACTAAAGGCTTTTGCTGAAATGCATGACTTTTGAAAGTGCTTTATATTACAGGTGAAGGAGGCAGTAGAGGTACTGAATACATTGGAGGCTCTCGCTTTATTAATTTGAACTGTTTTAGCTTGATGTAAACATGAATTTAATACCGGCTATGTTTGTAAGTACTCTGTAATACTGAATTTACTGGCTATTTTTTGTTATTCTGTAGTTGACTTGTGTTACTAGTTAATTTGAAATGAAAAGTTGTTTATTAATTTCAACGTGTGATGTTAATTGTTGTTATGTTGCAGTATGTAATATAATGATGCAATAGCTATGATATAATGTTGCAGTATGCAATGTTAAATGTTGTCATGGCTATGATATAGTGTTTCCATAAATTAATGCATGTGGTCCCCCACAACAGGATTCTGTGAACCTAGCTATAGATTTTAGTAGCACAACAGGATTCCGTGAACCCGGGATTCAGAATTTAGTGGGCCCCACATTTATGTAAATTTAGTATCTGTAGCAACACCTGTAGCGATGTTACCTTAGGATAGAAAAGACGTTGCCTTTGACTCTAAGGCAACGCGACAAAAGGCAACCCCAAAAAAGTGTTGTCACAGATCATTTTTGGCCTATAGAAACATTTTTTTGCACTTCCTGCATCACTTCTCTGGGGTTGCCGTATGCAATCTATGGCGTAGTGCGAGAGCCGTCACCAGGATAGGCCTCGATAATCTTCAACTTCTCTTCCCCCTCCTCCAATCCAGGTGTCCGTGGGAGATTCTCGACTCGACTTAGGAGGGTCGGGGCGTCCGTTGTCGACAACTTCTTCCCTCACCGTTCCTTTGGCTCCCGTTCCGACTACTAAGGGGAAGGAGCCATCGCTTGGCCAACCGAGGCCGGATAGAGTGACTACAACGGGGATACAAGACCTGACGGAGCCTCAGATACAAGAGCTTTCCATAGAGGAGCAAAGAGCGTTTTTGAAAAAGTATTTCCTCGGCTTTACTTTAATGATCTGATGTTCCTCCCTGATCTCCGTCCAGCTCCTACTAGGGAGTCTAGGGAGATACAGATGCATGTAAAGGCCGCGTATCATCAACGTATCATCAAGCCAACGAACTTACCAAGTATTCCTTCCATCTTTCGGAGCTGATCAAGAAGAAAAATTTGGAACTCACCTATCAGAAGTTGACTATTGATGTCGAGCGGACAAACGTCGACCATCTTAACACAGAAATAGGTGAGTTTGCTTTTTGTACCATGGGCGTTTGGTTGCCCATTCCCGTGCCTTTGAATACTAACTTGTGGGTCTCATCATTGTAGCCGAGATGAAGCAAGCGTACGAGACGCTCAAGAGGGAGGCCGATCATTCCCGTTCGTCTCTCATAGAGACCGTAGCCTATCTAACCACCGAGAACACGATGCTAAAGAGGGAAAATGCCGAGGTGGATAAAACATGTGTCGATATGGAAAGGGATAATGCAAGAGTCACCCAACTCCAGAACGACAATAATGCTTTGAGAGCGGAGAATGACAGCTTAAAGAGGCAGCTCGAGGAGATGAGGAAGGCGAAGGAAGATGTGGAAGCCAGCATCCGAGACGTGTTGAGCACAGTCGATGGACTGAAGGCCGAACACCTGCGGGAGGTTGAGAAACTAAGGGATCAGTTGAAGGATATAGAACTCCTGGTAGAATCGTTCGTGGTGGAAGATATTCGAAATATTTATGTTAAGGTTTTGAGATTTCGTGGACTTTCATGGGTTGATGATTATTCCCGTGAACTAGCTCGGACCTGGGAGAGGTTGTTTCCATATGAAGCATCTGCGCCAAGTGGATGTGAGCACTATGAATGAATGCCAAATCATGATTGATCTCCTGAATGAAGAGGAGCGTGAAAAGTTAGAGGAAGGGAGGACACTACTACTAGAGGATGCTGAGAGAGAGAGGTTGGCGAAACTTGCCGCTGAAAAGGGGAAGTCTGCCATGACCGAGAGTGTGGTGGTAGCAGAAACCTTTGGAGAGGGAAGTTCCTATCGGCCCCTGGCCCCTGAATCTGCGATGGTAAGCGATCCCGCAACCTTGGCTCGGGCTTCAACTGAGTACGACCCTGAGCATCTGAAGATAGGAGAGACCAGAATTACCTTATCTGCCGTGACGAGCACCCTTCCTGTCTTTTCTGTACCATCCTTGACCAGAGGTAAATTCTCTTTACCATGTATCCCTGAGGATGACGTGATTAACGAATTTGCAGGCTAAAAGGTTGTGTTTTACTGTGCAGCCATTCCTGGATTGACCATGACACCAGGCTCTTCCCCCGAGATCCCACAAGTGACCGAATCTGGGCCAGGACCTGCGGGAATGCACTTTTGAGAAGGCGACGATCAGGTAGACACCTATTCGGATATAAGGATAACGCCCAGCCTTTATGAAAGCCTTATCGAGGAAGGAGAAGTGGTTGACGGACAAAGTGCCCATGCCAGAGGCCCAGTGGAGGACGATGTGCCCTCGATGCATGACCTGGTGGAGAATTTAAAGGGCTAGATTATGGCCAAGTGCGAGGATATGGAGGAGAATCAGAGGCAAGACGAGGCTGACAGGAGGAGGTCCTTATGAAGACCATATAGGATTCTGAGGGGAGAGCCGCTGAGATGGTTGAGCGAAGAAAGGTGATGACGAGGCAGAAAAGAAGAGGGTTGCTGACGAGGCCCAGAAGAAAAAGGAGGATGGCGAAGCCCAGCGGAGGTCCACTGAGACCCTAAAGAAAACCAAGGCTAATGATGTTACGCCTCATAAGTCTCGGAAGCTGGCTGAGCGACGGGCTGCCAGGGAGGCTAAGGAGCGGGCAAGCGGGCAATCAAGGATATCCTGGGGAAGAGTGATGCTATAGTAGGCCATGCTGCTGGGAATGTCCCCAGGCCGATGCCGCATGCCGCTCCCACTGATGTTGGGGAGATCTCGAGCGGCGATGGTGCAAATGAGAGACACCTCTCGGTTTCTCATGAGTCGAGCACTCCTCAGGTGGGAAGAGAAAGAAGGAGCAGGTCAGGTAAGAAGAGGACTGGCATGGGGGAAGAACCATCGAGTGTCGAATCTGCAAAGAAAAAGCACAAGCACAAGAAGAAAAGACATGATTAATTTTAGCAACTTAAGTAGAATTTACCGTTATTTTGGTAGTGTAGGCCAATAGTTTACGCGAGTACGACCCTCGCTTTTGGTTTTTCAAGACATGGTGTGGTATTCATGTACACCCTGTCATTAGAAAGGAAAGATGTTAGACATGTAGTCCGTTAAATGTGTGTGTGAAAATGAAATATGAATTAGTAAAGATCGCAATTTATGACGAGTTCTCGGATGTTCTTCTCATGTTTTCCAGCGTCCTGTACTTGCATAAGCGTACTTATCATTATACTTAACACAAAAGCGATCGGGGACCGCGCTCTGGGTTGATTATTCCAGAGGGGTGAGGTAGAGCGCTGGTTCTAGAAAGTTTCCCTCAACTCAGGAAATCCATAGTTTGCGAAAACAGGCTAGTTGCCTGCTGTTTTGGGTTGCTCGGGGTAAGTCCCAAGTATAGCGAAGGCGTAGGACATCGCGATTTGCGGTCCGTCCGGTGGGTGGCTCTCCAATCGTTTATCGGGTTGTTACGAGCTACAGGCATCGTTTACTCGTCGAGAAGAGAAGCCCAGATCATCAGCCCGTAGGGTTCGATCGTGGCTATGGGCAAACCCTTAGCCTTGAGAGCTTTGGGCAAGAAAATATTTAAGGCCGGTCTCGGTGCTGTGCCAAGATTCGACCGGCACCCGTAGCCAGGGGAGAAATTTGCATCACTCTTTGTTGGCTATTGGGTGGCCCCAAGTCGCTTGGGACTTAGGCACGGAATGATTTATCCTCGGTCTCGGCACGGGCCGAGGTTCGAGATAGTGGTTATTTATACTCAATCGCACCACAGGTCGACCACTCGAGTAGCGTTGCCAGCTCCCGCGCTCGGGGTGTCGGTCGTTGCTAGTGCTTTTTGGCCTCGGCGTTGGCTCGAGGCTTGGATGGCGGTACCGGTTCCCATGCTCGGGGTGCCGATACGGGGATTAAATATTTTCACACAAGCTGGTTGTCAGGACTAATCAAACGTGTCATGTGCAGAGTAAATGAAAAGAGATAGGAAATTGAACATCATTTCTATTAATAACTTTGGCAGTAATAGCCTTTTACAATGCCACGAATTGTTAGAAAACAAAACATTGTTAGAAAGCATAAGCCACTGTGTATAAAGTTATGTAAAGTAGAGGCAGAGATGTTCGCTATTACATGCCTTTGGGAGTTCAGCTCTGTCCACAGTTGCGAGTTTGAAAGTTCCATCGCTGAGCTTTCATTGCATGGAATACGGGCCTTCCCAACGAGGAGCGAGGCCTGCTGGTGGGGGGAAAACCCACTTTAAGACGAGATCGTCGATTTTGAGGTCCTTACGGCGGACCCTGGAATTGTAGTATCGGGCTACTCGTTGTCGTTGGGCGGCGGCTCAGAGATCAGCTTCATTTCTTTTTTCCTCTAGCAAATTGAGCGACTCTAAAAGTAAGTCTTGGTTTGTCTTTGGATCGTAATAAGTAACTCAATGAGATTGAAGCTTGAGCTCAATGGGGATGACTGCTTCGGATCCGTGGGAAAGGGCAAAAGGAGTGTGTCCAGTTGTTGTTTTGTTGGTGGTTCGATAGGCCCATAGGGCTAGAGAGAGTTCGTCCGCCCACATGCCCCCAGCCTTTTCTAGACGCTTCTTGACGATGGATTGAATGACCTTGTTAACCGCCTTGACTTGCCCATTGGCTTGGGGGTGAGCCACCGCCGAGAATCTTTTTTCGATGTTGTACCGCTGCCAGAGGGCTTTGAATTCAATGCTCTTGAACTGAGTGTCGTTGTCGGAAATGATAGGTTGAGGGACCCTATATCGGGTAATGATGTTGCGGACAACGGAATTGATTATTTTCTTAGTGGTGATTATGGCGAGAGCTTCGGCCTCTGCCCATTTGGTAAAATAATCAACTTCAACGACAACACACTATGCCCCACCTTTAGCCATTGGAAGAGTTCCAATGATGTTGATTCCCCACATGGCAAATGGCCCTGGGCTGATCACTTGCGTCAACTTTGTAGGCGGGGCTCTCAAGATCTTTAAGAAGCACTGGCACTTATCGTATTTGCGAGCATAGTCTGTGGCGTCTTGATCGATCGTAGGCCAATAATAACCGTGTCTAAGTATTTTTCTTGCCAGAGTTTGCCCCTTAGTATAGTCGCTGCACTCACCTTCAAGTACGTTAGTTAACACTCATATGGCATCGCCATGGGATACGCATTTGAGAAATGGGACGGAGAAACCTCTATGGTAGAGTACCCCATCCATAAGAAGTTAGCGAGCTGATTAGCGGGTGAGCGCTCGTCTTTCTTTGTAGTGTCCCGGAAGGGTCAAGTGTTGCAGATAATTCTTGATTGGTGTCATCCAAGATTCAGGTTCGGATTCGGCGTTCATGGCCGTCTCAGTTTGGGTTCGCTTGATACTTGGGGAGTTGAGCACTTCGATTGGGGAGAACCTCAAGAGTCGCGAATCCTCAGAGCTCGCCAGTTTGGCTAGTGAATCAGCTTTTTCATTTTGTTCTCAAGGAATGTGCGTGATGATAAAATGGGTGAGGTTGGTAAGCAATTCTTAAACCTGGGCTTGGTATAATGCGAGTCAATCCCCCTTGGCTTGATACTCTCCCTGCACCTGGCGAACTATGAGTCATGAATCAGAGAAGTTTTGGATGGTTTTTAGTTTAATTTCGATCGCGATTCTAAGTCTGGGTATCAAGGCCTCATACTCTGCGTCGTTGCTGGTGGCAGGGAAGTTGAGTTTTAATGCGTAGTATATCGGTCGTTCTTCGAGATTGATGGGCACGACTCCAGCCCCAGAACATTTATTGTTGGAGGACCCTTCCATGAATAGTTTCCAGTGAGTGTCGGGAGCTTCGGTGCTCTCTGTAGGAGTCTCCCCGGGAGCAGTGAATTCTATTATGAAATCGGCAAGAGCTTGTCCGAGGATGGCTCGACGGGGATGAATGTTTTCTCAAATTGGCTTAGCTTCAACTCCATTTTAATAGTCGCCCAGACGCCTCGGGTCGCTGTAGGACTGGATGTAGTGGCTGGTCGGTGAAAAACTTTATGGGATGAGATTGGAAGTATGGTCGTAGTTTCCGAGAGGAAATCAATAAGCAGAATGCCAGCTTCTCCATCTTCGGATAATTCTTCTCTGCCCCCGCCAAACGTTTTCTTATGTAGTAGACGGGCCGTTGGATGCAGTCTTCGAGGCGTACTAATGTCGAACTGATTGCCTACCCAGAAACAGCCAAATAAACATATAAGTCCTCATGGTCTATGGTCTTAGATAAGATAGGTGGTCACTCTAAGTGATTCAGAAGGTCCATGAATGCGAAAATGCATTCTGGGGTCCACTTGAAGTTGTGTTTCCCCTTTCAAGTAAATCGAAGAAAGGAATGCACTTGTCGGTGGCCTTAGAGATGAACTGGCTTAAAGCGGCAACCTTTCCATTTAAACTTTGGATATCTTCGATGTTCTAGGGGATTTGGATATCCCAAATAGCTTGGATTTTTTTGAATTGGCTTTGATTACCCGGGAGTTGGCGATGAAACCCAAAATTTTTCCTGAAGCAACGCCAAAGGAGCACTTCAGGGGATTGAGTTTCATGTCGTACTGTCGAAGGACATCGAACATTTCAGAAAGGTCGTGGACGTGGTCGCTTGACACTTTAGGTTTAACCAACATGTCATACACGTACACCTCCATGGATTTCCCAATTTGGTTTTTGAGGAGACGGTTAACCATTCGCTGATAAGTGGCGCCTGCATTCTTGAGGCTGAAGGGCATGATGCGATTACAGTAAAGTCCAAGGTCGATTTTGAAAGAGGTATGATCCTAGTCGTGAAGATTCATCGAGATCTGATTATAGCCTGAATAGGCGTCCATGAAAGATAGTAGCTGGTATCCGGCGGTTGAATCAACAAGTCGGTCGATCTTTGGGAGTGGAAAGCTGTCCTTGGGACATGCCTTGTTTAAGTCGGAGAAGTCGACGCATGTTCGCCATTTACCGTTGGCTTTTTTGACCAAGACTGGATTGGAGACCCATTCAGGGTAGCCATCTTCGCAGACGAAGTTGTTGTTTAGCAGACGGTCTACCTCTTCCTCGAGTGCTTTGGACCTCTCAGGTCCCAGGAAGCGGTGTTTCTACTTGACTGGAGGCATTGTGGGATCGATACTTAGGCAATGGCAAGGGACCGGGGTCGATGCCTCTCATGTCGGAGTGAGTCCATGCGAACACGTCTAGGTTAGCCTTCAAGAAATTCACAAGATCTTCTTTGATTGCGGGATGGAGTTGCGATCCTATCTTTAGCACCCTGGATGGATCGTCGGGATTGACTGGAACATCCATTGTCGGTTTAACTAGAGTAACCCTCTCGTATTCGGGCTCTTCGTCCTTCCGTGGATCGAGGTCATCAGAAAGACGACAGTGGCGCCTGAGCTAAGGCCCAGATGCTGCTGATTGCTGTGCAGTCTTGGTTCAAGAAGGCGTGGGCACAGTTTTACCTTTGTCCTTATTGCGCGCATTCTTCCATTCTATTGCGTAACATCTCTGGCATTAGCTTGGTCTCCTCTAAGTTTTCCAATCCCGTTTTCTATCGGGAATTTCATTAGGAGAGACCATGGTGACATGCAGATCCGAAATTCTGTGAGGAAAGGATGTCCAAAGATGACGTTGTATAGGGAGGCGATGTCAATAACCATGAAGGTGGGGATTCAGACCCGGCTTCGATCCCCCTCGCCAAGTTCTACAGGAAAGTTGATCATTCCCACTAGGCAACTGGAAGCCCCGTTGAAGCCGTGGATCGTGGTGCGGCATGGTTTTAAGTCCTTTGCTTCCAATTTCATCTGGTCGTAAGCAGCTTTGAAAATGATGTTGACCGAGCTTTCCGAGTCAATCAATACTTTTCAGATAGAAGCGACACCGATCTGAGCTGTGATGACTAGTGGATCGGTGGTCGGGATCTCAACCCCCTAAAATCTCTTTCGTGCAAGACAATGTCGTCCCGCATGGTTTTTTGAAGTTTGGATGGGATAGATTCATCTGGGGCAGAGCAGACTTCATAAGTAGCATGCTTGATGGAACTCACATACTCTTCCATCTTCCGAAAGCTGTCGTGTGTGGAATAAGGTCCGCCACATATAGTGTTGATCACGATCCCTCGCCTCAGGTTAGATGGAGCCGGGGCCGTCTTGGAGGACGCCTGAGGTGCTGGCACCGGAGGTTTTGAATTTGCTTCGAGAGGAAAGGGTTATTGGACGTATTGCTCAAGTCGTTTCTCATGGATTAGCTTCTCGATTGCATCCTTGAGCTGGAGACATTCATTGGTGTTATGTCCGTACATGGCGTGGTATCGGCAGTACCTTCCAGTATTTTTCTCGAGTTCAGTTGATTCTCTGGTGCGTGGGTTCTTGTATGGCAATGTGTTGCATGTCTCCAAGTAAATTGTTTCTAAATCTTTATTCAGCGGGGTGTAGGTCTTGAAGGCGCGGTAATTAAGGGCCGGGTATCCTCGGCTCAATCAGGGCTTGACCGTTATTTCTGCCACCTTGTCTACCATTATTCGGTCTTTGCCTGTACAGACCTTCCCCCTTGTTCTGATCGAAGGGCTTTCCAACTTGTTTTCCCCTAAGGTTGTTATTTGCGGCGTCCGCTTGAGGGTCGATGGGGTGAATTGTTTCGGAGAGTCAGTTCCGTCTTGCTTCCTCTTGGCATAAGTACTGCCCTGCCTTTTCGTAGAAAGCGTCGAGGCTTTTTGGCTTCTTCCGATCGATCCATGCCCTGAATTCAGAAGTAAGGAGGACACATTTTGCTAGTTGAAAGAGTACGGTGCAAGGATCTGAATCCTCAACCTCGGCGAGGGCGATGTTGAACTGGGAGAGGTAGCTTTTAAACTATTCAGCGGGTCCTTGGTATAGGTTGGACAAAGTGAGGGCATTCTTTGGAGTCAGGATATGCACCTTGAATTCCTTGACCACTTCTATCGCTAACGGACCGAAGTTGTAAATGGAATCAAGCGGGAGGCGAGAGAACCAAAACAAATTGGTTCCTGACAAGAAGACTGGAAAGCACTTGCATTTGACCAGGTCATTTCCATGACTCGAGTCCATTTACCATTCGTATTGATTTAGGAAGGTGCAAGGATTGGTTGTGCCATCGTGAAGCGGCATCTGTGGCATGTTGAAGCGTCGTGGCCACTCAACTTCGTTTACCCTTCTTGTGAAGGGGTTACGCCTAATGTGTGCCTCCCACGAATCGTGCACATTCCCTCACATTTCCCTCATGATCCTTCAGACCATGTCGGGAAGATAACTCGGATGGGGATCCGCCATCGGGATCAATGGATTTTGGTGAGGTTCTGAAGTACTGTTACGAGGGCATCTTCGATGATGGATGTCCGAGTCATCTTCTTCCATATCCTTGACATCTATGATCGGGTTTTGGTATGGATGTTGAGGCGAAGCGGGCTGATGTGGATCCTGCTCTGGATGAGCGCGGGTCGTTGGGATAGTAGGCCCATTATTCGGATTAGCGACCGTTGGGTTTTGTCGAGGAAGGGGTTGGTTGGTCGGACCCGGTGCGTCATTGATGATCAAGCAAGAGCGGTCTCAGTATTGTGCCCCCTCGCTATATGTGACTGTAGTTCGGTCGCCGTTGTCGTTTCCATTGCTGTTCCCGTAGCCATTGTCGTTGTTGTTATCGAGGGCGTTGGTGCGGACAACGACGTTGTTGATAAGATTAAACCTCCTTCTTTTATGTGGGCCCCTCGACTCGGAAGAGGAAGTTTCCGAGACAGTTGGTCGTTGTTCTGAGCTAGCTGAAGTCGAGCGAAGATGTGCTGACTTTCTTGAAGTTGTCGCATAAGGTCGATGTTATTCCTTAACGCTTGATTAAGCTCGACTGCTGTGTTCTCATATTTTTCATTAAGCGCGCAGATCTGAGCTTATGTTGCAAGTGCTTCGAGATCCACACTAGGAGGGACGTTTTCATTTGTGGCTGGGATATCTGCCAGCTGAGGTTGTTGAGAAGTTCCGGCTTCGGCTGAAAAGCCAACCATTACGTTCTTTGGTTGCTTTACCATCATGCGCGAACTTGGTTGCAGGTTTTAGCGAAGGAACCTAAAGCTCGTCGAAGTCGAGATGACAATGTGTGACAAAGGCGCAAATTCAAGTGTTCTCAATGAAAGCACCAAATGTTGACGACAAAAAATGTCGTAAACACCCAAGATTCCAATTACTAGGAATTATTAATTTGGTCATATAGACAAGAGCAGAAAGCGGTAAATAACACGAGAGATTTATAGTGGTTCGACCTCGAAAGAAGCCTACGTCCACTTTGAAGAGTCGTTGGAATATTATTTATCACCAAAGATTACAAGGTTGAGACTATCTCATGACTTCTCATTACGTTCATTCCCAAGTCATATGAGTTCATAATGGCTATATGCAAAGTATTTAGGAAAAAGACAATTTAGTCCTTCTTCTTCCTCAAAAGGAGATGCCATTAAAGAGGCTCTTGAAGCTCTCTAGAGTCCCAAGTGATAGATTTCCAACCACTTTGAAGTGTGATGCCAAGGGGTATTTATAGGGAAGTGGTTAGGTAGGAGTAGGTGAAAATAGGGGACCACATCCAGAATTTCGAGTCCCTCCTGCCAGCCCTAGGAATTTCGAGTCCTCTCCCATGCGCACTATCGGTGCTTCGAACTCCTCCTTGGGGTATGAATTTCGAACCCCTAGGGGTTCGAAATTCGTACCCCGTGGGGTTTCGGAATTCATACCCCAGTAGGGTACGAATTTCGTACCCCGTGGGAACGAATCTTGAACCCCTTAGGGCACGAGATTCGTACCCCCGGGGTACGAATTTCGAGCCCCTTAGGGATTCGAATTTCGTACCCCGGGGGTACGAAATTCGTCCCCCAAGGGGCATGAAGGCCGTGCTTGTGCGTGCCGGGGGGTTCATGACTTGGGCTTGCGACTTCCAGAGGTTTGAGGTCTTGGTTCGAAAATAGGTTAGGGGAACCGTGAGGTTTCCGTTGACGCAATCTTGCTTCAGCTTGTTTTCCTCGCTCCTATGCGTCGCTCTCGGCCTTAGCTCCATGCGATGCGTCGAGTCGAGCATGTCTTGTGTACCTTTGGGAACCGGACCAAAAAGACAGTTAACAATAAACAAAAAGGAAATCTATAATTAGATCTAGTAAAAATAGAAAGAGAAATGTATATACGTTTTTAAAAATGAATAATTGGTTTTTATGGTGTTGATTATTCGAGGTAAGTGGCCTTGTCTGTTTTGAAGTTAAGGATGTTTTCAGTCAAGGTCTGAGAGGTAATTATACCCTGACTTGATTGATTTCATTATTAACCGATAAACAGGAAGATTCAGTCTCGAAGATCAATGTTTAAAGAGATTTAGTTGAATGCAATATTATAGGTTGTTGTAATGATGTTTTGCACAACATTCATTTTAACCCAAGTAAGTGGAATTTTGGAAATATAATAATAAATATTTCCTGAATATAGTATTGAATGGTCGTGAAAGGGAGAAGTAATTGGAATAAATTCCAATCATAAATAGAAAATATTTTCTAAGTATAGAAAATATTTTCTAAGTATAGAAAATAAAAGAAGGTGGTATTGGGAAATGTTTTCCAAATAGCGTAAGAGGCCAAGATGATCGTTGAAATATTGGATTAACAAATATTGATAATGAAATGGAGAAGTGATTTAATTAATGAAATATTAATTAAGGGCCCTAATGATTGTTTTATGTTATGGTGAATGGTTGTTTGTTTTCTTCGATAGGTAAATAACCAACTATCGAAGTATTTGCCAATATCGTGTCAATACAGAGAGACCGGTTAGATTTATATTCGAGAACCACTACGTACTGGCAGTAGCATTGCGAACCAGATTATATAAAGACAATCAAAGACAGAGTAAAGTGCAAGGGCTTTTTCTATTAATCCTAGGTAGAAATTACCTAAGATGGATTAATGGAAATTGTGCCTTCAGTTTCGTTCAATCCCAGAACGAACGGGTATGGACGAGTGTCTAATAGAGTATTTCCAATGACCGCATAAGTTATTCTGTACAAATATATATAGTATTGGAGAATTTATTCTGTTAGCATAATATCCAAAGTATTTTTGTGCAAATCAATTAGCGATTAACGGATTTGACAATGTGGCATTCAAAGTGATTGTGCTAAATGAATGGTAAGTAATTGTAACCTCAAGCCTCGCAACTGGGAAATAATATAAAATCGGGTAGGTCGCATGGCTAAGTAGGTTGCACCCAAGTAGGGTGCATTGTCACCTGATCTAGAGAAAATCCTTTTGCTTCTTTATTCTATCGCTGTTGTTGCTTCGGAACAGTTGCTAATCCAAACCGTTGGTGACAATACAATCGGTACTCTCAAGAGAAGTGAGGGGCCGGTCATGTTTAGCCTGGCTTGTAAGATGTTCTTGTTGAACCCGGTGTATTCCTCTCTAAAGATGCACTGTCGGTAGGTGTAACGACCCGGATTTTGAGCGGCTTTGGTTATCGACATAAGCACGATGTCGATAACCAAAACACCGAAAAATCCTGGTAATTAGTGAAAGAAATTAGAGGGTGAGGAAAGATAAGATAGAAAATTAGAATAGAAGGAGAAGAAGACAACATCAGAGTAACACGAATCTCACAACGGAACGAATAACATATAATATGTGTAACATAACTTTGAAATACAAATCAGTACTTGAATATACATATCATTATCAAAGTACAACACTTACAACACAGCGGAAATAACTATAGCTATATGATCCTGAAGCCTCCTGCTCCAAGCTCTTCCAGTATATCTGTAAATCCCGACTACTTGACTGCCCGTACAAATTTAGGCACCCAAGAGTTTAGGGAAAACAACAAAATAAACTCCGGGCCAGTCATGGGACTGGTGTGAGTAAAACAGTTTAAAGCAGTTCAAGCAGGTAATCGATATCTCATAAGACCACGCCGTATAACGGAACGGGTTTTTTCCCTTATGAGAATCCAAATTATCTTTATATCAAAAACCTTTTGATATTATAATAATGCCTATCAACCACAGTATAATAATCATCTAGCAGAACGCTTTCATCTCACGTTCTACATATATAGTATACAATCAAAACCGCAAGCACGTATTGGGTAATGGATTTCCAACTATGACAAGGTATGGAACCACCTTTCGCTCGTGTACCTCTAGAGAGGAATACACTGGGTTCAACAAGAACATCTTGCAACCCGGCCACACATGACCGACCACTCATTTCGCTTGAGTGTATCGAATGTATATCACCAACGGTTGGGATCAGCAACCGTTTCCCGAATGGGACAGCATCAACAATAGATTTTTAGAAGTAAATGAAACTCTAGATCAGGTGATTATACACCCTACTTCGGTGCGACCGACTTAGCCATGCTGCCTGCCCGATTTCTGTCATTTACCGGATGATGAGGCTAGAAGCTACGCTTATCATCACATCAGATTCACTTTGAATGCCACATCATCAAATCCATCAAATCACCGATTGACGTCCTCAACAATACATTATGTGTCAGCTAAAGAAGTTTCCTTCTCCGCTTCCACTCTTGGTACAGTTGGAGAAATCAATATATGTGATTGTCTGGAAATATTCTGTCAGACATCCGTCCATACAAGTCACCCAGGAGCAGGATGAACCGAAGGCACTATTCTGTGAACAGGATAGCCCTTGCATAACTCCGTCTTCAATTTCCTTTGGCATATATGATTCGCAACGCTTATGCCAATACAGAGTGGTTCTTTGGATAATAATCTAACCAGTCTCTCCATATTAACAACGTTAAAATGGTCAAAACTTCGATAGTCTGTGATTTAACTATCAAAGAAAAACAGGTGTGCAAACAACGATATTATTCCCAAATGGAAATTATATCGATCAAACATCATTTAACATTCATCTCCTTAGTTCATTTTCCATCTCCTGTTTCCCTATGTTCAATATTCCTTATTTTCTAAATTGGGAAAATATACGTTATTAACAATGGAAAACATTTCTATTTCTCGTTTTTCTTTATTAGAAAACATTTCTGGTTTCTTCTTTGCAAAACATTTCCAAAGCTTCTTTATTGGACTTAGACAGATGTTTAAACAAACCATCGCGATGCCAACTCAAACCATTTCCTTTACTGCCGAACCTTAACTATTCCTTAGTTAAAAACGAAGCCAATCAAGTTGGGGTAGAACTACCTCTCAGACCTTAACTGAACAACATTTCTAACTTTGAAATTGGCAAAGTTCACTTTATATTCCTTTTACTAACTCCCTTACTTAACTCTCGTTCGAATAAATCTCTTTTCGATTTATTCTATTTGATTTACTCTATCCACTTAACCCCTTTCGAATAAACTATATTCGATTTACTAACTTTATTCGAATAACTATATTCTATTAACTCCTTTTACTTCAACTCTAATCGATTAAACTAACATCGATTAACTCCTTTAACTTTAACACTAATCGATTAAACTAACATCGATTAACTACTTTAACTTTAACACTAATCGATTAAACTAACATCGATTAACTACTTTTACTTTATCACTAATCGATTAAACTAACATCGATTAACTACTTTTACTTTATTCTCTAATCGATTAAACTAACATCGATTAACTACTTTTACTTTATTCTCTAATCGATTAAACTAACATCGATTAACTACTTTAACTTTAACACTAATCGATTAAACTAACATCGATTAACTACTTTAACTTTAACACTAATCGATTAACTAACATCGATTAACTACTTTAACTTTAATACTAATCGATTAACTAACATCGATTAACTCCTTTGCTTTAACTCTAATCGATTAAACTAACATCGATTAACTCCTTTAACTTTAACACTAATCGATTAACTAACATCGATTAACTTCTTTTAACCTTTTCGAATAAACTATTCGTTTATAAAGATTTACTTTTAGTAACAGTTCTTCACTTACAAATGACTTCCCTTTTATAAAACTCTATTCGTTAAAAAACATTTTTCCCTTTTATTTACTTCCGAAATATTTCCTTTTATAAAATCTGTTGATTTTATAAACTCCCTTTATTTCAATATACATTGAAATAATTCTTTTTACATCCCAGGGTCTTTATGATATTTACAATATCGAATAACAATGATCAACATCATTCCAACACACATAATCCATAACTGATTATATAACACATCATATATCACAATATATGAAAAATAGTAAAATAAATGTTGAGGAATCCAGTTGGATTCCTCCAACCTGTTTCCCTGCATCACAGATGTTAAACAATATAGATAACATCACTTTTCAGTTCCATATGATATATTCTGTTAAACAGAATCAATATAGAAATTTAACTAACTGACTAGCAGTTCAATCAAACAGTCAACACACAGTCAATCAAACAATATCTAACAGTTCTAAAAATACAACATGAAATTATAAACTGTTCAGAGATAGTGAGATTTACTCACATTGGATGATCATCATTAATAACGATAACCATTGCTTGATTCTGACGGACAATTTATTTTGCAAATAAATTGGAACGAGCTTCGATTCACTTCCCGTCAGTTCCATTGGGTCGTGTCCGTCCATACGATCCTGTCGGATCTTGTTTCATGCAATTCCGATAATGTACGAGGTAGTTATGATCTATACAAGTTTACGATATAATTTAAATCACATTTAAAACTAAATTAATTAACTTCAATTGGCTCACCCCTCAAATTCCTTCGCGGCCCAACTACCAAACGGCCCAACTACCAAATAAACAAGCGTCCACTCCTGACCTTCTCCACCGGTTCTAGTTAATCTCGTATCCTCCTCAGAACGATGGCCATTAACGCAGACCTCTACAACCGTTAATCCATCCAATACACCATTTAAATTCAGACTAAAATCATCCAAACTCCTCTCTCCAAAATCACCATCAACTCCTCCCATCCTTGTGCAGTTCGCGCCAACAAGAGGAAATCCGACGATCCATCTCTTCCAACTGCGTACAGACACCGCGCGACAATTTGCATCACCATTTCTTGAACGGACCGCACCATTCAGCGTCTCTTCACTTCCTCCTCTTCCTCATACCACAAGTAAACACTTCGATCTTCCCATACATTTCGCGTCGACAGCATAACTGCTGTGTACCCCAGGTTCTGATCGACAAAAATCTTCGTCATCCTTCCCAAAAATCATCACGTAGGTGCTATTTTCCATCACCATCCTGAATCTAATCCCCAAACCGACAGCAGTCGCTTGAAACTCTAGAAAATCGATGCCCTAGGCCCTCAAGCTATACACAATATCGAACTAAATTCTGTTCAATCGATTCAAACATTATACCAGGATGGAGAGGAGCACTCCATGATTTCATATATATTTATTTCCAAATTTATAGATTTTTATAGGAATTGTTTGCCATTTTAAACTATGGGAGTGGTTTGCTGTAGAAAATAGATGGCGGCTTGAAATGCTTGTAGTTGAAATTTGTTTCAGGTCTTAAGAGTTACGGTATTATATATATTGGTTATTCACTTTGTTGAGAGGCTTTGTCTTCTCCACGTCTTGAATTTTAGGGTGCGGCTGAGATAAAAGAGTGACATGGCCTTGTTTCCACCTAGTAAATGAGTTAGGATATTTTTTTAAGGGTAAGAAAATATCCCATTTTACTAATTATATAATTACCGTTACTTCATGGACTGCTGCCGATCGAAATAAAAATATCAGTGAGACGAGTGATGTCCCACGATCCCAAAAATATAATAATATCGGTAGGTGGACCCATATTTTGAAACTTCAAAATGTTGATTCCAGGGTGCGAAATACTTCAAATAAAAAGTCGCTTATTAAATTAATTAAAAATTACCATAAAATTTAAAAATTTAAATTATCGCTATGTCCCAAAAGAACCTTGTCTAAATTCACACACGATCTTTAGTTATATCGAATAATCCGTTACAGTCGATAAACGATTCCATAGCGACTATTTTAATATTTGATTTGGACATATCTCAAAATCTACACGACGAAATCCTGATTTTTCTCTTCCACTAGAAAGATATACTCCACCAGCTCCACACGTTTCTTGTTTCACAGAAATCCGGCTTAAAACGAATCCTGTACATTCAGTTGAAGTTCGAATCGCCAATTTACGAACTACAGCGCCATTTCGGGCTCGTTTATAATTATATTATAATTATACGTTCAAACTGTCGTCGATTGAATATATTCGTCAATATAATCCAACTCTAAGCTGAATTGAATCTATGTGACGACCCTGTTCATCGAATATTGTGATTTCCAATAATTTTGATTATTTCTGAATTAAATGTATTATTTAATTATTTAATTAAATTAATTATTCTATATTATTTAATTAAACCTCTATTTAATTCACTACATCACGATATATATAATTAAATAAATTAATTATAATACCCCTGACAGTGCGGGTCATTACAGTAGGTGGTCCCATACCTTGCCAGTTGGAATCCATTATCCAATATGAGCCTGCGGTTTTGATTGTATACTATATATGGAGAGCGTGAGACGCAAGCGTTATACTAGATAGTTATTTACTTGTTTTAGACACTATTATAATATCAGAATAGCATTGATTTTAAAGAATAATTTGGGTTATCGTAAGGTAAAAACCATCTGTGTTTATGTGTGGATCGGTCTTACGACTGTTTTTTTCTTTCAAAAAGGATTTTTAAAAAGTTAAACTAAGTGGTTGGAGTTTACTCGCACCAGTCTCATGACTGACCCAGAGTTTATTTTGTTTGTTTTACCCTAAACCCTTAGGTGTCCAAATTTGTACGGGAAGTCAGGTAGTTCAGGTATTTACAGATTCTTGGAGGAGCCTGAAGCAGGAGGCTTCAATGTTAGATATTTACCATTTATTTTTCGCTGTGTTGTATTGTACTATGATGATGCTATGTATATGTATACAGAAATTTAGTATTCCAAAAGCTGTTATATATATTATATTTTATTTCACTATGATGTGAAATTCTGTGTGTGTTTCTATTCTTCTGTCCTTTTTTCTTCTATTCTAATATTTCTTTCTTTCTATTTCTCACCCTCTAACTTCTTTCTATTAATGATCCGGAAATTTTTGGTGTTTGGTTAGTCGATATGATATTATTGTCGATAATCAAGATCGAGAAAATGTCGGTTCATTACTTCTAGCACTTACGTGTTTTTTTTAAAAAATCTGCTTTTGATTAAAAAAAATCAAAAAATTGCAAATATTCACAGAAGAATCCTGAAAACACAAATTTTGTTTTGGCAAAATCAGCAATTATAACCAATAATTGCATACTTGTATACAACAATTCATCCTGAGCTTACATTGAAAATCTGGATGAATTATTGCATACATGTACGCAATTATTGGTTATACTTGTTAAGATGTATGCAATTAAAGATGAACAATTCTGCATGGCTTACGAAATTTTGCTGAAATGTATGCAATTATTTTGTGTAATTGCTGAAATATATGCAACAATGTTAAAACAGACGAAGGCTTATCAATATGTGCTGATATGCTTGCAATTATTGCTGAAATGTAAGCAACAATGCTTAAACACGGTGTATGGTTGAAAAAATAGGCAGGGAATGAATTATTACATCAAACGATGCAATTATTGCAGTGTAATTGCTGACATTTCAGCAATAATACTGCAGTTTGATGCATAACTGCAATTGTGGCTGAAATGTATGCGACAATTGCAGATAACTGCATCGTTTGATGCAATAGACTGGAAATTGTTGTTTTCTCTTGTTTTTTTTGTTTTTGATGCGTTTTTAGGTGGTTTTAATGCATAAACTTGATGATGTTTATGTGTTTAATTTAATTATGAATTTTCATGTTTTTTTTTTTGCTGAATTTTCCAAAAATAGGGACCTAATTTATATCAAAAGTTTGGGAGGGATGTGAAGTGAATTTCCAGACCTAATAGGAACCTGAGACAAACTTACCCTTATTAAATTATAACTAAAATTGAACATACGTTTAAATTTACTATGCTTACATACTAATTCCAATTGACCTGAAATTTCAAACCTGACAATAATTTGACGTTTCAGATCCAACAAAATTAGTTTCATCGAAAACGGAGGTCGTTTGCAAAATGGTTATTTTTAAGGGCTGAAATAATATTAAAATATTAATAAATTCCATAACGACTATTTGAAATTTTAATCTGGACAAAACTTACCATTTATAACTCAAAATCTCAATTTCTCTCATTCGTTAGAAAGATATAATTAAATAGATCCAAACGCTTCTTATTTTTATCAAATTCCGATTTATATTGAATTATGCATATTAAATTGAAGTTCAAAACTAATTTTTCAAACTACCGCGACGTTACGAATTCGTTTTAATTAAATTTCTAATTTTTACGTTCAAACTTCGTTTTAAATACATTTTAAGTCATTTATTGTCAAAATAAATTGTTTAACACATTTAATTTCCATTAAAATCAATTAAAAATAAATTTTGAATCGGTTCCAAAACTCAGGGTTGTTACACCAAGAGTCAACCTATGACTCCCTACCAACACAGAACTGGTCCGTCACTTAACTTGATAGTACCGAATATGTCACCACCATGTTTGTGATCCGCAACCACACCAAAGCATAAAATAATCAAAGGGTCAACCATTCCAGATTTGTGGTAAACATATCCTAATGGGTGTGACCCTCATAGCCCTGCTGCATATCCTATGTTTTAGTCATTTCCGATTGATGTGTCTAAAGGCTACGTTTTTAGTTTTCATACATGACACTCCTATCTTTAAATGCCACATCGCTGTTCTATTGATCACTAATTAACGTCTACAAAATACAACTTTCGAGCTCATACGTCTCGAAAATGAGTGTTATGCTAAGAGAAGTTACCTTTTCCTCCACTAATAGATGCATGTTTATAAAAATGAATGTACATAATCTTAGAAATGCAATAACATACATCTATCTATACAAGTTGTCCGTGTTAACAAGGTAAACCAAAGGTACTACCTCTACTACGTCCATAGGACTAGTAACAAGTAACCCATGCACTATAACTTTGTCTTGATCTCTTCATCTTCAATCGATACTACATTCGTCGCTCAATCGAATCGAAGTGGTTTTCAGATAACTTGATCCGATCCCGGTTCCTTCAAAAAAAATTCGACAATTTCTGGTAACTCAACCACTGTTTTTTAGAAAATAAACAGCTAAGGATAAGAGCAAAGTTCATCTCTTAACCGTTGTTTGATGGATTTTCTTATCACTTGTCTTAAGATAACAAACAAGGTTTATATGCACTTTGAATCATTAACAGGGATGACTGTGCCTTGTAACTCATGCGTTTCCCTTAGGTATTTTCAAAGTAAGATTTAAGGACCAGATTTGATAGTTAGTTATTTAACTATCAAATGACATACACAAAAAACTAAATGATTACTTCCCATAATAATCACTAAGCCTCTTTTTAATTAATTTCTTACTAATTAGATTTCAAATCTCTTATCCCAAAATATTCACATACTTAACTCTCCGATATAGATATGTATTTTAGAACCAATTAAGATGGTTTCTCATTTCTAATCCACCTTTGATGGGTTACTAGAATGCATGTCACTTTAATTTACTTCTTAGATTTTAGTCTTTCAAGTAAGAAATCGTTTATGACAATAACGATTTAAATTCCAAAACTCAACTCTTGATCACAAACTAATAATATTCTTAGGATAAAAATGAAGTTGTTTAAGTTGGGATATTTATTTACCTCTCAGACCTTGACTCGATGTCAACTTCATGTTCAGAATAATAGAAGTTAACTATCTCAAGTTATAAAACATCTAACTTAAGTTGGTCAAATTTCAAATGAAATTCATTTCAAAATAAGTCCTATAAACTCATCTTCTCTTCAAACTCACTTCCCAAAATATAACACATTTACTTAATTTCTTTCATTAAGAATTTCTTTTATTATAATCAACTCATTAGCTTTAATCCAATATTGATTTAAATTGAATGGTTGGACTAAAAAATATGTTGAAATGATAAATATATCGCATTTAAATTTTGGTTGAAATGATAGTTTAAAATTATAAAATGTTCATTAGGCCCTAGGGTAAAAGATTATATAATTAACATTGATTTTGTATAAATAAAGTGGCATTAATAATTTTGCCAAACTTATAAATTTTAAATAATAAAGTTCAAATTTGAAATCAATTTAAATTTATCTACATTAAATTATTTTAAAGATTAAAAAAATTGGAATATAAATATAAAGTTAAAATTTAAAATTGGTTTAGGTTACAAATTGGACTTGAACTTGTTTTAAATTTAGTTTAAAGTTTAAACTTGTTTTAAACTGAAATTTGAAATTTGAACCCATTTGAATTATAATGATGTTCAAAATATGTTTTAAATTAAATTTAAAATTTGACTATGCTTTAAACTAAATTTGAAATTCAATTCAGCATTAAATTAATTTTAAAACATAATTTTGCTTCTTTAATTCAAAATTTGAAGTTTATATTTAATTTATAATGAATTTTAAACTAATTTTAAAGTGAAATCGAAGTTTAAAATTATTTTAAATCGAAACCCAAAATTTAACTTTGTTTCCCTTAGAGTTTGAATATATTTTATGTTGAAATATGATGACTAATTTGTACTACATTAAAATTTGGAATTTAAAAGTGTTTTAAATTAATGTTATAAATTCAAAACTATTTTAAATTCAAATTGTCTAATTTTAAAGGATGATATTTTGATATGAAATTATGATTTGTTTTCTTGAAATTTTAAATGAACAAACGGTGTGTAAAATGGACATTTAGTTCTAAGAGAGACTGGACCCGGATATTGGCATACTCTCTATCAATACCAATTTTTTAAATATCCGTGCATGTAGATGATGTTATTTAGAATTAAGTGGTTAAACAAGTAAAAGTGTATTGGAATGAAGTAAGAGAACGATGATGGATGACCCATACACTTATATCAATCTGAAATGATTAAAAAGTGAGCCATATCTGGCGCATAGGTTAGTTACCATTAGTGGGCATCCTTCCATTGTATGATTATCTTGATTTTGAAACTCAATTGGTGTACCTTGGTTCAATTTTGAAGGGATGAACGTGGTTGACCATTATGGGTTACGATCAGTCAACGACACAACTTGGTAGTATCATACCATGGACATTGCATCACGTGCCTTATCATACGACTATCTTTATACAAGACTGCTACAAGTTTGGTTTCACATGTGCTTATAGAGGACTCACGGGTTACTGTTGTTGTACTGGTTATGTTACAAGGCCCGCATAAACCACGTGCTTAAAAATGCGTTAAGGGGGATCAATGTGAAGCCTTAGCGCTACGGTTTTTTTTTACTTATTTTAGTAATATACGTTAAATATATAGCGTATCTTACCACACATAGACATTTTAATAGATCGTTAGAAGTTGGGAAATCCCATAAAATATCTTAAGTTATTTACACCCATATTTCATTATGTTTTGATTTAATTTACATAAGAATTTTTAGATCTGACTTAATGTATTATTTTCTTTAATATTCGGGACAACCTGAGCATTCCAGTGTTTCGTTGATGTTTATCCTTGAGGTTGAAGACGAATTTGGTATGTCATATTTACTAGTATTAATCCACTACATTGTTTTGTTATGTCTGTTAAATACATAACTTTGATTGTACTGTAAATGAAATTAAATGAATATACGAAAATAACTTCGTCGACTATTTATATTAATATTATTATATTTTATCATTCCACGGTAGTATTTTGTATATTTTTCTTTTATGCATTATTTTATAAATAAAACCCCATTGATAGTCTATCTTTTGGACCGTTTGAATTAGACAAGTGTGATTTATTGTCAATTGATCCAAATGGTGGGTTGTCACACATTGTGTATCGGTCACAGGCCCGGCCCTGGCCCAAGGCCACCTAGGCGGTGGCCTTGGGCCTCCGGGCTCGCTGGAGCCTCAGAATTACTTGGTTCTATATAAATACTGGTATATACTTCTGTACTTGAAAATGAAGATAGCTCAATGGAAAGGCTGTATGCTTTGTTCAGGAAGCACCTGAGTTTGATTCTTGCCAGCGCATTTTTTTCATTTGAACAACTGAATTCAACTACCATTTTACCCATTTGGGCCTCAAATCCGCCTTGGGCCTCATCTTTGTCAGGGCCGGCCCTGATTGGTCACATTACACTATATTGAGACAATTGACATTTAAGGAGTTTTTGAGGTGTTTTGTATCTTTATAGCATCAAATATATTATATGTTGTCGCTACGATTTTGATTATGTATTCTTTGTGATTTTATGCATGTAATGTATTGTTTTATCTCAGAGACACACTCATGTATTTGTTTTGTACCGATATTATGTACGTAAAAACGAGTTATGTATTTGATGCCTGATACCTACCAGTGTTAATCTAAGAGAATATTCGTGTGTGTGTGTGTCCCATATAGCATCATTCTCGTATTATCTGATAGTATCACTCAATATTCTTTGATATTATAAGTATAGAGGTGGAGTGTTCACAAGGTAGGTGCATGATATTATGGTCAAATTTATCGCTCGCACATCTTTCTGGTAAAATTGAGTTTCATTCGAGGTATAAAACTAATTCCGTACGTTTAAAATCAAGGGTTGTCACATTTAACTTATTGGTATCACATATCGTAGATTACACAAACTTACGCTACAAGTCTAAATATGTTTAAAGTTCGAATCACGCTACGCAAAACTCGAACTCGTGATCTCCAAATCAACGTCCGGACACCTTACTACTAGGGCATGGTATCGATCATGTATATGATATTTATGTAGAGTAATTAAGTTAAAATGCGGAATTCTAATTAAACAATTAACTATTTAAACTTAATGGTTTGGATGATCTACCATTGCCCACTCTATACATACTTATATTCTTCGAAGATAATATAGAATTAATTCAAAATTAATAAAAGATACTACGTTGAGTTTCAATGCAACAAATGAATTCCTTACTGTATCCTTTGCGTTCGCGTTCCCCATACAACAAAACATTATAATTTTTGTGTAATGCTAATGGCGCCTCAAAAGATGCTAGGGGCTACCACAGAACCGCCGATCAAAAGGTGTTCACGCGGTGGTGGACTGCCGAACGCGGCAAAAATTTGAAAAAATAAAAGGCGTTCGGCAGTATTCTATGATACCCCAAAGCGCTTTTCGCGGTGCCCTTGGCACCGCATTAATTTTTTATTTCAAATCTAGTGGTTATACGGACAAGGGGCAAGCATACGATGCCCTTCCTCCAAGCATAAATTCGGACTACAATGAACGTAAGAAAATTGTAAATAAACCCCGGCGTACTCCGAACACGCGTCCTTCATACGCATAAATCCCCACACAAATCGCACTACCTTCTCTAATCTTTCATTTTTGACATTTTTCATTCTTAAACGATTGGAAAAATAAGAAATCATCAAGGTTGAGTATAACACTATTACTACTGTAGCTAGAAGATTGGTTATAGATAGATAGATGAGTCTCTCGTCGTTTGCACGATCTTCGCCTCGACTGTACAGTTCGATTTCTGCTTCAGCTCGCTGCTTAAGCTTGGTTGGTCCAAACCCTAATCATAATTTTACTCAGAGTCGTAGATCACCGGCATCTTTGACTCCGTTGAGGCATTTTTCTGATTGGCGGTCGCCGATTAGCCATCGTGCTGCGGTTCGTTCTTTTGCTGCTGTTTCTGAGCGGTTTGAGAGAAGGTTCTCGTCAATGGGTGAGCTCGTGTTTGCTTTGTGTTATAGAATTACCTGATTGAGTGTTTTATTTGGATTTATAAAGTTAACGACTTTTTTTTTTGGCTGGGTTGACCAAAGAAAAAGAAGAAATATCATGCTTGTTTAGAAGCCACTATTAACTAAAATTTTGGTTTTGGTATGTTAAGGTCTTTTACTATTTGGCAGCTTTCCATGAATCGTGTTATGATCTTGGTACATGTGTCTGTTTAGTTTTGCTGTTTGGTAGCTACTAATTTATAATTGTTATCTAAACGTCTGTACTCTAAAATCGATTCATCTGATTCTGTAGCCACTAAAAATGCTTATGAGAGTATATTGACTGCCTTGTCAAAGCCTGGTGGAGGTGAATTTGGGAAATATTATAGCTTGCCGGCACTTAATGATCCTAGAATTGGTGAGTTTGATTTGCCCATTGACTAGTGAATTCCATTATTTAAACTTATCCTGCTATTATTTGATAGTAAAATTTTAAAACACACGCAGACCGGTTGCCTTACTCAATAAGGATTCTGTTGGAATCGGCAATCAGAAATTGTGATGGGTTTCAAGTGATGGAGAAGGATGTGGAGAAGATTTTGGATTGGGAGAATACTGCTCCTAAACAAGTGGAGATTCCTTTTAAGCCTGCCAGAGTTTTGCTTCAGGTGTTAATTTTTGTTTTTTTGGGAGTTAGTTATGTTGTTTTTGAAAACTTAGATATACACCATTTTTTACTCTACTTGATACTTGATTGCGAACAAAGGGATTATATGAGGTAGAACCCCGCTTATGGGGCAGTACCATAGTAGAAAGGATTTCAGGTAACTTTTCGCTTTTTAGGTTTTGCAAATTAGTTTCTATTGCTCAAGTTAGGTTTGTAACTTCTGAACTGCCCTCGTAACAACAAAAGATTGGAGGACTTTTTTCTTTCTGTTGGATCTTATGCGTTGCTATACATCCGAGCTTGTAATATAAAATATACTTTTAACAGAAGGAACTGTTTTATCTTTAATGTATGTTTATTTTGAATACTGTTGTTGTGGAGATTCGAATTTAAACACCAATCCAAATCCAAACCCACAAACGCCGCGAAAGACAGATCGTTGATAGATCTGCAAAAACAACCCAATCACAATATCTCTATCACCAAAACAGCCAATAACCAATCTAAAACCAACTATCTCAATCATAAGCAATCAGTAATAACCAATAACGATAAAAATAAATTACAAATCGAATTTATAGTGGCTCCACTAACGATTAATTAGTGTACTTCCACGTTGGAGAGAGAATTTTATTACCATGATGAGAATAGTACAAGAAATTGATACAATGGTCACCAATAATCAATATAGAATTGAGTTCATGGAGAATAAAAATGAAGAATTAAAACTAGGTTTTAAACTCTAATTCTTCTCTTATGGAGAACCCTTGATCAAGCAAGCTCCGTAGCCTTCAAATCTGAAAATATCTTATATAGATAAGAATTTTGTTCAGGCAAATTATCGTTTTATCCAACTTCAGAAAATCTTCACCAAGAATATAGGTTGCAATTGTCCCGAAACTCGATTCAGACGTCTGGAAATGGATCCAGACATCTGAATTTATGTTCAGGTTCTGAACCCTAGTAGTCCAGTTGTCTGGATCTAGAACCATATGTCTGGTTTTTGGCTCGGGATATTTTCTTGAAAGAGTCGGACGCTTGGATCCATTTCCAGACGTCTGGATTATGTTGCAGCCACTACAACATCTTCTTCCTGCACCTCCCAGCTTCGTGCTTCGTATGGTGATAACTCGAGTTCTCGAACTCCAAATTGTATGCCCTCTTCATCGATTGCAAGCTATTCTCGACCTCTTTAATCTACCATATAGTATCACCATAAAAGCCAAAACAAATACTTCTTTAGCAATGGGCGACAAATTTCTTGAATACATAGTAGTTGACTTATCTACATGATGATATGTTAGGTTTATAATTTATGTAACTTGATTGGCATGTCTTGCGCGTATGCTAAATATTTATTGACTTAATTGTCTTTCCTCTTTTATTTGTCAGGATTTCACGGGTGTTCCAGCTGTTGTTGATCTGGCATGCATGCGTGATGCAATGAACAGACTTGGCGGTGATTCAAATAAAATTAACCCTTTGGTAAGTGTTTCAAACCTTGCTTTTATTATAGTATGAAGAATGACAATTATAGATCATACTGTAATAGAATATCATGGCGGTCATTATAACTACTGAATATAGGTGGTTCCTTGCATGGATTTTCGCAATCAGGACATTTACGAACTTCATTTCAATCCGTGATTTAATTAATTGTTTATTATTGTTTTGCAATTCTTTCGCAGTTCATAATTTTAAAAAAAAAAAATCTTTAACTGTGTGCATAGAGTCAAGGATTAAATAAGATTATGAAGTTCTGGTCTGTATGATTGTGCTGACAGTTAAATCAAACCATTGTCTTCTATCAAAAACGAACAAGAGTTCAATTTTTCAACCGACGCTAGCCATTAGTTTTTGTCAAAGTACAAGCATTTGTCAAAATAAGACGGTCAACTGTGCTATGATGCACGGCATTGAAGATTCCTGAACCACGATTAGAATCATGGAACTGTTTTTGCATATGATACACCAAGCTAGTAATTTCAGCATTTTGCTCACAGTTGCGCAAGATAATAATATTATATAGGCTTCCTCAAACTAGCTAAATTTGGTTTGGTAGTCATGGATGTAAATGCTGCTTATGTATTCAGTAAACAATATTGTTTTGGCAGGTGCCAGTTGATCTTGTGATTGACCACTCAGTCCAGGTTGATGTTGCACGTTCCTCTAATGCAGTCCAGGCTAACATGGAACTTGAGTTCAAACGTAACAAGGAAAGGTTTGGATTCCTAAAATGGGGTTCTACTGCATTCGACAACATGCTTGTTGTTCCACCAGGATCTGGTATTGTCCACCAGGTATGCGAAGGATGTAGCATATTTTGACTGAGTTCATGTTTTGTTAAAAGATATTTTATGATCCAATTCATTCATGTAGGTGAACTTGGAATACCTTGGTCGAGTTGTTTTCAACAATGGTGGAATGCTTTATCCTGACAGTGTTGTCGGTACTGACTCTCACACAACTATGATTGATGGGTTGGGTGTTGCTGGTTGGGGAGTTGGGGGAATTGAAGCTGAAGCTGCAATGCTTGGTCAGGTGATATGCGCTCATGCACACCTTAACTTTATGATTTACATTAATAAGTATTCACCATCTCTTAGGTGCAAGGATTACCTAATCTTGCTTTTGCTTTCAATTCTTTTTCCTTGAATGTGATAGGTATAAATGCCGATATTCATGTTTTTATAAATCTTTCTGTGCTTGTACAAAAAGTTATGATTTTGGTTGACTTGATATTTTCCCATCAATTTCTTAGTTCTTACTCAAATGGTAAGAATTAACTGAATATAGCCATCTTTGCAGTAGGCCATTATGACAGTAGTTTCCTGCTCATGCATAGTCTTATTTTAGTTTTTAGCTGATAGGCACAGCCTTGGCGCGCTGATTAGATCACCCGAGTAGTGATCTGGGCTCCGAGGTCTGAGCCTGGAAACAACAAATGTGACGGAAAGACTCTGTACAATCGACCTTCCCAGACCCTGCTATCGCATGGGAATCTCGTGCACTGGGTTCCACCTTTTTTTTTTCTGGAAAAATAATTTAGTTACTTTAGGCATCCGAACTTAGCACCTTTATGCATATTTCAAAATTAATTATTAGTGCGTACCATTTGTTATTAAACGATAAGTCCTTACATTTTTCTGTTGAACTTCATTTTAAACACAAGAAATTGGGTACACATTATTTTCCTTAAGACCAAGAACTCAATTTTTTTTCCCTTTCTGGAGTGCGTAGACGAGAGCTAAATATTTGAATTTTAGTCTTTTGATTTACATATTTCAACATTTTGATTTGCTTCATCTTTATCATTAGCATCGCGGTTATCTTTGCATACACTCAAAAATATTGTTAATTTGGATATCTATGAGCACTGAAATTAGGTACAGTTGAGCTGATTTAAATAGCTTTTGATGGCGGTGTAATATCATGTCTGTTAACTTCAGTTGAAAAATCAAAAACTTGCTGACATATATATCTATACATATATACACGTTTCTGTGTGTATGTGTGTGTGCATCAATTTTTTCGGTAAAAGAGGATGATAAACGTATCTTGACTGTGATTTTGAATACACATCTTTATTACCTTGTTCACTGTCTGAAATAACTTTAGTTTCAATATTTTTTTTATTCAGTGTATTAAGTTGTTTTATTAATTTTTGCCTTTTTGAACACATTTACATTCGTGTAAATCTCAGTTCTCTGCAGATACACACACACACACACACACACACACACACACACTGGATATATTACTTCTTTAGGTTTTCGACACGAACACTTTTGTCAAATGCAGTTCAGTTAATTATTTGTCTTGTTTCAGCCAATGAGTATGGTGTTGCCCGGGGTTGTTGGTTTCAAGCTTTCTGGAAAACTGAAAAATGGTGTGACTGCCACAGACTTAGTTTTAACCGTAACCCAGATACTTCGGAAGCATGGCGTGGTTGGAAAATTTGTTGAATTTTATGGTAATAGACTTTCCAGCAGTAGAGATACAATACGCTCTTTCATAATAGTCAGGCACTTGTGTTAATTAAAGAAAAAGAAAAAGGAATAGGAATAAAAAGAAAGAAAGAAGTAGATGGTCTCTTACTTGCTTTTGATTTCAGAGATCATATGTATGTACTATATGATCAAGTGAGTACTTATAGTCATTGATGTCAAATTTAAAATATATATCACTATTTCTTATTTATGGTAAGATAATGAATATTCTAGCTTTCAGCGTCAATTTTTTTTCCTGTTTTGAACTTGCTCAGTAATTGTTTTCAATGTACAGGTGAAGGGATGAGTGAGTTATCTCTTGCAGATCGTGCCACAATTGCAAACATGTCTCCAGAATATGGGGCAACTATGGGATTTTTCCCCGTAGATCATGTCACATTGCAATATTTAAAACTCACTGGCAGAAGTGATGAAACTGTAAGAGCCATGTCACTGGAAAATAAGATTCTGTTCTCTTGTTTACCTTGTATTCAACAGTTGCAACAATTATTGTGTAGGTGGCAATGATAGAGTCATATTTACGAGCAAATAAAATGTTTGTGGACTACAGTCAGGTATTATTACTTCTTAGGTAATTACACACACATATATATATATATATATATATATATATATATATATATATATATATATATATATGGGTCTAATTAAAGCTTTCATTGCTATATTCAGCCCCAGACAGAAAAGGCATACTCATCTTACTTACAGTTGAATCTAGAGGATGTTGAGCCATGTTTATCTGGACCTAAAAGGTGTGTTTCGTTATTCAAATAACAATGAAGATGCATCTGTAGTGTATTCTCTAAATGCTCCTTAACGTATCCAAATCATCTAACAAAAACTTTTCTGACTTGAAATTATGATTTTTTTGGCAGGCCTCATGACCGAGTTACCTTGAAGAATATGAAAGCAGATTGGCATTCTTGCTTGGACAACAAAGTTGGATTTAAGGTGCAGCTACCCAACTTAGCATTGCCATATTTTGTCTAATCTTTGAATCTCTCAAGCGTTAAGAATATTTTGGGCATAAAGGTCTTCATAGTTTAACATGAGCATGTCCTTTGTTACCTTACTTCCACCACATAGCACTTTAATAATTAATTACTGGTTATGGATGTTTACTGGACAAAAAAAGGCATTTATGCATGCTTATGCTCGTGCATGCATGAGTGCTAAATAATCAAATTAAAAATTTACAATTAAAATTTAATTCAAGATTCTAAGAAGCACAGACATGCACAGATTATGCATATACAGACACACACACACACACATACTCACACACACAGCATTAACGAATGAATCCATTAATTATGCTTTGTGGGTCACGTCGCTACATGTTATGAAGAAAAATACATTTAGGCTGTAGAATATCCTTTTCAATCACACATAGTACAGATACGTTATTACATATGTACACACACACATATACATATACATATATATATATATGTGTGTGTGTGTGTGTCTATATACATATACGTACATACATATATCTATATATATATATATTTATATATTTATATATGTGTGTCTGTATATATATGCATGTATATATGTACATATATGCCTCTATGTATAAACTAGTGAGTGACTCCATTAATTGTGCTTTCGGCGCTGCATGTTATGAAGAAAAGTAAATTCAGCCTGTAGAATATCCTTCTGAATCACTGTTTCTAGATTATTTGCAATTTGAGGTCTAGTGCTTACCTTGTTTCCGTTTGAGAGTTATTTTCTCAACCATCTTCTTGAGTTTGCAATACACAGGGAATAGATTTTCAAAGACTTGCCATTATTTCAACGATAATTCAATAGCAAATTTACACAGGGAATAGATTTTCAAAGATTTGCCATTATTTCAACGATAATTCAATAGCAAATTTAAGTTTAGGCTGTCTTTTTGTTATATGATAGCAGAGTAGTAACACGTGTTATCTCCCTTCTACTCCTATATGCTACAATAGGCTGATCCATTTATGACGTACCACCTTTACATTAGAATTGGGGTAAATACTCCATGGACTAGTTGAACTTGCTCGAATATCTTTATTGGCAGACAAGATGCTTGAAAAACATAATATATACATGCTAAATAATGTATAAATATGATTTCGTTGATTGCTTGTTTGCTTTGCACTATCTATATCCTGTGTTTTTATAGTTTATGCACCGAGTAAGTCTTCACAAATGAAATTTTGCAGGGGTTTGCTGTCCCAAGGGAGTCACAATCTAAAGTTGCTGATTTTAAATTCCAAGGGCAACCAGCTCAGATTAAACATGGCGATGTTGTTATTGCAGCAATCACCAGTTGCACGAACACATCAAACCCTAGTGTAATGCTCGGAGCAGCTTTGGTTGCCAAGAAGGCTTGCGAGCTTGGTTTGGAGGTAAGTTTCTACATTACCCTTTTCAATGATGACTGAAGTTTCAATACTTGAATTTAAATATGAATATCGCTGGTTGAATTCATGACTAAAATTTTCAAGCCTGGGTCATCACAAAATAATTTTACAGTTTATAAACCATGTTACTGCTGCTTGCTTAATACTTCACTTACAACTATTTAACTGGAAAATTTGGACAGCTTCTAACTACAACAAGAAATCACATGTTTGACATACTTATATTGACAAACACTAATGCTGCTTCATCCCATTGGAAGCATTATACCCAGAGTAATGACACCATATGGTCTGAGTTATTCAATGTTTCAGCATTAGACTATGAATGACAGCACCTCAAATATCTTTTAATGATTCCATGTCTACAATTTGAAAACGCGAATAAAATTGGGTTCCTATTATTACAATTTTTTAGGGTATAAAGGAACATCGGGGATTTGACTTGTACTGTTAACATTAATTTCCAATGGTGGAAATGAAAATTCGCCCTTCCTATCTTCAACATTAGACCGAACATTGACGATTAAGGTCTTAAAATGCTTCCATGTTTCAGCATATTAGATAGTGTACTGGCACCTTATGATCGTCTATTGCTTCCATGTCGAGGACCTCTAGCTAAAGTGGTTAGAGGTATGACGCTTTAGAAAATGTTTCTAGAGATCATGAGCTCAAGCCCCTAACTCAAGTGGTTAGAGGTATGACGTTTTAGAAAATAGTCGTAGAGAACACAAGTTTGAGCTCCTGTGACATCATATTGAGTGCTTTATTTGAATAGAGTATCACTTTTGTTACATTAAAAAAAAAAAAAAATCTTCTGGTGCTTCCATGTTCTGGTATTAGGCTAAAAGCACGAATAATATTGGGTTCCTTGTCAATACATACTTTCTGATGCTGAAAGAGTAATCTGTAATCAAGTCTCTCACATTCTAAACATGGAATCCAACATTATGCATATTAACTGCTCAAAACTATTTATTATCACCATTTTTGTTTATTTTGCATACTTCTATAATCAGTGGGATTAAAATTCATGTTAAACCAAAATTTAATTTTTATGTTTCTTGATTTATCAACCATTAACATATAAGATAATTATCTGATATTAATTTGTATCTGCGTATTAAATTGATATGTCAAATGCCACATTATATGATATAGACTATTAAAACAATAAATACATTTCTTTCATTGTACTAAATGACACATTATATGTACCATAATTTCAAAACCAGATGGATAACTGTCAGATGCAGATGTCTCCCTATCTGCATCTGCGTTTGTTCTTCCAAATGTTGGATGTTTGTCTACTTTTCGTATGTAGATGCTGGTAGATTTTAGCTTTTTCAGTTATCCATTGATAGACTTAGTTGGGTTCTCATTTATTATATTTTTGTTATAATAGGGCGTTGGGGTGAGTTTATTTTATTTGTGTTAACTTCCAATGGTAGAAATGAAAATTTCTCTTATCCAATGTATGATCTCAGTGCGATTCATCAGCTAAGTAGGTTTAATTTGTAATCTGTAAGATTTTTCGTGCTCTCTTCTGCACTTTATCCAAAGAAATGTTCTATAATATACTTTGTAAATTAGTTCCTTTGTCGTCAGTCAATGCCATACTTGTTTGCACTAATCAGTTAGCATGGAGAAACATCTATTATGACAACTGAGTACTTTGGTCTCTTCCCGGGTATTCATAATATTTTCCTTGTATTTTCACCATTTGCATTTAGCATTTTTACATGTCAAATTACAATATTCATGTGAACATCAGACAGCGATAAACATTAGAGAGGGAATAAGTTACTTTGTAACTTGTTGAATGTATTTACTTTGTAACTTGTTGAATGTATTGTTCTGAAAGATTAGTTCACTTTTTCGGCAAACTGTCACCATCTCAATCTTATTATTCCATGGTTTTTGTTGTAGGTTAGTCATATTATCCTTATTATGGATTTTTAATACTGTAATGCCTCTCCAATGACTTGATTGTGTTATATTTTATTGTATCTTCACTAGTATGGTCTTCTCTCTAAACATTCTTCTGATATGGGTGATTTAGTTGTTTAACTTTTAAAAAGACGTTTTGGTATGGGAAAGAGCCTTTCTATGCAAACAAGTAACTGACCTTGGTTCACAAACAATTAAGGTTTTTAAATCAACAGTTGCAAGGACCCTACGGTTTTCTATCCTTTTTAATTGTTTTATCATCCTGTATCAGGTGAAACCATGGATCAAAACTAGTCTTGCTCCAGGTTCTGGAGTGGTGAAGAAGTACTTGGACAGAAGGTACTTTTGCTCAACAAAGTGTTGGATGTGACAGAAAAATAAACAAATAACATTCTCTGTTGCCTGCTATTAATATTCCAAATTTTGGTTACTTTTGTATCTACTTTCAGTGGATTGCAGACGTATTTAGATCAGTTAGGTTTTCATATAGTTGGGTACGGGTGCACAACCTGCATCGGTAATTCTGGAGACCTCGACGAGTCAGTATCAGCAGCCATTTCTGAAAATGGTGACTTATTTTGATTAGTTCTTTGGGAATTGATTGTGCAGTATGGTCAAAATAGATAACGTATTTGATAACTAAAATGCACTTTTTTCCAGACATCGTCGCAGCTGCAGTGCTTTCCGGTAACAGGAATTTTGAAGGACGTGTACATCCCTTGACAAGAGCAAATTATCTAGCATCTCCACCGCTGGTTGTGGCATATGCACTTGCTGGAACAGTATGTGTTCGAATAGACTTATTCTACTCTAGTATCCCATCTGCAGTGTATTGGTATATGATGTGTTCAGTTACTCGATTCATTGCGTCGTATTTATCAGGAGAAAAGACTGCCATTTTTTAAAAAGAGATGCAAAGAAGGATTAATTCCTACTGTAGGAGCATCTTATTACTTTGTTGTAGCAAAATTTAATAGTTTTTTACAGTGAAATCCTCCATATAAATCTGACCAAAGATGCACATATTGTGCCAAGGCCTTGGTGTAGAGTTCTTGATTATTTTTTTAATTTATTTTTGTTTCTCATAATAATTTTAGTAGAGATATGTACTTGGAAATTTATTTACTGTTCCTTAATGGGAGAAATATTTCTTCATATATGTGAGCTGTAATCTGAAATAATTTGCAATGATGTCCATAGAGATTACTTGGACTTTTTCCTGTATTTAGCGGTGTTGTATTCTTATTGTTGATATAAAGTTGTCTGTAACGTCATTTATTGCAATTTTTACATTGTAGGTGAACATTGATTTCGAGAAAGAACCTATTGGCACTACCAAAGATGGCAAGGAGGTTTACTTTAGGGATATCTGGCCTAGCAATGAAGAAATAGCAAATGTGAGTTATCATCAATGTTTCTACCTTCATACCCCCTCATTGTTACGCTAAACTATATTCTTCAGCACAATCTTCTTTCAATTGCTGCATCCTCAGGTTGTTCAATCCAGTGTACTTCCAGACATGTTCAAGGCAACCTACGAATCAATCACCAAAGGCAACCCAATGTGGAACGAGCTATCTGTACCATCAGCATCTTTGTACTCATGGGACCCCACATCGACCTATATACACGAACCTCCATATTTCAAGAAGATGACAATGTCACCTCCTGGGCCTCACCCCGTAAAAGATGCTTACTGCTTGCTCAACTTTGGTGACAGTATCACCACGGACCATATCTCTCCAGCTGGAAGCATTCACAAAGACAGCCCTGCTGCTAAGTTCTTGATGGAACGTGGCGTAGATAGGAAAGACTTCAACTCCTATGGAAGCAGACGGGGTAACGATGAGATCATGGCCAGAGGAACGTTCGCCAACATCAGGATTGTGAACAAGCTATTGAAGGGTGAAGTTGGTCCTAAAACTATTCACATTCCATCCGGCGAGAAGCTTTCTGTCTTTGATGCTGCCATGGTATGTTACTGAACATATCGCGAATAATTCTGTTTGTATTGTGCTACATATAGTTAACTTTTTTTTTTTCCTATGCCAGAAATACAAGAATGATGGACACGATACCATCATCTTGGCAGGTGCGGAGTATGGAAGTGGAAGTTCTCGTGACTGGGCAGCAAAGGGCCCTATGCTACAGGTACTCAACCACCTACTTGTGTATATAGCGAGTGGTATCATATATTTTGATCAATGTTACTTGTCTTACAGGGAGTGAAATCGGTGATTGCTAAAAGTTTTGAAAGGATCCACAGAAGCAATCTTGTAGGCATGGGAATAATCCCACTATGCTTCAAAGCCGGTGAAGATGCTGATACCTTGGGCTTAACTGGGCATGAGCGATACACAATAAACCTTCCTGGCAATGTAAGCGACATCAAACCAGGTCAAGATGTCGATGTTGTCACAGATGATGGCAAGTCTTTCACGTGCACTGCCCGTTTTGACACAGAGGTAATGCTAGGAAATTCATTGCTTAGTGCATTATTATACCCTCTTATTGTACATACTATTCATTATTTGCAATTACAGGTGGAACTAGCTTACTACAATCACGGTGGAATTCTCCCATTTGTCATTAGAAACTTGATCAGTGCCAAGAATTAGGTTTGTTGCGCTGATGTGATTATGTCTTTTTGTTGTTTTTTATTCTTCATTCTTGCAAGTTATGATCACTACATGGTCTTGGGTTTTTCCTGTTGTTCCCCAAGAAATGATAGGCGCTAGACGTCTTAAAGTTGAGTATCAATAATGTGTGACTGCGATATAAGCAATCATTTACTGTATGCGCAAATTTTACTTGTGTATTTTAATTGATTCTGGGTTGCTTCTACCCTTTTATTTCATGATGTGTTTGTTTTGCAAGTTGTTGCTGGGTCCAATGTCTCCCCTGCATGCATTCTTATGGTGGATACCGGATTTTGTATTATGGATTTTTTTTTGTAAATGTCGTTTTATTTACTGAATATTAGCCTATTTCATAATTGAATTGTAATGTGGTTTCATTAATTATATGAACTAGCTTGTAATGGCTTGCATATGATAACACTATTAAAAATAGTACTTATTGTTTAATGTTAAAATGAGAAATTTATTATGCAACACATAATGAATTTTGATATGAAATACATAAACTAGTAACTAAAGTTATTATTATTGTTTGTGTAATTTATGTTCTATAGCTTACACAAACAATATGTATGTGTGTATATTTGAGATTTTTTTTTTTAATGCAGATGTACGCGTTGAAATCGATGTATGTTAGTAATTTGTTCAATAAATTAGCAAATATTATTTAATAGAATTTGTTTAAATAAGTTAAATGTAAAATTATAAAGTTTAACTGTATAATATAATAGGAAGAAATTTGCATAAAAATAATATATAAATTTGTTGTAGAGTTATTGATGTTCGAAAAACAAAAATTAAAATATAACATATGATAAATTCTTTATATAAATGAGTCATAACTAATTTACAAATTAACCTTTTCATTATTGCTGATATGCAAAGTTTATGTTATATGATTTATACATCTTTATATATAGTTGCATGATAAACTACATATTTTTAATATGAATATGTATAGTAAAATTAACGTATATTTTTAAGAGTTATTAGAAAAATAGATTAAATACTCTCTAAGATTATTTAAATAATTAGAATTTAAGATTTAATGAAAAGTTTAAATATATGGATTGAAATATAAAATATCATGAAAGAATTGAGTAGGTTCAATAAATAATTGTAGAAATGTTAAAATACATGTATTTAAAGCGGGTTCAATTTATAATAAATTTATTGAGATAAGTGTATAATATATTAAATTTTATAATATTGTTTACATATTATTTAAACTATGTTACTAGGGGTGGCAATTAGATCCGACCCGATGGACCCGGACCCGACCCGGCGGGTCTCGGTTCTAGGCGGGTCGGGTTTTGTCGGGTCTAAACTATACATTTCAAAAATCTGGATCCGAACCGACCCGAGCTTCGGTTCGGGTCGGGTCGGGTTGAAGCTCGGGTCGGTTCGGGTCCGATTGAATAATAACACTAAAAATACATATATTTCAATGTTTTTTGGTCAGGTTTTTCGGGTCGGGTCTATGCGGGTCGGGTTTGATCGGGTCTTAATGGTATTTTTCATCACCTAGACCTGACCCGAGACCCATCGGGTTCGGTTCGGGTTCGGGTCTTTTCGGGTCGGGTCGGTTCGGGTCGGTTCGGGTTTTCGGTTCCCGGTTCTAATTGCCAGCCCTATATGTGACTTATTTAACTCTATACTTCAAAGAAAAACTAATTTTGTCATTTTTATTGATTTGAACATGGTATACATTATAAAACACCGCACTTAGCGTTAATTAGACGAGTTAACAACAATTTATTAATTTAATTCACTTGTTAAATTCAAAATCATATAATTAATTGAAACATATTAAATTAAATGTACAATGATAAGTGATGTTGTGCAGTGTTTTGCAAATAACTAAATAGATTTTAAATATACCGTTTGACATTAATATTACAATGCAATGCACGGTAAATATGTTGATCTAAATGGGTTAAACTTTGAATTTCTGCTTGTTATTTATGTGTGTAACTATGTTATGTGATTGATATGAAAATATATGTTGACACGCTTTTTTGTCGAAGCGGTCACACGTCGAGTATTTGGTAAGCGACGCGCTCAAGCGTCAAAAAACACACAGCAGCAGGGTCGAAGTCGCGTCGTAAACGCAAGGAGACCCGAAACCCCTATCAGATGGCCTCTTACGGGCTCAATGAATTTTCAAGCAAACCATCATCCGATCCGAAGGCGAGCCGTCAAGCGGGTCCGGACGCAATGCCGGTGGGGGTCCGGAGACCCACAGTTCTGGCAGCGATCGACCTAACCGGTTAGGTCGAACTAGTGGACACCGCCTCGTTCATCCGATTTTCTCCATGCTGGAAGCTCAAATTCCTTCACTTCGGACCAGCAAAACCGTGATTCCCTCACTTCGCATTCAGAAACTTCGACACCCGAAAACAACATGGTTTCCGCACCAAGAAGTTCGACCTCCTCCATCAAATTCGTATACCCCGGTGGGGTGCGAATTTCGTACCTCTTCGGGAGGTGCGAAATTCCGCACCCCCCGGCGGGGCGCGAATTTCGCATCCCCCAGGGAGGTGCGAAATTCCGCACCCCCCGGCGGGGCGCGAATTTCGCATCCCCCAGGGAGGTGCGAAATTCCGCACCCACTTGTAGGGTGCGAATTTCGCACCCACCAGGGAGGTGTGAAATTTCGCACCCCGGGCCGGGGGTGCGAATTTCCTGAAGTTGACTGTTTTATGGGGTACAAAAATAGCTTCTGTGGGCCCCGCTGCTCACCTACTCTCACCTAACCTTTCTCATATAAATACTTCAAGCCTTGGCCTTCATTTGGATCCTTCTCCCTTGGAATTTTTGGACCATGAGAGCTCCAAACACTCATTAATGGCTTCCAACACCATGACCATGGGGGATGACATGGATAGTTAAAACATGGCATGCATGTTTTCCTTCAACACTAGAACATTAACAAGGATTGTTATGCTATTTTTGAGCTTCATGGACATGAACACCCAACTTGGATATTATTGAACAAGTCAACGCTTTTCAACGAAGAAGAAGAAGGGTAATTTAGTCAAATTGTAGACCAATCATATATTTTGCTATTCTGTTGTAACACTTTGTACTTAGCTATTATCCGAACTCGTACAACTTTGTAAAAGACAAAAGATATGATGAATGATGATCCTAAAGTGGACGTAGGTGTTAGTGCCGAACCACTAAAAAAGCTGTCCCCCGCACTTACTTACTTCACTGCTTATTTGGATAACTGCACACACATACACATTGGGTGTTGGCGTGTGACAATTTTGCCCGTCAACATTTTGGCGTGCCAGGAAGAGGGGACGCACAGCTTCAACCTCTGCATCAGATTAATTATTCGGATTTGTCTTTAAACCTCGGCTTCAACTTCAACTTTACTCGCTTCATACCATGGGTGTTAAGCGCAAGAAGCTCCCAGCTATCATGGAAGCCCATGAGGCGACAGGAGGCGAAGGAAGTCATGAGCTTTCCTCAACCGAAGTTTCATCGAACTATGTTACTCGAGAAGACGTCGATGGAATGATCAAGAACCTCGCTACGGATTTGAACGCTCAACTCGAGTGATAAGAAGACGCCTTCAATACCTTCCTCGCTCGTATTGAAGAAAGGATAAGGAACGCTTCAAGGCCGACTGGCCAGGTAGATATTATTGGAACTAGTACCAATATTTCTCCACCTACGACTCGGAACTTGGGGGCAACCCCACCTACTAACCAGCAGGCCGACGCAGCTCCTCGGAACGGTGCCGGTCCCACTACACTTGGGGGCACCCCTAATTCCGACATCGCTCCAGCCCGTGACGCTACTTTGATTGGACAGGTTGCGGGCTCCATGGTGGGAAATGTTGCTGAAGCGCTGACGCACGCAGCTTTGGACGGTAGCGCTCCCACGGTTCCGGGAGTCAGGACCGCACCAAATGTGGCCCCTCAAGTTGGAACCCAACCAGACTTTATCCTCAATCAACTGACCCCCTGCTTGGACTTGAACAATAGGGGCACCAGTGCCCGCTTTGGATAATTTAAACCAGTTGCTCGCTTTTGGAAATGGGTCGGAGATTGCGGATGTCCTCCGTCGGTTACTCGAGGCGGTGCTTCCTCTATGGACATGGATTGCGTGACTCGCAGTCCGCTCTCTTTGGATATCAGGAACTCTCGAAGCCCGCCTGATTTCAAGCTACCAGTCTTGGATCCTTATGATGGTCGCAAAGACCCAACCGCTCACCTCGTGAGATTCATTCGGCACATGGAAGTTCTCTCAGCTTCGGAAAATGTCATGGCCAAGTGCTTCTCGCTCTTCTTAATAGACACTGCTGCAATGTGGTATAGGCAGCTGGAGCCGGACTCCATTACTTCTTGGAATGCTTTGTTTACCCGATTCGTGGAACAGTTTAGAGTCAACATAGCTCGCCCAAAAAGCATCATGACTCTCAATAGCATTAAGCAGAAGTCCGGCGAGACTCTCCGGAAGTTCTTGAAACAATTCAGTGCTGCAGTTGCTTCAGTCGAGAGACCTGATCCTTCTATGGTCTTAATGGCCGCAGTGTCTGGTGTTCTAGATAAATCTGAATTCAGGACTTCACTGCACCGAGACCCACTTAGGGATCTCGGGGAATTCTATTTTGAAGCTGAAAGGTTCCTTCGAGAAGAAGATGCGAAGGCTGGCAAAAAAAGGTCCTCGAGGTAAATATTGCCGCAAACAAGAAACCATCTGACCCCGAGAAGGGAAAAGCACCTGCAACCACCAAGGAACTCGCCTCGGGAAGTAAGCCCAATAGAGCTTGGGGGAAACCCAAGTTCTGGTCTTACTCAGAGCTTACTCATACCCTTCAGGAGATCTTTCGAGAGGTTCAACCCCTTCATCCATTTAGACGGCCTCTCCCCAGGGACCTGACGCCAAGCGAAAGGGATTCTGATGAGGTTTACGAGTTTCATGGTTTCCGCGGCCATCACACAAATGATTGTCGGCATCTTAGGGATATGATAGAAGAACGTATCAGGCAAGGACTTCTGGCACGGTTTGTTCGGAATAGGGTTACTGAGCCAGGACAAGCGCCACTCCCTCAAGGGAGATTTGTTTTACCCGGGACCCACAATCTTCCCGGGTGCACAGTCATCAACAGACATCTCTGGTTGGCCCTGATGTCGGGGATGCAAGTCTCCATGGCATCGGTATCTCATGACTTGCGGCCTTGGATTTTCTAGCACTATGAGTTTGGTTTTCTCGTCTTCCCGGATTAAGATCTCGTTTCTCTGGCCTGCGGTGATTAGGCTATGGTTATGTTTTCTTTTTCTTTGTTCTTCCTAGCTTTAGGATATTATGGTTTTCAAATTAGGCACTCCTCACTCATGGCTTTCTCAATCTGGCTCTCTAGGCTCGGTTACTTGGGCTTCAGCCCATGGTTTTGGCTCTAAGAGCTTTAGCTCATCGGATGTATCCTTCTTTTCGATTATTCAGGTTATTATGGGTGTAAAATGGTTGAGTCGGTATACCTATGTATGGGAGTTGTTATAATCCCTAGGCATGCTCTTTGCCGATGATACACCATCACCCCCCTTGGTTATTAATGAAAAGTTTACTTTTCTGGCTCTGAGTGGTGAATGGTTATGTTTGTTTATCCATGTAATAGGAACCAGAAAGATCCTAGGCATGCTCTTCACAAACAATAAACTATTCGGTTTCTTTTACGAATGAACTTGGAATAAAAAACAGCCACGTCCGCCTACCCATGCACGGGGACAGGCCAGCTCCCTAAGCATGCTCTTTACGGATGACGAACCGTTGGGTTTTCCTTTGGCTACTAAAAATCCTCAACTTTTTCAACTTTAATAAAATTACTTCGCAAAGTAAGGACGCTTACTTATGAAGTATGAAATCGATAACCGGATTGCAAACTCTAATAAGCTCTGGTTATCTTGGCTTCTCGTCCTACTTCGACGAGATTGCCTTGACTCGTGGCAAGCATCGGATTGTGCACAATCCTACTTTTTTGGAATAGTGGGTCTCCCTATCCACGACCTTGGATTACATCGGGTGGAATTGTCAAGTGGCATGACAAGAATATCCACTCGCAGATTTGTGGCGAGTTTCGGATCTCATACGATCCTGCTCGTTTGGATTAGTGGGTCGCCTTTCCAACGACCTTGGATTACGTCGGGTGGACTTGTCTATGACACGACAAGAATATCCACTCATGGATTGGTGGCGAGTTTTTGGATCTCGTGCGATCCCGCTGATTTGGATTAGTGGGTCGCCTTGTCAATGGCCTCGGATTATATCGGGTGGACTTGTCAATGACATGACAAGAATATCCACTTGTGACTATCTTGGCCTCTTGCCTTACTTCGATAAGGTCACCTTGACTCGACTGGCCAAGGTCATCTCCCTAACGCGAGATTTCCTTGAATGCCACTTGCCAAGGTCATCTCCCTAATGCAAGATTTCCTTGAATGCTACATGCCTTGGCTACCTCACCAACGTGAGATTGCCTTGAATGCAGTCTATCAAATGAATGCGATGACCTATGGAAGCCTTGTCGGTAGCACGGCAAGACCGCTCACATATGGTTATGTATACACATATTCTATGCAGGTTACTGGGCTCCTCCAGTCTCTCGGATACTCTGGTTTTTCTGGCTTTCTATTAATACGATCCCAAGCGATCGTCGGATTTTTCTCCTTAATACGATTCAAGCGATCGTGGTCCTCCACTAATATGATCCGAAGCGATCACGGATTTCTGGCTTATCGGCTTTGGTTTCCTGGATAATAAGACCCGGCATGGTCAAGGATTTTTCGTCTTATGAATATGTAAGCTCGTTCCGGACTTCTCCTAGCTTTGGTTTCTGTATTTGTCCTCTCATCGCAAAACACACCTTCCATGGATCAAGCAAGATGTGTTTTGGGGGGCAAATGTTGACACGCTTTTTTGTCAAAGCGGTCACACGTCGAGTATTTGGTGAGCGACGCGCTCAAGCGTCAAAAAACACATAACCGCAGGGTCGAAGTCGCGTCGTAAACGCAAGGAGACCCGAAACCCCTATCAGATGGCCTCTTACGGGCCCAGTGAACTTTCAAGCAAACCGTCACTCGAGCCGAAGGCGAGCCGTCAAGCGGGTCCGGGCGCAGCGCCGGTGGGGGTCCGGAGCCCTACAGTCTCGGCGGCGATCGACCTAACCTGTTAGGTCGAACCAGTGGGAACCGCCCGGTTCATCCGATTTTCTCCATGCTGGAAGCTCAGATTCCTTCACTTCGGACCAGCAAAACCGTGATTCTCTCATTTCGCATTCAGAAACTTAGACACCCGAAAACAACATGGTTTCGCACTAAGAAGTTCGACCTCCTCCATCAAATTCGTATACCCCGGTGGGATGCGAATTTCGCACCCCTCCAGGAGGTACGAAATTCCGCACCCCTCCAGGAGGTGCGAAATTCCGTACCCCCCGGCGCGGCGCGAATTTCGCATCCCCCAAGGAGGTGCGAATTTCGCACCCCAGGGCTAAGGGGTGCGAAATTTCGCACCCCAGGGCCAGAGGGTGCGAATTTCCTGAAGTGGACTATTTTATGGAGTGCGAAAATAGCTTTTGTGGGCCTTGCTGCTCACCTACTCTCATCTATTCCCACCCAACCTTCCTACTATAAATACCCCAAGTCTTGACCTTCATTTGGATCCTTCTCCGTTGGAATTTTTGGACCTTGAGAGCTCCAAACACTCATTAATGGCTTCCAACACCTCTACCATGGCCATGGGAGATGACATGGATAATTAAAACATGACATGCATGTTTTCCTTCAACACTTGAACATTAACAAGGATTGTTATGTTATTTTTGAGCTTCATGGACATGAACACCCAACTTGGATATTGTTGACCAAGTCAACGCTTTTCAACGAAGAAGAAGGACAATTTAGCCAAAATGTAGACCAAGCATATATTTTGTTATTCTATTATAACACTTTGTACTTAGCTATTGTCCGAACTCGTACAACTTTGTAAAAGACAAAAGATATGATGAATGATGATCCTAAAGTGGACGTAGGTGTTAGTGCCGAACCACTATAGAAGATGTGTCCCCCGCACTTACTTACTTCACTGCTTATTTGGATAACTGCACACACATACACATTAGGTGTTGGCGTATGACAATTTTGCCCGTCAACAATATATTTGATTTTTTTTCACTTTTGTTAATATAAACATGGTTAATCTTAATGTGATTTATTAGGAGAATCAATGAATAATAGTTTGCTAAAGTTATTTAAATAGTTTTAATATTATGTAATAAATCGTAAAATATGGTACTAAATGTAAAATATTAGAAAAGAATTGACAGGGACTTGAATGCTTATAAAAAATCTGAAGTGTAGGAATTTGAAACAAAAAAACATAATTTTGTCACTTTTTAGTATTTAAAAGAAGTATTAGTTAATTAAATTTATTTAAATAACTTAAATTTTGGGTTTTACAATTAATTTAAATTGACTCAAATATAAATAGGTAATAAACAATTGTTTAAACTTTAAAATGTCCATGTCAAAATGTAAAATGACAAAAGAGATAAAATAATATAAGAGATATAGTAAATAAGTGTAAAGTGATAAAATAATTTAAAAATAAAGTATCTGGAGGGAATGAAGGAGAAGACATTTGTAGAAGTAAGGAGAGAGCTTTAAAAGGTTTTGCTTTACTATTATTTAATAGATTAGTATTTTGTCATTTTAATGTTATATTCAGTTAACATCTAGAAAGAGTTCTGTTATTGGGATTTTTGTTTGTTGGTGGTGGGTGAGGGGGGGGGGGGTGTAAAATGCTAGAGTTGGGTATTTGGAAAGAGCTGAAGTATATTTTTTTGTTAAAACACCAAAGCTGTGCTTTTGGAGGAATTCAGATATGATATGGTATGTGATCTTTTCTACGATTGTGTTTCTAATGTTGGATTTGATCAGAGAACATCTTTTTGTTATATTAACGTTTTCAATTTAACAAACTTTATGATGATCTGCACTATTGATATGTAAAATTAGGATTTAAAAATTCATATTTTTAAACAGTAGTTTCTATTTCACAGATACGTTTAAAATGAAAAATGCTATGAGGTTCGAAAATTAGTTTGGTTAAATGTCAAGAAGCAGATCTTTGATGGCTATTGTTTTCCCCACTCCTTGAATCCAACTCCTCCCCATGAATTGCGCCCATATCCTGATTTTTCTGATCTTTACTTTCGGGTCTTGTAGCATCACTCCGTTTAAAAACTACATCATTTATCAACATGGCGCCTTCCTATTTTGTGATGCCTTGCATCTGCAAATCGTAATGTAAATTGTATGCTCCTGTAACAATCACCCTGTGCCTACAGGGCAACGGTGCCTCGAGTTTTGCTACTATGACAAAAATATTTTTTTGTCAAAATGCCAGAATAATTTAATTTAGGGGGATGAGAGGAATTCAAAAAGGTAATATGGTAATTTAATATGTGGTCTCTTCTAAAATCATGTCTTCGTTGTACTATTTGATATGAAATTTATTTCTATCATTGTAGCATTTTTGCATTCCGTCATATTATTGATTGAATTCTCGTTTTGTTCTTTCAATTAACCAGCGAGGGAATTAGAGTATCCCCAATGTAAATAACATCTGATGGTGTGTTTAACCAAGGATAGTGCTACAGAGGCCGGAACTTTATTGTCAGGTTTGTGTGAATTCTGATTTTCACAAACTGGAATTTCGACTTCAATTCAGGAAGCTCCAGGTCCGTATCTCTACGTCGGCCAAATTACCAGCGAATGCTTCGAGCTTTTTAGCAAAGCTAAAAAAATATTAACCATTAAAATAATAATTATGAAATTATAAGTAACTGATCTAGCAATTTAACAAATGATTCACGTACTCAGTATCAATCCAACTAATATCAACATGAAAAAAAAAGGGGGAAAGAAAGGTGTTCACTTAGTGATTCAAGAGTATGGATTAAGAAAATAAAATGCTAATGTGTCATGAGTATCATCTATAGCGTTTATGCAATTCTTAAAACAAGGATAATAATGGTTTAAATTTGTAATTTATTCCGGTATAATACTAAATAGAGGGTCACCGGATTTTATAATATTTTAAACATGTACTAATACACTTTCTAAAACATCATGAAAACATATTGAAATCGTGCTACTTGACCTCTGGAATATTTCACTTAAGTGTCTGTTTGATAGCAACACGACAATTGCATATAGTAGCAACTGCTTATTTAATATGAATGTGTAGTGTTTTAACTAAATCATAATTCTGCAACATATCGTACAATGAAAGAAAACAATCTTTTTATACGATTTTTTTTTTTTTTTTTTTTTTTTTTTTTGACATCGTTCAGTGTATGCCTATTTAGTATTTCTTCTACCCATGATATGCATGTAAAATTTGACATATGTATTTGTCGGATTCGAGTCGTTTTTCTATGGTTGTACTCATTCAAAACGATTAATCTACTAAATCGGAAATTCAGAATCATGTTCATAGTCAGACACTACTTGTTTGTAGGTTGAATTTTGTGGAGTATGCAGAGTTGTGTTGAGTTTGCTTGGAGTTGTGCTGAGTGAAATGAGTTCTTATAGCAACGGTTTAATATAGCCATTGACGCCGGAACTCAGACGTGTCGGACTCCAATGCACAAATTCGAACCGTTTGGCATAACAATTAAAATTGTTGTTATCACTATTTAGATGTCCGATGCATTGGATGTGACCGCAACGTACGATGCGTCCGACGCCGCCACAACATTAACATTCAAAATTTTGTCTACGAACGATAGTTAAAGATGAACGCTCTTGTAATGGTCATATTATTGATTGAAGATTTGAATACTTAAAGCATCTCCAACAGTTCGCGGTGCGGATTTTCGATTTTCCGCACCTCTAATTGTTGGAATCAAAGATTTACCAACAGTTTTGGAAACAGTCGTTTGTTCAACAAACGCCCAAAAATTTAAAAATTTCAGGCGTTTGTTGATCAAACACCCACATTTATAAAAGAGCCGTTGATATCCAGACGTTTGTTGAGTAAATGTCTGAAGAAAAAAAGCCGGTGGAATCCTGACGTTTGTTGAACAAATGTCTGGAAACAAGCGTCTGTTCAACAGACGCTTTATATTAAGCATTTGTTGAACAACCGTCTGACTTTAGACGTTTGTTCAACAAACGCCTAAATAGTTTGTAGATTCTGTAACGATTACCTCTGAAATCCGCACTATGAGATGTTCCGAAACTCTGTTGCGCCACTATTTGGGTGTAGATTTCTTTATTTTTGAAATCTAAGCATCAGTTAGAGATGCTCTTAGTTTTGTTCTTTGAATTAGCTAACCAGGGAATTTTAGTATCTACTATGTAAATAAAATTTGATGGTGTGTAGTAAACAAAAGAAAATATTATAGAATTATACGTAACTAATAGATGATTCACGTATCCAGTAACAATCCAATTAATAATATCAAAATGGATAGAAAAAGAAAAAGAAAAAAAAGGTGTTCACTTAATGATGCAAGAATATGGATCAAGAAAGTTAAATCAACTGAAGTTTTATTTACTAAAGTAACAGATTACAGCACTATACTAATAGTGTGATAAATTTTGAGAAATAATAATACGAAAAAAAACTTTTAGTAGTGGGATAACTTACGGATAATCTAATTCTATTCTGTACTCCATTTTGGGTTGCCTCTATGAGAGAAAATGAATGCATTCTGTGCAAATTTGTGTATGTACACATTTCTGTGCACGCCTCACTCATTAACTAATTAGTTGATGGTCTAGAACCTCTGGGTAACTTAAAAAGATAGCTAATAAGTCAAAATTCAAAAACCAGGTTCGGATCAGCTTATCTTTTTTGTTGTTTTAATGCTAAAACTAATCTATTTCGGCTTTCAGAAAGTCCAAAAAACACATTTAAATCGATCTATACCGAGCTTAAATTATATGTTGATTAAGACTTATAAAACAATTTGTTAGCAACTTAACCAAATATTCCTGCTTGTTGGTCAAATTACGTCAAAGCACGTTCACTTAGAACTATTCAAAACAATTTGGGGATTGAAATAAGGAGTTTCAGAAGTAGTTGTTGCATAACCCCTACTTGAGCTCTTGCCCACTGTTGAGAGCCAATTTGCAATCTATTGTGGATATACCCAAATCATACAGTCAACATGGTACCATGATGCTGCAATGGTAGGCTAAAGTATTATTCCTATTAAAAGGAAAAAAAAAGTAACATGCAATGAATCACTTCAATGTTTTCGTGTAATGCGTATTAAGTTTCTGCATTTGATGCTTATCCGCTGCTCGTACACGCTTCACCGTGTCTAACCGAGATCAATGGTCGAAGTCTCATATGCCAACGTCAGCATCCTCCATCGTCAACCATTGGACATATAATTTGGTATTGCCAAGCACATGTTGTAATAAAAGAAATCCACAATCTTTTTCTAATATCGTGAGATGTGGGATCATTCTTCCATTCAATCCATGCACCCACTCCATTTCAACGTGAGCGACACCTAACAATACTCAATACCACTTAAAACCAGCATTCTCCTTTACTAAAAAAGTTTGTGGGCGGCTACCAAAAGACTTTAATTTTATTCACTGCAAGCATCTGAATTTAAGATTGTGACAGCAACTTCAGCTCTAATACAAATATACAATTCTCTACTTGTGGATGGTTATTCAAGGGGGCAAATTATTTATTTAATATTACTTTTTATTTTAATACGGTGGATCCAACGTACAAATTATGCATTTAGAATAGATAATTGAGATTCAAGGCAGACACAATGAGAACACAAAAACAGAATAGTTGGGAACAGAGGAATTAACAGGTTACAATTATGCCTTTTATTCGTTGTTAAAGCAGGTAAAATTATTAAACCATACTCACTCCTTTTTGGATCAACTTTCATGGAACCCTGATTTCTGTAACATTTCTTGATTTCACTCAGGCAAATGCTTTTGGATTTTTGTTTCATTATCAATGGCCATTATAAGTAAAGAGGATGGCCATCTCTTGTAAGTAAACTTGGTAAAACTGTAATCAAATGAAAGTATGTAGTAGTGTGTCTGTGTCAAATTTGAAAGTGACACTCCAACTAACAAAAGTCTCGTACCAAGAGTATAAGTAATTCAGTTACAAATGTCTTTAAAAAAACAAGAAAAAAAAGTCAAAAAAGAAAAAAGAATAAAAGAAAAGAAAAAGAAAAAGTGAGATTTTTCAAAAGATGATTTGCAAATTAAGATATATTTGAACTAGTCCTCAAAGCTAACCAAAACGTACCTTGCATACTAACATATATTCTTAAACATAAAAATATCTGAAATTTGCAGTAAAAAGCACTTCAGGATAAAAGCACTTTGTCATAACATATTAGATAAGCTGAAAGTAACGTGAAAGACATGTTCTTCCTAAATAAATATATATTAGGTCATAATATATAGAAACCCTACCTAGTTATTACCCCTATCTCCCCAATTGATAGTTTAGAAAGAAAGAATGAAGGCGATGAAAGCAGAGAGAGCAGAGAAAGCAAAGCAAAATTTGGACATGAAGAAAACTGCAGCAACATCAATACTGCTACAAGAGCAAACATCACAGAAAACTGGAGGAAAGAAAAAGTGCATAAAGAGTGTTACCAGAGATGAGATAGAGAAGTACTGGAAGCTGAAGAAGATGAAGGAAGAGGAACATCTTGTTGCAGCTGTAAAAGCTGCTGCCAGGATCAAAGCCCGGAATCTATCTGTAAGCTTTCATTTTCTTAATTACAGTTGTTTGTCAAGTAAAATATGTGATCAATATATCATACTTAATCATCCCTAACAAATTCTAGACTTGACATACAATTTTGGATGCATGTCCTGCAATAAATCTTCATGGCTGTTCATGCAGGAAGAAGATTACAGAAAATTCGAGGAATCTTTGAGGGATGTCATTAAATTTGCTAATGATGTTGACCACAACAACAAAGGCCTGCCTGTTGGAATCAAGGATTGGTAATCTTCTTCTTTTTTTATTTTCTTTTCAACTTTTAAATTAGCAATCATTCAAAGTTTTTCTAGTGTAATATTATTTGAATTGGACCATTTGGTTATTATTGATTTTACATATTGTCCCCATATTCATGGATATGCAGCCCAGCAATCAAATTAATCCACACATTCAAAAGCGATTCGAATCCGAGCAAGATGAAAAAAATAATATGCATATAGTTCTTATTTTGTTGAGAATATCAAATTTGGCTATGATATACATTCTACTGTGAACTATGTTAAATCTGGCGTGTTTAGATTGCACTGAAAGGTATGAATTACAAGCAACAACTAGTAGTTGGCACTAGTGCTGCTAGTGCATCAAGCATTATTTTCTTACTGCCGGTCACTGCTTTCATTGATAGGTCCATTCAATATTTTGTTCCTTATCTAAAAAACACATACTATACACTATATTCAAATGCTTTTTCAATTAAAGTAGTTGAATGGTTATAGTGCACAAGCAATAGAATGGATCCATTCAACTTTTCAAATGGATGAACAGTAATTTTTCTGTGATCTTTTGTCGATTTTTTTTTGGCACCACTCACATATCTTTTTTAATACATCTTGTGATTGTGATGTGGGACTAATTACACACACTAACAGGGTATTATATTCCTTATGAAGATTTCTTTCAAGGAACAGGAATTTCAGTCTTGCTACAATACAAACCACATTCTATTGCTATATATATATGTGTGTGTGAGGGGGGGCTTACTGGAGCGTTCAATGACACCCCAAATGTTACTAGAAAGTGAAAGAATGAGTGGAGGGAGAGAGAAGCGGGATATGTGATGAAAATCAGAGAGCATTTAGGGGTGCTCCACTGTTTCGGGTGCCACTGAACGCTCGTCATATATATATATATACATATATATATATATACATATATATATATATATGTGCGCGCACGCGCGCGCGCGTGTGAGTGTGAGAGAGAGAGAAAATCAATAAGAATCAACATTTGCATTGATTTTCTTGTTTATTTTTCTAACGCTTATGCTTTTCTTTTCAACTGAAAGATAATACTTTCATTTCTTCCTGTATCAGGATGAATTATCATCCCACATGTGCTATCTAGACTAGTCGTTACCATTCTCATAAAATACCAAAACTGTTATGAATATTACAGGTGGACGAAAAGCAATTACGCCTACTTGAATGAACCACCAATAACTGCAAAAAGGACGGAGGGCTTGGGAAGAAAGCAAGCAACCTCAACATATGTTCCTCAGAAAATTTGCTCTTATGCGCCGCTTGTCCCTTACATGCCTACTACTGCTTTTGGGGTTTACTGAGCATTTTAGAATGGTCTTGTTGGTTTCATCACCTACTCTGGATGCTTGACTGTGGTTGCATATATATTATGAATGTACATATTAATTAATTAAATCAATGGATGTTATTGAACTTTGTATTAGTGTTTTTCTAGATAAAAATGCTACTCGTACTTGAAAATTTGTAAGCATATTTTCAAGTTAAGAGTACACATGTAAAACCCAAAACACATCTAAAATCCAAGTGAATTTTTCTTTCTTGCAAGTATGATATATTTACAATTTTGAGAGTAAGAGCAACATTGCTCTTTTAAGACAAAAATATCATTACCACAATAATAATTAACCATAACTTTTGTATAGTATGTTTAAAAAGATGAAGCATACATCTATTAACATCTCTTAGTTCTCCTTTTATCACTCTGGTAATAAAAAAATAAAAAAAGAATTTCACCGTACATCTTTATCTTTTTATACCGCATTTCACCAACTTTATCATTTTTTTTCCACTTTCCTTACATTTAGTTTCTCCTGTTTTCTTATATTCTCTAATTGGTGAAAGCTAGAATGAAAATTACTTCCATTTTTGTCAAACTTCAGAACAGTCGAAAAACAATCACTCAAAGAAAATATTCGTTTCTTCCTCTAACCTAAGACTTTAACATTTTGCCTTCCTCAAAATGATTATATAATCTTTGGAGTTTGTGGAATTAAAAAGAAATTTTCTTCATATTGTGTTGGTTGAACGATATTAGATACAAACGTACAACTACATAATATTCTCAACCGGTTTCGCAGCAATGAAGAATGGAATAAACATTTTGACATATTGAACGAAATATATATGGACAAACTAGGAATTATCACTCCTTTAATTGTGACTGAGATGAGAAAGGAAAATGAAGGGAGATTTAAAACGGATTGTACAATTTTATTATTTTGCAAAGAGAAAGTTATACAATACAGTTTGATTGCAAAATTCTCAAAAAAATACTTTACAATGCCGTGTACAGGCACGCGCGCGCGCGCGCGCGCACACACATATATATATATAAATGAACAAATTTTTTTTTTTGAATTTTTTCAAAAGGAAAACCAATCGGAATCGTAGAACCATCCCTAATGCACCTAGCCTGGTCCGCGTACAAGTGAACATAAAACAAGCCCATTCGTGCATACGGGCTTTAGCCCAGCAACAAATAGAATAAAGGTAAGGAGGGTTTTACACGGTGCTGATAACCATTCATTTTATTATCCCCTTCGATTAGATCTAAGTTTTCCTCCGTCTTTCTTTCTCCCTGCTTCCATCGATTACTCTTAGATCTGCTCTCAATCGCTTAAAATTTGCCGCTGAGAGAGGCTTTGTCATCATGTCAGCTCGCTGGTATTATGCAGGGATGTGATTTGCTTCGAACTGCCTGTTAGTGGTTTGCTCACGCACAAAATATAGATCAGTCTCCATATGTTTTGTGTGTGCCTGCTGCACTGGGTTGGAAGGTAACGACATGGTGCTCAGGTTGTCGCACAAAATCATTGGTTTTTTTGTGAGCTTGATTCCCAACTCTCGAAACAAGGATTTGATCCACATGAGCTCCGCAGCAGTACATGCGGTAGACCTATACTCTACCTCTTGCTGTAATGGGAAATAGTTCGTTGTTTCTTCGAGCACCATGACATCCGATTCAGACCCATATACACATAGTAGCCTGAAGTACCTCTTTGATCATCTGGATCGGAGGCCCAGTCTACATTACTGTAAGCTTATATGTTTATTTGTTTTAATATGTAATCCAAAGTCTTCGGTCTCTTTTAAGTACCTTAAGACGCGTTTCACCGCTTTTCAATGTTCACATGGTGGATTTTGCATGAACCGACCACCCCAAGTGTAATTAATTCATGATGCTGTCAATTTCACTTGTGTTGCTGCCAATTGTAAGTATGCCATCCACATACACTAATATGTAGTGTTAGAGACTGAGACATTGATGATGACGTTCTTGATGACAACAACCTTGTTTCTACTTTGTTTCAATTATAATTGTTATAAAATATATACTAACACTACTTTCTAGAATATATATATATAGGAAATTTATGCAGGTATTTGTTATTGAAGATTGTACAATTTAGAGAATCAAGATTTCGAGTTTCATGACTCACGAGTATCAAGAAATCAAGAGTTCAAGAATTATAGAGTAAATATGTCTATATATTCTGTTAAAACTCTAGTTAGCACTAAATTTTGATTTCAAACTTTTTCAAATGATTTCAAAATTATTTAGTTGATTTAAAATCTAGTTTTCAAATGATTTCAAAATTACTTCCTTATTTATAAATATATACTTCTTTATTTTACATATATATTTTAACTCTTGAAATTTATTTTTAATTCTATTTTCAAATTTATGTTTAATAGATTTTTAACTTAAGTTTTACTTACAAATTTATTACTAGTTTTATTATAATTACTTATGTTTTCAAATTCCTTGTTTACGTTAAGTTTTAATATATTCATAGTTTTATATTTATACTTTTATATCATTTTATATTTAGTTTCTTAATATTTTTATTACAACTTCATATGAGTTTTTAAAATATATTTAACTTTGAATAAAATGTTTTAATATAAAGGAATATAGTTTGTTTCAACTCAGAATTCACCATAATTTATTTAAACATTATTTAATTTGTTTTAAAATTCATTTTTTAATTTTGTACTAGCATATGTCAACTTAGGAACTTGTGTATGTCGACATACTAGCCGTTAACTTATTTTTTAAATTTTGAAAGGAAGTGTCTTTTGAATTCGAATCTTTTATGAAAAGTTGTGACTATTGGAAACCTATAAATACCTTCCAGAATTCGAATTATTAATCACTTTTCATCTCCTTCTTCTTCTCTAAACATTCACCGTTATTATACTTAATTTCTTAACTTTCTGCACTTATAATCTGTCGATTTCAATAGAAATAATGTCATACTTCTTCTCTTTCAATTCGAAATCAAAATTTCTCTCAATTCAAGTGCTACTCAAGAGTTACAGGCTGTTTGTAAACAAAGATATCAAGATCAAGTCCTATCGAGTCAATACTACAAAGCCGATAATAGAAGGTGTAGTCCTACCCCGTATAAAGTGAATGGGTGCGAATGTGTCCTGAAAATCGATTGGGTATAAAGTTTTGGCCGGTAAATCAACTAAGTGTAACACCCCACATCCTTTAGTGTCACTCACTAAGGGAATGCACTAAGTTCTGTGGAGCATTTAGGGTAAAAGATGCAGATAAATTACAAGACAGACAAAATTAAAACAGCGGAAAATAAAACTTTACTTTATTGAAAAAATAGTTTGTACAACATTTTTTTTCCAATATCAGAGTATCATCTGTCTTACAAAATAAAGAAGCATAAAATAACATTTATATTCCCCAATGTAGCATAAGCCAGCCATAGCAGCAGAAAAAGAGAGTCCAAAGCACTTTGTCAAAGAATCTTCGAGCTTGGGAAGAGTGACGGTCCAATCTAACCTGAGCTATACTATTCCCTCCTTAACTACCTGGGGAGGGGGGGAATGGAAGAAAAGAAGACGAAAGAAAACTGGGTCAGACATAAAGTCTGGTAAGTTCAGTTACTTCTAGCATGTGAACAAGAAAAAACAAAACGACATGAATTAACTGAATACAAGACAATACCATGATGATAGGGCCAACAAGATAGGATAAGATTAACACAAGATATGCTAAGACAAGATAAACTGGATATGCTTTAATACTTTCTCCGCTTCGCTATTAACCTATTATTATGGTTTCTATGTCTCTGCACCATCTATCTAGTGTCCCAACTAGTAATCTGTCTAAAATGATAACGCGATCGCAATCCCAGTAATTGTGGTTGCCTTTAGGCGTACATTTATTATTTATTACCTAGATCTAATCTAGGGTTTTATATCAAAGTACTTCCTAGATTCCACTCGGGTTTACGTGGCTTATCTAATGCTTCACGGATTCAGGGTTTATGCCACCTAGGTCCAAATAGGGATTACGCTACCTGTCGAACGATGCCCCTAGTCTAGGACACACTACCTAGAGTGGTATATGTTTCTAGACTTTCCCCACGTATGTGTCGAGAATCGTTATCGCTGTCTAGATGCACATGTCCTCTATATGTGCGACCCGAGTCCCGTGGCAGGGCAAATCAAGAAACACGGAACTCGGTTGGGAGCTTTAAGTTATCTGCCGATGCAGATGCAAATGTCTGTTTTTTTTTCAGTGGCTATGGTACCACTTGACCCCTCCCTCAACTATTGAAAGGCACGCCTTGAAAAATGAGAACTATACGCAGGCCCCCCTATGCCCCACTAACCTATGGCCATCCGCAACCATAACTAGATAGCAAGTATATGGTCTTTTGGAGTTCTCCGCCTTTCCGTATCTCGATTGACTCAAGATGGTAGGTAGACGACGGGTCGCTATCACAGGGCCATTTGTCCCGCCGAATCACGCTGGTCCATCCTAGTCATTAGGTTGCCTTATATTGCAACCAAGGCATACCCTTGGTTCTCCTAACGCAGACCTTAACCTCTGTGAGCCCAGGAGGATCATCTTCCACCTCACAGAGGGATACCAAGAGTACCCTCACGTCCCCTCGAAGCCTCGGGCTTCGTAACCCAATTCGTTGGAGCCTTCTTTAAGATCGTTCGCTCCTCCTCGTGTTATACTAAGGATTACTACTTAGTTTTCCTAACTAAGGTTTACCACTTGGTTTCCTGAATCGTCGTTTTCTTAACTAAGGTTTACCCCTTAGTCCTTTTAACTAAGGTTTACTACTTAGTTCTCTTTCTCGTCAAGTTGGATTGGTTAAGTGTCATTAGTCGATACAAGTTAACTTAACCTATTCATTTGTCATATTAAATTGGTTAAGTGTAACCAGTAATTCACGTTGACTTAACCCTACCAGCATCAAGTTATATTGGTTAAGTATTTACTTAACCCTACCCATTCATCTTGTATTGGTTAAGTGTTCCTTTTTAACTTAACCTTGCCTATCTGTTTTAACTAACATGTTATAACGGTTAAGTGTTCCCTTAGTTAACTTAACCCTAACATTGGTTTGATTAACATGTTCTAATGGTTAAGTATTGTCCCTTCATGTTTTTAACTTAACCCTATTCATTTATCACACTCTGATGGTTAAGTGTTCAAGCTTACTTAACCTTACGGTTTAGTCCAGCTAACATATTAAATTGGCTAAGTGTATTAAATTTACTTAACCCTAACCTCTAGTCTAGTTAGCATGTTAAATTGGCTAAGTGTATTAACTTTACTTATCCACAACCTCTAGTCTAGTTAACATGTTAAATTGGCTAAGTGTATTGAATTTACTTAACCCCCACTTTCTAGTCTGGTTAACATATTAAATTGGCTAAGTGTTTTTCTTAGTTACTTAACCCCTACAAATCTTGTCTTGTTACCATGTTAAGTTGGTTAAGTGTTCTAGTTAACTTAACCCTATCGTTCTAACTTAACTGTGTTAAGTTGGTTAAGTGTTCTTATGGACTTAACCCTCCCATTCTAGCTTAACTTTAATTGTCTTATTAAAGCACTAGCCACTCACATTAGACAGGTATTGTTGTGGCTGCCGGTATGCCGGTTGGTTCCGGGCAGTCTTACGCCACAACTCAGTCTAACCTCGGGCCTTCATCGGGCTCAATGCCTTAACCTCCCACATTGGATAGGTATTGTTGTGATCACTGGACAGCCGGACGGGTCCGGGCAGGTTTACATCACAACTCAATCCAACCTTGGGTTAAGCATGTTCGTATTATCTAAATTTACTTTTCTCATTTAGGATAAATTCTATAAGTAAATTTTCCCTAATTTACTTATTCCATTATTACTCTTTTAATGTACATTGTCAACATTTATTATATGGCCCATTTTCCCTATATATCATATTTATAGTTTTTGGTATGTAAATTATACCAAATTAAGTGTCACTAACGATGATTATTCTAAACATGACAATTACTCACAATTATGACTAAATTCAAAATATGTGCTAATATACTTATTATACCAAATTAACTTTAATTGACCCAATTCTGATTTAACATCCTAATTTACAGTTTATGGCAATACTAGAATTATTATTCTAGTTTACCGTTTACGCCTAAAACTTAGCTTACTTGCCAATACTAAATTTAATATGTCAAATTACATATTCCATAATTCATGTCAAATTTTCAAATTTGCGTTCTAATAAACATGCCATAATACATGTTCTAAATTATGTCAATCATAATTATGTTCATGTTCCACATTATGCCAATTTCCAAGTTTACAACCATGTTTAAGTCAAATTTATGATTTGCCCAATTCGTATTCCCATCGTTCGTGTAATCGTGATTTCATCCTAAATTATAGATAAATCTAGATTCGTGGATAAAAAGGGAATAAACCAAAATGCCATGAAAAGATAGACATAATGACTGGCAGAAGATGATAATTCACTAATCACAGATCTAACAAATTACACTGAATAAATTGATTAAAGCATCGAAGGCCTATAGATCTGATAATATTATGACATAAAAAGGGTTGAACAAATAACATAGGTTCAAGTATATGGGTAGATCTAACTTAATAGATAAATTCCCATAATCAAGATCCAAGGATAATTAAGAATAAACTGAATAGATAATCAAGTTTAGATCCAATCTCACAGTCATAATCCTATGCAATAATATCATGTTCATGAATCATAGGTAATTATCCACTATTGTCCTTGTCATAGTCATAGGCATTGGTTTATGCTCCTAGTCAAAGGCTTATGTTCATAGTCAAAGGCTTATAGTTTCAAAGGCCACAGTTCCATAGTCATAATCTTAAGCATTAGCAATTTAGTCACAATGTGTTCTAGGCCATAACCAAGAATCAGATCCAAAGTCATAAACAAGCACAGATTAAATGAAATGATAAGGCATATTTCTTATATTCTTTTAATTTCATGTCACAAATAGAAAAGGCGTTCAAATCTAAAAAGCAACCGACTTACATTGATTGGATCTAGAAAAGAATATAAAGATAGCGTTGCTTGAAGCCGTTGAATCTTTACTTGAATCCTAACTTGTTTTGAATCTTCTTTTGAAAGATTTGAGCAGCATATCCTCGTCTTGATTTATATTTTATTTTAATCTATTTATTTAGATTTAGAGGAAGAAGAAGAAGCCATGTCCATCAAGAATTTGTGCAGCATAAGGTTAGAGAAGAATGGTGCAAAGAGGAGACTAGGGGACTGTTTATATAGGATTGTAAGTTAATTTGAGCCGTCGATGAAGCCAAGGTTAATCAAAGCCATCCGTTCTAAAGAGAAGCCAATTATGTTCACAATTACTTTCTTAATGTACATTATTAACATTTATTATTAAATTTGTATGCACATTAGATACATCCCCCCTTTACACATTTATTATTAAATTTGTATGCACATTAGATACATCTCCCCTTTACACATTTATTATATTAAGCATTGGTTATTCTTAATTTAGTAACTTTAGTGTTAACAGAAATACGGGGTGTTACATTCTCCCCTCCTTAAAGGATTTCGACCCCGAAATCTTCAAGTCAAGAAGAATGTAAATCCTACCATCCAATCATCCATCTACTCAACCATCAAACACAGGCATCCATTGTCCTTAAATACTTCTAATGCTTGTATGTTTATATGCATAGTGTGTGTGTACATGTCTTTATCTAATGCAAAATCAGGCGGTCTACTGATTCAGTTGACCTCCTTAATGCAAATCATGTCAGTGCCATGCGTCCAATATGTATGCAAATCCTAATGATACATATTATTTCTATATGATTGCACAATCATTCACTCAAATGCGACATCCATATGATAACACATTAAGTTCAATTCATAAACAAATACATATATGTAAATGAAATATGAAGGCGTCTGAGCTGATCTAGTGCCTAATACGTGTGTATATGCATTCACGAGCAACCACTAGCAACCATTCGCAACCATCAACCATAACATGTTTCAAATACATGTTTACATCCATAAGGGTTTCTACCTAAGGATCGATGATACGTCCTAGAGGATATACCTTAAAAGCTAGAAATTAGTATGCATATAATTCCTAAAAAAAAGGAATCAAGGATGTACCCTTAAGAAAAAGGGTATGAGGCGCGTATGCCTTATCTTCAATCTCCCATATCACGTCTTCTTGAGCTTTACTCAACTGTACCTTAACAGATTCAACTTCACGATTGCGAAGTTTCTTGACCTCCATTTCCAAAATAAACAAATGTCAACCATGATACTGAGTGTATATACTAGGATGATCAGAGGTCTCTCCTCTTAGCTTATCCATCATGCCATAACTATGAGGGTCAAAAGGTCACTACGTACTTTTTACCTCTCTTAAGGTTAGTCCTTCTCTATATAGAGCAGCTGCCACAACTATTCATCTCTCAAGCAAACCATCCTAGTCGAACTCGACATCCCTCAAGTACAAGCCCCAAAGGCCTAAACCAATATCAGACAAGCACCCGAGGAATGTCTCCCTCGAATTTGGACGATCTACGTGAGATGATCTAAGCAAAAACAACTAAACACTTGAGCACTAGTTGGGATCTTTTACTATACAAGTACTAAGGTGCAGAGACTCAACTATGGAAGAAAATATGAACAAATGCGAAGTGCTAAAACCAAAAGAAAGAGTACAAACAGAAAAGCTAGACTCTTCCAACAGAACTTTACTACCTTTCTCCTAGGTACGTTTAGTGGTGAAAGCATGTACTTGCCCTTCTGAAAATCTTGTCCTTTGTTCTTAATTATATGCCCTATTCTGCCATAGTAAAGATACTTCCTCTTGTCTTAGGTTTTATAATCCCTTCCTCCTTCGTGAGCCAAGTCTACATCCATGAATTCCTCATCCTTGGGTTGTGCTCCTTAGCCAAACTTCTCATCCTCTTTCGTGTGTAATCATGTTGACAAATCTCTCGAAAGCTGCCTCCATCGTACAGAAAACCCTACAAAGCTTGAAAGAAAACTAGCCGCAGGTGAAACTACTACGGTTATAGATGGAAGTCGGGTACTACTTCGTCCTTCGATGAGGTTACCTCCCAGAAAGCCAGGAGCCCCAGAGACTCAAGAAAGAAGGGGATAAGAATTCAAACAGAGAATCAGAAGATAGTGCATATGGCTTTTGGGGAATATGCCTTTAAAACAAAACTTTTATTTTGAAAATGCTTCTTTTAAAACTATTTGAAAATAATAATTTTTTTTCAAATCTTTTAGCTGATCCGGTAACCTTCAGCTCTGATACAAAGTGTAACACCCCACATCCTTTAGCGTCACTCACAAAGGGAATGCACTAAGTTCTGTGGAGCATTTAGGGTAAAAGATGCAGATAAATTACAAGACAGACAAAATTAAAACAGCGGAAAATAAAACTTTACTTTATTGAAAAAATAGTTTGTACAACAATTGTTTTTCAAAATCAGAGTATCATCTGTCTTACAAAATAAAGAAGCATAAAATAACATTTATATTCCCTAATGTAGCATAAGCCAGCCATAACAGCAGAAAAAGAGAGTCCAAAGCACTTTGTCAAAGAATCTTCGAGCTTGGGAAGAGTGACGGTCCAATCTAACCTGAGCTATACTATCCCCTCCTTAACTACCTGGGGAGGGGGGGGGGCAACGGAAGAAAAGAAGACGAAAGAAAACTGGGTCAGACATAAAGTCTGGTAAGTTCAGTTACTTCTAGCATGTGAACAAGGAAAAACAAAACGACATGAATTAACTGAATACAAGACAATACCATGATGATAGGGCCAACAAGATAGGATAAGATTAACACAAGATATGCTAAGACAAGATAAACTGGATATGCTTTAATACTTTCTCCGCTTCGCTATTAACCTGTTATTATGGTTTCTATGTCTCTGCACCACCTATCTAGTGTCCCAACTAGTAATCTGTCTAAAATGATAACGCGATCCCAATCCCAGAAATTGTGGTTGCCTTTAGGCGTACATTTATTATTTATTACCTAGATCTAATCTAGGGTTTTATATCAAAGTACTTCCTAGATTCCACTCGGGTTTACGCGGCTTATCTAATACTTCACAGATTCAGGGTTTATGCCACCTAGGTCCAACTAGGGATTACGCTACCTGTCAAACGATGCCCCTAGTCTAGGACACACTACCTAGAGCGGTATATGTTTCTAGACTTTCCCCACGTATGTGTCGAGAATCGTTGTCGTTGTCTAGATGCACATGTCCTCTATTTGTGCGACCCGAGTCCCGTGGCAGGGCAAATCAAGAAACACGGAACTCGGTCGGGAGCTTTAAGTTATCTGCCGATGCAGATGCTAAGGTCTGTTTTTTTTTCCAGTGGCTATGGTCCCACTTGACCCCTCCCTCAACTATTGAAAAGCACACCTTGAAAAATGAGAACTATACGCAGGCCCCCCATGCCCCACTAACCTATGGCCATCCGCAACCATAACTAGATAGCAAGTAAATGGTCTTTTGGAGTTCTCCGCCTTTCCGTATCTCGATTGACTCAAGATGGTAGGTAGACGACAGGTCGCTATCACAGGGCCATTTGTCCCGCCGAATCACGCTGGTCCATCCTAGTCTTTAGGTTGCCTTATATTGCAACCAAGGCATACCCTTGGTTCTCCTAACGCAGACCTTAACATCTGTGAGCCCAGGAGGATCGTCTTCCACCTCACAGAGGGATACCAAGAGTACCCTCACGTCCCCTCGAAGCCTCGGGCTTCGTAACCCAATTCGTTGGAGCCTTCCTTAAGATCGTTCGCTCCTCCTCGTGTTATACTAAGGATTACTACTTAGTTTTCCTAACTAAGGTTTACCACTTGGTTTCCTGAATCGCCGTTTTCTTAACTAAGGTTTACCACTTAGTCCTTTTAACTAAGGTTTACTTCTTAGTTCTCTTTCTCGTCAAGTCGGATTGGTTAAGTGTCATTAGTCGATGCAAGCTAACTTAACCTATTCATTTGTCATGTTAAACTGGTTAAGTGTTACCAGTAATTCACGTTGACTTAACCCTACCAGCATCAAGTTATATTGGTTAAGTATTTACTTAACCCTACCCATTCATCTTGTATTGGTTAAGTGTTCCTTTTTAACTTAACCTTGCCTATCTGTTTTAACTAACATGTTATAACGGTTAAGTGTTCCCTTAGTTAACTTAACCCTAACATTGGTTTGATTAACATGTTCTAATGGTTAAGTATTGTCCCTTCATGTTTTTAACTTAACCCTATTCATTTATCACACTCTGGTGGTTAAGTGTTCAAGCTTACTTAACCCTACGGTCTAGTCCAGCTAACATATTAAATTGGCTAAGTGTATTAAATGTACTTAACCCCAACCTCTAGTCTAGTTAGCATGTTAAATTGACTAAGTGTATTAACTTTACTTATCCCCAACCTCTAGTCTAGTTAACATGTTAAATTGGCTAAATGTATTGAATTTACTTAACCCCCACTTTCTAGTCTGGTTAACATATTAAATTGGCTGAGTGTTTTTCTTAGTTACTTAACCCCTACAAATCTTGTCTTGTTACCATGTTAAGTTGGTTAAGTGTTCAAGTTAACCTAACCCTATCGTTCTAACTTAACTGTGTTAAGTTGGTTAAGTGTTCTTATGGACTTAACCCTCCCATTCTAGCTTAACTTTAATTGTCTTATTAAAGCACCAGCCACTCACATTAGACATGTATTGTTGTGGCTGCCGGTATGCCGGTTGGTTCTGGGCAGTCTTACGCCACAACTCAATCTAACCTCGGGCCTTTATCGGGCTTAATGCCTTAACCTCCCACATTGGATAGGTATTGTTGTGATCAGTGGACAGCCGGGCGGGTCCGGGCAGGTTTACATCACAACTTAATCCAACCTCTGGTTAAGAATGTTCGTATTGTCTAAATTTACTTTTCTTATTTAGGATAAATTCTATAAGTAAATTTTCCCTAATTTACTTATTCCATTATTACTCTTTTAATGTACATTGTCAACATTTATTATTATGGTCCATTTTCCCTATATATTATATTTATAGTTTTTGGTATGTAAATTATACCAAATTAAGTGTCACTAACCATGATTATTCTAAACATGACAATTACTCACAATTATGACTAAATTCAAAATTTGTGCTAATATACTTATTATACCAAATTAACTTTAATTGACCCAATTCTGATTTAACATCCTAATTTACAGTTTATGGCAAGACTGGAATTATTATTCTAGTTTACCGTTTACGCCTAAAACTTAGCTTACTTGCCAATACTAAATTTAATATGTCAAATTACATATTCCATAATTCATGTCAAATTTTCAAATTTGCGTTTTAATAAACATGCCATAATACATGTTCTAAGTTATGTCAATCATAATTATGTTCATGTTCCACATTATGCCAATTTCCAAGTTTACAACCATGTTTAAGTCAAATTTATGATTTGCCCAAATCGTATTCCCATCGTTCGTGTAATCGTGATTTCATCCTAGATTATAGATAAATCTAGATTCGTGGATAAAAAGGGAGTGAACCAAAATGCCATGAAAAGATAGACATAATGACTGGCAGAAGATGATAATTCACTAATCACAGATCTAAAAAATTACACTGAATAAATTGATTAAAGCATCGAAGGCCTATAGATCTGATAATATTATGACATAAAAAGTGTTGAACAAATAACATAGGTTCAAGTATATGGGTAGATCTAACTTAATAGATAAATTCCCATAATCAAGATCCAAGGATAATTAAGAATAAACTGAATAGATAATCAAGTTTAGATCCAATCTCACAGTCATAATCCTAGGCAATAATATCATGTTCATGAATCATAGGTAATTATCCACTATTGTCCTTGTCATAGTCATAGGCATTGGTTTATGCTCCTAGTCAAAGGCTTATGTTCATAGTCAAAGGCTTATGTTCATAGTCAAAGGCTTATGGTTTCAAATGCCACAGTTCCATAGTTATAATCTTAAGCATTGGCAATTTAGTCACAATGTGTTCTAGGCCATAACCAAGAATCAGATCCAAAGTCATAAACAAGCACAGATTAAATGAAATGATAAGGCATATTTCTTATATTCTTTTAATTTCATGTCACAAATAGAAAAGGCGTTCAAATCTAAAAAGTAACCGACTTACATTGATTGGATCTAGAAAAGAATAGAAAGATAGCGTTGCTTGAAGCCGTTGAATCTTTACTTGAATCCTAACTTGTTTTGAATCTTCTTTTGAAAGACTTGAGCAGCATATAAGCTTTTATTTTTACTTTTTGCATTATGTGATTGATTCTGTGTTTGTTGATATTTGATCTGCATACTGTGTTGTTTAATCCAAAAGGATTCCAAGAAAATTAGGAAATTCCATAAAACACTACTCACCCCTTCTAGTATTTATCTTGCCTTGAGATCTTTAATCTGCATCTCTAACAATTGGTATCGGAGCATTAGTTTTCAAAGTTTCATAATCCGAATTTTGAAAAAGTTTAAATGAAAATTTTTGAGGTTTTTCATAACACTAGTTCAAAAGTATGCATATCATCATTGTTTTATAAGTCTGCATTTAATTATTGTGAAAAGTAAAGTTGTCTACCAAATCGCTGTATTATACAGGAACATAGGTGCTACATGGCTGTTGATGATTAAACTTGATAGACGATTAGTGCAAATTAAAAGAGATAAATGGATACTAAATGTTACAACCCAGAATTTTGGAACCAATTTAAAATTTTATTTTAGAAATTTTAATGGATTTTGAATATTTAAAATAATTTATTTTATATAATTATGACTAAAGATTTATTTAAATCGAAGTTAGAACGAATGTATTTATTTTAATTTTAAAAGGAGTTGAAAATAGCGCGGTAGTTTGAAATTTTGAAATTGAACTTTGACTGAATGTACATGATTCAAAATAAATCGGATTTTGGTGAAACCAAGAATATTAGAATCTGTTTAGGAATATCTTTCCAACGAATCTGAAAAATTGAAATTTCATAGCGGAAATCAAAAGTTATATCTAGTTTAAAATTCAGAATAGTCGCTATAGAATTTATATATATTTTAATATAACAAATAGCCCTGACAAATAGCCATTTTATAAACGACCTCTGTTTTCGATGAAACCACATTTGTTGGACCCGGAATGTCAAATTATTGCTAGATTCCTATTTTCATAATTTTTGAAATTAATATGTGAGTGTGGCAAAAGAAAACGTGTTGTAACAGTTTCACTCAATTTGGATCGACCAGAAAATGGCCATTTTTCAAACGGTCTCCAAATTCGATGAAATTTAGTTTTTTTAGGACCGTATCGTTAAAACATAACTAGAAATAATTTTTTTGGAATTTTTAGAGTCAATATGTGGCCCCGGTAAATTAAAATGTACGATCAAATTAAATAATAAATGATTTATATTTTAAAATAAAGAAAAGTGGGCTGAGATTATTAAATAGGTTGACGAGACCTAGTCCACTGTGTCCAGAAGGGGGGTATTTGGCTGGGAACAACTCTCGTTGGGCTGAATTTGGAACTATTGAGAAATAACGGGTTTATTTGCAAAACTAGGAATTTAATAATATTTTAATTATAAATACCCCAAAGATTAGAGAACCCTAAAATTAATCCTAAGGAACCAGCCATCGTCTCTTCCATGGATGGCCGAAAATGTCACAAAAAATCCATTAATTTCAGCTTTGTTGGAATCGCAGAAACGAGACCTACAACTGGAACTGACTAGATCTAAAACAGAACACGTTGGAAATTCAGACAAAATCAAGGTGAGATTTCTCAAATTTAAAATTTAATATATATATATATATATATTTTGATCGTGATTGTGGTGATAAATATATACATGCTCTATAAAACACATATGTGCGTTGTATAAAATTTAGATAGATTGACTGATTCATGATGGTTGTGATGATCTGTTGAATTATATGTTCCAGTTAAATAGAAATATCATTTTTGTTATAAAATGTTAAATTTGAAAAAAATATCATTTTTTCATAGAATGTTAAGCTAAATATAAAACCTTTTTTTGTTAGTAAATGTTACATTAGTATAAAAAACATTATTTTGTTAGCAAATATTAATTAGTATAAAAAACATTATTTTGTTAGCAAATGTTACATTAGTATAAAAAACATTATTTTGTTAGCAAATATAACATTAGTATAAAAACCTTATTTTGTTAGCAAATGTTACATTAGTACAAAACATTATTTTATTAGTAAATGTTACATTAGAATAAAAACATCATTTTATTAGTATATGTTATGTTAAAATAAAACATGTCATTTTGTTAGTATTTGTTGTGTTAAAATAAAACATGTCATTTTTAGTTAGAAATGTTTTATTAGAATAAAAATGTCTTTTTAGTGAGAAATGTTTATTTAGAAAAAAAAATAACTTTTTTGTTATAAAATGTTGCATTAGAGAAAAATAACATTTTTGTTATAAAATGTTGCATGAGAAATACAATAACATTTTTGTTATGAAATGTTGCATTAGAAATAGAATGTCATTTTTTGTTATAAGATGTTATGTTAGGTAAAAATGTCATTATATTAGTAATGTCATGTTAAAGAAAAATGTCATTTATTAGAAATGTCATGTTAGTTAAAAATATCATTTTCATTAGAAATGTCATGTTAGATTAAAAATAACATTTTGATTAGAAAATGTCTATTAAAACAAAATATTCATTTTTGTTATATAGGAAAGAGTAAAACAAAATGATCATATTTGTGTCAAAACAAATATCATTTTTTTGAATCATATTTATGTCAAAACAAATATCATTTTTGTCAAATATATTTGTGTCAAAACAAAATATCATTTTTGTTAAATTATATTTGTGTCACATAAAAATATCATTTTTATGTTGAACTAGAATTGTCATATAAAAACATTTTTATGTTGAATTAGAATTGTCAACAACATAATAATATCATTTTTATATGTGATGATAAATTAAAATTGTCGATAACATAAAAATATCCTTCATATGTGTTATGTTAACATTGAATTTGTAAACAAATAAAAGTAGTCATTTTATTTTTTATGTTAAGGATAGAAATTTGTGTGCAAATAAATTTACATTTTTATTTGTCACGATAAGGATAGAAATTTGTATACAATTAAAAATGACATTTTTATTTGTTATTTTTAAATAAAACTAACTGTATGCAAATAGAAACATTTCCTTTTATTTGCCATGTTGAGATTAGAAGTATATGCAAATAAAATATCCCTTTTTGTTTATCATTAACGAGCATAGAAAATGTTATGGAAATAAAACATTCTTTTTATTTGTCCTTAGAAACAGAGAGAATGTTATGTTAATTAAAAATATAATTAGGATCATGTTATGTTAATTAAAAGTGTCATTTATTTAGAAAATGACATGTTAGAATAAAATTGTCATTTTAGTTAAAAATATCATTTTATTAGATAATGTCATTTACTTTAATAATAAAAATGTCATTTATGTTAGAGTATAAAAATGTCATTTATTTAGAATAATGTTTGTGAAATAAAAATGTTACCTTTTTCATGTTACACAAGAATAAAAATAATTGCTTGTTAGAGCATATGTTCTGTTGAAATTAAATTATAAATAATAGTGAAAATTGGTTAAACAGAAATTAATTCAAACTGAATTATAATTGGTTAAATCCATTAACCAATGATTGATTTATATAAATTGTTGTTGTTCGGAAACCCAACACGAGTATTGGGATGATATTTGACATACACTAGTCCCAATATTTAATTAGTTGTCAATCGATGCATTGACAGTCTGTGATGAGCGTTATTCTTTATTTATTTTAATGCTCACACCGTTGTAAATTTCACTTTGCATGTGAATGGATTGTTTAATGATTATTTATCGTTATTGTTATATACATGCGATGTATGAAATCCATATAACTGAATTTATATGGTGATTGATTGAGCCTCATTCCGATTTAGAATATCTTTTATATAAGAATATTTTAAATAAAGAACATTTCTATATAAAGAATATTTCAAAGTAAAGAATCTTTTAAATAAAGAATATTCTAAAACAAAGAATATTTTAAAATAAATTTAATAAAGAATAAAATTGTGATTTTTATGTCCATTTTTGGATGAACATGAAAATATATAAATGAAGCCAGGTTAAGTACATAAACGCCATTTTTAACCCGAACGGATTTATCGATCGATTTATTTCATTTTATAATGAATATTAAAAAGTAGTGATTTCAAAATCTAGTATTTTGAAAATATAAATATTTTAATATAATAAAAATATAGAATATTCAATTTTTCTTTAACATTTAAAATGAAATTAAAAATCATTTTAAGATGAATTTATAAATATTTTATAAAATACGTTTTATATAGAAATCGACGATATATATATTATATATAATGGCCTAAATAGAACGCGCCGCGCAACGACCGTTCGCGAATTTTGTCCATTAACTTCAAATTGTTGTAACGGGAGATACGACCATTGGATTCTCCTAAAACCGGAACCGTTGGGTTCATATCGAAAAGAGCTTTCCAATGAGTATAGGAGTTTTGAAATCTGACGGTTATATTTGGAGTTATGTCCAAATCAATTTTAGAAAAGGTCGTTGTAAGTGCAGTTCGATGACCATTTATGGAAATCGACTGTAAAGGCCTTAATAAAATTATTAAAAATATGGAAACATTATATAAATTCATAATAAATGGTTTAGAAAGATTCTGGATGAAAATTACATTTGTGAAAAGATAAAAATATATTTTCATCGAAATGAACTACTTATTAACTAGAATAATAATCCAATGTTTTTAAAATAAATAAATTGGATTTTGGGTTATCGTGAATGGTGTCTTAAATAACACTATTCTTAAAACCCCATGTGAAAAGAATAAATCATTTAATTAAGATTATTAGAGTTTCCAATTATATTTAGCAATTTTAATAAAAAGGAATGTGAATTGGGTTTATGGTGAACTATGTTTTTAATGACATTTGTTCTTTAACCCAATTAACAACGAAAATATAATTTGGAATTTATAAATCTTTTATTTATATTTAATGGAAATTTTCCAAAATAAAGTTTTCCAAATTAATATATTAAATTGGAATTGAATGGAATTCGATTTAACAATAATCGAGATGAGCTTCTGTAAAAGAAGGTCGTTACTATGTATGGAATTCAAAAAGCTTTGTCATTATTCAATTTATATAACTAGTCTGATACGAAAACTTATATTGATTATATATTGATTTGATTTCTATGGAAACTCCATATTAATTGGAAAATGATTTTGGGTTTATCGTGAACTGTGTTTTAAAAGACATTGGTTCTTTAACCCAGTTAAAGGCAAGATTAATTTCTTAAAGTTGAATAATCATAAAGCAATGATTTTTGATATTAAAACCAAATTGGGTTTTAATGAATCTTTAAAAAGAAGATAAAAGAATGAATTTAAGAGAATTTATCTTTGATAAAATCAATGGGAACCTTTCCCTAATAATCTGAATATCTTATTAAAAGAATATTCTGAATTGGAATGAGGCGTTTGATGTGTTTTTATAGCACTTTATTATAGATTATAAAATACGCGAGTTATTCGGGAAGACCGGGTTTAACCCATTCTGAATAATTACTACGACGATTAAAATTCGAAGATGAAGACGGCGGTTGAAGACCGGAGGTCTTCACATCGTTTGGATGACTACCGATGTCTTGATTGGGAGGCATCCCAAGACAAGGTAATAAGTGGTGATCATCCAGACGTACTTGGAGATCGATGGATATGCGAGAACCTCTCTCCTGTATTGGACATATGGGACGAGGAATATGGTGCCTTCGGTTTCGTTCAGATCCAGAACGGACTTGTAAATGGATGGTATGTTTGACGTTGTATTCCTTTATGTTGTATTCATTGATCTCTGCTAAATATATATATGTCTACTGGCGGAGAATTTATTCTCTTGCTTAACACCCTTCTATGAGACGTACGAGCTTAGAGGTTATATATTGGCAGAAATCAATGGTATGGTATGGATTGACAATGTGGCATGCTAAGATGCAAATGATCAAGGCTTTTGTTGAAAAGCAGAGCCTTGTGGTTGATGATCAAAGCACAACCCATTTTAGGCATAACTTTGCATATAACGTGACTTCGCGTGCTTCGCACCCCTATATGAACCAGAAACAAGAGAGTACTGCAGGAAGGACATACGTTTCTTTCTAGCTAGGATGGTGTCATGGTTTTACAAGCCCAGACATTTTTACTTATGTGGATGATGGAATGAGGTGCCTCGGTTTTGAGTCCCTAGTGTCTCTGTATTTATGCCCCATAGGGCGGGGAAACGTATTGTTTAGGCATAACTAATCCACTAACATATTTATGGACCGGCCCTGAAGATCCAAGGTGCAGTTGCAGCTGTATCCTAAGGCACCGGCTAGAGTGTCTCGAATTCGGTAAGGACTATCTTTTTCCTTGGTTCATGATGGAAATCCAACTTCCAATACGACACCATAAGACTTTGATTGTATAACTAGTATGGCGACATAGTATATGGTAGCTATGCCGTCTATGATTGATATATTATGATTGAAATGTTTTTGAAACATATATACACTAATAATAATATCAAATCTGTCTTATCGTATCAAGCATTTTTGACCATTATAAGGTAAAACTCTATCCTCCGGTTTGCGTTGCATTGTGTGATGGGACTTGAGTCTTATAATGGTTTCATTTTTCTAAAATGCATTGCGTTGTTTAACGATTTACTTTATTTGTGCACTAGCAATCCAATGGAGTAAACCCATTCCGCGTTAGCGGCATGGTCCTATGATCAGCCCTATTTTTAGATAAGTTAAGTAAGATTTCTCACACCAGTCTCATGACTGACCCGTAATTTGTTTCACTTTGCAAACTCGGGTGCCCTCTTTTCCACACGGGCAGTCGAGTAGCTTATTTTGCAGATATATTAAGATGGATTCTGGATCGAAGCGTAAAGCTGTGTCCCGAGGATGGTAGTCTTCCGCTGTGTTAGTTTAATTGTTCCGCTGTACATTGTATTTATTGTAAATTAATCTTCCACTGTATTATTTTGATGTACTCTGATATTCTGTACTCTGATGTAACATTATTATAATGTTTATAAAAGTCTTATGTTATTTGTTATGATGTGTTGTAAGCCCAAAGTTAGCATATTCGGGTTTTTGAACGTTCTTAGTCGATTTTGGTAATAACTTGAAAGGATATGTGATTGACATAGGCAATGTCGGTAACTCTAAAACCCCTATTATTTCTGATGTTTTATTGGTTAGGAATTTAAAACATAACTTATTAAGTATTAGTCAATTGTGCGATAGAGGTTATAAAATTAAATTTGAAAAAGACAAGTGCTCTATCGAAGAAAATGATTCAAATATAATTTTGAAGGAATTAGAAAGAAAAATATTTATATCTTAAGTATGAAAATTTCAAATGATAATTTGTGTCTTCTGGCCAATACAAGTGACCTTTGGATTTGGCATAAGTGGTTCAGTCATTTAAATTTCAAACATCTATCTAAAATCTTTAAACTAGATTTAGTTAGAGGATTACCCAAACTGCATTTAAAATTAGGTAATTTATGTGATGCTTTCCGATTAAGGAAATTAAGAGAAAATTTTTTTTAAGTCAAAAGATGAGATTACCGCTTCAAATCCGTTAGAATTACTTCATATGGATTATTTGGTCCATCTCAAACGCAATCAATAAACCATAGTAGATACGTATTCGTAATTATCGATATTTTTCTAGATTTACTTGACATTGTTTCTTAAACATAAATTTGCTAAATGAATTCAAAATTTATTATCTTTGAAAATTAAAACTATAGGTAGTGATCATGGTAGAGAATTTGGAAATGAAAATTTTTGAGAATTTTTGTAATAAAAAGGGAATTAATCATAATTTTTCATTTTCAAGAACTCCACAACAAAAAAGAGTAGTTGAGTGTGAAAATAGGATGATACAAGAGTGTGCAGAACTATGTTATCTGATAGTAGTTTACCAAAGAGTTTTTGGGCTGAAGCAGTTGCTACAGCTTGTTATGTTTTAAACAGAATTTTAATTAGACCATTAACTGACAAAACTCCATATGAACTTTTGTATAAAAAGAAACTGAAGTTATCTTACTTCAGAATTTTCAGGAGTAAATGCTTTATTTAAAATACTAAAGATAATTTAGATAAATTTGATCCTAAATTAGATAAAGGAATGTTTATTGAATATTCAAATAGATGTAAAGCTGATAGACTTTTCAATTTAAAAACTAATACTATTGAAAAAACTTTAAATGTATCTTTTGATGAAAACTATAAAGATTTAAATCAAAATGAAGATGAATATGATAATAATGATGAATCAGATGAAATAAATAATGAGACTAATCAACTAATAAAAGAAGTAGGCTTTTAAGATATCACCACTATGAAAATATACTAGGAGATATTGAATATGTAGTTAGGAGTAGAAATCAATTAAATAATATGAGTAATATAGCATTTATATCAACGATCGACCCCAAAAATCCAAAGGAAGCCTGAACTGATGATTCATGGATACTTCCTATGCAAGAGGAATTGAATCAGTTCAGCAGAAATGATGTATGTTAACTTGTTCCTAGACCACAGGATAAAACTATAAAAGGGACTAAATGGGTATATAAAAATTAAATGAACGAACTTGGTGAGGTCATGAGAAATAAAGCATGATTAGTTGCTCAAGGATATTGTCAAGAAGAAGGAATAAATTATGATGAAATCTTTGCCCCCGTACCAGGATTAAAATCAATTAGAATTCTACTTTCTTTCGTTAATCATAATAATTTCAAATGGATGTAGAAAGTGCTTTTTTAAATGGACTCGTTAAAGAAGATGTTTACGTTGGACAACCCCCGTTATTTAAGTATGAAAATTCCCTAATCATTTTTATAATTAAAGAAAGCCTTATACGGTTTAAAACAAGCTTCTAGAGCCTAGTATGATCGTTTAAGAACTTATTTATTACAATCAAACTTAGAAGTTGGTAAAGTAGAAAATACATTATTTATTATACGAAATGAAAATGATATTCAATTAGTACAATTCTTTGTAGACGATATAATTTTTGGATCAACTAATAATAAAATGAATCAAGAATTGTCAAAAATTATGGCTAAAGAATTTGAAATGAGTCATATGGGAGTACTTACTTTCTTCTTAAGATTACAGATTAGATAATTAAAAAATGGAATATTTATTAATCAAGAAAAATATGCTAGGGATTTAATTAATAAATTCAGTATGACTAGTATTAAAGGAAACCCACCTCCTATGGCAACTAATGAAGCTTTAAGTAAAGATGAATCTTCAAGAGATGTAGATCAAAAAGTTTATAGAGGAATGATATGATTTTACTATATTTAACTACGAGTAGACCAGACATAATGCATAGTGTTTTTCTTTGTACTAGATATCAATCACAACCTAAGGAAGCTCACTTAAAATCTATAAAACATATTCTATATGTCAAACATTCATTAGACTTTTGGATTATTCTATCCTAAGGACGATTCATTCGATTTAATTTCGTATTGCGATGCTGACTATGCTGGTTGTAAATCAGGCCGAGAAAGCACAAGTGGAACTTGTCACTTTTTTGGGTTATTCCTTGGTTTCTGGTTTAGTAAAAAGCAAAATATCGTTTCCTTGTTTACAACTGAAGCAGAATATATATCTGCTGCTTTGGCTTGTTCTCAAGCAATATTATATGCTACAAAATCTAAAAGATTTTGGTTTAAATATAACCAAATCACCAATTTACTACAATAATATGAGTGCTATTAATCTATCTAAAATACACATCATGCTAGAACAAAACATATTGACGTGAGACATAATTTTCTAAGAGATACGTAAATTAAAAAAATTCAGTAGAATTTATTAACACTGAAAATCAAATTACAGGTATATTAACTAAATCTTTAAACGAAGTAACGTTTCCTAAATTAAGAAGAGAACTAGGAATTAGTTCTCTTAATGAAGTAAATAATTAAATAGTTTAGTATAAATATAGTGTAAAATATAAGAAAGCTATTGTTTTTTTTAAATAATGCATACATATGTCGACATAGGAAAAATGGTATGTCAACATATAATAGAAATATTTTAAAAATTAAAATTCCCTCCAAATTTAGTTATTACTCTTATTGAAACTCTTCACTTCGAAAATCCTTCTCTTCTCACTCATTTTCTCTGTAATAAAATTTCTGAAATAGTAAAATAATGGCTTCCACATCAAATAATAACCAAAATAATCCCTTTCGTTTCCTATGCCTACCCAAGGCTCATTTCAACGATCTACGCATGCAAAAGTTATCAAATTAGAGAATTCTATGAAAGATATCCTTCAATTACTCATGGAAATTTAACTTCTTCAACTTCGGATGGCTAAAGATGTAATGCCCCACCTCTATATTCGCGTTAGCCAAGGTCATTGCAAGTAATGATGTCAACTAACCCAAAGAATAAGGTTGTTGAAGAGCGACCATCTGTATATTAGCTTTGAACGAGTGTTAAACCTATCGAATAATGTGGTCTTATTTTTCAATTCTCATGTGGAAACCCGACACGTCTAATTCAAGTTCAAATCCACTACTCAGTGGCTACATATAATTCGAAGGGAATATAAAATACATAACAATATAATCAGAGTCAGACACAGATATTCACATCACTAAGGCGGAAATAGATATGAATATAAAACACAGGTGTAAATACAAAGATAGTGGTCATAGTCGATCCACTAAACAAAAAAAAGAACAGGTACAAGTTCTACCCATTAGAATATGTATACATAGATATCTCATGTACATAAAAGCCAAATTTACATGCAATAATAATGTAGTAGCAAAAAGCCAAAAGTTGGCCCCCGCTAGAAGTCATGAGAAGCACCTGTAATATCTCAATCTGACCCGTGCATTATTTATAAGAAAATAAACAATGAACGGATAAGTTAAGCCGTACTCATCATAATAAACTGAGATAGAATACGAGATATACACGGAAAATGACATATAACAAATAACAACAATGTCCACATCTAAAATGTGAAGGTTCGAATTGTCCATACAATATGTCAAAAAATCTTGATGCTATTAATTATACCTCATCCTAAATCATAAAGCTACTCCTAAGATAAAATGTGGCATATCCCGTCAATATGAAATGATCCAAAGATCCACCGAGACTGAAGTTCCTCGAAGGATGATTCGAAGATCGTTAAGATAATCAAATGAACTGGAGTTCCTCAAGACAATCCAAAAATCATTAATTTAATCAAATGAACCGAAGTTCCACAAGATGATCCGAAAATCATCGATATAATCAGATGAACCAAAGTTCCTCAAGAGGATCCAAAAGTCATCGATATACTCAAATGAACCGAAGTTCCTTAAGATGATCCGAAAATCATCGAAATGACCAGAAGGTCTGAATGATCTGAAGATCCACCGGAACTGAAGTTCCTCAATGGTATGAAGATCATCAGAATGAAGATATGAACCGAAGTTTCTCAAGATGATCTGAAGATCATTAATGATCAAAATTTATCAAGTATAGTGTAAACTATGCCAAGCTAGTAAATATAAGAGTCGAGCTACATGTCCCATAACCGCTCGCTCTACTCGAATATTTACGAACATGTTGTATATTCCACTAGGAATACGAAATGATCATTGCCACGATTATCAATCGAACGAGTCTAAGAATTAACCGTCGAAGCAAATGCAAGGGTTCATAGTCCTTGTTTTTACTAAGACGTTTAATTATGTTTTCTCATACGAACGAGTCAAAAACACATACTAGTAGATTGGAAAACAATTGGGAAAATAAATTTATATAATGAAGTAGGATTAGAAACCATTAGAAAAAGATTTGGTATCTACTAATAATATAAAACCCTTTATATAGTCTCGAAGTGGCAAATCCCGTATAAGAGAGATCGAAATAACGATTGAACTAAGAATTCACGTTTTAATAACGTGAATTAAATCTCATGACTATCGATTATAAACTTGTTTATCATGAAGAAATTGAAAGTCTAGAACAGAAGTTATCGACTTGAAAACAATGATGTAGATTAATGTGAAGTAAGTTGGATCGATGAAATTCGAAATATCTCAAAGAAAAGGCAACATGCATATTGTCCATCAATTCAGCCGTCTAAAATTATATTTCAGACGTCTGAATTGAATTCGCAGAAACCATGTTTCGGCTATGAGTTTCAGACGTACAAATAGAGTAATTCGGTTGTCTAAATCTGTGTTCAGACATCTGAATTACCCATTTAGCTATCTGAATCACAGATGCACAATTTTTATATATATCAACAGCAGGTCAAACGCTGAACTAAAATATTCAGACGTCTGAATTGGGGCCGGGGTACTGGTTTTTCTAGGTCATATATAAAAGAGGGATTTCAAACGAGCGCAGACTAGTGGTGATGGCTTATGACGTTTTCTAGGTGTCTATGAAGCATCCTACACTCGAGGAAACACTAATATCATATGAATCAAACCTATATAAAGATTTATACTAGAATTCATATATAATCGAATTCAAAATTCAAAAAATGGAATGTTCACACAAAACAATTCGAATAACACAATGCATACAACATACGCATGCAAAAGGCACACTAGACAAGCATATAGCTTGAGGCATAGATGTGATCAGTACGCCAATAACCCGCCTCTGCTTGTTAGAAGCAAGGAATCGACCCAGTAGTAAGACAGATAACCTCTCTTCCAATATAGTTTGCTAATCTTCAGTCTAAACATGAATGTACAAATTTCCTAGAAGTTAGGTCATAGGAAATTTCAGAAATAGAAGAGAAAGCAAGTAGGAGAGGATGGAGAAGGAGATGGAGATGCTTACCCAAGTTTCCATACTTGATTTCCTCAAGAATTGAGCTACTAATTATAGTCTTTAGCTTAGGAATTTAAATTTTCCATTCCCTTCCCCCCGTTTTCTATATCTTTGTTGAAGTGTTTGATGAATGAGTAGAAGGGAGCTGTGGGAGGACTCAAGGAAATGGGCTAGGTTAGCCTAACCCTAGCCCAACTCAAAAGTCTCAATTTTCACTAAGTCCTAACACGTCGATGTTTATAGTTTTAAAAGTCGTAAATGACATTTCAAACTCAATGGAAGTGGTTTTGAGTCCAAAGTCATCCATACACAAAAAGTGACTTTTCGGACACACTCAATTAATGATTAACGATGTTATGTTTATATAAAATATTTAAATATGTTACCATAAAATATGTGGGTTGTTACAGACTTCCCCCATAAAGAAATTGCATCCCCGCAAATACTTAAGAAAAAACTCAAAAAGTAACAACCAAGCATCACCAGACCTATAATAATAGATTAACTCAAGAAATTCACTTTCATCTTCCATATTTAGTATATCATTCTTAAACTAAAATTGCTTATGAGTATCTCATAGATTTTAACTTTGAGTTATAAATCACTATATAACTTAAGTCTATACACATATAATATTCAAATAAATGTTATGAACATATGCAAGAAACTAATTTATTCTTCTCATAAGTGGTTTCAACAAATTAGAATTTTTTCTTGCTCAAATTCTAAACGTTCTAAACTTCAATTTCAATATTTATTTAAATTTTAAATCGCAAACTACCGCGCCGTGATTTTTCTGAAAATTTGGCTTAGACACATCTCTAAATTTACAAGATGAAATTCAAATCTTTTTCTTCCATTAGGAAATTATAATCCAATAGGTCCGGATGATTCTTGTTTCCAAGAATTTTGACTTATATTGGATTCTATATGTTCATTTGAACTTAAATTCTCAAAATCATAAACTATCACTATGCGATAAGCTCGTTTTAATCACATTTAATTAATTCGTTTAATATTCAGTAAGTTTATAAATTATAAACCTATTCTCTTATGTTTTCACCTAAAACCAATTAAACATTTTGAATTCAAAATTGAAAATTTCGACTATCCAAAATCATCAAATATTCCCTACCACGTTTTAGCTAGAAAATATTATCACTTTACAATTTGCTAAAAGCATCTTGCTCACAAAATTTTCTTATATTGAAAAGGATGTATATATAACCGTCATATATATCCTATTCACAAAAATAAACGATCCCGTTAGGGAATCAAGATCACGAAATAAAATTCAAGTTATATACCCTAAGTTGGAAATATTGGCATGTTCTCCAATATTCCACCAACAAATAAATTGGAACTTTAAACTTCCAATTAAGACCTAATATCTCAAATTTGAAATATTAGCGCGTCCTCTAATATTTCAAAAACGACTTCTAAGTCATGTGAACATAATAAATGGTAGAAGTTGAATGAATTTCATAAATCTTGAAAACCTTAGTTTTTAAATATGCAAAATATTACCTTCAAGGATGAGGTTAAACCAGTCGGGTTATGACCTCGAAAATCTCTACTTTATTAAGGTTAACAAAATAAATTGGAATATTTGTTAACCCCAAATCACGAAATTCTGGAAATATAGAATCGAAATTCAGAAACAAGAAACAAAGATAGATAAGAAAAATATAGCTTATTAGTTTCCAAAAGAAGATTCAAGATTAAAAAATTCAAATGAAAACTCAAATCATCCAAATTCTGGAAATCACACAAAGAGATCTAAAAGAACATAAAATGGAAAGATGGTCGAACAGTGACAAGTGAGTGCGTACATATTTCATAAATAGTAAAATGATTATAAACGATTAGCAAGGAAAGCGTAATTTACATTAAGATAGTAAATAGGTGAGTTTAGCCAATTGTCCCATAACCACGAACTTAACTCAAGAATTTACGAACAAATTGCAAAATGCACTAAGAATAACGAATGAGTGCACGACTCCACAGATGAACACGTAAGAAATATGTGTCATAATAGCTTATGGAGATACATGTTAGTCCATAAACGGTCAATGCTCAAAGAAAGGGTTTGAACCTCTAGGGAACCCAGAAATGATCAGAAGAAATAAATGGCCTAGTCATACACAAAAATCACCAAATCGATAAATTTTAAACTTGGTGGAGGGATAAGCAATCTTGTCCACCATGAGGTTGCAAATCATCATGCAGAGCTTTTTGTCATTTGACAAGGTATATATGTATAAGAATCAACATTTGCATTGATTTTCTTATTTATTTTTCTAACCCAGGCTTATGCTTTTCTTTTCAAATGAAAGATAATACTTTCATTTCTTTCTGATCAGGATGAATTATCATTCCACATGTGCTATCTAGACTAGTCATTACCATTCTCATAAAACACCAAAACTGTTATGTATATTGCAGCTGGACGAAAAGCAATTACGCCTACTTGAATGAACCACCGATAACTGCAAAAAGGACGGAGGGCTTGGGAAGAAAGCAAGCAACCTCAACATATGTTCCTTAGAAAATTTGTTCTTATTCACCGCTTGTCCCTTACATGCCTACTACTGCTTTTAGGGTTTATTGAGTAATTTAGAATGGTCTTGTTGGTTTCATCACCTGCTCTGGATGCTCCGATCGATTGTGGTTGCATATATATTATGAACGTTGTACATATTAATTAATTAAATCAATGGATGTTATTGAACTTTGGATTAATGTTTTTCTTGTTGAAGTATGCGATACTATATGTTGGATTGAAAAGGATGAAGATAGCTTCGAGTCGTAGGTGACCGTTCGCAAATCGGAGTTCGCACGAGAAATCTTTAAGCTGAGAGGTGCAGGTTTTCAGTGTGCAAGTGTGACAGACATCTATCATAGGGTACGTCAGACATCTGAGTTGTCAGGGTGGAATTTCCCGAGAGTTTTGACAGACGTCATTTATCCCCATGACAGACGTCTGAGAATGGGACAGACATCTGTCATATTGAGGACAAACGTATGAACTGAGTGCTGGAGCCCAAATAATTCCCTGGGAGGGACAAACGGCTGTCACCTCCCACGATAGACATCTGACGAGTGTTTTGGGCTATTTCGGGCTGGAAACTTGACAAATTGATCTGTGAAGACACGGAGGCAATTTGGGTAATTGGCCTATCTTTATATAAGCTATTTTCAGGTGTATTAGTGGGAGAGCTTGGAAACTTGATTTGGGATCAAGGGTTTATTCTCAATGGTGAATTTGGGTTTATAACCTAATTCCAATTCTTCAATTCTATTCTCCACAAACTCTTTTCTATATTGAAATATAGTGATCATTGGATCAATCTCTTGTATTCCTTTCATCGTGGTAATAAAATGCTCTCTCCAAACTTGATGTACATTAACAAGATGTTAGTGGAACCACTATAAATCCTTATGTGATTTATTTTTGCTACTTTTGTCATTAGTTTCTTGCTTGTGATTGAAATTTTGGATTGTTCGTGATTGGTTGATCATTGTTTGGTGACTAGAGTTATTGTTTTGGTTGTTTTTGCAAGTCTAACAACGGTCTAGTCATCCGCTAGCGCATTGTGGTTTAGATATCAGATTTTAGTGGTCTTGAATCGAATTAATCACAATGGTTACAACAGTTGGTATGAGAGTTGTTTGGTGCTTGTTAGGTGTTTGTGTAAATGTCGGAAACGGATAGTAGCTCGGTAAGTCCTTCAAGCGGAAGTCTGAATAGTGTGGCGCCTTATGTATGGGGTTCGTATGTAGCGTCGGGTTCTCAATTGGTTATTGACAAGTAGAATGGTGATAATGACTTTGAGAAGTGGCAATGGAAAATGAAAGCGGTTCTTAGGCAGAATCAGATGTACCGAGTAGTATTTGATACTCACTTATTGCCAAGTGATATCTCGGATGTTGAGAGAGAGGAGATGGAGGAATGGGCTTACACTACTCTTCAACTTGCTATGGAGGAGAATGTGATCTCCGAAGTTAGCGGTGAGACTACCGCTAAAAGTATTTGGGACAAGTTGGAGAAATTTTATATGAAGAAGTCGCTCACTAACCATGTGATCTTGTTGCGAACATTTTTCACCCTCAAGATGAAGGAGGGTAATTCGCTTAAGGCACATTTGAATGCCTTTGATGACTTGCTCATGAAGATGTAGGCCGTTGATTTGAAGATTGAGGAAAAGCAAAAGGCGATGATATTACTGTGTTCATTGCCGGACCGCTATACGGGTTTCTCAAATAGTTTGATCTATGGCCGGGATACCTTGACTCTAGATGATGCCAAGACGGGTCTACTTAGTGAGGGTTAAGAGATCAAATGATGGAGATGAGTGAGGGTAGTAGTGGAGCTAGTAGTGGTCACAGGTTGTATATGGAGAAAGAGAAGAATGTGAAGAAAGGAAACCGGGGGCATTCTAAATCAAGAAAGCCTGGTGGAAGAGGTAAATCAAAAGAGAGAAATGGCAAGTGCTTTATTTGCAAGAAATCGGGACATTGGAAGAATGAATGTCCGAACAAAGATAAGAAGGAAGTAGCGTCTTCATCGGTGGCGGTGGAGAGTGGGGATGGTGAGATAGATGAGAATGTATTGACGACGGTAGCAACGGGTGTTTCGGGTAACAAATGGGTACTCGATTCGGTTGTGTCGTATCATATGACGCCAAATAGAAATTATTTCTCGTCCTTTGAGGTCAAAGAGGGAAATGCAATTGCTATGGAAAATGGTACTATTTGCAAGTCGATGGGTAGTGGCTCCATGCAAATAAGGATGTTTGATGGAGTTGTTCGCACACTTACCAATGTTCGCTATATTCCGAGACTTAAGAAGTTGCTTATATCTTTGGGGCAATTGGTTTCTCTAGGATGCAAGATCACTATCGAGAAGGATTGCATTAGGGTTTCGAAGGGGGCGCTTGTGGTTATAAAGGGTGCTAGGACTCATGGTATATATTTTCTTCAAGGTGTAACCGTAGGAGGTGAGACTTGTGTGGGTGTTGATAGTTCTCGTGACTTGGATGTGACACGGTTGTGGCATTTGAGATTGGGTCATGTCTCGGAGAGGAGTTTGGATATTCTTTGGAAGCGGGAGATGATCGAGGGTGAGAGTTTCAACAAACTAGAGTTTTACGAGGAATGTGTCTTGGAGAAGCAAACAAGGGTATCATTCAATGAAGGCAAGCATGAATCAAAGGAGGTTCTTGAGTATGTTCATTCGGATGTTTGGGGACCGACACCGGTTGCTTCTTTGGGAGGAGCAAGATATTATATTTCTTTCATTGATGATTTGTCTCGAAAGGTATGGGTGTATGTAATGAGGGCCAAGTCGGAGGCATTTGCTAAGTTCAAAGTGTGGAAGGCTCTTGTTGAGAATGAGAGTGGTAAGACTTTGAAGGTGTTAAGGACCGACAATGGCGCCAAATATGTTTCTCGGGAATTCTTGGAGTATTATAAGGATCACGGAATCCAGAGACATTTTACTACACCGGGAGATCCGCAATTTAATGGAGTAGCGGAGAGAATGAACCGAACTCTACTGGAGAAAGCTCGATGCTTGAGATTGACAACGGGTTTGTCTAAGGGATTTTGGGCCGAAGCTTTGTCAACCGCAGTGCATATTGTGAATCAAATTCCTTGCTCGGCTATTAGTAACAAAATTCCGGAGGAAGTGTGGAAAGGGAAGAGTGTTGACTTAAGATATCTTCATGTGTATGGTAGTCCGGTTTATGTGCATGATCCGGGGAATGATAAGCTTAAAGCTAGGGCATTCAAGGGGATCTTACTTGGTTTCACAGACGGCGTGAAAGGCTATTGGCTTTGGAATCTAGAAATGAAGAAGGTTGGAAATTCTCGTGATGTCACTTTTGATGAGTCGGTTTTATTCAAGGAGAATGAGAGCTCATCGGATGTTCCAGATTTGGTTCATGGTGAATCAAAGGAGAAGGAAGTCATTCCCACATTCCGTCCAAGTGGTAGTAGAGTTGAAGATGCTCATGGGGTTGAAGCGGTGGATGAAACATCACATAGTCCACATGGTTCCTCTAGTGATGTTGGTGATGTACATGATACTAGAGAAGTTTCGACTCAAGGTGGAGCCGAAAGGGGTTTCGGTGATAGTATTGCTACTCGGGTTGGTCGACGTGCAATGAGGCCTCCCGAAAGATATGGTGATTGGAACTACCTTAGCTTTAGTGATCATTTGGACTATGCTCTCAATGTAGTCCAAGATGAGTCGATGGACCTTGATGACATCATGGAGTCGAGAGAGAGCTCGAAGTGGATTTGTGCCATGGAGGAAGAGATGCAATCGCTTATGAAGAACCGAACTTGGGAGTTGGTTCCACTTCCTCAAGGAAACCGTGCTATAGGGTGATAATGGATTTGCAAGGTGAAGGATGATGGAAGGTACAAAGAAAGGTTAGTGGCAAAGGGGTTTTCACAAAGGAAAGGAAAGGAGTATGATGAAATTTTTGCACCGGTGGTATGCCATACTTCTATCCGGGTTTTACTAGCAATAGTTGCTATCCATGACTTGGAGTTGGAGCAACTTGATGTGAAAACCACCTTCTTGCATGGAGAGTTGGATAAAGACATCTACATGGAGCAACCGAAAGGGTTTGTTGTAGATGGTAAGTCTAAAATGGTTTGCAAGTCGAAGAAATCACTATATGAGTTAAAGAAATCGTCTAGAAAATGGTACAAGAGATTTGATCATTTCATGCTTGAAAGTGGCTTCCATCGAAGCATCAAGGATGCTTGCATATATTTCAAGAGGTTGGGAAATGATTGTTGGGTGTATTTACTCTTGTATGTAAATGATATTATCATTGCTTCCAAGGATCAAAATGAAATCAACAAGTTGAAGATGCTTTTGAAATTGGAATTCGAAATGGAAGATCTTGGAGAAGCAAGGAAAATCTTGGGCATGGAAATTGGAAAGGACCGAAAGCGTTTTGAGTTAAGATTGACTCAAAAGGAGGACATTAAGAAAGTGCTTTGTCGGTTTAGCATGGAGGATGCAAAGGCGTTAAATACACCTTTACCTTTGCATATGAAGCTTTCAGATAAGGGATCACCTATCGGGGATAAAGATAAGGCTTACATGGCAAAGGTGCTATATGCAAGTGCGGTTGGTAATTTGATGTATGCTATGGTGTATACAAGGCCCGATATTGCAAATGCCGTCGGGGTGGATAGTCGGTATATGGCTAATCTGGGGAAATCGCATTAGGAAGCCGTAAAGGCTATTATGAGATACTTGAAAGGCACAACATCTCACGGACTTGTCTTTGGCGGTAATGATGAGAGTAGTTGCAAGTTGGTTGGTTATTGTCACTTGGACTACGCCGGTGATAGGGATCAGAGGAAATCAACTTACGGGTATGTCTTCCCATGTGGCGGGACAACCATTAGTTGGAGATCAAGATTGCAAACCGTAGTTGCTTTATCCACTACGAAGGCGGAGTTGATTGCCGTGGTGGTAGCGGCCAAGGAGGCACTCTACTTGAAGTGATTGTTATGTGACTTGGGTTTCAAACATCAAAGTGTTGATGTTCGATGTGATAGACAAAGTGCTATCCATTTGGTGGAGAATTTGGCGTTTAGCTCACGGACCAAGCATATTGAGGTGAGGGATTCATTTCTTGTAGCCATGGATGAGGGTAAGCTAGTATACTTTCGGAAAGTGCACACAAAGGATAATGCGGCGGATATGTCTACTAAAGCATTACCGTATGGGAAGTTCGAGCATTACTCGAACTTAATTCGCTTGTTGAGTTGCTAGGTGCCACGCGGTGGCATGGGTCGAGAGAGTGATTTTTGTTTGTTGATGATGGAAAGGAATAGTGGTGAGAGATTGGAAATCTATCTTCATGGTAAGTACTCGTTACACTCCCGAGTACATTGTCTTTTGGTGAGACGATTTTGGTTTGAATGTTTTCAACACTACATTGGCGGGTGGGGGCTTTGCCTGAACTTGTTAGTGTGGTGCAATGGGCGATGGCCATGCCGGAGCTCATTGGGGAAACATTAAAGTTTGCTTGGTTGAAGGTAGGAGGAGATGCTTGGGTGCATTGGAATTTGGAGTTGAGATGGTTATAGTACCGAGATAGAGTGTTGAAGTATGCGATACTATATATTGGATTGAAGAGGATGAAGATAGCTTCGAGTCGGAGGTGACCGTTCGCAACTTGGAGTTCGCACGAGAAAGTTTTAAGCTGAAAGGTGAAGGTTTTCAGTATGCAGGTGCGACAGACATTTATCGTAGGGTATGACAGGCGTCTGTCGTAGGGTACGACAGACGTCTGAGTTGTCAGGGTGGATTTTCCCGAGAGTTCTAACAGACATCTGTCATCCCCACGACAGACGTCTGTCATATTGGGGACAGATGTCTGAGCTGAGTGCTGGAGCCCAAATAATTCCCTGGGAGGGAAAGACGTCTGTCACCTCCCACGATAGACGTCTGACGAGTGTTTTGGGCTATTTCAGGCTGGAAACTTGACAAATTGATTTGTGAAGACACGGGGGCAATTTAGGTAATTGGCCTATCTCTATATAAGCTATTTTCAGGTGTATTACGTGGGAGAGCTTGGAAACTTGATTTGGGATCAAGGGTTTATTCTCAAGGGTGAATTAGGGTTTATAACCTAATTTCAATTCTTCAATTCTATTCTCCTTGAATTCTTTTCTATATTTAAATATAGTGATCATTGGATCAGTCTCTTGTATTCCTTTCATCGTGGTAATAAAATACTCTCTCCAAAGTGGATGTACACTAACAAGATGTTAGTGGAACCACTATAAAATCCTTGTGTGATTTATTTTTGCTACTTTTATCATTAGTTTCTTGCTTGTGATTGAGATTTTGGATTGTTCGTGATTGGTTGATCATTGTTTAGTGGCTAGAGTTATTGTTTTGATTGTTTTTGCAAGTCTAACAACGATCTAGTCTTCCGCTAGCGCATTGTGGTTTAGATATCGGATTTGAGTGGTCTTAAATCAGATTAATCACAACGGTTACAACATTTAGAGACAAAAATGCTACTCTTACTTACAAATTTGAAAGTATATTTTCAAGTGAAGAGTACAAGTGAATCCCCAAACACATCTAAAATCCAAATGAATTTTTCTTTCTTGCAAGTAATTTACAATTTTGAGAGTAAGAGCAACATTGCTCTTTTAAGACAAAATATTATTACCACAATAATATTTAACCATATTTTCTGTATAGTATGTTTAAAAAGATGAAGCATATATCTATTAACATCTCTTAGTTCTCCTCTTATCACTCTGGTATTTAAAAAAAATAAAAAAAGAATATCACCGTACATCTCTATCTTTTTATACTGCATTTTACCAATTTCATCATTTTTTTTCTCACTTTCCTTACAATTAGTTTCTCCTGTTTTCTTATATTCTCTAATTAGTGAATGTTAGAATGAAAATTACTTCTATTTTTGTCAATCTTCAAAACAGTCGAAAAAAAAATCACTCAAAGAAAATATTCGTTTCCTCTTCTAAGCTAAGACTATATAACATTTTGCCTTTCTCAAAATGATTATATAATGTTTGGAGTTTGTGGAATTAAAAAGAATTTTTCTTTGTATTGTGTTGGTTGAACGATATTAGATACAACATACAATTACATAATATTCTCAACTGGTTTGGCAATAATGAAGAATGGAATAAACAATTTGACATATTGAACGGAATATATATGGACAAACTAGGAATTATTACTCCTTTAATTGTGGCTGAGATGAGAAAGGAAAATAAAGGGAGATTTTAAACGGATTGTACAATTTTATTACTTTCCAAGAAAAAGTAATACAATACACTTTGATTGCAGAATTCTCGATAATTACTTTACAATGTTGTGTACAGGCGCGCGCGCATTCACACACACACACATATACATATATATATATATATATATATATAAGTGAACATTATTTTTTGAATTTGTTCAGGCGGGAAACCGACCTGAGTCGTAAAACCCTCTGTTGTAAGTCAGAAAAAAGGAAGCAATGTTGTAAGGAAGCAAAAGAATGTTGTAAGTAAAAAGTGGAGAAAAAGTGACAAAAAAGAAATTCAAGGAGTTCTTCCTCTACAAAAGTTCCTCTTCTAAAATTCTACAAATTGGTATCTGAGCCTTGTTGAAATTATGGCATTTCTATTTTCCTGTCGTTTGTTCTCACAAAAGAAAACTTCGAAAAGTGGAGTAACAAAAAGAAAGAAGAGTTAATCTCCAAAGGGCTACGGGATATCATTGAAAGTGGTTACGAATGGCCAAAAGATAAAAATATGATGGAGAAAGAAAGAAAATAATTTGTAAGTTGGAGACGGAAAGATCTTCAAGCTCGTGCTGTGATGAGCGAGAACGTCAATGAAGAAGCATATCATCGTATTTATGGACAAAGACCTACAAAAGATTCGTGGAAATTATTGAAGGAGGTGTATGCAAATAAGTATGTTGAGATGGCAGAGGTTGAGGAAGACATCAGTGAAAGTGAAAAGTGAAAACAACTCTATGGATGAGCATGATGCTTGCACAACAAGCGGGGAAAGCATAAAAGAGGATATCGTGGAGCTAAAAGAAAAGTTGATATTGGAGCAGAAGCTAAAGAGGCTGAAGAGTGAAAGAGATGCTAGGTTGAGAAGGCGAAAGGTAGAGCTGAAATTAAATCACAGAATGAAGTTGAGCTCAGAGAGAAGAAAAATAATGGGTTGAGAGATGATGGTATAGAGGAAGGAAAAGAAGATGATACTGAAGATGGGGAAGTAAAGGAGAATAAAGACAAGAAAAAAAGGGAAGAAAAGAGGGACAAGAATGTAGAAGATGAAGGCAAAAAGGCAGAGAAGAAAAAACAGAGGGAAAAGAAAGGAAATCAAGAAAAAGAAGAAAATGCAAATGATGATGCAAAGGAGAAGAAAGAAGGGAAAGAAAAGAAGGTTAAGCACATAAAGGATGAACATGAAGAAGTGAAGGATAAGGAAGAAAAGAAGGGTAAAAGTAAAGTAGATGAAAATGAAGAAGGCGATGTTAAGGAGAAGAAAGAGAAGAATATAGCGAAAGACAAGGACAAGCTCAAGCACGAAGGAAAGAGTGAAAAAGAAGAAGTGAAAAAATACAAAGAAGAGAGAGTTAAGGATAAAGAGCGGAAGGACAAAGGTAAGAAGAAAACTAAAGATGCGAAAGAGAAAGAAGGGAAGGATGATGATGATGTGAGCAAAGTAGAGTCACAGATGGAGAAAAACAAAAGAAAATATGCAGAGGATGAAATCAAAGTTAAATGAAATATACAAAGATGCGCCATATATGATAAGAAAGAAAATAAATAATATGAGACAAGGAGAAAAATGGGATGCTGCCAATTTTTTAAAACCAATGTTGGCTTGAGGGAAGCTGAGGTGCATTGGTGCAACCACATTGGAAGAGTACAGGAAGTATGATGCTGCTTTTGAGAGGAGAATTCAGCAGGTGTATGTGGCTGAACCCAGTGTAGCTGACAATGAGACGCGCAAGCATGATGGAGTCTTGGTTGTAAATCCGAAGCCTAATAGAGGAATCACTTCATCTGCAATTGATTTGCTGAAAAAATAGTAGTTTCTTTTATGCATGATTCCTCAAAAACTCCTCACTATCTTTCTGATAATTTCGCGCTTGCTAAGAAGGAGGTGCCTCTGTATACTGATTTGGTCATCGACGTAACCTCCCTAAAAGACTAAAGCATTGCAAGTTTGAAAAAATATTTGTTTAAGGGAGAAATTTGTTGTAATAAACCAAAATAAAATAATTAATTTAAGAGACGTGTCTATTGAAATGAAGGGTCGTGTCTATTGGAACGAAAAGTCGTGTCTATTTAAGTGAAGTGTCATGTCTGTTCAGTGAAAAGTCGTGTCCGTTCAATGAAGGGTCTTGTCTATTCGGTGAAGAGTCATGTTCGTTTAAAGGGTAATGTCTATGTAAACCACTATATATATGGGTGGTCATTTTTCTATAAGTCCAAAAAAGGAAGCAATCAAGTAAGAATGTTGTAAGGAAGCAAAAAAATGTTTTAAGTAAGAAGTGGTGTAACACCCCGTGTTTTCGATAAACCTTAAAGTAACGAATTAAAGAATAATTAATCCTAAATGTGAGAATTAAGGGAAACGGGTTATGCCATTGCGTTCGTCTCAGAATTCTGGTTGAGACAGAGTCCGAGTTTGCGTGAATTGGACTTCATATGAAGAAGTTATGGCCTTCGGAAGTTTCACAAATTCAAAATTCAAATTTAAACACAGAAGAGGGCAGGGCAGGAAAAATTCCTGCCCAGGCCAGGTCGACCCTAGTGTCGACCTACCCTACAGGTCGACCTGGGGGTCGAACTACCCCCCTCCTCGGGCAGATCTGAAAGGATGACGATTTCTGACTCCCTGCTCAGTCATTAGGGCTGAGGTGTTATCCTATCTTGACTAGATGGTGTTGATTACTTCTAGGGTTAATCTGATAGCTCTAAATCAATTGAACCTCTATAAAAGCAACCTAACTCTCAACCCTAAATCACAAAAATTCATACCAAGAGCCGCCATGCCGTCAATGGCGAACCTAGAATAGCCGTCATCTCTTTCAACTCAAGGGCAAGATAGAAGCTACATCAAAATCAAATCTAATCTAATTCAACTAAGAGAATTCAACAATCTACATCAAAGGCAAGCAATTCAGTTTCAGAATACAGATCTCAGAACTCAAGAATTCCTTTTTGGTTGTAAGTGTAGTTATCTTTCAGATGTGAATAAATTAAAGACATGATTTGTAATGAATTATAAAATAGAATTGTACCACACTGTATGTGATGCTGATTCATGTCTATTCATGTCTATTCTATCATGTATGCCTATGAACTATTGTGGTTTATCAAACCTATCATGTTATGTAGAAATTGGTGAATGAATCTATTGATGTTGTATAGGAATTTGGGAATGAGAAACTATCATGTTATATGCAAGTTTGGCGATGCTATCATGTTATGAATACATGCAAGTTTATAGGCTAAAACATGATTAAACCTATATGTTTAGATCTACAGCCTTATACGTTTAGATCCATATGCCTTTATGTTAGATCTATGTTAACTTGATTCAACCCCTATGCAAGTTCACAACTACATGCCAAGTTTAATTTGTATAGTTTTATGAATCCATATGCTTATGATCCATGTTGTGTAGATCTAGTTTGCAAGTTCATAATTAAAAATATATTGTTTTATGCCAAATTCATGTGACACATGTATAGCTAGATCCATATTTTTGTATGATGTTGGAATGTTGCAAGTTCCTCTTTTTCCCCTTTTTGTTTTATAAGTTAGGCTAAAATATCGAGCCTAACATTCTATGAAATTTTGCGAAGTACAATGGGGGTAACGTTGGGGAAAACATGAAATTACATGTAATTGGCATGTTTTGCACATAAACATGATAAGTGGCACGAAAATGGTATAATATATATACCTAAAATTATGAACTTGATTTAGAGAGAAAGTGGGCCATGACAATAAATTGTTGATAATTTACATAAAAGGATAAATATGTAAATATAGTAAAAGACGAATATGCCTAACCCGAGGTTAGATTGAGTTACGGTATAAGACTACCTGGAACCGCCGGCAAATCTTGCAACCGTAACAATATAGATCAAATGTGAGAGGTTAACGCATTGAGCCCAAAAAAACCCCGAGGTTAGACTGAGTTACAGTGTAAAACTGCCCGGAACCGACCGACACATCCAGTGGCCGTAACAATACATGTCTAATGTGAGTGGTTGGTGCTTTAATAAAAGAATTAAAGCTAAGACAGGAATGGTAGGGTTAAATTAATTAAGATAACACTTAATTAATACACCATGTTAATTAGACAAGTGGGTGAGGTTAAGTAAATTTAGAACACTTAACCATTATAACATGTTAATTAGACAAGTGGGTGAGGTTAAGTAAATTTAGAACACTTAACCATTATAACATGTTAATTAGATGAGTGGGTGAGGTTAAGTAAATTTAGAACACTTAACCATTATAACATGTTAATTAGACAAGTGGGTGAGGTTAAGTAAATTTAGAACACTTAACCATTATAACATGTTAATTAGACACGTGGGTGAGGTTAAGTAAATTTAGAACACTTAACCATTATAACATGTTAATTAGATAAGTGGGTGAGGTTAAGTAAATTTAGAACACTTAACCATTATAACATGTTAATTAGACAAGTGGGTGAGGTTAAGTAAATTTTAGAACACTTAACCGTTATAACATGTTAATTAGACAAGTGGGTGAGGTTAAGTAAATTTAGAACACTTAACCATTATAACATGTTAATTAGACAAGTGGGTGAGGTTAAGTAAATTTAGAACACTTAACCGTTATAACATGTTAATTAGACAAGTGGGAGAGGTTAAGTAAATTTAGAAACACTTAACCAATATAACAAGATGAATGACTAGGGTTAAGTTAATAGGAAACACTTAACCAGTATAGCATGATGAATGGGTAGGGTTAAGTAATAAGAAAACTTAACCAATATAACTTGATTTATGGAAATGTTAAGTTAAAATAAGAGGGCAACACTTAACCAATATAACTTAATTTGTAGTAGGGTTAAGTTAACACAAGAAGGCAACACTTTACCAAAGTAACATGACACGTAAGTGGATTAAGTTAACTTGAATTGATTGATGACACTTAACCAATACAATAGGATGAATACGTGGGGTTAAGTTAACACTTGACCAATATAACTTGATGAACGAACGGGGTTAAGTTAATAGGAAACACTTAACCGATCCAACATGATAAGTAAGGAGGTTCAAGTTAATAAGAAACGCTTAACCAACATGACATGATGAATGAGTGGGTTAAGTTAACATGAACAGACAACACTTAACCAATATGACGTAACAGTGGAAGGGTTAAGTACATGTCGGGTTGGTGGGTAATATTAGTAAATATAGGCCCACAAACTTAACCGTTAAGTAAACATGCTAGAATCGGTGGGAGGGTTAAGTACATCTCGTGTAGGTGGGTAATATTTGTATATATAGTCCCACAAACTTAACCAATAAGAAACCCTAGTAACGGGGACCCATTTCAGTAGTAACCCACATAGATGTATCATGGTACCCTAAAACTAGGCAGGGTGGGGCACGATTACTGGGCTGATTGTAAGCGGTCAAAGCAGCGGCAGGGGGTATGTCAGTGTAGGTTCCAACGGTTTATGGGCGTGCACGTACTCTGGAGTGGGAAAAAGCAGGCACTGGGTACCAGTAATTATACACTGTGCATCTTGAATCGTGTCGGGTCACAATCATAAGGATTGATACACCTTATGGTGGGACCAGCACAGGGTATCTACACGCAAGAGAGGGCCGATTGACACAGGCACATGGAACATGAATACAAGTAGGGAGTCGATCGATAGGGTAGTAAGGGTACATCTAACATGTTCATGGCAATTAGACTGGTTGAGGTGGAATCCTCACGATAGATGTACACCTGAAGGCTACCACAATTACGGGGATTGAGATCACGTTGTAATATTACTATTTTATACATATTACTAGTTGGGACACTAGTTAGGCGGTGCAAAGATATAGAAATCAGATAAATATAGTAGTAGCGAAGCAGAGAAAAAGTAGGAGCGCATTCAGTTCACCTTGCACTTATCTTGTCTTTAGTTACCTTGTTTTTATGGTATTGTCATATTTTTAGTTTATTCATGTCATGATCCTTTATCTTGTTTGCATGTTGAAAGATAACTGGACTCACCAGACTTATGTCTGACCTAGTTTGTTTTTCACCTCTTTTCTTCCATCCCCCTCCCCCCCAGGTAGTCAGGGAGGGAATAGCTCAGCTTAGCCTAGACCACTTCTCTTTCCGAGCTTAAAGATTAGTTGGTGTATTACTCTGAATTCTCTTTCCCACTGCTATGGTTGGCTTATGCTTTATTGGGGAATATCATTGTTGTTTTGTGCTTCTTTTACACTTGGAAGTGATTAAATCAAGACAGAAGTTCTATGTATTACTTTTAAGTATGATTTGAGAAAATTATTGTAAAAGCTTGACTGATTTAAGTTGTTAATAAAATGACTTTATTTTCTGCTGCTTTATTTGTCTGTCTTGTAATTTATCTGCATCTTTTACCTAAAATGCTCCACCAAAGTTAAGGCATTCCATTTGTGAGTGACCTTAACGGAGGTGAGATGTTTCAGGTGGAGAAAAAGTGACAAAAAAGAAATTCAAGGAGTTCTTCCTCTATAAAAGTTCCTCTTCTATAATTCTATACCATCCCTAGTGCACCTAGCCTGGTTCGCGTATAAGTGAACATAGAACAAGCCCATTCGTGCATACGGGCTTTAGCTCAGTAACAAATAGAATAAACGTAAGGAGGGTTTTACACGGTGTTAATAGTCGTTCATTTTATTACCCCCTTCGATTAGATGTAGGGTTTCCTCCATCTTCTTTCTCTCCACCTCCATCGATTACTCTTAGATCTGCTCTCAATCGCTTAAAATTTGCCGCTGAGAGAGGCTTTTTCATCATGTCAGTTCACTGGTATTATGCAGGGATGTGATTTACTTCGAACTGCCTATTAGTGGTTTGCTCACGCACAAAATATAGATCAATCTCCATAATTTTTGTGCGTGCTTGCTGCACTGAGTTGGCAGATAACAACGTGATGCTCAGGTTGTCGCACAAAATCACTGGTTTTCTATCGAGCTTGATTCCCAATTCTCGAAACAAGGATTTGATCCACATGAGCTCCGCAACAATGCTTGCGATAGACCTATGCTCTGCCTTTGTGTTGTAGCGAGAAATATTTGGTTGTTTCTTCAAGCACCACGATATCCGGTTCAGACCTATATACACACAGTAGCCTGAAGTAGATCTCCGATCATCTAGTTCGGAGGCCCAGTCCCCCTTAATGTAAGCTTGTATGTTTATTTATTTTTTGCTTCAATCTGTAACCCTAAGTCTTCGGTCCCTTTTAAGTACCTTAAGACGTGTTTCACTGCTTTTCAGTGTTCATATAGTGGATTTAGCATGAACTAACACACCTTGTTGACACTATAGCACAATTAGGGTCACGTATTGCAATGCTCCCACTGTACTCCTATATTGTTTTACATTGTTGATTGCTTCACCTTTGTGCTTAGACCATCGTAAGTCGTTGGTCATGGGTGTGGGTGACAGTTTGGTTTTACCAATGTTAGCAGGAACTAATATTTCTTTAATATTTTTTTTTGAGATAGAAATAACTCTATTTTGGATTTGTGTGCAACTTGTATGCCAAGAAAATAGTTCAAATTTCCCAAGTCTTTGAGAGAAAAGCCTTGGTGTAAATAATCCATGATGCTGTCAATTTCACTTGTGTTGTTGCTAGTTGTAAGTATACCATCCACGTACACTGATATGCAGTGTTAGATACTGAGACATTGATGATGATGGTTTTGATGACAACAACCTTGTTTCTACTTTGTTTCAATTATAATTATTATAAAATATATACTAACACTATTGTCTAGAACATATATATACATGAAATTTATTCAGGTACTTATCACTGAAGACTGTACAGTTCAAAGAATCAAGATTTCAAGTTTCAAGACTCATGAGTACTAAGAAATCAAGAGTTCAAGAATTGAAGTGTAAATGTCAAGATATTCTGTTAAAACTCTGGTTAGCACTGAATTCTCATTTCAAACTAAATTCTGATTTCAAATTCTTTTTCAAATGATTTCAAAAATTATTTAGTTGATTTTAAATCTAGTTTTCAAATGATTTCAAAATTACTTCCTTATTTATAAATATATACTTCTTTAGTTTATAAATATTTTAACTCTTGAAATTTATTTTTAATTCTATTTTCAAATTTATGTTTAATAGATTTTTAATTTAAGTTTTACTTACAAATTTATAACTATTTTTATTATAATTACTTATGTTTTCAAATTCCTTGTTTATATTAAGTTTTAATATATTCATAGTTTTATACCTATACTTTTATATCATTTTATATTTAGTTTCTTAAATGTTTTTATTACATCTTCATACGAGTTTTTAAAATATATTTTACTTTGAATAGAATGCTTTCATACAAAGGAATATAGTTTGTTTTAACTCTGAATTCACCATAATTTATTTAAGCATTATTTACTTTTTTTTAAATTCATTTTTAAATTTTGTACTAGCATATGTCGTGTGACAACCCAAATTCCTAGTACCTTTTGAGCTGAACAAACAACACCAGTCCGTCCCAAATTATACTGGAACCCCAGATGCCAATAGAAAGAATTCTAGAGGATGAGATAAGAAGGAAAGAAATATTAGAATAGAAGAAGAAGAACCAAACACAACACAGAGTCTCACATCGCAGCGGACAAAATATAATGTAGAAATAATTTCTTATTAAGAGCTTGAAATAAAATTTACAATCATCAGAGTACATCACATATCTGGACAGTTATAATAATCTGTCCTCATATACAATCACACAGCGGAATAAATACAAGATATCATATGTCTGAACACCTCCATCTCATCTCTGAACAACATAAGATAACCTGGACCTGTACAACCCGGTCTAACCCGAGCATTTCAAAACACCTGGTCAGTCTGGTGAACCAGAGTGAGAAAAACACACTAAGTTTAATGGGATCATCCAACTTGATTTTAAAGTTCAAAATCTTTTCGAAAGAAAAGGATAATCGTAAGACTGGATCCACACATAAATACAGACGGTTTTTACCTTATAATAACCCAAAAGATTTTGAAATCATATATATCTTCTTATACTATAATAGTGTCTAAATACAAATTAATAGCAATCTAGCGGAGCGCTTGCATTTCACGCTCCGTATATAGTATACAAACAAAACCACGGGCGCTTATTGGAGATTGGATTTCGACTATGACAAGGTATGGGACCACCTGCCGATAATGTATTTCTAGAGGCGAATACACTGGGTTTAACAAGATCGTCTTGCAACCCAGCCACACATGACCGACCACTCATTTCGCTTGAGTGTATCGAATGTATATCACCAATAATTGGGATCAACAACTGTTTCCTGAAAAGGGAAAGCATCGATGGATAAAAGAAGCAAAAGGAATTTCTCTAGCTAGATGATTATACACCCTAATGGGTGCGACCCAGATAGCCATGCTGCCTGCCCGATTTTTGTCATTTCCCGGTTGTGAGGCTTGAGGCTAGGATTTTCCTTTGGAACATCTGGCCATCATTTACTTTGAATGCCAAATTATCAGATCCATCAAATCACTCATTGACATCCATAAATATACTCTAGGTTTTAAAGAAGGGCCATTCTTTGCCACCAACTTGGTATATTTGTAAAAATTAATGTACGTGGTTTTTAGGAAATACTCTGTCGGACATTCATCCATACAAGTGATCCAGGGACAGGATGAACCGAAGGTACTCTCTTACTGCATCCAATATAGGAATCACCCCATGGATCAGCAGCGAGAAGTCCTTGCAATCCGTAGATTCCAACCACGACAGAATCACAGCGTATCTCGGGCCACTAAGCCAGAGATCATAAGTAATCCATCCATTTATGAAGATCTACGGTCTTCATTTTCTTCATCTTGATTTGTATCTGATATCTTCAATATTTCATATTTGCTGGACGGAATGGTTTTCAAATATAAATCCGATCCCCGTCTTTCCGTACCAACAAGCATATGGGCCAGATTTGATAGTCGGTTATTTAACTATCAAATAAACAACCATTTAGTTAAAAATAATTAACGAATAGTTAATTTAAAACTTCTAAAACATTCCTATATTTTAAATATGGTATTCAATTCTCGTTTCAATATATTAACCTTCTCAAAATCATTTCAATCTAATATTTGGAAAAATAATTAATAACAATATCTAATTTCTATTTTACTATTATTTCAAAACATTAATTCGACACCATTTATTATTTATCATCGACTCAACTTGTCATTCATAAAACAATCGTTACGATATCTCCTTTGGTTTCGTTATTTTAACACTATAACCGTCTCTTACCTTTTTAGAATAAACTCATTCTAAATTTCATCTTCTTACTATGGAATTATCGTTATATTTTCATAATCTCCTCTATTTCCCTTTTTCATGGAAATATCATTTCATATTCTCAAGCCATTTTAATTTCCTTTTTATTTTGAAATCCATTATATATATATATATTTCCAAATAACGTAACATTATTATTTCCCAAAATAAATTTCTTTTAACATCTTCCCCATTACAACTAATATCATCCCTCGATAATCCTGAAGTCAATCGAGTTGGGGTATTTTAATTTACCTCTCAGACCTTGATCAACAACGTTCTTATCTTAAGATAGGTATCAGTTGTAATACCAAAACCCATATTCATCCCCAATATCAAACCAAATCCTATTTTGGTTATATTTGATGAGACTTCATCCCTCATTCAATATACGAATTTAGATCGCATCTTATAATTCCAGAATTAAGTAACGTTAATTCAATCTTAACGATTTAGCCTCAAACTCCTTTTATACATTGTTTATAAAACTCAGGTTTAATATAAAATCTCTTTTTATCCCCGTTTTCCTCTCCATTAGCTTAAACGTTAAGTATAACATTCATTTTAAACTATCACATTTGCTAAAAATCGCCTTTTATAACTTTGTTTCAAATCTCAGTTCTAGTATAAACACCCCTTTATGAGCTATTCTCAAAATCCCATTATACTTCAATATCAACTTTGATTACTTTCTTCAGTTAATCTCATTTACAAATTGATCACTTAAATTATTATTCATAAAATTTTTAATTTACACCATCATTAACTATCATAGAAATAGTTAACTTCGTATTTAACTAAATTAAACAGTAATTTCCTTTAAAATCTTATTAAGGTTAAAATAAATATTTGTTAAACTATTTTATTTGATTAATTAAAATAAATGAATCAAATGACTAATTAGTTAACTTCGTCAGTTCAAACAATGATTATCTTATTAATAAACTCCAGTTAGTCATTCTTTTAAACTAATTAATAATATAATTAATTTAAATGTTTTTGTTTAATTGTCTCTTTTAAACAATTAATCTAATTATTAATCATTTCGTTAATCTCTGCTCACCTGGTTATAAATCTCATTACAAGATCATTTAATAACTTCTTAAATAATAACTAATACATATTAATTTCCTTTTATTTAAACCTTTATTCAAATTTATCGATTTCAAATCCATCTTCAGTTATAAATATATTTTATAATTTCATTACCGTCGATTCACCTAACGGTAAACCAATATTTATAAAATGATATATTTTGGGTTCAACTGCTACCAATTACTCAACCAATATTGTCTATTGGTTAAAAAAGAACAACCGTTGGATTCAATAATTAATGATCCAATTCATCATCCAATCATATGGGTTAAACAGTTCATGTAATTGTAATATGAAAATAAACAATAAATTTGAGGAATCCAGTTGGATCCCTCCAATCTGTTTTTCCATACATCCAAATATGTTATTTAAACAATATCATTTATTTTAATAAACAGATATAATATTCAGAAATCAAACAATAACAGCAATCCAAACATTCATCTATAAATTTAACATATTTATATTATCATAAACGTGACCAATGAGGTAAGTTACCTTCATCGGTTACAATCGTTACCAATAACGATTGATTTAAATTAAATCAAACAAACGTTTAATTTAATCGGTTCAGTTACCGCATATATTCAACATCCATCAACCAAATAACAATCATAGCAAATAAATATTCAAACCCAACTTATATAAAATGTAAGTGAGATAAACTGAGTGAGTTGAACTCACCTTGATTTTCCATTTGTCGTCACAACGGTTCGATCCAACTCCGTCCAATTCAGCTTTATAATACCACGTCCGTTGATGCAGTTCCAATGTTGTCTGTTTCCGTTACTATATGACAATTTATTTAAATTTATATGTTACACGTTTATTTAAATAAGTTTATTAGAAGAAAAGTTAATAATAATTAATCTTCTAAATCTGTATTAAATGTTGATATAATCTTCTAACGTTTGAAAGATAAACTAGAGTTGTTTAACAACTTTGGGAATATTACTTCGTTAGCGATTTCAACAGTTATACGGGCAATATATATTAAATATGGTCAGCATGGTAGAACAACCCGGTTATGTTATGTACACATTTTAAAGTAATAGTATCTAATATATTATAGACCATTAGCTCAATCCTAACTAACTTATATACTGCTACTATAGTAATGTAAAATCACTTATTGATTCAATCACCACTATTTGATGAATCACAAGAACCAATTTTGAAATGGAGCCATGTTAATACTATTATATAATTACATATCATAAAACCGGTTAAGTACACATTACTTGCTGCTGTTTACTTTTTCGTTACCTCATTATTATAATGTAGGTTAGGCAATTGTTAAGTAAGATTAGGGACACTAATACTAATTAGGAATTTGAAAATGAATCAGGAAAAATTTAAAATATTTTGATTAGGCACGTGTAAATATAATTGGGAATGGTAAAACATCACTAGCAAAAATAATTATAGTTAGCATATCTTACGATACTGTACATCGTTCCCATCTCACCTGTTGTCTTCGAAGCTGCATGCTCCCCTTCGCCTGCTTCTTACCACCCCTACCCCATGCACTGTTTACTGCAAAACTTTGCACTGTCTCTTCTTCACTACATTAAATCAACTCTGCAGCGCAGCTACGCTTTGTTCCAGCTTCCTGTACATCGCACTCCCACCGTTTTTTCATTCCTTGCTGAAGTCACGATCCCCTCTCACTTGTATGCAAAAACAAACCACACACCATTGCTTGCTGTGTCACCAAATAATGGTCACCACCGTCCATTAATCCCTCCGCCTTCACTGCATACTTCTTCACGTTCCTTCATCAACTGTCCCCTCTCTTTCCATCAATAGTGACTTGCGCCTCTCCTCTCTTTAACGTTCCAACCACCCATGTTGTAGCTTCCCCTTTTACTATTTCTTGGTTCATTCAGAAAAAGGAAAGCTTACAACACCTTCTCCACTTTCTTTCATGGACCAGTTCTCATGTCCTCTTGCTATTACCATTTCTACTCAAACTTTCGGAAATGCTCCATGCAATACCCACTGCACAGTTGTTTTCCTTTCATTATTTGAACCAGATGTCAGCAGAGTGTTCGAACACCATCACCACTTAGTTGCCCACGCAAGCTTCTACTCAGCATTCCTCATCAGTACAACGCTCCACAAACAATCGCGCCACTGTTCTCAGCAGTGTCCATGCCACCTTGCCCGTTACTTCTTCGTACTGCCTCTCTGCACCACTTTAACCCGACATCCCTTGACCTGACCGACTCAGCCCTACGCTCGATCGAATGGAGGCTGCTTTCATAATGGGAAGAGGGTACGTTTGCATCTTTGTATATGAAAATGGTGCTCGACTTCAGTTTGTTTTCAAAGGTTTCATTTTTAAATCTGTAATGGACTGAAAGCTTGTGTTTTATTCAGTGTTTGCGAGAAGGAAGAGATGGCCATAAAAACTAAGGCTAACACACATATATAGGTGGAAATGGTCTGGATATGATCAATGTCTTTCAAGCGGTACAATGTAGATGGCCATAGCCTGTGTATGGTAAAGAGATTGTTTGTAATTCCAACATCAAGTAGGCTGTCCACAGTCACTTTTAACTGTGCGCAAAAATCAGGGTAGCTTGCTGATGTGAAAATAGGTCTGTGTGATTCTGAGAAGGTAGCATGTGCTTGTTCTTCCCAGTGTAGAGTTTTGAAATGGCAAATCGTAACAGAGTACAGTTCTAAAATACAAACACTGTGTTTTGCATGTGGTCATGGCCAGATAAGATTCGAAGAGACTTAACGAGAAGCAGAGTGGAATTTTATTTTCAATACAACTATATGCAAGATTTCTTGATTAAGACTTGCCCCTATGTACCATATACAGGGCATGGGAAGTTCAGCTAGAAAAGAGAAGGCTTATATTTTATTTTTCTTCCATATAGATGGGTGGCATGAGTTGTATGTAGGTCTGCGTGTTCTCAGGGTATAGGGTAGGGAAATGAAATGTGTAGCTGTGTATTGTGTCCTTTATTTCTTAAGCGTGAAGTAAAATTTTGAAACTTTGATACATATATTTTATTATGTTGTTAAAGTATATCGTCAACCGTTGTTTTACTGTGAACCGTTTAATACACAAACCACCACACGTTAACTCCAACAACAAATGAAAATGGATACACTGTCACGTCTAAGTGTTACGGTCCCAATGAAATTAATTTCATTGGAAATGGACTCCGTTTGCACAACGACATTATTTTGATTTATCAGTTCATCCTTAAATTTAGTGCACCGAGAAAACAAGTTCAATTAGCCTTGAACTGGAAATCTAGCAACAACTAACTATACGTACTCCAATAAAATTCGTTTCGTCGGAACCGGAGGTCGTTTGAAAAGAAAATCTTTTTAATGCTTATATAATATATCGAATAATTTACCGTGTGCGAAGCATGGGCCTCATCATAAGGAAGCGACACATTGATTTGAATGTTCTATTTCATGTGATTATTTACTTTCATCGTCAATGGTCATTGGGCGTTTTATATTCGTACCGATATACATGATTTTCAAATCATAAACTATGAAATACAAGTTCGAATTATAATTATATATAAATTATAAGTTTGAACCGTGTTATATAAACGGATTATATATTATTAATCCATCTTTAATTTCAAATCAATATTTAATATAGTAGAATAAATTAAATATTTAACTACCAAAAATGCGGGAATTTCGTCCCTGAAATTAGTAAGTAAGAGAAATGTTCCAATCCCAATTATTTTTAAAATAATTATTTTTAATCAAATGAACCGAAATTCCTCAAGATGATCCGAAAATCATCGATATAATCAAATGAACCAAAGTTCCTCAAGATGATCCAAAAATCATTGATATAGTCAAATGAACCGAAGTTCCTCAAGATGATCAGAAAGTCATTGAAATGACAAGAAGGTCTAAATGATCCGAAGATCCACAAGAGCTGAAGTTCCTCAGGATGATCTGAAGATCATCAGAATGAAGATATGAACCGAAGTTTCTCAAGATGATCTGAAGATCATTAATGATCAAAATTGATCAAGTATAGTGTAAACTATGCCAAGTTAGCAAATATAAGAGTCGAGCTAATGTCCCATAACCGCTTACTCTACTCGAATATTTACGAACATGTTGTGTATTCCACTAGAAATACGAAACGATCATTGCCATGGTTATCAATTGAACGAGTCCAAGAATTAACTGTCGAAGCAAATGCAAGGGTTCATAGTCTTCGTGTTTACTAAGGCGTTTAATTAGTTTTCTCATACGAACGAGAAGAAGGTTTACCATAAACACATACTAGTAGACTAGAAAACAATTGGGAAAATAACTTTATACAATGAAGTAGGATTAGAAACCGTTAGAAACAGATTTGGTATCTACTAATGATATAAAACCCTTTAAATAGTTTCGAAGTGGCAAATCCCGTATAAGAGTGATCAAAATAATGATCGAACTAAGAATTCACGTTTTAATAACGTAAATTAAATCTCATGGCTATCAATTATAAATTCGTTTATCAAGAAGAAATCAAAAGTCTAGAAATGAAGTTATCGACTTGAAAACAATAATGGAAATTAATGCGAAGTAAGCTGGAACGATGAAACTCTAAATATCTCAAAGAAATAGCAAGATGCACATTTTCCATCAATTCAGCCGTCTGAAATTATATTTCAGACATCTAAATTGAATTCACAGAAACCATGTTCCGGCTATGAGTTTCGGACGTACGAATAGAGTAATAATGTTGTCTAAATCTGTGTTCAGACACATAATTACTCATTCAGCTGTCTAAATCACAGATACACAATTTTTATATATATCAACAGCATGTCAAACATCTGAACTACAATATTCAGACATCTAAATTGTGGCTGGGGCACCGGTTTGCCTAGGTCACATATAAATGAGGGTTTCAAACAAGCACAGACTAGTGGTGATGGCATATGAGAAGGAGATGGAGAACTTACCCAAGTTTTGCATACTTGATTTCCTCAAGAATTGAGCTACTAATTGCACTCTAGCTTAAGAATTTTAATTTTCCATTCCCTTTCCCCCGTTTTCTATTTCTTTGTTGAAGTGTTGGATGAATGAGGAGGAGTGGGCTGTGGGAGGACTTAAGGAAATGGGCTAGATTGGCTTAGCCTAGCCCATCACAAAAGTCCTAATTTTCACTAAGTCCAAACATGTTGATATTTATAGTTTTGAAAGTCATAAATGACATTTTAAACTCAATGGAAGTGGTTTTGAATCCAAATTCATCCATACGCAAAAAGTGTCTTTTCGGACACACACTCAATTAATGATTAACGACGTTATGTTTAAATAAAATATTTAAATATATTACAGTAAAATATGTGGGTTGTTAGAGACTTCCCCCATAAAGAAATTGCGTCCCCGCAATTACTTAAGAAAAAACTCAAAAAGTAACAACCAAGCATCACCAAACCTATAATAATAGATTAACTCAAGAAATTCACTTTCATCTTCTATATTTAGTATATCATTCTTATACTAAAATTCTCTTATGTGTATCTCATAGATTTTAACTCTGAGTTATAAATCACTATATAACTTAAGTCTATACGCGTATAATATTCAAATAAATGTCATGAAGTATGCAAGAAACTAATTTATTCTTCTCATAAGAGGTTTCTACAAATTAGAATTTTTCTTGCTTAAATTCTAAACGTTCTAAACCTCAATTTCAATATTTATTTAAATTGCAAACTGCCGCACCGTGATTTTTCTGAAAATTTGGCTTAGACATATTCCATCTTTACAAGATGAAATTAAAATCTTTTTCTTCCATCAGGAAACTATAATCCAATAGGTCCGGATGATTCTTGTTTCCCAGAATTTCGACTTATATTTGATTCTATATATTTATTTAAACTTAATTTCTCAAAATCATGAACTACCACTATGCGATAAGCTCGTTTTAATCAAATTTAATTAATTCGTTTAACATTCAGTAAGTTTATAAATTGTAAACCTATTCTCTTACATTTTCACCATAAACCAATTAAGCATTTTGAATTCAAACTTGGAAATTTTGACTATCCAAAATCATCAAATATTCCCTACCACGTTTTAGCTAGAAAATTTTATCACTTTACAATTTCTTAAAAGCATTCTAGCTCACAAAATTTTCTTATATTGAAAAGGATGTTTATATAATCGTCGTATATATCCTATTCATAAAAATAAGTGATCCTGTAAGGGAAACAAGATCATGAAATAAAATCTGGGTTATATACCCTAAATTGGAAACATTAGCATGTAATATTCCACCAACAAATAAGTTGGAACTTTAAACTTCCATTTAATACCTAATATCTCATATTTGAAATATTAGCACGTCCTCTAATTTTTCATCATAATAAATGGTACAAGTTGAATGAATTCCATAAATCTTGAAAACCTTAGTTTTCAAATACATAAAATATTACCAACAAGGATGAGGTTAAACCAGTCGGGTTATGACCTCGAAAATCTCTACTTTGTTAAGGTTAACAAAATAAATTGGAATATTTGTTAAACCCAAATCACGAAATTCCGGAAATCTAGAATCGAAATTCAGAAAAAAGAAACAAAGATAGATAAGAAAAATATAACTTATTAGTTTCCAAAAGAAGATTCGAGATAAATTCTTTTTTTCAAATGAAAACTCGAATCATCCAAATTCTGGAAATCACACAAAGAGATCTAAAAGAACATAAAATGGAAAGATGGTCGAACAGTGACAAGTGAGTGCATACAAATTTCATAAATAGTAAAGTGATCATAAACGATCAGCAAGGAAAGCGTAATTTACATTAAGATAGTAAATAGGTGAGTTTAGCCAATTGTCCCATAACCACGGACTTACTCAAGAATTTACAAACAAATTGCAAAATGCAATAAGAATAAGAATGAGCACACGACTCCACAGATGAACACATAAGAAATATGTGTCATAATAGCTCATGGAAACACCTGTGTAGTCCATAAATGGTCAATGCTCAAAGAAAGGGTTTGAATCTCCAGGAAACCTAGAAATGGTCAGAAGAAATAAATGGCCGAATCATACACAAAAATTACCAAATCGATAAATTTTAAACTTGGTAGAGAGATAAGCAATCTTGTCCCCCATGAGGTTGCAAATCATCATGCAGGGCTTTTTGCCATTCGACAAGGTGGTCCGACACCAAAAAAGAATCTAACTAAGCATTTAGTCCTACGATGAGGTGGCTTTACACCTCACTAAGCATTTTGTCTTGCCAATGTGGTGGCTTCACACCTCACTATGAGTTTTGTGTCACTGATGTGGTGGCTTCACACCATAATGACAATGATCAACATCGATGTATATAAAGATATACAATACATGAGATCAAACAAAGATGATCAACGAAGATGTATATAAAGATATACAACACACGTTATCTCTCATGGATGCATATAAAGATACATAACACATAAGGTAACCGAAGATGATCAATGAGGATATATATATAAGGATATACAACACACGAGATCTCTTAAGGATGTATATAAAGATACACAACACATGAGGCAATTGAAGATGACAAACGAAGATGTATATAAAGATATACAACACACGAGATCTCTCAAGGATGTATATAAAGATACAAAACACATGGGGGAATCGAAGATGATCAACGAGGATGTATATAAAGATACACAACACACACAATCTCTCAATGACGTATATAAAGATACATAATACATGTGGCAACCAAAGATGATAAACGAGGACGTATATAAAGATATACAACACACGAGATGTTTCAAGAATATATATATATATATAAAGATACACAACACATGAGGTACCCAAAGATGATCAACGAGGATGTAAATAAAGATACAAAACACACGAGATCTCTCAAGTATGTATATAAATATACACAACACATGAGGCAACCGAAGATGATCAACGAGGATGTATATCAAGATTTACAACATACAAGATCTCTTAAGGATGTACATAAAGATATATATAAAACATGAGACAGCTAAATATTTATACATGACTATGAGATTTCATCCAAAATGAAATCAAATCTCAACTGACTAAGTCTAGAAATTAACCGAAGAGGTAAACGCAAGTGCGTCGACCTACCCATTTTTACCAAGACGTTTAATTAAATTACTTATTCAATCGAAAAGGAAGAATAACTTTTTTGAAACAAGTAATACTCCAAAGAAATGAGAATACTCAATCATTACTCAAAGAAAGCTAAAGACGTCTCAATAGCAAAATAAACGGGTAATGAAAACTCAAGGTAAGTATGTAAATTCTTAACTATTGACATCTAAGGACAAAATATCTATATTCCCTCTTGACCAAGATCAAAGAAATCCCAAAAAGGATGGTTACAAAAAATGACAATAACACTAATGATAGGAGGGAATGTACCTTGGTGCAGAAGGATCACTTCTTTCTTTTATTTTGGAGTTCAAGGCATGACGAAATATGATGGTTTGAACTTTTGCAATAGCGAAAAAAGAGGGGATTCAAGCATTCATTAATGAAGTGGTCTTTAGCACCACAATTGAGACACGCCCCTTGACTTAGGGTAGAAGTTTATGTCGTCGAAGTCGTTGCTTGTCTCCTTCTCTTCTTAGCATCTGCGGGGTCACCATCGCTATCTTTATCAGCTTCCTAAAGATGAAGGGCGATATCCATGAGTTCATCAAAAGGCTCGGCTAATTTAAGAAGTAAGAGCTTCTTAGGATTGTTATTGAGTCTATAAATGAAATTTTGGTTGTTTTTCTTCGCAATGCCAATATACTCAAGCCCATACTTTGAGAGATAATCGAACGATTTCACATACTCTACCATATAAGATTCGCCTTGTATAAGGTCTGTAAAATGTCGGGATAATGATACTTTCTCACCCTCGGGTACGAACTTCGCTATATATGAACCTTTCTCAGAATTGCTTCCAAGTTAGATTCACTTCTTGAATTTCAAAAGTCATAAGCTCATACCAATCAAATGCTCGATCCTAGAGCATATTAGAAGCCACTGGACTCGATGCCAGTCCACAAGATTCATGCGGGTAAAGATACGTTATCATGATTGGATCCAATCTTGAACCTCAAAGACACTTTTGGAACCCCAGAAGGACTTTCCACCAAGCTTAGCAAAATCGCCACACAAACTAGCAAATACATATTTGTGATGCATAGACACAGAAGGGTTTTCGACCACTTGGGAATTAGCCACTAAATCAAGAATTTGTTGGGTTGTCATAACCACTTCTTCCATAGGAGGGCCACTAGATAGATCAACATTCATGCGGGTATGCCTGGGTATTCTAGAAAGAAAGAAAGAAAAATGTCATTATCAAAGAATCTGAATTCAATAAACAAGGGATCATAATATAAAATAGGATATGACGGGTCCTAAGACTCGATTTAAATCATAAACGTGATTTCCTTAGAGAGACTTTGGACAATGGTACTCGCTATAAAATATTATATCGTTTTGAACTTGGCTCTAATACCAAGTGTAATTTCCCACCTATATACTCGCGTTAGCCAAGGTCATCACAAGAAATGATGTCAACTAACCCGAATAATGAGGCTGTTGAAGAGTGCAACGAACCAAGATTTTTCAACATTTGAAATTTTAAGATAATTTATTTCAGTGTTGCAAATTTATTTTATGCTTAATATTTGATTTTAAGTTCGAAATCAAGTCTATTTTATTTTGGGTTTTAAAATGAATTTTATAAAGTTAAATTTTCTTTTGTACTCGATTTAAATACTTTGTTAAATTTAATATTTGTGATATGCTAAAATAATTGATATTTATGTATAGTTTGAGAATTTATTTAAGTAATTTTGTATATTTTAAAATTTTATTTGAATCTGAATAGCTTTATTTAATTTAATCGTTAGTTATATTTTATAATTTGTTGAGATATATTAAAGAATTATGAATTTTATGTATCTTGAGAATTTATTGTTATTTAGTGTAGACTTGAAATTTTGCCTTAAAGTTAATTTAAAGTTTGGATTTTTGAAATTTAGAACTTGGTATTTGTTTATAATTTAGAATCCAAGTCTATTTAGATTGATTTTTGAGTTGATTTTATAAGTGTAAATTTAGAATGTAATATTTGAATTTTTAGTTGTCTTGTTAAATTCAACGGTAATAGAAGTATTTTAAAATTTGTTAAATAATTTATTTAGAAGCTATAAAATTAGTTTTAATTTTAACTTGAGATTTTATTTTAATTTATGTAGGCTTGATTTATTTTATACGTGTTCTAAAATTTTGTTTTGAAATTTAACTTATATTAAGAAATTTATTTGAATTTATATTTAGGAAATTTATATTTGGTTAAAATTTGAATCTAGTCTGTTTTAAATTTGGTTTTACTTATGTTCTAATATAGTCTGTTTTAATTTTGTTTAATGAAATGTTATTGGTATTTAAAAACTAGTTGTTCTAATATTTGAAAACTTTGATTCTATTTTCTTTTGATAAGTTTCAAACTAATTAATTTTATTTGTTTTCAATTTTGAATTTTTATTTAATTTGAGAATTAAAATTGAATTCAGATAAATTTGATTAGATTTAAATTTGGTAAATTTTATGATAGCATTGTGCTTGTATGATATATGGTAAGGAGTACAGTATACCCTTAGAGAAATTATTAGTTTATTTTTTGTTGCCACTTGTTAAATTTGTTATAAATTGATAACACGTGTTTTTGTTTTTGATTTTTTATCCTACGCGTACTTCCTTTTACTTTCACCATATTCTATTCTTTTATTCTGTCCAATTCATTGTTTTCCTAAATCAGTTTTGCTCAAAAATCCATTTCTCTAAATTCATGGCCACCATAATCACTTGGCTTCCTCGATAATCAATTCCCTAAATCGAATTGCGCTCCTCCTCCTTATTTCGCTCGCCCTCACAGCACCTGAACCAAGCTCCTCCGAACGCCTCCTTTGTCGCTCCATCCAACTCCGTTCGCCGGTCTCCGCCTCCAATCAGTCGTCGCTCCATCACCACGAGCCGATCACCCTCGTAAGTGCGCCCTTCGCAATGCCCCACGCCATCTTCAATTTGATGTCATTCGCCACATCACACCCAACGCCGCTATTCCTGTCGTCTGCGCCGTCCATCATCGCCACAAATGTAAGTTTACTTATGATTCAATTTTTTTCAAGTGCAACTTCGATTTTGCAAAATATAATTGGTTTGTGGGTTGTTTAGCTAATGTTTTCCGCCGTTTGATTGTCCCATTGATATCTGGTTACGGTTCACAAATTTTGGCCAAGCATATTTGTTGGCCATGCATATTTGTCCCGTTCACAAATTTTGTTGCTCCTTAAACTCACCATTGCATGTTGATAATTTAAAGTTATATTGGGTAAAGCTTATTGTTGGTTAAGACATATTAGTTGTGAAGTACACTTCTGGAAATTTTGACATATGCAAATGTATGGCACTTCGCTGCAATTGCTTCCTTAGCTTAAACCGAATTATTTTGTGTGAATACATATATAAGATGTAACGAGTCGGATTTTTCCCGGCCTTAATCGATCGCAAAATCGACCAAAACCGTTCAAATCTCGCCTACGTTAACTTTGGGAATACAACACATCAGAACAACAACAGCAGACTTCTATTACATCATAATAACGTAACATCAGAGTACAGAATATCAGAGTACATTGAATAAAATTACAGCGGAAGATAAATCACAATATTATAATACATTGCAGCGGAAACAAAATAACTAAGGCAGCGGAGGACTTCCAATGTTCTGGACACAGCTTTAAGCTTTAATCCAGGATCCTGCTAAAGAGATAAACCTGTAGACAAACTGCTCGACTGCCCGTGTGGAAAGAGGGCACCCGAGTTTGCAAAAAGGTGGAAACAAACAACGGGTCAGTCGTGGGACTGGTGTGAGAATTCTTAACTAATTAATCACTATTAATAGGGTAAATCCAAAGACCACGTCGTTAACGCGGAACAGGTTTGCTCTAATGGATTACCGTGCATAAAAGTGTCAAAAACAACTAATAAGTAAATCGTACAACAACGTTATGCTTTTGAGAAAAATGGAATCACCATAAGACCCAGGTCCCATCACACAATGCAACACAAACCAGAGGATAGGGTTTTACCTTATAGTGATTAAACATGCTAAATACGGCAAATACGAGTTTAATATTATTATTAGTATATATCAAAACATTTCAAAGTAAATGTATAAACCCTAGGAAGAATAGTATCCCATACTACTATGCCTCCATACTAGTAATACAATCAAATCTGAATGGGGTCGTATTGGAAATTGGTTTCCATCATGAGTCAAGGCTAGGGAGGAGCTCCTACCGATTCGAGACACTCTAGCTAATGTCTCAGGATCCCCCGCAGTGAACCCTTGGAAAGCTGCAGGGCCGGCCACCATACGAGTTGCGGATTAGTTATTCCTGAACATACGTTTCCCAGTCCTATATGACCTATCATCCGAGGCGCCTCATTCCATCATCCACATAAGTAAAATGCCGGGCCGTGTTAAAGCCCAAACACCACTTCTAGCTAGAAAGAAACGTGTTGTTCTCCCTGCGTTCCCTTCTCCCGTTTTAGACTCCGCCGGTGTGTGAGGCTCGCGAAGTCACGCTATACACAAAGCTATGCCTAAACAGGCTATGCTTTGATCATCCCACAAGGCCTGCTTTTCAACAAAGCCTTGATCATATGCATCTTAGCATGCCACATCGTCACTCCATATCACACTACCAATCCTTTGCCGAAATATATGAACGGGTGTTAAGCAAGAGAATAAATTCTCCGCTACCAAACATCCATACATTCGACAGAAGATTAATAACATGATATTTAATGGAGTACGATGTCAGACACACAATCCATTTATAAGCTTATGCTCTAGGTCTGAGCGAAAGACAAATCCGTACAAATCAACACTACGTCCGGACAGCCACCACTGTAGCCCCTTCAAGGTAGCTACTCCAATCATGGGCATCAGCAGTCGTCGTCCATTCGATGTGAAGATCGTCGGTCTTCTATTGTCGTCTTCAAATCTTAAATTTTAAACGTCGTTTAAATTATTTGGAATGAGATAGACTCGGACTTCCCAAATAATTCTCGCGTATATATATAAGTTGGAAATCATTTCATATCGTTAGATTTTAATCTTTATATATAATTATATATAATTCCTTCATCCATTTCATTTTACTATATTTTGCTAACAACAAATCTTCTTATTTATATCCAATACTGATATATATCATCACATACAACAATGTTTTCTTTTATTTTTCAATTTCCATACATATCCTATATACAAAATGTATATTTTGTGTATCATTCCAATTACAACAAAAATAGGTATTTTGTGTTTCATTCCCATTACAACAAACATGAATATTTTTGTACGTCATTTATAATTTAACAAAAATGAGTATTTTTGTGTCATTTCATTTCCTAACCAAAAATGCAATATATTTTGGTATCAACTTCATTTCTATACAAATGAATATATTTTTGTTTGTTTAATTTCAATGTAACAAAAATAATAATTTTGCTATTCTTTTAATGCCAAACAAAAATAATAATTCTTATCTCTTTCAATGCAAAACCAAAAATGATCTTGACTTTTTATAATGGCAATGTAAATCATATTCTTAGGTGACATCATAAAAATGTAATTTTAATTTACAATGTAATATCATACTTTAATTACATAATAAAAATGTAATTCTAATTTACAGTGCAAATTCTCATTTATAGTTACATATAAAAATGTAAATTTTGTTCGCTTGCCAAATTTCATATCATAGTTACAAAAAAAATACAATTTTTAATTTTATCGCCAATTGCATATCATAGTTTCAAATAAAAACGTAATTTTTATTTGCATAGCAAATATTATATCTTTAGTTCAAATAAAAATGTAATTTTTATTTGCAATGCAAGTTCTCATTCTAAGTTACATAATAAAAATGTAATCTTTATTATCAATGCACATTCCTACTTTTGTTTACATATAAAAATGTAAATTTTATTTACAATGCAAGTTCATACTTTTGTTTACATAATAAAATTGTAAATTTCATTCTAATGCATATTTTTGTCATTCTCTTACATTTGTCAAAATGAATCTTTTGCCATTCTTGTATTTTTATCTTTCTTTTATATTTGACAAAATGAATATTTTGTCATTCTTTTACAATTGATAAAAATGAATCTTTTTATATTTCTTTTATATTTTTCATATAAAAGTAATTCCTCTTTTTCTAATGACATAAAAAAAAGTGAATTCTATATGTTAACAAATTTTCCATTTCTAATGACATATAAAATGAAATTTCATATACTAACCATTTCTATGGATTCTAATTTCATGTAAAAAAAAAAATGATATTACGTATATTCACATTTTTCTATCACTTCCAATGATAGAAATTATATATTAACATTTTCTATGAACTCTAATGGGATATAAGAAGTAAATTATATTTTCTTAACTTATCTAATGTTTCATGTCATAAATTGAAATGTGATTTTGTCGCTACTCTTTACGTTGACAAAAATATGAATTTGTCGCTACTCTTTATATTGACAAAAAATGTGAATTTGTCGCTACTCTTTACATTGACAAAAAATGTGAATTTGTTGCTACTCTTTACATTGACAAAAATATGAATTTGTCGCTACTCTTTACATTGACAAAAATATGAATTGGTCGCTACTCTTTACATTGACAAAATTATGAATTTGTCGCTACTCTTTACATTGACAAAAAATGTGAATTTGTCGCTACTCTTTACATTGACAAATATATGAATAGGTCGTTACTCTTTACATTGACAAAAATATGAATTGGTCTCTACTCTTTACATTGATAAAAATATGAATTTGTCGCTACTCTTTACATTGACAAAAATATGAATTGGTCGCTACTCTTTACATTGACAAAAATATGAATTTGTCGCTACTCTTTATATTGACAAAAAATATGAATTTGTCGCTACCCTTTACATTGACAAAAATATGAATTTGTCGCTACTCTTTACATTGACAAAAAATGTGAATTTGTCGCTACTCTTTACATTGACAAAAATACGAATTTGTCGCTACTCTTTACATTGACAAAAAATGTGAATTTGTCGCGACTCTTTACATTGACAAAAAATGTGAATTTGTCGCTACTCTTTACATTGACAAAAATATGAATTTGTCGCTACTCTTTACATTGACAAAAATATGAATTTGTCGGTACTCTTTACATTGACAAAAATATGAATTGGTCGCTACTCTTTACATTGATAAAAATATGAATTTGTCGCTACTCTTTACATTGACAAAAAATGTGAATTTGTCGCTACTCTTTACATTGACAAAAATATGAATTTGTCGCTACTCTTTACATTGACAAAAAAAATGTGAATTTGTCGCTACTCTTTACATTGACAAAAATTGTGAATTTGTCGCTACTCTTTACATTGACAAAAATATGAATTGGTCGCTACTCTTTACATTGACAAAAATATGAATTTGTCGCTACTCTTTATATTGACAAAAATATGAATTGGTCGCCTCTTTAAATTGACCAAAATATGAATTTGTCGCTACTCTTTACATTGACAAAAAAATGTGAATTTGTCGCTACTCTTTTCATTGACAAAAATATGAATTTGTCGCTACTCTTTACATTGACAAAAAATGTGAATTTGTCGCTACTCTTTACATTGACAAAAATATGAATTTGTCGCTACTATTTATATTGACAAAAATATGAATTTGTCACTACTCTTTACATTGACAAAAAATGTGAATTTGTCGCTGCTCTTTACATTGACAAAAATATGAATTTGTCGCTCCTAGTTTCAACAAAAGTGATGGTTTATATTGTTGACTCTAATCTCAACAAAATGAGGATTTTGTTGTTCCATTCCACAAAATAAGTAAATTTGTTGTTCAAAATTGTCTATTTAACAAACTAGGACAATTTGGTTTTATCGATTCTAAGTTAACAAAATATGACCATTTAGTTTGTCAATTTTAAATTAACAAAATATGACAGTTTGGTTTTGTAAATTCCCAAATCGACAAAATATGGAAATTTGGTTTTTCAACAAAACAAACATGAGATATTTGTCATCGACTACACAGACATGAGATGTTTATTTTCAACTATACAAACACGTGATGTTTATTTTCAACTATACAAACAATCCAATTCAGCAGTTAAAAACAAGATGGTATTTTAACAGTTTAATATAAATAAAATAAACATGACAAAATATGATATTGTATTTGGATCAAAGATTCTAATCTAATCCAATCCACAAACAAGATAATATTTTTAATTGGATTAAAAATTCTAGTTTAATCCAATTTACAAACCATGATGATTTTTATTGGATTCATCAGATCTAAATAATACAATAACAGATCTAGCTAATACAATACAATCCAATTCATCACAGCAACAATCACAATTCATCACAGCGCAAATCCAATTAAATAATATACAAACAATTATTTAATAGCGATAAAATAATTAATTAAGTTAATTAAAATTAGAAATTCTCACCTTGGTTTGATTCTGAAACCCCGTTCGCATTCAAAAAAAAATTGCTGAAATTTCAACAGTCCCTGTTTCAGGTCTGGTCTGCGCCATCGCGAAGATCTCGGAAATACGATTCCAACGCACCCGAAACCGTTCAATTTCGTTTTGATTTGAGGAAGTTACACCATTTTAATCATTACTCACTTTAATTAAATAATTAATTAAGTGAAAATTAGGCTCACATCCTTAAAAATAAACTTAATTAGGCTTACATCCTCCCCTTTAGAAAAATAAAAATTTCATCCCTATTTTCAAACATCGGCTCTTTTTTTTACAGAACTGCCCCTTTCACTTAATTAATGTCGTAACTTTTGTAATACGTAACAACGTATTAGGGTTTTATTTTTTTCCAGAATCGTATAGTTCAATTTCATGGCGGCGCGACATCGTTCTCAATTTTTGCATTTCTTCAATCTAAAATTTACGGCGCTCGCAATTCTTTCAGTGATTTATTTAGATTCGTCCTTGTATATACACTGAATGTTTGTTCTTCGAGGTAAATTATACTTTTTTTAATTTTCATTTTGTACGGGTATCATTTTTTGCTCGATCTTTGTTAACTAGTTAATCTGATCTTCTTTAGTTTTATAGAATTGTCGATTAACAATATTGTATTTAGTTATAATGTTATTATAGATTGTACAAGTTTACTTGTTTAGTTCGGCAATTCATTTGTTCTTATATTCTGAATATGTGTATATAAATATGCATAATTTGGTAATATTTGCATAAAAATATGCAACTATTGTTATAACGGGTGTAATAGGGCTTTGCATATAATCACCGGTTTTAAATCTTTGCTTCGTATAACAGTTTTCCTCCTGCTAATGGTGTATTGGCGCTGTTGATGTTTGGTAATGATAGATGTGGATAAGGATGTTTAATAGCTGCTGTTGGAAAAAATAGAATTGAAGGTTTGTTGTGTTACAGTTTATTTTTCACTTATACCGTTAATTATTGTGTTTTTAATCATACATATATGCTATTTTTCTGAGTATGTGCATATGTTCATGAATTTAATCTAAACAGTATAATATTCGTTTGTATATATGCTTTTAATTATGCATATTTTGGTTTATATAGCATGCAATAATGCAGAAATTGAAAACAAATGCATACAATTGAGCGGAATTTTGAATTAAATGCATAATGGTATGCATTTAATATGGATACATGCATGCTTGAATGTAATTATTATATCGGTACAGATTGTTTTCATCTGTTATAGTTTTGTGCATTCATGTATGCAAATTTTAATTGAATATGAATGCATGTGTGCAAATTTGATTAAATATTAAAAAATAAAACATAAATGTATGTATGAATATGATTTTATTGCAAATTTGTGCTGCAGTATACTAATTATTTGTTCCAATTTTACTTCTTTTTTGTACCATTTGTTTATGTAGTTTATTTTATTCTTTTAATATTATTTATTTATTTTATTCATAGGTTTTTTCCATGTAGCAATTGCTATTGTGTCTGGAGAAGATGAAGACAATTGGATTTGGTATTGTCAGCAGCTCAAAAATTTCTGAAAGATGATCATAGAAGATGACGTGTTCTTCAAAAGACTATTACATGTTTTTTTTGTAATTTTTTTTAACAAATTTATACTGTATAGTGTTGTGAGCATTTACATTTTGATTTAAATTTAGCTCAGTATTTTAATGTTAAATTCTGTGATTTTAATAGTTATTTCTTTAGCCTTATATACATGCAATTATTCAGCATACTTGCATACATGTATGCAATTATGCAGAATAGTTGTACCATCTTTTCCTGCTATTTTACATTGCTATGTAAATGTATTAAACAGTTCGTGGTACTGGTAGTTACATACAGATACGAAAGTATGTTTATAACTGGCTAATGTATATGAGTATTCTCAAATGTTGCATACAAGTATGCAATTATTCTAATTAAGTGCATGCAAGTATTCAAATGTTCAGCGTGTATGCATATTTTCTTTTATCGTTGAATATTTATTCCCTTTGTCTGTTATGAATTTTTTTAACCTGCCTATTTTCCAGTTTAAATTTTCATATAAAAAAACAATGGCGACATCGACTATTGGAATGACGAGTCTGCAAATACTTGCACGTATGTAAGCAATTATATGGAAAAAATGCATAAATGTATGCAAGTATTCAAATTATGCTCAGAATTAAAAAAAAATTAAAGCACTCCCATTTTTATTTCATTTAAGATCAGAAGAATTTGTTTAGGTATATAAATTTCATCCGTAATTCAGCAATGGAACTACATAGTCATGTCATAGTAATTCAGTAATTTAAGCTATCAATATCTCGACCAAATCTATACATGATTTCAAGCTTTCTCCTGCTAACTTTCAACTGCATCATTTTCTTTTACATTAGGTCTCTGCAAAACAAGGAAAACATTTTTAAATAACTATTTTTAATTGCATACAAGTACGAAACAAATATTGGATATTGCACATTTGTATGAAACAAATACGAACCTGTGATGAACATTTTTTCCATGTAACCAACTGTTTTTAATATGTGATTATATGTTTTCATACATTACAAATATATGCATACATCTATGGAAATAATGTAAATACATGCATATTTCCATTCAGAATTTCATTATATACTCATTTATGTAAATTAAATAATTTTGCAACATTCACGATAAAAAGCACATCATTAACATACATTTCTGGCTAAAAACATTCAACCATGTTCCCATTTTTGCATATTTCATAATAAAGTGTTTTAAAAAAGTTTAAAATTTTAAAACAAACGATAGCACAAAATTTTTTTGCAACCTAAAACATTTTCGCAAACAAAATTGCACGAATAATTGTAGGTAATCATAAACTCATGCAACAATTTCAAGTTAATCCATATTTTAACTTGAAATTTGACAATATTAGAAGTTAAATGACAAAAATAAATAAATTTTTACCATCGTTCTCCCTATGTCGATAATATTTTCTAATCAGATCGGCGAATATTTTGTGCGTCTTCACTTGATTGAGATTGAAAAAATCAAATCGGCTGAAAGTTTTTAGTTTTCCTCTTCCTTCGGCTGACCTGATTATGCGGCGTGAATTTTGAAGCCAAAACATGTTGAACGAATACTTTTAGGGTTTAAAAGGGTATAATCGGGATTTTTTCAGCGGAAATTCAAAAATAGGGATGTTTTCTATATTATTTTTATCAGTGGGTTTTTTTTTCTATTTTGAAACTTAATAGGGACCTATAAAAAACGCACCCATTAATTAATTTACAAATTACCCTCTAATCCCTTTCTTCCTCCTTCTGTAACAAGGCCGTGACCTTTCTCTTTAGGTTCCACTCTAGGGTTCCTCCTTGCGATCGATTGGAGCAATGGTTTGCAGATCAGGTGGTGTAGAATCGAAGAGCGGGACGAGGCGCACAGGGGGGTCCCACCTGGGTGGAGCTCGGTCGAGCCTGGAGGGGGTTACGGCGGCTGTTCTGGCCGACGTTCAGGGGTGCGGTTCAGGGAGTACGGCCCATCACAGGGGATCTGACCGTATAGAAATGTAGAGGAGGGCGAGAACTTCGATTTGGTATAAATGTTAGAGTCCAATTCGCGGAGAAGAGGAAGATTTTGATGGAGCAAGGTGGAAGAATTTCGGCCATTGGGATTGAGGGAGCCGGCTGCTGTAAGAGATGGATTAGGGTTACGTATGGCCAAGCGTATTTATACGCATATTTTCTAATTTATTTAATTCATTTTAATTCTATTAAATTCGTTTATCACCCAGAACTCCAAATTAAATTCAACGAAAAATGTTCCTAGGCAAATACCCCCATTCCGGACGCAATGGAACAGGCCTCGTAACCCAATTCGGCTGTTACGATATATTTTTATTTAAATTAAAATACAATCCTTTTAATTATTTCATTCTGACGTACAATTAAATTCACCGGGGCCACATACGGACTCCGAAAAATCCAGAAAAATATATTTGGCTTTGTTATGACGATACGGTCCTAACAAAATTAATTTCGTCGAATTCTGAGACTGTTTGAAAATTGGCCTTTTTCTGGTCGATCCGATTTAACTGAAATGGTCAGAACACGTTTTCTTTTGCCACGCTCACATATTAATTCGAAAAATTCTGGAAAATTAAACTTAGCCATAATTTGACATTCCGAATCCAACAAAAGTGGTTTCGTCGAAAACAAAGGTCGTTTGAAAAGAGGCTATTTTCAAGGCGTATATATTAAATATTTTACATTTTTAAACAAACAATTTTCCGAAACTCAAAATATATAAGTGTTTACTGTTTTTCAATGCAGAAACATCATTCTGAACTCAATGGAAATGGTTTTGAGTCCAAATTCCTTCATATGTGAAAAGTAGCCTTTCAGGCCATATATAATATATATATATATATATATATATATATATTCTACAGCGACCTTTCTAAAAATTGAATTGGCCATAACTTTTGATTTCCACTATGAAATTTCGATTTTTCGGATTCGTTAGAAAGATATTTTTAAATAGATTCTAATATTTTTGGTTTCACTAAAATCCGTTAAATTTTGCATCCTGTATGGTCAGTCAAAGTTCAAGTTTGATTTTTCAAACTACCGCGCTATTTCTAACTCTTTTTAAAATTAAAATTAAATTATTCATTCTAACTTCGATTTAAATCAATTTTCAATGATTGTTAGTTTAAATAAATTATTTTAAATATCGAAAACTCATTAAAATTACTAAAAATAAATTTTTAAATTGGCCCCAAAAATCAGGGTTGTTACAGTCTCCCCCACTTAAAAACTTTTCGTCCTCGAAAAGGAACGAAGCTAAAAGTTGATTAACTTTCAAATATATAACTTTTTATATATTCACAAATCATATTTTCCAAAATAGAGTATAATTACAAATACGTATATTATAGGCTTGCTACTCTCAACTCATTCTAGGGGATTACTAGCCCATCTCTAATGAGTTTTCTCATTCTAGGATACTGCTGATCCTATCTCTAATGAGTATTTTTATTGGATATTTCTAATCCAATCTCAGATGAGTCTTTTGTTCAGTTCTAATGAGTCGTAGCCCAAAGTATTGAGCTAACAAAAGCTCTAATACCAACTGTAACGAGTCGGATTTTGCCCGGCCTTAATCGATCGCAAAATCGACCAAATCCGTTCAAATCCCGCCTACGTTAACTTTGGGAATACAACACATCAGAACAACAACAACAGACTTTTATTACATCATAATAACGTAACATCAGAGTACAGAATATCAGAGTACATTGAATAAAATTACAGCGGAAGATAAATCATAATATTATAATACATTGCAGCAGAAACAAAATAACTAAGGCAGCGGAGGACTTCCAATGTTGTGGACACAGCTTTAAGCTTCAATCCAGGATCCTGCTAAAGAGATAAACCTGTAGACAAACTGCTCGACTGCCCGTGTGGAAAGAGGGCACCCGAGTTTGCAAAAAGGTGGAAACAAACAACGGATCAATTGTGGGACTGGTGTGAGAATTCTTAACTAATTAATCACTATTAATAGGGCAAATCCAAAGACCACGCCGCTAACGCGGAACGGGTTTGCTCTAATGGATTACCATGCATAAAAGTGTCAAAAACAACTAATAAGTAAATCGTACAGCAACGTTATGCTTTTGAGAAAAATGGAATCACCATAAGACCCAGGTCCCATCACACAATGCAACACAAACTAGAGGATAGGGTTTTACCTTATAGTGATTAAACATGCTAAATACGGCAAATACGAGTTTAATATTATTATTAGTATATATCAAAACGTTTAAAAGTAAATCTATAAACCCTAGGAAGAATAGTATCCCATACTACTATGCCTCCATACTAGTAATACAATCAAATCCGAATGGGGTCGTATTGGAAATTGGTTTCCATCATGAGTCAAGGCTAGGGAGGAGCTCCTACCGATTCGAGACACTCTAGCTAATTTCTCAGGATCCCCCGCAGTGAACCCTTGGAAAGCTGCAGGGCCGGTCCACCATACGAGTTGCGGATTAGTTATTCCTGAACATACGTTTCCCAGTCCTATAGGACCTATCATCCGAGGCGCCTCATTCCATCATCCACATAAGTAAAATGCCGGGCCGTGTTAAAGCCCAAACACCACTTCTAGCTAGAAAGAAACGTGCTGCTCTCCCTGCGTTCCCTTCTCCCGTTTTAGACTCCGCCGGTGTGTGAGGCTCGCGAAGTCACGCTATACACAAAGCTATGCCTAAACAGGCTATGCTTTGATCATCCCACAAGGCCTGCTTTTCAACAAAGCCTTGATCATATACATCTTAGCATGCCACATCGTCACTCCATATCACACTACCAATCCTTTGCCGAAATATATGAACGGGTGTTAAGCAAGAGAATAAATTCTCCGCCACTAAACATCCATACATTCGACAGAAGATTAATAACATGATATTTAATGGAGTACGGTGTCAGACACACAATCCATTTACAAGCTTATGCTCTAGGTCTGAGCGAAAGCCAAATCCGTACAAATCAACACTACGTCCGGACGGCCATCACTGTAGTCCCTTCATGGTAGCTACTCCAATCATGGGCATCAGCAGTCGTCATCCATTCGATGTGAAGATCGTCGGTCTTCTATCGTCGTCTTCAAATCTTAAATTTTAAACGTCGTTTAAATTATTTGGAATGAGATAGACTCGGACTTCGCAAATAATTCTCACGTATATATAAGTTGGAAATCATTTCATATCGTTAGATTTTAATCTTTATATATAATTATATATAATTCCTTCATCCATTTCATTTTACTATATTTTGCTAACAACAAATCTTCTTATTTATATCCAATACTGATATATATCATCACATACAACAATGTTTTCTTTTATTTTTCAATTTCCATACATATCCTATACACAAAATGTATATTTTGTGTATCATTCCAATTACAACAAAAATATGTATTTTGTGTTTCATTCCCATTACAACAAACATGAATATTTTTGTACGTCATTTATAATTTAACAAAAATGAGTATTTTTGTGTCATTTCATTTCCTAACCAAAAATGCAATATATTTTGGTGTCAACTTCATTTCTATACAAATGAATATATTTTTGTTTGTTTAATTTCAATGTAACAAAAATAATAATTTTGCTATTCTTTTAATGCCAAACAAAAATAATAATTCTTATCTCTTTCAATGCAAAACCAAAAATGATCTTGACTTTTTATAATGGCAATGTAAATCCTATTCTTAGGTGACATCATAAAAATATAATTTTAATTTACAATGTAATATCATACTTTAATTACATAATAAAAATGTAATTCTAATTTACAGTGCAAATTCTCATTTATAGTTACATACAAAAATGTAAATTTTGTTCGCTTGCCAAATTTCATATCATAGTTACAAATAAAAATATAATTTTTATTTTTATCGCCAATTGCATATCATAGTTTCAAATAAAAACGTAATTTTTATTTGCATAGCAAATATTATATCTTTAGTTCAAATAAAAATGTAATTTTTATTTGCAATGCAAGTTCTCATTCTATGTTACATAATAAAAATGTAATCTTTATTATCAATGCACATTCCTACTTTTGTTTACATATAAAAATGTAAATTTTATTTACAATGCAAGTTCATACTTTTGTTTACATAATAAAAATGTAAATTTCATTCTAATGCATTTTTTTTTCATTCTCTTACATTTGTCAAAATGAATCTTTTGCCATTCTTGTATTTTTATCTTTCTTTTATATTTGACAAAATGAATATTTTGTCATTCTTCTACATTTGATAAAAATGAATCTTTTTATCTTTCTTTTATATTTTTCATATAAAAGTAATTCCTCTTTTTCTAATGACATAAAAAAAAGTGAATTCTATACGTTAACAAATTTTCCATTTCTAATGACATATAAAATGATATTTCATATACTAACCATTTCAATGGATTCTAAATTCATGTAAAAAATAAAATGATATTACGTATATTCACATTTTTCTATCACTTCCAATGATAGAAATTATATATTAACATTTTCTATGAACTCTAATGAGATATAAGAAGTAAATTATATTTTCTTAACTTATCTAATGTTTCATGTCATAAATAGAAATGTGATTTTGTCGCTACTCTTTACATTGACAAAAATATGAATTTGTCCCTACTCTTTATATTGACAAAAAATGTGGATTTGTCGCTACTCTTTACATTGACAAAAATATGAAAATATGAATTTGTCGCTACTTTTTACATTGACAAAAAATGTGAATTGGTCGCTACTCTTTACATTGACAAAAAAAATGTGAATTTGTCGCTACTCTTTACATTGACAAAAATATGAATTGGTCGCTACTCTTTACATGGGCAAAAATATGAATTTGTCGCTACTCTTTACATTGACAAAAAATATGAATTTGTCGCTACTCTTTACATTGACAAAAATATGAATTTGTCGCTACTCTTTACATTGACAAAATATGTGAATTTGTCGCTACTCTTTACATTGACAAAAATTGTGAATTTGTCGCTACTCTTTACATTGACAAAAAATGTGAATTTGTCGCTTCTCTTTACATTGACAAAAATATGAATTTGTCGCTTCTCTTTACATTGACAAAAATATGAATTTGTCGCTACTCTTTACATTGACAAAAATATGAATTTGTCGCTACTCTTTACATTGACAAAAATATGAATTTGTCGCTACTCTTTATATTGACAAAAAAATGTGAATTTATCGCTACTCTTTACATTGACAAAAATATGAATTGGTCGCTACTCTTTACATTGACAAAGATATGAATTTGTCGCTACTCTTTACATTGACAAAAAAATGTGAATTTGTCGCTACTCTTTACATTGACAAAAATATGAATTTGTCGCTACTCTTTACATTGACAAAAAATGTGAATTTGTCGCTACTCTTTACATTGACAAAAATATGAATTGGTCGCTACTCTTTACATTGACAAAAATATGAATTGGTCGCTACTCTTTACATGGACAAAAATGTGAATTTGTCGCTACACTTTACATTGACAAAAAAATGTGAATTTGTCGCTACTCTTTACATTGACAAAAATATGAATTTGTCGCTACTCTTTACATTGACAAAAAATGTGAATTTGTCGCTACTCTTTACATTGACAAAAAATGTGAATTTGCTGCTACTCTTTACATTGATAAAAATATGAATTTGTTGCTACTCTTTATATTGACAAAAATATGAATTTGTCGCTACTCTTTACATTGACAAAAATATGAATTTGTCGCTACTCTTTATATTGACAAAAATATGAATTTGTCGCTCCTAGTTTCAACAAAAGTGATGGTTTATATTGTTGACTCTAATCTCAACAAAATGAGGATTTTGTTGTTCTATTCCACAAAATAAGTAAATTTGTTGTTCAAAATTGTCTATTTAACAAACTAGGACAATTTGGTTTTATCGATTCTAAGTTAACAAAATATGACCATTTAGTTTGTCAATTTTAAATTAACAAAGTATGACAATTTGGTTTTGTAAATTCCTAAATCGACAAAATATGGAAATTTGGTTTTTCAACAAAACAAACATGAGATATTTGTCATCGACTACACAAACATGAGATGTTTATTTTCAACTATACAAACACGTGATGTTTATTTTCAACTATACAAACAATCCAATTCAGCAGTTAAAAACAAGATGGTATTTTAACAGTTTAATATAAATAAAATAAACATGACAAAATATGATATTGTATTTGGATCAAAGATTCTAATCTAATCCAATCCACAAACAAGATAATATTTTTAATTGGATTAAAAATTCTAGTTTAATCCAATTTACAAACCATGATGATTTTTATTGGATTCATCAGATCTAAATAATACAATAACAGATCTAGCTAATACAATACAATCCAATTCATCACAGCAACAATCATAATTCATCACAGCGCAAATCCAATTAAATAATATACAAACAATTATTTAATAGCGATAAAATAATTAATTAAGTTAATTAAAATTAGAAATTCTCACCTTGGTTTGATTCTGAAACCCCGCTCGCATTCAAAAAAAAATTGCTAAAATTTCAACAGTCCCTGTTTTAGGTCTGGTCTCCGTCATCGCGAAGATCTCGGAAATACGATTCCAACGCACCTGAAACTGTTCAATTTCGTTTTGATTTGAGGAAGTTACACCATTTTAATCATTACTCACTTTAATTAAATAATTAATTAATTTACAAATTACCCTCTAATCCCTTTCTTCCTCCTTCTGTAACAAGGTCGTGACCTTTCTCTTTAGGTTCCACTCTAGGGTTCCTCCTTGCGATCGATTGGAGCAATGGTTTGCAGATCAGGTGGTGTAGAATCGAAGAGGGGGACGCGGCGCACAGGGAGGTCCCACCTGGGGGGAGCTCGGTCGAGCCTGGAGGGGGGTACGACGGCTGTTCTGGCTGATGTTCGGGGGTTCGGTTCGGGGAGTATGGCCCACGAGAGGGGATCTGACCGTATAGAAATGTAGAGGAGGGCGAGAACTTCAATTTGGTATAAATGTTAGAGTCCAATTCGCGGAGAAGAGGAAGATTTTGATGGAGCAAGGTGGAAGAATTTCGGCCATTGGGATTGAGGGAGGCGGCTGCTGTAAGAGATGGATTAGGGTTACGTATGGCCAAGCGTATTTATACGCGTATTTTCTAATTTATTTAATTCATTTTATTTCTATTAAATTCGTTTATCGCCCGGAACTCCAAATTAAATTCAACGAAAAATGTTCCTAGGAAAATACCCCCGTTCCGGACGCAATGGAACTGGCCTCGTAACCCAATTCGGCTGTTACGATATATTTTTATTTAAATTAAAATACAATCCTTTTAATTATTTGATTCTGACGTACAATTAAATTCACCGGGGCCACATACGGACTCCGAAAAATCCAGAAAAATATATTTAGCTTTGTTATGACGATACGGTCCTAACAAAATTAATTTTGTTGAATTTTGAGACTGTTTGAAAATTGGCCTTTTTCTGGTCGATCCGATTTAACTTAAATGGTCAGAACACGTTTTCTTTTGCCACGCTCACATATTAATTCGAAAAATTCTGGAAAATTAAAATTAGCCATAATTTGACATTCCGAATCCAACAAAAGTGGTTTCGTCGAAAACAGAGGTCGTTTGAAAAGAGGCTATTTTCAAGGCGTATATATTAAATATTAAAAATACATTTTTAAACAAACAATTTTCCGAAACTCAAAATATATAAGTGTTTACTGTTTCTCAATGCAGAAACATCATTCTGAACTCAATGGAAGTGGTTTTGAGTCCAAATTCCTTCATATGTGAAAAGTAGCCTTTCGGGCCATATATAATACATATATATATATATATTCTACAACGACCTTTCTAAAAATTGAATTGGCCATAACTTTTGATTTCCGCTATGAAATTTCGATTTTTCGGATTCGTTAGAACGATATTTTTAAATAGATTCTAATATTTTTGGTTTCACTAAAATCCGTTAAATTTTGCATCCTGTATGGTCAGTCAAAGTTCAAGTTTGACTTTTCAAACTACCGCGCTATTTCTAACTCTTTTTATAATTAAAATTAAATTATTCATTCTAACTTCGATTTAAATCAATTTTCAATCATTATTAGTTTAAATAAATTATTTTAAATATCGAAAACTCATTAAAATTACTTAAAATAAAATTTTAAATTGGCCCCAAAAATCAGGGTTGTTACATAAGAGAGCACACCTAGCATACTTTAGGAATAAAAGACAAATCTAACATCAACAATAATGAATCAATAAGTGTCATTTTGATAAACTATAATGGTATTTAGCAGGTAATCTCATAAATCAAATATTATTATTGACTTATTGCTATTGTGTTTCCTTTTGTGTCTTGTAAACCATAATGGTTAACTTTAATATCCAAAGTAAATGATTTACAAATTTCACATTACTCATCTTTTACCACCTGCCACGTTTATGCTAATAGCTATGGATAGATACTCTTTAATTTGCATGATATACATACTGTTTGGGTGCAACATGTAATTGCGGCAGTATCTTCTTGTTTGTGTTGGTCATTGCCTTACATGCCTATAGCACCGGTTGATCATTCGTTAACAGTTCATCTTTGCCTTGTTGGTACCTTAACATATCCTTGCATGTTACTTTAAATGCTAATACCCTGTTAAACTGCTATAAAAAAAAATTGCGTTTCTCATCTTGGTACTGGGATATTTACATGTATTCTATTTCCTGACATCCTATTGGTAATATGATTCACATGAGTTGGGCTTAAGTGCAACTTCTTATTACATTTTGTTTGCACATCCCATGTGCTTGTAGCATAAATTAACTAGCCTCGTTGCTCTTTTAGTTACATAATAGTACACATAACCTTAAAAGAGTATATTTATGTACCTGCATGTATATTATCAGGTGGGAATAAGTTTTAAATATCCACCTATATGCATGTGATGTTGAATTCACATTTGCGTCCATAAATGCCACTCATTTATGCATTCACGTTATAGCTTGGGACACTGCAAACACTTGTTGCATCATTATTCCATGAAGCATCCCCATAACATTTCATCGCACTCTTGCATGTCAGTAAAAAAAAAGACTTGGAACAATATTATCAAATTTTGTTGAGTTCTTGAAATTGGTATATATGCTGCACATGTTCAAAATTGGGATATATGCTGCACATGTTCCTGAAATTGGGATATATGCTGAAATTGGGAACAATATAAGTTGCACGTAATCAACTTTGAGAACATATGCTTGTTTTACACATATTTTATGGTATTCTAAGTTTGCATTAATCTAGTGAAATTGTTTACCTCTTGCAAAAAGTTTTCTTTTTTTGAAACCATGTTGCACCTTACTATTGGGATATAATTTGCTATGATGAACAAGCCATTATTAGGGCCATGCATGTAGAAGTTCGCCGCGTTAGTCTTAAAACCCAGAATTTCCACAAAACTTGTACAACCTATTTAGGTAATTAACTTGTCACTTTTGCTTCCACCTAGGCTATTATTGTCGCATGCATTTTGGTATATCTTGGGTTGTCTCATGTATATTTATCCAGTCTTTGATTTTGATATTGATAGTCGTAGCATCATCGTGTATGTAATTTCTATTCCACGGTACATATACTGCCTTACGCTACTTCATGGTGCTTGAATTTGCCTAGTTATATGTCGGCAGTTCGCAAATTTTGATACTCGTATTATTTAATTTATAGTCTAGATCAATAATTATATCTACGTGTTTATCGAAGTTTGCTAACTTGAAATAAGTTTAATTTTGACTCGAGTGTTTTATGTTTTTGCATGGAATGCTCAGGTTAGGTCCAAAGTGTTCCATATTTTAGAAGTTTTCAGCTCGCAGATTGGAGAAGCACGTGAAGATGCAAGACACTATGGGCGCGCGCTCGACAAGACTGTAAACTTTATTTTAAAATCATGTACTGTATTTATAAATTCTTCCGCCGTATAGAAATGTTTCGTAACTCTGATATTTGTATAAAATTTATTCCATTCTATGATTTTGTGTGTGATATTCTGTTTAAACATGATAAGCTAAATAACAATCTGTCTTTGGGAACGCTTTGAGTTGGTTTAAATACTGACTTTGAGCGGTCAAAAAGGCAGGTCGTTACAGTTGGTATTAGAGCTTTGGTTTGACAAAGCCTAGCTTATCGGGTTTTAAAAAAAACCATTAGAGATAGAGTAGCAATACTCTAGAATGAGAGGAAATATTTTTAATTTAATTTTAGAATTTTACTATAAATTTTATTTTGAAAAACAATAAACAACTTTTTGTTTAATGTAATATACGCCCTATATCAGCATTTTTGGAACTTCACAAGATAAGTTAACTAGTCTATTTTATTATATTTCTGGGATCGCAGTATATTACTCAATACAACGACATTTTTACTTTTGTCAGTATGGCTCGTATATATAAAAATGCAGCAGTATGTAACGGAGTACCTATATTTTATTTTATTTTATCCTAACTTAAATGTATACTAATAAGTGACCCGTGCTTCGCCCACGAGTAATAATTGGAGTTGTAATTACTGAATGGCTTGTGTAATATTACTGTTAATTGCTACCTTACCCTATACGCTTCAGCAGGGTGTTGTTCACGTTTTGAGAAAACGTGAGTGCCAATCTTCAGTGTAAATTTTCAAACAGTGTGCTCTCCACGTTTTAAATTCCTTGTTTCCCAAACCAATACAAGCCGTGCTTTCCAAGCTATTGCTTTTCGTGTCTGCCAAGTTGTTTCGTAACCGTGCGTGCCAAGATAAAAGTCTCGTGCTTCTTTAAATACTGTGTATTCTCCCCTGTCAGTCTTCTGTTTCCCCATTCCTATTTCCATATTTTTTTCTATTCTCAGCTTTAATCGAATGGAGAGGAAAAAAAAATCAAAACAATTGAAATCACCACTGTAAATCCAATATAAAATTAAAAAGATTGCCTAACTTCCCTAAAATCCTATTCTATGTTTCCGCTCTCCGAATTCTTCCAGTGAACCACCAAAAGAAGTCGCCACTTCAAAATTCAATGATATTTTGAATCAAATGCTGTAAATTGGAAAACTGATGTATATACAATCCTCAAGTCTTTCTCTTCCATTTTATATTGGTTTCACAACTTGCGGTCATCATCTGGAAGCTCGAACGAGACACAGCGTTCATTTAGGGTTCGGTGATGAATCAACATATTTGTTGTTATATGTGTGGTTAGCATTGGAAGTCGCATCGTTGGTGTAAATTTGGGTGAGATCTGTGTTTAGAAAATTCGCACAACCTGTAACAACCCGGAATTTTGGGGCCAATTTAAAAATTTTATTTTAGAAATTTTAATGGATTTAGGATATTTAAAATAATTTATTTTGAATAATAATGGCTAAAAAAAAAAATTTATTTTAATCGTAGTTAAAACAAATAAATTTAATTTAATTATAAAAGGAGTTTGAAATAGCGATGCATTTTGGGAATTTGAATTTAAGCTTTAACTTAATATACATTACTTGATAAATGTTTTAACATTAAACCATATGTGCGTCGTATAAAATTGAGACCGACTGATTGATTGTGGCTGTGATGATTTGGTGAATTATATTCATGTTAAATATAATTTGTGTAGAAAATAAAAATCAGATTTTTATCGCATATGAATATAGGTAGAGTAGGAAGGAAGAAAAATTATATTTTTATCAAAAGGGATTTGTGTTAAAACTAAAAATCAATTTTGTCAAATTAGATTATTGTTAGCGAGATAAAAATATTCATGTAACATACATTTGCCATTTATATTAGAAATTACAATTGTTATTATCGTTAGAAATTTACTTCGTTATAAAAATGATGTCATATCGTTAGAATGTACATTAGAATTAGATTGTCATCTTTATGATAAATGTTTCACTAGAATTGTCAAAGAAAAATAATAATAACGTTATATATATAGAAATGTTACATTAGTTAAAAAAGGGACATTCTATATGAAATGTGACATTAGTTAAAAAGAACGTTTTATATATAGAAATGTTACATTAGTTAAAAAAGGGGCATTTTATATTAGAAAAATTACGTTAGATGAAAAATAACATTTTTTATTAGAAATGTTAAATTAGATAAAAAGGGTCACTCTTTTTTTTTTAGAAATGTTAAACTAGAACAAAAATGTCACTTGATCAGAAATAATATATTAGAATATATAAAGGTCATTCATGTTAGTATTTAAAGTGTCATTTATGTCGTATTATAAATGCCATGCTACAAAAATGACATTTATTAAGAATAAAATTTTTGTTATAATATGTCACATTAGAAAGGAAATGAAAGTTTCCTTCTCTAACTATCCCCATTAATTAAGTAATTTAAAGAAAGGAAATGAAACATTTTTCCCTTCCCCTCATAAATTGATTACATTAAACCAAAGAAAATGGAAACGTATAAGTCGCACGTTGTGAAATAATTGCACGGGTTAATTGCCCACTAATTAACATGGTTTTCAAATTCTAGATATATATGCATATATATATATATATATATATATATATATATATGTATGATAGGTATATATGTGTGTGTGCGCGCGTGTGTGTATTAATTATGCATTGACGATATGTCTTTTTGACAAAATACAATTAATGTTCAAATTCTATATTTAAAGTTTTGATTTATTAGACATTTAAAGGTTTCTATATTTTTTTTATATATATAGTAAGCACATTCTAGTAATTAATTAACATGATTTTGAATTTCCCTAACTATGTGCATATAAAGAGAAGTCTTTAGGTTCATATACCATTAATTACGCACGTTTAGAAATTAGTTAGGCATTGATTGACACATCAGCCAATCAATATATTTAAAAAAATAAAATAAAATAAAAAAATCTAAAATTTAAGGGCATAAGTTACTCTGCCTCCCTTATGAATACACCTTCTATCCAACACCAAATCTCACAACTCCATTCCCTATTCTCTGCCTCCATTATGTAAAACTTCTAAAAAAAAAAAAAAAGTTGGAGTTCTAAGATTTATGTTTGTACAAAACAAAAATTGGAGGATGGTTATATATAGAACTGGAGATTCTTATCAAGGCCTCGGGTGGCGGTACGATGGGAGGAGGTTCAAGTTGAAGTTGGATTTCTCGGTTTCCAGATAATAGCGTGAAGAAGGAAATCTGAATTTAACGATTTTTGAAGCGTTGCAATCGTAGAGACGAGTTCAACAATTCTAGACGGAAAGGAGTGATTCCGAGCTATTTGAAATTTTGACTAAAATCACGAACGACTTCTGAAAACCAATCAATGTGAGATTCCTATTTTTAAATTTTAATTAATTAATTATTTATTTTACTGTATTCACTCAGCATGAAATTTATGTTGTATATATTCATTTGGATGTTGTTTGTGCTGTGATTGTAATGTATGACTGATTGTGATTTGTAATGCCTGTGATGCTATTCTAGATCTGTAAATTTTAGTGTAATCTCTGTGAAATTCTCATCCTTATTTATTTTTATTTTTATTTCTTAAATACGATGAGAAATTTAACCTTTGCTTTTGTCTTACAAAATATAACGTAAAATGGTTTTTATTTCTGGTTCACAAAAGAAAGTAAACCATTATTTTATGATTCACAACATAAAATGAAAAGTTGGGTTTTTATTTTGGTTAACAAAATAAAAAGAAAGGTGAATCTTTATCTTGATTTATACAAAAAGACAAAAATCTTTATTTTAGATTTTTGATTTATAAATTAAGGAAAGCTTAGATCTTTTACATTTTAATAAAAGGATAAACAAAGTTTTAATCTTTGTTTTGATTTACAAATATAATAAAGTTTTAATCTTTGTGTTTGATTTACAAATATAACAAAGTTTTTAATCTTTATTATTGTCTACAAAAATAAAATGCAAATCTTGATCTTTACTTCGTTTACAAAATAAAAAGAAAGTTTTAAACTTTTATTTGGTTTACAAATTAAAATGCCAATTTAAACCTCAATTTTGTTTACAAAATAAAATACCAAGTTTATTTTTTTTTTTGTGTTTACAAAATAAAATACCAATTCTTATCCTTTGTTTGGTTAACATAATAAAAAGCAAGTTTTTATCTTTAACTTTGTTAACATAATAAATGGAAGATTTTATCTTTATTTTTGTTTACAATATAAGTAACAAGTTCTTATCTTTATTTTTGTTTTACAAAATAAAAGAAAGTTATCCTTTTATTTACCAATTAAAAGATTGTTTGGTTTCATCTTGAATTACAAATAAAAAAAAAAAAAAAAAAAAAAGTTTGAACCTTTATTTTGATTTATGAAATAAAGGAAAGTTTGGATCTTTTAAAGAGAAATAAAGATTAGATATCTTATTTGTTTCATAAAATAAAGTAAAGAGTAAATGTTTTTATTTGATTTACAAATAAAAATAAGGATGAGACCTTTCATTGTGATTCATCAAATTTATACACAAAATCATCATTATGTTAATTTATTTGCAATAACACAAAACCCATCATTGTGTTATTTGTAAAAGACGCAAAACCTGTCATTGTGTTAATTTAGTTGTGATGACACAAAAATAGCATTGTTGTGTTGATTTATTTGTGATAACATTGTTTGTTAATTAAAGTTTAAAAAAACAAAATTAACATTATTTGTTAAATAAAGTAAAGGATTATCTTTTTGTCTGTGTTTCCAACACAAATATTAACATAGAGATTGGATTACCTTTTTATTTGTGATTTCAACACAAATAGAAACATAGCACAATTCATACTTTGTTAATGCTAAAAGAATCATGACAAAAATTCACATTTCATTAATGTTAAAGGGATTATAACAAAATTTACATTTTGTTAACATTTTATGTAAAGGAAGACAAAAGAATCTATATTTTCGTCACAATTTGAAAGAACAAATAAAATGAATATTCTTGTCACTTGAATCAAAAGAATATGTTTTTATCGCTTGAATCAAAAGAAAATATTTTTGTCACTTTGAGAAAGAATGACAAATACATATTTTGTTAATTATATTATAAAGAAGAAGATTAACATCTTTCGTTAATCATATTACAAAGAAGAATCGAACAAGATTATACATATTTTTGTTTGCATTAAATAGAATAAACAAAATTAGTATTTTTGTTTGCATTAAATAGAATAAACAAAATTAGTATTTTTGTTTGCATTAAATAGAATAAACAAAATTAGTATTTTTGTTTGCATTAAATAGAATAAACAAAATTAGTATTTTTGTTTGCATTAAATAGAATAAACAAAATTAGTATGTTTGTTTGCATTGAATAGAATAAACAAAATTAGCCTTTTGCTCACATTGAAAGTTAATAAACAAAATTCCCATTTTGTTCACATTGAAAATTAATAAACAAAAACCCCATTCCACATTTGGTTGCATTAGAGTTATTAAACAAAATTACCTTGTGTTACATTAGAAATGGACAATATTATACACCGTAATGCGTTAAATTTGTAAATGGGACTATTTTGTTTAATAAAGAAAATAGAAAATAGATAGAAATAAAATAGACATTTTGTTAAAATAGAAAAAGGTTGAAAACAAAATATATGTTTTGTTAAAGATCACAACTTGATGAGTAAAACATTAGACTATCTTATTTACATTTCTTATGAGGATAAAACGAACAAATTCTGCAATAACATTATATTTACATTTTAGATAAGAAATTAAATCATTTATTTACACTTAGGTAAAAAAAATAAGAAAATAATATGCGTAACCCGAGGTTGGATTGAGTTGTGATGTAAACCTGCCCGGACCCGCCCGGCTGTCCAGTAATCACAACAATACCTATCCAATGTGAGAGGTTAAAGCATATATAAATTTGCATTTTATATATGTAAATTACTACAAATATTTAGAGTAAATAAAATAAAACATAGGAAAAAAAAACATTTATTTACATTGGATAAATGAAAAGATTAAATAAAAGTCACATTTTTATGTAATTAAGGAATATGGTTTTATATTGTAAATAAAATTACATTTCTATGTAAAATGGAATTAAAAGAATAAATATGTTGATAAGAATTATTTACATTTCCCTATGTATATAAAAAGGATTAATAGAATAATTATGTGAATAATATTTATCTACATTTTCATATGTAAATAAATAAGATAAAAGTAACAGATGCATTTATTTACAATTAGTGTAAATAAATATAGAAAAAGTAAAGGTAGACATTTATTTACATTAGGGTAAATAAATAAGATAAAAGAAGATGAAACCATTTATTTACATTTAGGTAAATAAATAAGAAAAAGATAAGAATATAATTATTTACATTTAGGTAAATAAATAGTAAATAAATTAAAAGGATATATAAAGCATAATTTATTTACAATTAGAGTAAATAAAATAAGAAAGGTAGTAAAAATAAAACAAGAAATATTTTATCGTCATTTTAGATGCGATAAAAAGAATAGACTTTTATAATTGAAATAGTAAAACGATTTATATTTTTATATATATAAATTAAATTTAAACGAAACAAGCGCGGTAGTTCGCTTATCGACAATCGTAACTTTAAACGGTTATACCGAAAGATCCGACCGTCGGATTCTCCCAAAACAGGAACCGTTAGGACCGCTTTGGGAAAATCTTTCCAATGATATATATTTCATCAAAATCCAACGGTTAGATATGCGTAAGTCAAATTTTGTTGAAAACAGCGCCAGGGAAGCGTCGTTAAATTTATTCGAGCTATTTTTATATAAATAAAAATAGTGATAGGTCGTTATCAAATATTAATAACGATAGGAAATGTTTTCAAATTATTATATATATATATGCGAGAATCATTTGAAAAGACCGAGTTCAATCTCATTTCAAATGATTATACGACGTTCTAAGTCGAAGATTTCAAGACGGTAATTGAAGACCGGCGATCTTCACATCGAATGGATGTGTTGCTACTGAGACCCATGAGAGGAGTAGCTACCTTGAAAGGGCTTCAGTGGTGGCCATTCGGACGAAGTGTTGGTTTGTACGGATTTGACTTTCGCTCAGACCCAGAGCATAAGTTTATAAATGGAATGTATGTCTGACGTTGTAGTCCTTTATACTACATTCGTTGATCTCTATTAATATATATCTGTTTGGTGGTTAACACCCTTCTTTGAGACATACGAGCTTAGAGGTTATATATTGGTAGAAATCAATGATATGGTTGGACTGACAATGTGGCATGCCAAGATGCATGGATCAAGGCTTTTGTTGAAAAGCAGGCCTTGTGGTCGATGATCAAAGCACGGTCTGTTTAGGCGTAGCTTTGTGTATAGCGTAACTTCGCGAGCCTCACACCCCGGTATGAGTCAAAAACGGGATACGGACCGTAGGGAGTGCACACGTTTCTTTCTAGCTAGAGTGTTGTCAGGGACCTACCAGCGCTGACATTTTACTCATTGTGGATGATGGATTTTGAGGTACCTCGTGTTTTATAGGCCGTTGGTGGTCATACTATAGGTCCAAAGGGACCGGGAAACGTGTGTTCAGGCATAACTAATCCACTGCCCATAGGCGGGGACCGGCCCTACCGCTTCCAAGGGTTCACTGCGGGGAATCCTGAGGCATTTGCTAGAGTGTCTCGAATCGGAGAGGATCTTGCCCCTAGCCTCGACTCATGATGGAATCCAAATTTCCAATACGCCCTTGCGGTTTTGATTGTAGAACTAGTATTGGCGACATGCTATATGGTAACCATGCCGTCTAGGATTGATACTTATGATTCAAATCATTTTATTAAAACATATACTCACTAATAATAATAATAATATCGTTTTCACGTATCAAGCATCTTTTGACCATTATAAGGTAAAACCCTATCCTCTGGTGTGCGTTGCATTGTGTGATGGGACTTGGGTCTTATAATGATTTCATTTTTCCAAAAAGACATTGCGTTATTTCTCGATTTTATGCACCGACAATCCATTGGAATAAAACCCGTTCCGCATTAGCGGCGTGGTCCTTGGATTTGTCTTATTAGTTAAATTAGTTTGGAATTCTCACACCAGTCCTTGTTGCTGGCTAGGGAGCTGGTTACGCATGATAGGGGGTTCTCACCATGTTGTTTGGTGGCGAACAGTGGGCTCTTACCCTTACATGTCCCTTATTTATTAGGGTTGGTTATTGCAGTCGAGAGGCTGGCCGTAAAACAAGGTGTCTGGGAGATCATCTGTATGTCACGGTGGGAGGTTAACCCACTACCTGTGTGTCGTTACAGGTGGTATCAGAGCTCTGGTTAGCTCAAATCTTTGGGGTACAACTCGTTAGAACTGAACAAAAGACTCATCAGAGATTGGATTAGTAATATCCAATAAGAATACTCATTAGAGATAGGACCAGCAGTGTCCTAGAATGAGAAAACTCATTAGAGATGGGGTTAGTAATGCCCTAGGATGAGTTCAGAGTGATAAGCTTATAATTAGCGTATTTTTGATTATATAATCTATTTCTGAAAATATGATTTTTAAATATATAAAAGAGTATGTATATTTGATAAGTTAGTCAACAAATAAAATTAATAAAAGAAAATTAAAATTTAGTTAGTTAATTAAACAACTCTTAGCTAGTTCCTTTTCGAGGACGAAAAGATTTTAAGTGGGGGAGATTGTAACAACCCGGAATTTTGGGGCCAATTTAAAAATTTTATTTTAGAAATTTTAATGGATTTAGGATATTTAAAATAATTTATTTTGAATAATAATGGCTAAAAAAAAAAAATTATTTTAATCGTAGTTAAAACAAATAAATTTAATTTAATTATAAAAGGAGTTTGAAATAGCGATGCATTTTGGGAATTTGAATTTAAGCTTTAACTTAATATACATTACTTGATAAATGTTTTAACATTAAACCATATGTGCGTCGTATAAAATTGAGACCGACTGATTGATTGTGGCTGTGATGATTTGGTGAATTATATTCATGTTAAATATAATTTGTGTAGAAAATAAAAATCAGATTTTTATCGCATATGAATATAGGTAGAGTAGGAAGGAAGAAAAATTATATTTTTATCAAAAGGGATTTGTGTTAAAACTAAAAATCAATTTTGTCAAATTAGATTATTGTTAGCGAGATAAAAATATTCATGTAACATACATTTGCCATTTATATTAGAAATTACAATTGTTATTATCGTTAGAAATTTACTTCGTTATAAAAATGATGTCATATCGTTAGAATGTACATTAGAATTAGATTGTCATCTTTATGATAAATGTTTCACTAGAATTGTCAAAGAAAAATAATAATAACGTTATATATATAGAAATGTTACATTAGTTAAAAAAGGGACATTCTATATGAAATGTGACATTAGTTAAAAAGAACGTTTTATATATAGAAATGTTACATTAGTTAAAAAAGGGGCATTTTATATTAGAAAAATTACGTTAGATGAAAAATAACATTTTTTATTAGAAATGTTAAATTAGATAAAAAGGGTCACTCTTTTTTTTTTAGAAATGTTAAACTAGAACAAAAATGTCACTTGATCAGAAATAATATATTAGAATATATAAAGGTCATTCATGTTAGTATTTAAAGTGTCATTTATGTCGTATTATAAATGCCATGCTACAAAAATGACATTTATTAAGAATAAAATTTTTGTTATAATATGTCACATTAGAAAGGAAATGAAAGTTTCCTTCTCTAACTATCCCCATTAATTAAGTAATTTAAAGAAAGGAAATGAAACATTTTTCCCTTCCCCTCATAAATTGATTACATTAAACCAAAGAAAATGGAAACGTATAAGTCGCACGTTGTGAAATAATTGCACGGGTTAATTGCCCACTAATTAACATGGTTTTCAAATTCTAGATATATATGCATATATATATATATATATATATATATATATGTATGATAGGTATATATGTGTGTGTGCGCGCGTGTGTGTATTAATTATGCATTGACGATATGTCTTTTTGACAAAATACAATTAATGTTCAAATTCTATATTTAAAGTTTTGATTTATTAGACATTTAAAGGTTTCTATATTTTTTTATATATATAGTAAGCACATTCTAGTAATTAATTAACATGATTTTGAATTTCCCTAACTATGTGCATATAAAGAGAAGTCTTTAGGTTCATATACCATTAATTACGCACGTTTAGAAATTAGTTAGGCATTGATTGACACATCAGCCAATCAATATATTTAAAAAAATAAAATAAAATAAAAAAATCTAAAATTTAAGGGCATAAGTTACTCTGCCTCCCTTATGAATACACCTTCTATCCAACACCAAATCTCACAACTCCATTCCCTATTCTCTGCCTCCATTATGTAAAACTTCTAAAAAAAAAAAAAAGTTGGAGTTCTAAGATTTATGTTTGTACAAAACAAAAATTGGAGGATGGTTATATATAGAACTGGAGATTCTTATCAAGGCCTCGGGTGGCGGTACGATGGGAGGAGGTTCAAGTTGAAGTTGGATTTCTCGGTTTCCAGATAATAGCGTGAAGAAGGAAATCTGAATTTAACGATTTTTGAAGCGTTGCAATCGTAGAGACGAGTTCAACAATTCTAGACGGAAAGGAGTGATTCCGAGCTATTTGAAATTTTGACTAAAATCACGAACGACTTCTGAAAACCAATCAATGTGAGATTCCTATTTTTAAATTTTAATTAATTAATTATTTATTTTACTGTATTCACTCAGCATGAAATTTATGTTGTATATATTCATTTGGATGTTGTTTGTGCTGTGATTGTAATGTATGACTGATTGTGATTTGTAATGCCTGTGATGCTATTCTAGATCTGTAAATTTTAGTGTAATCTCTGTGAAATTCTCATCCTTATTTATTTTTATTTTTATTTCTTAAATACGATGAGAAATTTAACCTTTGCTTTTGTCTTACAAAATATAACGTAAAATGGTTTTTATTTCTGGTTCACAAAAGAAAGTAAACCATTATTTTATGATTCACAACATAAAATGAAAAGTTGGGTTTTTATTTTGGTTAACAAAATAAAAAGAAAGGTGAATCTTTATCTTGATTTATACAAAAAGACAAAAATCTTTATTTTAGATTTTTGATTTATAAATTAAGGAAAGCTTAGATCTTTTACATTTTAATAAAAGGATAAACAAAGTTTTAATCTTTGTTTTGATTTACAAATATAATAAAGTTTTAATCTTTGTGTTTGATTTACAAATATAACAAAGTTTTTAATCTTTATTATTGTCTACAAAAATAAAATGCAAATCTTGATCTTTACTTCGTTTACAAAATAAAAAGAAAGTTTTAAACTTTTATTTGGTTTACAAATTAAAATGCCAATTTAAACCTCAATTTTGTTTACAAAATAAAATACCAAGTTTATTTTTTTTTTTGTGTTTACAAAATAAAATACCAATTCTTATCCTTTGTTTGGTTAACATAATAAAAAGCAAGTTTTTATCTTTAACTTTGTTAACATAATAAATGGAAGATTTTATCTTTATTTTTGTTTACAATATAAGTAACAAGTTCTTATCTTTATTTTTGTTTTACAAAATAAAAGAAAGTTATCCTTTTATTTACCAATTAAAAGATTGTTTGGTTTCATCTTGAATTACAAATTAAAAAAAAAAAAAAAAAAAAAGTTTGAACCTTTATTTTGATTTATGAAATAAAGGAAAGTTTGGATCTTTTAAAGAGAAATAAAGATTAGATATCTTATTTGTTTCATAAAATAAAGTAAAGAGTAAATGTTTTTATTTGATTTACAAATAAAAATAAGGATGAGACCTTTCATTGTGATTCATCAAATTTATACACAAAATCATCATTATGTTAATTTATTTGCAATAACACAAAACCCATCATTGTGTTATTTGTAAAAGACGCAAAACCTGTCATTGTGTTAATTTAGTTGTGATGACACAAAAATAGCATTGTTGTGTTGATTTATTTGTGATAACATTGTTTGTTAATTAAAGTTTAAAAAAACAAAATTAACATTATTTGTTAAATAAAGTAAAGGATTATCTTTTTGTCTGTGTTTCCAACACAAATATTAACATAGAGATTGGATTACCTTTTTATTTGTGATTTCAACACAAATAGAAACATAGCACAATTCATACTTTGTTAATGCTAAAAGAATCATGACAAAAATTCACATTTCATTAATGTTAAAGGGATTATAACAAAATTTACATTTTGTTAACATTTTATGTAAAGGAAGACAAAAGAATCTATATTTTCGTCACAATTTGAAAGAACAAATAAAATGAATATTCTTGTCACTTGAATCAAAAGAATATGTTTTTATCGCTTGAATCAAAAGAAAATATTTTTGTCACTTTGAGAAAGAATGACAAATACATATTTTGTTAATTATATTATAAAGAAGAAGATTAACATCTTTCGTTAATCATATTACAAAGAAGAATCGAACAAGATTATACATATTTTTGTTTGCATTAAATAGAATAAACAAAATTAGTATTTTTGTTTGCATTAAATAGAATAAACAAAATTAGTATTTTTGTTTGCATTAAATAGAATAAACAAAATTAGTATTTTTGTTTGCATTAAATAGAATAAACAAAATTAGTATTTTTGTTTGCATTAAATAGAATAAACAAAATTAGTATGTTTGTTTGCATTGAATAGAATAAACAAAATTAGCCTTTTGCTCACATTGAAAGTTAATAAACAAAATTCCCATTTTGTTCACATTGAAAATTAATAAACAAAAACCCCATTCCACATTTGGTTGCATTAGAGTTATTAAACAAAATTACCTTGTGTTACATTAGAAATGGACAATATTATACACCGTAATGCGTTAAATTTGTAAATGGGACTATTTTGTTTAATAAAGAAAATAGAAAATAGATAGAAATAAAATAGACATTTTGTTAAAATAGAAAAAGGTTGAAAACAAAATATATGTTTTGTTAAAGATCACAACTTGATGAGTAAAACATTAGACTATCTTATTTACATTTCTTATGAGGATAAAACGAACAAATTCTGCAATAACATTATATTTACATTTTAGATAAGAAATTAAATCATTTATTTACACTTAGGTAAAAAAAATAAGAAAATAATATGCGTAACCCGAGGTTGGATTGAGTTGTGATGTAAACCTGCCCGGACCCGCCCGGCTGTCCAGTAATCACAACAATACCTATCCAATGTGAGAGGTTAAAGCATATATAAATTTGCATTTTATATATGTAAATTACTACAAATATTTAGAGTAAATAAAATAAAACATAGGAAAAAAAAACATTTATTTACATTGGATAAATGAAAAGATTAAATAAAAGTCACATTTTTATGTAATTAAGGAATATGGTTTTATATTGTAAATAAAATTACATTTCTATGTAAAATGGAATTAAAAGAATAAATATGTTGATAAGAATTATTTACATTTCCCTATGTATATAAAAAGGATTAATAGAATAATTATGTGAATAATATTTATCTACATTTTCATATGTAAATAAATAAGATAAAAGTAACAGATGCATTTATTTACAATTAGTGTAAATAAATATAGAAAAAGTAAAGGTAGACATTTATTTACATTAGGGTAAATAAATAAGATAAAAGAAGATGAAACCATTTATTTACATTTAGGTAAATAAATAAGAAAAAGATAAGAATATAATTATTTACATTTAGGTAAATAAATAGTAAATAAATTAAAAGGATATATAAAGCATAATTTATTTACAATTAGAGTAAATAAAATAAGAAAGGTAGTAAAAATAAAACAAGAAATATTTTATCGTCATTTTAGATGCGATAAAAAGAATAGACTTTTATAATTGAAATAGTAAAACGATTTATATTTTTATATATATAAATTAAATTTAAACGAAACAAGCGCGGTAGTTCGCTTATCGACAATCGTAACTTTAAACGGTTATACCGAAAGATCCGACCGTCGGATTCTCCCAAAACAGGAACCGTTAGGACCGCTTTGGGAAAATCTTTCCAATGATATATATTTCATCAAAATCCAACGGTTAGATATGCGTAAGTCAAATTTTGTTGAAAACAGCGCCAGGGAAGCGTCGTTAAATTTATTCGAGCTATTTTTATATAAATAAAAATAGTGATAGGTCGTTATCAAATATTAATAACGATAGGAAATGTTTTCAAATTATTATATATATATATGCGAGAATCATTTGAAAAGACCGAGTTCAATCTCATTTCAAATGATTATACGACGTTCTAAGTCGAAGATTTCAAGACGGTAATTGAAGACCGGCGATCTTCACATCGAATGGATGTGTTGCTACTGAGACCCATGAGAGGAGTAGCTACCTTGAAAGGGCTTCAGTGGTGGCCATTCGGACGAAGTGTTGGTTTGTACGGATTTGACTTTCGCTCAGACCCAGAGCATAAGTTTATAAATGGAATGTATGTCTGACGTTGTAGTCCTTTATACTACATTCGTTGATCTCTATTAATATATATCTGTTTGGTGGTTAACACCCTTCTTTGAGACATACGAGCTTAGAGGTTATATATTGGTAGAAATCAATGATATGGTTGGACTGACAATGTGGCATGCCAAGATGCATGGATCAAGGCTTTTGTTGAAAAGCAGGCCTTGTGGTCGATGATCAAAGCACGGTCTGTTTAGGCGTAGCTTTGTGTATAGCGTAACTTCGCGAGCCTCACACCCCGGTATGAGTCAAAAACGGGATACGGACCGTAGGGAGTGCACACGTTTCTTTCTAGCTAGAGTGTTGTCAGGGACCTACCAGCGCTGACATTTTACTCATTGTGGATGATGGATTTTGAGGTACCTCGTGTTTTATAGGCCGTTGGTGGTCATACTATAGGTCCAAAGGGACCGGGAAACGTGTGTTCAGGCATAACTAATCCACTGCCCATAGGCGGGGACCGGCCCTACCGCTTCCAAGGGTTCACTGCGGGGAATCCTGAGGCATTTGCTAGAGTGTCTCGAATCGGAGAGGATCTTGCCCCTAGCCTCGACTCATGATGGAATCCAAATTTCCAATACGCCCTTGCGGTTTTGATTGTAGAACTAGTATTGGCGACATGCTATATGGTAACCATGCCGTCTAGGATTGATACTTATGATTCAAATCATTTTATTAAAACATATACTCACTAATAATAATAATAATATCGTTTTCACGTATCAAGCATCTTTTGACCATTATAAGGTAAAACCCTATCCTCTGGTGTGCGTTGCATTGTGTGATGGGACTTGGGTCTTATAATGATTTCATTTTTCCAAAAAGACATTGCGTTATTTCTCGATTTTATGCACCGACAATCCATTGGAATAAAACCCGTTCCGCATTAGCGGCGTGGTCCTTGGATTTGTCTTATTAGTTAAATTAGTTTGGAATTCTCACACCAGTCCCATGACTGACTCGTAGTTTGTTTCACTTTGCAAACTCGGGTGCCCTCTTTTCCACACGGGCAGTCGAGTAACTTTTTGCAGATATCTCTCTCTTTAGCAGGATCCTGGATCGAAGCCCAAAGCTGTGTCCAGAGCTTAGAAGTCTTCCGCTGTTTAATGTATTAAAAGTATTGTAATTTTATCTTCCGCTGTAATTTTATTTCAATGTACTCTGATATATTCTGTACTCTGATGTAACATTATTATAATGTAATAAAAGTCTGCTGTTATTGTTCTGATGTATTGTATTCCCAAAGTTAACGTATGCGAGTTTTGAACGGTCTTGGTCGATTTTGTGATCGATTAAGGTCGGGCAAAATCCGTGTCGTTACACAACCACTGAAGCTGCTCGTGAGGAAAACAACGACAGGATTAGCAGATGGAGTGCGAGTACCATGAGATGGGGACCGTTAGATAATGCTCGAGTTGGGGAGTTCATCGATGGGTACGGTGCTGGAAACCGTTGCGAAATAAACGAGTAGCAGAAGGGAACTATTATGGTTCGATTTTTAGCAGGATGGAGAGAACTGCAATGGACTGGAGGAAATAATGGAAGGTTGGCAGTGAGTTAGTTTGGTATCGGATGGTATTGTGTTATTGGTTAAGGGGGTAGCAGGCTCCTTTTAAATTTGATGAAGATGGAATAACCGAAGTGAACGGTGTTTAAGAAAAGTGATGGGGAACTTTGGTTTTTGAATTAGAGAAGGGGAGTAATGATTCAAATGAGACAGCGTGGGTGTTCACTTGGGGATGAAAAAGTGAGAGCGGTGCAAGCTGTTCAAGGTGATGATTGGTGTGTAAATGGCGGTTATACGATTTGATACAGGGAAGCAGAAGACTTAGGAGAAGCGTGTGTTAATGTGGAGTTGAGAACGAAGATGACATCAAACCTAGGTCATGAATTAAAACATAATCGGTATAATTAATTATTAATTAAGTTGTTGATTAACTCAATATAAAGGGTATGCTTTTAAATGCTTAACTATACCATATGAAAACAGAACTATATAATTATTTCAACAACATTACTGAAGAGATGTTCAAAGGGGTGGTTGCGATGTGAATAGGAGGCCGGGGTGGAAGGGTTCATTGTTCAAAGTGAAAATGTCGGATTTAGAAAATATTGGAGGTGGAGGAATGATCGTGAGTTTGTGAACAACAGAGAACGATCAATTTATTTTGATATCAGTAATTAAAAGTTGGATTATTAATTAACTAATTTAAAATTTGATTATAACTTGTAAATATTATATATCGTCCATTCGTGAACAGAATTGAACGAGATCGGATCCATTGGAATTGTAGCGAGGAAATCTACTTTGTAGGACTAATGTGGCGGGGAACAGAGCTCGTGGAATTTCAAGGAAAAATTTAACGTCTGTTCATTTTAAATGAAACAAAAGCAGAATCGTCAACCGCAAACCAAGGTGAGTAAACTCACTAACTCTGCCTCGTTTATATTTTTATATAAACGAGTTTAAATTTACATATAGTAATTTTATACTATGTGATGGTTGTTTGGATGAATGATTGATAAAATTGGTTGAAATGGTTGATATATTTATATATGAATCTTTGATCGTTTACCATGGTATTTCATATTGATGTGAAATTAATATTATTAATGTTGACTAACATTTGTGAATGCAAGGAAAAAGTTTGGAGGGATCCAACTGGATTCCTCAACTTTTATATTACTGTTTGTTATGTATATGTTGTGATATATACGTTGTGATTAATTATGTTGTGTTGAATTACATTAACCCTAGAATTTTGGTATATAAATACCGTAAAATATTTTGAATTATTGAAAATGAAATTTGAGATTTAAAAAGTAAATATATTTTTCCAAAAATTGAAGTGTAATTTCGAATGGAGTTAAAAAGTAGAAACTTGTTTTATTAAAACAACGAGTTTATAAATTAAACGAATTATTTAACATTGGATAAAATGAAATATAAATTCAAATTTTAATTCATATGGAAAAGTGGAACTCGGTTTTGGAACCAATATTTGAATTGAGATTTGGACATAGCAAATTTATAAGGAAATTATAAACGAGATTTTTGAATAATTGGAATAAAAATGATATTTGTATGAGAAACTCTGAATAGAAGTTACAAATAGAATTTAGTTTTAAGATATTATTTATATATACGAAATCAAACCGATTTGATTATATATATAAAAGAAATATATTCACGATTAAATTGAATAATGGTTCAAAGAAAATATTTTATAAAGGAAATATCTCTAAAGGAAATTTAGATTTGAAATATGAATCCAAATTGGAAATCGAGTGAAAAGGGAAATGGGTAATCGTTTTAAAGGAAAACGATGAGCTTTAGTTAAAAATTCGAAATATAAAGTGAGATAACATTTTGTAGACTGGAATGGTTATAAAGGAGTTTAAATGGCAATGATTTGGAAAGGATAAATTCAAAAGTGAATTCGGAATTTGAATTAACCTAAATGGTGAATAAATTCCGAAGTATGGAATATAAATTGAATATAGATTATTCGAGTTACTTATTGGAATTCGGTTATATCAAATTTAGGGAAGTAGTTATTTTTACTTTCCGTTTCAAATCAAATATAATTATTTAATTATTACTTATTAAGTTATTTATTGAAATTAATAAGTGCAAGTTATATTTTTATAAACCAAATATTTGGAAACAGTGATTATAACGCTACTGTTATAATAAATGTTTTATAAATCTAAATAGCAATTTTGATGCTACCATTATAACAAATGTTTTTTAAATCTAAACAACGATTTTAACGTTACTGTTATAATAAATGTTTTATAAATCTAAACAGTGATTTTAATGCTACCGTTATAATAAATTATAAATCAAATATTTGGAAACAACGATTATAACGCTACCATTATAATAAAAGTTTTTCCATAAAAGAAGTGGATTGTCAAACTGAAATCCGAAAGTCGCGTAAGGGATGGTTTATTTGAAATTGTGAGCTTTGACTATTTCCAAGTTAAGAATGTTGTTCATTTAAGGTCTGAGAAGTAATTTATACCCCAACTTGATTGACTCGTGATTGACTGAGGAATGGTTAAGATTCGATGGCGAGGATTGATTAGAAATGCTGTTAGTAAATAAGTGATTACTGAGTTGAGTTGTCTAACGACGTTTTATATAACGTTTACTTAAATCCATATATGGAATTTGGGAATGTTTTCCAAATAAAAACAGGAATGTTTATAAGCGTAAGAAATGGAATATTATTGTGGTTAATATAGAAAATTAGAAATGGAAATTGGAGGTGTTTCCCAATGTTAACAACATATATTTTCTAAATATAGAAAATGAAAAAAATGTAAGAGAAGGAAATGTTTTCTGATGTTAATGACATATATTTTCTGGAAATAGGGAAAAGAAGAGTTTAAATGAATGGAAATGTTTTCGAAGAATCGAAAGAGACAATCAAGCTTTCAAAAGAAATGGAAGATGGTATATGAGAATTTGGAATGATAATATAATAAAGAAGTAATTTAAAAGGGCCAGTGTTGTTAGATGGTTGATCGACAAAATTTACATTTCTAAATAGAATCGTTGGTTGTATGGATGTTTCCTTTAATAGTTATTTAACTGTCAAAGTTTTGGTATATTTATACCTCCGTTGTCAGTACAGAGAGACCGGGATCAGATTTATTGATCTGAAAACCACTCTGTATGGGCATAAGCATTACGAATCAACTTATGCTGAAGATAAATTGAAGACGGAATGAACTACAAGGGTGGTCTGTTAATCCTAGGTAGAAATTGCCCAAGATGGATTGATGGGATAGTGCCTTTGGTTTGTCCAGTCCCAGGACAACGTATATGGACGAATATCTGAAGACGTGATATTCAAAGTAAATGGTGGCAAGATGTTCTGAAAAATAATCGTGACCTCAAGCCTCAATAACCGGGAAATGACAGAAATCGGGCAGGCAACATGGCTATGTGGGTCATTCCCATTAGGGGTATTATCACATAATCTAGAGAAATTTCATTTGCTTCTTATTCTGTTCGCTGCTGTAAGCTTTCGGTAATGGTTGTTGATCACAACCATTGGTGATAATATGCTCGGTACACCTAGTTAAATGAGTGGCCAGCCATGTGTCGGCCGAGTTGTAAGACGTTCTTGTTGAACCCGGTGTATTCCCTTCTAGAGATACACTATCGGAAGGTGGTTTCATACCGTATCATGTTGAAAATCCAATCTCCAATAAGCACCCTGCGGTTTTCGATTTTATATTACATATGGAGTGTGAGATGCAAGCTATGACAGCCCGCCCCGCACCAGCCGACATTTCCAATGAAATGCGATGTGTCGATGCCCAATCAGTATGGGACGGTCATCAAAAGAAAGGAAAAGGGAAGGAATTTGAACGGTGAACCAACACAGAACCTGTAGTATATCTCACAGCGCATGGAACAAAATATAATAATAACATAACTTGATGTAAAATAGGCGAGACAGTGCATAAACTGAAAACTAAACCATCATAGCAGCGGAAAATTCAAAATACAGCTTATGATCCAAACCATCTTTATTACAACTTTAAAACTGTCTCTAAAGAAAAATAGGAAGGTACACTACTAATGCCCAAAGTAGTGACCAGCAACAACACATGGAGAATATATGGGAATAATACGTGTAAGCCTCCTGCGCGTCTCCGGACAGCTACTCCTGCATAACCAGCTAACCTGTCTCTAGTCTGCTCGTTTAGGAGCACCCAGAGTAATAAGAAGAGACATAAAACTATGGGTTAGACAAAAGTCTAGTATGAGCGATAAGCAGCAAAAACAAAACAATAACATGTATACATACCCGTACCTGAACTTGAACCTGCAACCAAAGAGTTAGCACAACAGGATGTACGATACTCTAAGGTGACACTAACACATGGTGTGAAAATAATGGGGAGGGGGTGTGCATGTCATGGTGATAACAAACATCAAACTTGGCAATCATCCTCACATCTCTAACTCAATGCGTAAAGTATACGATATCCACCACTTTGTTTACCCAATTCTTTGTTAAGATCACTCTGCCCTATAGAGCCATGACAGCCCCACTGCACTGATCCGTAACCACTAATACTTTGCCATGTCCACTCTGCCCCCATGGAGTCATGACAACTCCACTGCACTGACTCATAGCCTTGCTACGATCACTCTGCCCCATGAAGTCATGACAACTTCACTTCACTGATCCATAGCCAACAATCCATCCCTCAGTGGTGAGTCAAAGCTATAGACATCGATAACCCCTTAGGACACGTCCCGTAGCAAACCCCAACTCATGAAGTTAACTCGTTGGTTCCCGTATGGATCCTGGGTAATAACTTCCAATTTGGACGTCCTTTGCATCTCGGGTTTTAGTCGAATTGGAGTTGGTCTTCAAAAGAGTCCCCGCGTAAAAATAGAAGTACACGCCTGGTTCGGTTCGGTTGTATACTGTTCAAGTTCCCCCATTCGGTTCGGTTAGGGTGCCATCCTCCATTCGGTTCGGTTTGGGTGCCATCCTCCAACTCGGTTTGGTTCGGGTGCCATCCTCCAACTCGGTTCGGTTCGGGTGCCATCCTCCAACTCGGTTCGGTTCGGGTGCTCCAGTTAGTCCGATCTGATCCCATGCCAAGCTCCTGTCCGATTCCAACTCCAACTCAATGCAAATGGCCTTCCTTTTTGCCATGCTTTTTCATGTTGCTGAAGATGCCATCACCCCGGTCCGGTCCGGTCCATTCGATCCGATCCCCTCCACCGATCCGATCAGGAACTCTATAGCATTTCCAACAAGCTTATATCTTCCATTCTCGCCATACGACAGTGTTTTCAACCATTCTAACTTTACTAAACAATCATAAAACATTCCAAACAGTAGTAGCAACATATAGGATAAATCAACAAGGTCGAAACATCAAGCATATAGGTTAATTTAAATCAAACATACCCAAAACTCATGGTTTTCCCCTTAATCATGTTTAACCATATCTAATGATAGGATTAACAAAACATTTCCAATTTAGCCCAAATTTCTATCAGAGACCTAAAATAATATTTAAGAATTTTTACATATTTTTCCAGATTTTTATAATGCATAATTTCGCTAATTATCACTAATCACCCCTAATTAGCCGTATTAGTGAAAAAATAATGCAAAGCACTCACCTTAGCCACAAATGAATTATAGATCTGAACTTCTCTACTATTTTGGGTCGAATTCCTATGCAACACAACTCTAACTCTGATTTGATGTTGATTTGCCTTGATTTGATGTTGATTAGGCTAATATATGCTTAAACGGTGATTTGGGGGTGATTTAGAAGGTGGAGGCCATTGTTAGGGTCAAAGAGAGGTAAGTAGCGGCTGAGAAATTGAAAAATAAACCGTTTGCTAAGTGATTTCAGCCTCCCCATAACCCCAATCTCGAAATGGGTTATGGGCCTAGCTGCTAATCACCCTAATTAGGCCCGGTTAAGCTGTTTTTCACCTTCCAAACCTTATTTCAGCCATATCTCCCAAACGGAAAGTTCGTTTGGCTAATGTGACCACTCTACGGAAAGGTAAACCATCATCTGAATCCAATGGAAGTGGTTTCAGGTCAAAATCCCTTACCATTCAAAAGTTATAGGTGAAACAAGATTCGCCAGGGGCAAAACAATCACTTAAAAATCGACAAAAATCGTGAACATGGGAAATGACCCCAATAGTCGTTCCCCAAGGTTACACGACCATATGACCTCATACGAAGATGAAATAAATATTCTACGATATTCCGATGCATATAATGTGAGTCGTTATATTCTTCCCCCCTTAAGAATTTCGCCTAACTAAGAAACAACAATGGGTCCCGCATTTCTATCAATCATTTGCAACAATCAACATATAGCAACATAACAACCCTATCCTAGCATGCGTTTTACTAACAAGAGGATAACTAAATGGTCGTTAAAATCTTACCAGGCAAAGAATTCTGGATACATCTTCCCTATGCTTTCCTTTGTTTCCCAAGTATAATCATTCTCATTCTCGCCCCCACTGAACCTTGACCAGTTTCACCGCCTTCCTTCGAAGTTGCTTCGTGTCGTACTCGATAATACGGATTGGCCTGCGGTTCCCAACTGCCTCGGATTCTACTTCGATGTCATCCAACTGATCCGGTGAAATAGACATATCGGGGTCATGCACGAACTTCCTTAACTGGGAAACATGAAATACGTTGTGAATTCTCGCCATCTTGTCAAGTAATTCTACTTTATATGCTAAACTCCCGACTTGTTCGAGAACTGGGAATGGACCAACAGATCTTAATGCTAACTTGCCTCTCCTACCAAATCGAATCACACTCTTTAACGGAGAAATCTTGACAAACACCAAGTCGCCAACGGAGAATTTCAATTCTCTTTGTCTCTTATCATCGTAACTCTTCTGCTTATCTTGGGCAGCTTTCATTCACTGTCGAATAACTTTGATCTTATCTGAAGTTTCTCTTATCACATCCGGTCCAAGCACAAACTTCTCACCAGTTTCCAGCCAACATGATGGTGAGTTGCACGGTCTTCCATACAAAGCTTCAAATGGAGCCATACCAATACTGGACTGATAACTATTATTATATGCAAATTCAACCAGATGCAACTGGTCATCCCATGATCCTCCAAAATCTAATATTCAAGCTCTCAAGAGATCCTCTAATACGTGATTCACCCTCTCCGTCTGACCATCGGTTTGAGAATGGTACGCGGTACTGAGATGTAATTCTGATCCTAAAGCCTCTTGTAAGCTCTTCCAAAATCCACTAGTAAACAACGAATCTCGGTCACTCACAATGCTTTGGGGTACTCCATGAAATCTCACTACCCACTTTATATACAGTTCTGCTAACTTAGCTGCTGTTCTATTCGCCTTGCAATCTTGGTCAATCGGTCCACAATTACCCAAATACTATCATGGTCCGATCTAGTCCTTGGTAACCCATCAATGAAATCCATTGAGACTTGTTCCCATTTCCATTCTAGAATTTCTAATGGTTGCAACAAACCACTAGGCTTCTTTTGCTCGAATTAAACTAGCTGGCAATTCATGCATTTGGACATAAACTTCCCAACGTCTCTTTTCATCCCTTCCCAGTAGTAGGTCTGCTTCATGTCTCGATACATTTTGTTACCACTGGGATGTATAGTCAGTTTTGAGTGATGACATTCTCTAAGCACTTCATCTCTCAATCCATTAACATTGGGTACAACTAATCTCCCATTCTTTCTAAGCCATCAATCTCGATCAAGCCCATACTTGTTCATCTCCCCGTCAATACCCATCTCTAATTTGGAGATGATTTCCAATTGGTTAGGATCGTCCCTCTGGCTAGAACAAATCCGCTCAATCAAAGTGGGTCTGATCGTCAAACTTGCTAACATCTCTGGATCTAATTCACACTTAGGTCTAAAATTATACCCAGTGATGTACTCCAGTTGCTTCCATTCAAGAAACATAGCCACTAAACTGGCATGTCTCCTACTCAATGCATCAGCTACTGCATTTCCCTTTCCTGGTGTATATGCGATGTCGAAATCATAGGAAGCCAAGAATTTTAACCATCTTTGCTGTCGGAGATTTAGATCCTTCTAAGAGAAGAGATACTTTAGTGATTTATGATCGGTAAACAACTCGAATCTTTCTCCCAAGAGACAATGTCTCCAAATCTTCAACGCGAACACGATCACTGCCAATTCCAAATCATGGGTAGGATATCTTTTCTCATGCGGTTTCAGTTGTCGACTAGCATAAGCTACAACCCTACCTCTTTGCATCAATACAGCACCAAGTTCGGTAACACAGGCATCTGAATACCGTCATCTCTTCATTCCCTTTAGGAATAACTAACACTAGTGCACACGTCAACTTTTCCTTTAGACTCTTGAATGCATTCTCACGCCTTTCGTCCCAAACAAAAGCTTGATTCTTCTTGCTCAACTGAGTTAATGGTGTCGCTATCTTGGAGAAGTCTTGGATAAACTTACGATAATATCCAGCTAACCCTAAGAAACTTCTTATATCTGTTGCATTCTTGAGCGTAGACCAATCTTGTACCGTAGCCACCTTCGCAAGATCCACGGTAATACCATTCACTGAAACAACATGGCCCAAGAATCGCACTTCCCTCTTCCAGAAGTGATACTTAGAAAATTTTGCTTTCAATTGGTGTTTTCTCAACACCTCCATCACTGTCCTCAAATATTCCTTGTGTTCTTCCTTTATCCTCAAATAAACCAAGATATCATCCACGAACATAAGAATGAACTTATTCAATTGATCCCTGAATACCCTATTCATGAGATCCACAAAATATGCTGGTGCATTGGTCAACCCGAATGGCATGACCAACCACTCATAGAATCCAAACGGTGTCTGAAATGTCGTTTTAGGAATACTCTCAGCTGCCACTCGGAGCTGATGAAACCTTGTCGCGAGGTCCAACTGGGAGAACACTCTTGCTCCTTCCAGTTGATCAAACAAATCATCTATCCGCGGAAGAGGATACTTATTCTTCCTAGTCACCTTATTCAACTCGTGATAGTCCACACATAAACGAAGGGAACCATCTGCCTTAGTGGCAAATATGAGTGGTGCTCCCCACTCGGAAATGCTTTTTCGGATAAATCCCTTCTTCAAAAGATCGCTCACTTGCACCCCGAGCTCTCGCTGCTCCCTTGGTGCCATATGATGAAGTGACATCACTATAGGTTTGACATCTTTCACTAAATCAATACGAAACTCAATCTCTCGGTGTGGTGGAAGTCCGGTCACTTCCTCAAAGATATCTGGATACTGGCCCGCAACGGGAACCCCTGATAACTCGTCCTACGGGATGTCGAGGGAATTTAGAAAACTAGCCATCACCTCATCACTAGGTAGGCCCCCAAACACTACCCTCCGCCTATCATCCGCTCTAATAGTCACCGAAAATCCTTCACAGTCTACCACCACCCCATATCTTTGGGGATAATTGACTCCCAAAATAATACCAAACCCAATAAAGCCCAAAACAAAGCAATCACAAGCAAACACACATCCATGACTCGATAAGACCAAATTTCGAAAAATCATATTAAGGCTAGTCGAACCACCAATTGGGTTCATCACCACTAAAGGTCTATCGACAATCTCGGGTTCCAATACCAAACTATCTACCAGGTCACTAGATAAGAAGGAATGGGAAGCCCCGGTATCAAACAGTACTCGAACAGGAACATCATAAATAGAAAGCATACCTTGAATGACTACATTCTTTCTTTTCGCCGCCGCAGTTGGGGCATTCGACGAAGAAGGAACAACATTAATAACATATGCTTTCACAATCTGCTTCTCTTTAGGGGGTTGCGGACATTTATCCTTGTGATGTCCCACTTGGCCGCAGTTGAAGCACTTACTGTCCATTGTCTTTGCTCGGCATTCTTTAGCATAATGGCCCTTCTTGCCACAACTAAAGCACTCTACATCTTTCTTATCTTTCTTTTTCTGACCATCTTTGGTCTGACTCCGCTTCCTTTTATTCTAAGAATTATTCTTGCCTCCACCGCTTGCCTGCAACTTTGGCCCCTCTGCAGATGTAGCAGCGACTTCAGCCTTGGGCTTAGGATAAAGGCTCTCTGATCTCAATGCTTTTCCAACAATCGATTCAAAAGTCTCATCAATATAGTTTATAATCCTTTCCCCCAAGTACTGATCTAAGCCTGTTATGAACTTCTCATTCTTCTTCTCGGAAGTGTCAATAAGGGATAATCCATACTTTGATAAAGTATCGAATTCAGCAATATACTACGAGACTGCCCTACCATTCTGCTTAAGCTCTAAGAACTTCCTAAACAATTCTGATTTCTGAGCAACTGGGATAAACTTATCACTGAATCGGGCCTTGAACTGATCCCAAGTAACTTGATCCTCAAGAGTAGCTGCCTTAATAGCATTCCACCAATTCATAGCCCATCCTTGCAGCTGACGGGATGCTAGCTTCCTCTTCATTTCATCATTGATCCTTAAGTCCTCGAAGATGCGCTCACAACTATCAAGCTAATCCTGAACTTCTGTAGCCGATTCCGTTCCGTGGAATGGCTTCCCACCAAGACTAGTGTAGTCCTTACAGAGCTTGGCGAAATCGGCCCTAGGTGCCTGCACCGTTGCACCACCACCATTTGCAGCATTAGGAGCTGCCCTCTGAACATCCCTAAGCATCTCTCTCATGAAGTCAGTGAACATCGTCCTCATATTAGAAGCATTCCTATTATTGGCTCCTGAACCTGTATTCCTTGTATATCGGCTCATCGTTCAATCTATAAGGAGAAAAGGATTAACCATCTCTTCAGTGGTGCCTGTAACACCCCACCTCCGCTAGGGTCACTCACAAAGGGAATGCACTAGGTTTGGTGAAGCAATATCGAGGTAAACATACACAGAAATATTACAAGACAGAACATATATATAAAACAGCGGAAGTAAAACAAATTTCATTTACCTTATAAAACAAGGTCTAAAACTTTTTACATCAGAATACATCAAAACCTGTCTTGCAATAATAAAGAAGCATAAAACCTTTTCATAAATTATTCCCCAAGTGAAATAGTAAAGTAGCCGTAGCCAAGAAAAGTCCAAGCCACACAAGATGACCTTCAACAGAAGAAGTCCGAACTAACAACAGCATTTCCTCCCTGAAACCCGGGGGGGGAAACGGAAGACAAAGAGGCGAAAGAAAACAGGGTCAGTCATAAAGACTGGTAAGTCCTATCTACTTCCAGCATAAAAACAGGTAAAGGTAACATGACATGCATAAGCTGAAAGTAAACATAAGGATGACAACAAGATAAATAAGGTAAACCAAGATAACTGGATGAACTACTGTAGCAAGGTAAACTAAAGTATCATGATAAACTACGGTGTCAAGATAAATCAAGGTATCACGGCGTCAGGTTTCTATCAAGTATACTATCCCAAGGTATTTATCATGTATAACATCCCACGGTATTTATCATGTATAACATCCCAAGGTATTTGTCATGTATATTTGCTCTGCACCTCTCGTACTAGTATCCCTACCCGCGTCATGTGTTAACTATGAATGTCCCTTGCCCAATGTCATGTAATGGTCCATGTCAACTTAATATATAGCATATGTAGGTTTTCCCAACTCGTATGTTTCTTTCCATGTATTAGTTCAGTCCTTTGCCGTAGGCCGTACGGGCTTTCCCATGTAAATCTATACCACCTCAATGTAGTACCATTTTATCCTTGAAGTTGTTTTGGACTGCCACCCTTGATCTAGTTATGTTTTCTTACCATGAACTATCATGTGTTCACTTAGGATTTATGCCACCTAGGACCACTAGGGATTATGCTACCTAATGAACGTTTCTGTGTCTTGGTTTGGGTTCAAGCCACCTAGGGCCACTAGGGATTATGCCACCCATCAACCGCGCCCTTTATCCCGCGTAAGTATCGTGAATCGTTTTCCATGTCTAGACGCACATGTTCCTCAATGTGCCATCCGAGTTCCGTGCCAGGGCAAATCAAGAAATACGGAACTCGGTCGGGAGCTTTAAGTCGTTTGCTGATGCAGATATCAAGGTCTGTTTTTGTACCCGTGGCTATGGTCCCACGTGACCCCTCCCTCAACTACTGAAAGGCAATCCAAGAAAAATCATGTATGAGAACCACATCCCGGCCCCACTATAGCCCCACTTTCCTATGGGCCAACCTCACCCATGACTTGATAGCAAGAACATGGTCTGTTGGGGTTCTCTGCCTTTCCGTTCGTACACGATTGACTAAAGATGGTAGGTAGTCGGCGACGCGCTATCCAGGGCAGAATCAAGTATCGTCGACTCCACGCTAATCCATCCCAGTCTTTAGGTCGCTCGCATAGCAACCAAGGCATACCCTTGGCTCTTCTACCGCAGACCTTAACCCCTGTGAGGCCGGGTTTCATGGACCGTCTGCCACCTCACAGAGGGATACCAAGAGTACCCTCACATCCCCCGAAGCTACCGCTTCGTCCCCCAGTTCGTTGGAGCCTTTATCTAAGTCAGATAATTTGCTGCTCCTCGTGTTTTGAGCGATGACCTACCGTACCGGGTTACTCATCTATTCATGAACTAGTCCCATGTCCTTGGCTAAGAATTATTACTTAGTTATACTTAACTAAGGTTTACCACTTAGCTTCATTTCCCCGTTACCCTTGATTAACTACGATTTTTAGTTCCTCTACTAGGGTTTTGCCTATTGGGTTAAGTGTTGTTATTCAAGTTCATGGCTTAGCCCGCCTATGAATCATGTCAAGATTTGCTAAGTATTCAAGTCCAAGACCTAGCCCTACAAGTTGGTTAAGTATACCAAGAAGCTCATGACTTAACCCTATTCAATCATCAAGTCAATTTGGTTAAGTACTTGTTTATCTTAACCCTATCAGGTTATCGTGTTAGATTGGTTAAGCACAGATTATCCTAACCCCATCGGATTATCGAATCGGATTGGTTAAGTATAGGTTAACTTAACTCCATCCACTAATCGTATTATAATGGTTAAGTATATTTAAAAGGTCTTATGACTTAACCCTATCAGGTCCGCATATTAGACTGGTTAAGTATAGGTTACTTAACCTCATCAATTCATCATGTATAATTGGTTAAGTATAAGTTACTTAACCCCATTAAATTATCTTGTTAAGTTGGTTAAGTATTGGCTACTTAACCTCATTGAATTACCAAGTTTATATTGGTTAAGTGTTTTAATTTAACCCCATCGAAGTACCGTGTTTAGATTAGTTAAGTGTAGGTTACTTAACCCCATCTAATTACCGTGTTTAGATTAGTTAAGTCTAAATTACTTAACCCTATCTAATTACCAAGTCGGATTAGTTAAGCGTGAATTACTTAACCCCATCCCCTAATTGTCTTGTATGGTTAAGTGTCATTAAGAAATCAAGCCCGGTCCCACTTAACCTACCCATTCGTGTCACATCGGTTAAGTGTCATTAGTCAAATATACTTAACCCTATCATGTGGCATTAATTTAATTAATGCACTCTCAACCTCTCACATTAGACCTTGTTGTGGTTACTAGTTAAGCCGGGCGGGTCCGGGTAGTTTTACACCACAACCTGGTCTAACCTCGGGTCTTAAGCGCGACATGACCAACTTCTCACATTGGATCCTATTGTTTGTAGCCACTAGTTAAGCCGGGCGGGTCCGGGTAGATTTATGCTACAAACTCAACCCAACCTCGAGTTGGCCACTTTCATGTTTGGTTTATTTTCTTATTACACTTACAACCCACCCATGTCTAGTTCAAGTTCCATGTTTCCCCACGTGTCATGACCATATTTAAATGTATCATGAATGTCATGTTCTCATGCAAACCCCATGTCAAGTTTTTCATGTCATACCCACGTTTTTCCTAAGCTACCCAAACGTATTTCCAACCCAAGTGAAAGCGAGTCACATAGTAGGGTATTATGCCAACATATTGGCCACAAGCATGCATAGTATCATAAGGGAATTTGGTCGCAAACATGCATAGTGTCATAAGGGAATTTGGCCGCAAACATGCATAGTGTCATAAGGGAATTTGGCCACAAATATGCATAGTACCATAAGTGAATTTGGCCACAAACATGCATAAGCCCCAAAATCAAGTCTTTGCCCATGTTTCACAAGTCAAGTGGTTCCCAAAGGTTCATGCTAACATTTCATAGATAAAGATTCAAACTTGCAAGGTATACTAGGTTAAACATAACATGAATGGCATGATTAAGTCGCTACAACTTAGCCCAAGGTCATAGATCATAGAAAAGGGGAAAATTTAGGTTCACATAAGCTAGCATACTTATGTTTCATCGCATTTTATCCCATGTCACATTAGAACCACCGTTAGAATCTACAAGTAGCTAGAACTTACATAGCGAGGCTTAGGGAAGATTATGCATAGTCGTGATGAAGAAAGGTGGCTCCTTTGATGAAGAACCGTCATGAAATCGCCGTAGCAACGTTGATCGAGCCTCGATTTGGTGTAGCAAGCTTGCACCTTTCGATTCGGATCCGATTTGCATGCATAGTCTCTTGGAGTTGGAGATGGAGGCCATGATCACTTGGCATTTGGGCAACACTTCGTGGCATGAGAGAGTTTGAGTGATTTAGGTTAGGGGGTTAGGGTCTTTTTATAGAGTTTAGGAGCATTTTAGGCCATAGGATTAACCCTAGATCGAATCCAAGCCATCCAAAATCGTCACAAGCCTCCAAAACCGAGCCAACATGACAAGCAGGTGCACCAGGTCGGGGTTCTACAGGGGGGGGGGTCGACCCAGGGGTCGACACCCATGTCGACCCCCTGGGGAGGGGTCGACCCAGGGGTCGACACCCATGTCGACCCCCTGGAGGGGGTGTCGACCCAGGGGTCGACACCCTGTGTGTCTGGCGGGAATTTTCCCGCCTTCTCTTTTTGGGCTGAATTCAAATCTGTTTTCGGAATTGAATTTTTGTGAAACTTCGAGAGGCCATATCTCGGTCATACGGACTCCGATTTACGAAATTTCGGACTCTATTTCGCGTATTTTTCTGAGACGAACGCAATGGCGCAACCCGTTTATCCTGATTCAGATTTTATAATTTAATTCTGCCTTGATTCTTGTCTTAACACGTTGTTAAAATTCGGGTTGTTACATTCTCTCCTCCTTTAAGGATTTCGTCCCCGAAATCTCCAAGTTAGGAAGAACGTATCCTACCTTCCATCATCCATCTACTCAAAACATCATCCACAAGTAATCATTGTCCTTAAAAGATTTCTAATGCTGTATGAACATATGCAGTAAGTGTGTGTGTATATGTTCCTTAGCTAATGCTAACGATCTGGCCTGAATGATCTTCTAATGCAAAATATGCTTAGTGCCATGAATCCAACATGTATGCAAATAGTCCTAGTCATATAAGTACTATATGCGTGCACAAACATTCATCCACATGACAACACATTCGATTTCATCCATAAATAGGTATAAATACTCGTGCATATGCAATATGAAATGTGAGTGCGTCGATCTAGTACCTAATGTGTATTCGCGTATCCACGAGCAACCACTTGCAACCATTTGCAACCATATCAATCATAACATGTTTCCAACCACATGTTTACATCCATAGGTTTCTACCTAAGGTTCTCACGATAGGATCGAGGAGATAAACAAGGTAAAACTCCCTATGGGGTTTGCAACAGAAACAGGACCGAGAGGATATTCACCAAAAGATAACATGCGAGCAAGCTCTACAGGAAAAACCAGGGATCAAGGATACACTCTTTAAAAAAAGAGGTACGATGCGCGTGTCTAGCCTTACGTCTTCTAAGTCGCGTTTCCTTGAGCTTAATTCCTCGGTGCCTTGACCATCTTTTTAACTCCATGATTTCGTAGCTCCTTGATTCCTATTTCCAAGATATGAGTTAGAGCTCATTTCATTGTCGCCTCTTATTCCACTTTCACTTGTCCTTTCCCTAGTATACTTGGCTCAAACGTATCCACTTACTCCTGCAAGCTCTCCAAAATTCACTAGGGAATTCTGGATCTCATTTGCCGATGCCGATCCATGTTGCCAAGAGTACTTACTAGGGTGATTCCCATAACTCATGCATATGCGAAACGAACCATCCGCCTTAGCGGTGAATTCTATTCGAACGGATTACCAACAACTGCATCCCGAGATTCTAGGTAACTAACCATGACAGAACCCAAAAGGTTACACGAGACTTCGAGGGTATCACCAAGGTGAGTCAAGAGTCTAACTACCCTCTTTCCAAAACCGAGAATGGCACCCCTTATTGGGTGACCACTTTATCCCTAGAATCCATCCGCAGCCGAGACATGTCATTCTCAAATCCAAACAAGTCATGAAGAAATGGACCAACTCTCCAACCAGATTTTTGGGACAAAAACTGGGATCCTCTACCATGCTAGTACTAAGGTGCAGAGACTCAACTATCCAAGCAGACTTAAATGATATGATAATCAAGACAAAGTCTGGACGGGATGATAGAAAAGAACGACTAAACCTTTACCAGAAACAGTACCATCTCTTTTAGGTACCCTAGAAATGGGAGCGTACCATTGCCCTCTCCGATGATCTTGTCCTTGTCCTCCTTGATGGACTAAGCCATACCAACAAGTTGCTTACCCTTAAGCTCGCGTCCTTTATCCTTACTCTTATTATCCTTCCTTGTACCATGGCAACAGGTCTCTCGAGAACCACCTCCATCGTACGGAAAACACCTACGTGGCTAGACAAAGATTAGTCACAGTTAGAACTACTGTGACTACAGATGGAGGAAAGAAAGGAAAAGAGATTCAATCCAGGAATCAAAGGATAGTGCTAACGGCTTTTGGGGAATAGCCTTTAAAAACTTTTCTTGAAAAAATGCTTCTTTGTAAACGGTTTTTCAAATAGTTTTCAGAAGGTTTTAAAAACTTTTTGCCCAGTCTGGTAACCTTCTGCTCTGATACCAAATGTAACACCCCACCTCCGCTAGGGTCACTCACAAAGTGAATGCACTAGGTTTGGTGAAGCATTATCGAGGTAAACATACACAGAAATATTACAAGACAGAACATATATATAAAACAGCGGAAGTAAAACAAATTTCATTTACCTTATAAAACAAGGTCTAAAACCTTTTACATCAGATTACATCAAAACCTATCTTGCAGTAATAAAGAAGCATAAAACCTTTTCATAAATTATTCCCCAAGTGAAATAGTAAAGTAGCCATAGCCAAGAAAAGTCCAAGCCACACAAGATGACCTTCAACAGAAGAAGTCCGAACTAACAACAGCATTTCCTCCCTGAAACCTGGGGGGAAACGGAAGACAAAGAGGCAAAAGAAAACGGGGTCAGTCATAAAGACTGGTAAGTCCTATCTACTTCCAGCATAAAAACAGGTAAAGGTAACATGACAAGCATAAACTGAAAGTAAACATAAGGATGACAACAAGATAGATAAGCTAAACCAAGATAACTGGATGAACTACTGTAGCAAGGTAAACTAAAGTATCATGATAAACTACGGTGTCAAGATAAATCAAGGTATCACGGCGTCAGGTTTCTATCAAGTATACTATCCCAAGGTATTTATCATGTATAACATCCCACGGTATTTATCATGTATAACATCCCAAGGTATTTGTCATGTATATTTGCTCTGCACCTCTCGTACTAGTATCCCTACCCGCGTCATGTGTTAACTATGAATGTCCCTTGCCCAATGTCATGTAATGGTCCATGTCAACTTAATATATAGCATATGTAGGTTTTCCCAACTCGTATGTTTCTTTCCATGTATTAGTTCAGTCCTTTGTCGTAGGCCGTACGGGCTTTCCCATGTAAATCTATACCACCTCAACGTAGTACCATTTTATCCTTGAAGTTGTTTTGGACTGCCACCCTTGATCTAGTTATGTTTTCTTACCATGAACTATCATGTGTTCACTTAGGATTTATGCCACCTAGGACCACTAGGGATTATGCTACCTAATGAACATTTCCGTGTCTTAGTTTGGGTTCAAGCCACCTAGGGCCACTAGGGATTATGCCACCCGTCAACCGCGCCCTTTATCCCGCGTAAGTATCGTGAATCATTTTCCATGTCTAGACGCACATGTTCCTCAATGTGCCATCCGAGTTCCGTGCCAGGGCAAATCAAGAAATACGGAACTCGGTCGGGAGCTTTAAGTCGTCTGCTGATGCAGATATCAAGGTCTGTTTTTGTACCCGTGGCTATGTTCCCACGTGACCCCTCCCTCAACTACTGAAAGGCAATCCAAGAAAAATCATGTATGAGAACCACATCCCGGCCCCACTATAGCCCCACTTTCCTATGGGCCAACCTCACCCATGACTTGATAGCAAGAACATGGTCTGTTGGGGGTTCTCTGCCTTTCCGTTCGTACACGATTGACTAAAGATGGTAGGTAGTCGGCGACGCGCTATCCAGGGCAGAATCAAGTATCGTCGACTCCACGCTAATCCATCCCAGTCTTTAGGTCGCTCGCATAGCAACCAAGGCATACCCTTGGCTCTTCTACCGCAGACCTTAACCCCTGTGAGGCCGGGTTTCATGGACCGTCTGCCACCTCACAGAGGGATACCAAGAGTACCCTCACGTCCCCCGAAGCTACCGCTTCGTCCCCCAGTTCGTTGGAGCCTTTATCTAAGTCAGATAATTTGCTCCTCCTCGTGTTTTGAGCGATGACCTACCGTACCGGGTTACTCATCTATTCATGAACTAGTCCCATGTCCTTGGCTAAGAATTATTACTTAGTTATACTTAACTAAGGTTTACCACTTAGCTTCATTTCACCGTTACCCTTGATTAACTACGATTTTTAGTTCCTCTACTAGGGTTTTGCCTATTGGGTTAAGTGTTGTTATTCAAGTTCATGGCTTAGCCCGCCTATGAATCATGTCAAGATTTGCTAAGTATTCAAGTCCAAGACCTAGCCCTACAAGTTGGTTAAGTATACCAAGAAGCTCATGACTTAACCCTATTCAATCATCAAGTCAATTTGGTTAAGTACTTGTTTATCTTAACCCTATCAGGTTATCGTGTTAGATTGGTTAAGCACAGATTATCCAAACCCCATCGGATTATCGAGTCGGATTGGTTAAGTATAGGTTAACTTAACTCCATCCACTAATCGTATTATAATGGTTAAGTATATTTAAAAGGTCTTATGACTTAACCCTATCAGGTCCGCATATTAGATTGGTTAAGTATAGGTTACTTAACCTCATCAATTCATCATGTATAATTGGTTAAGTATAAGTTACTTAACCCCATTAAATTATCTTGTTAAGTTGGTTAAGTATTGGCTACTTAACCTCATTGAATTACCAAGTTTAGATTTGTTAAGTGTTTTAATTTAACCTCATCGAAGTACCGTGTTTAGATTAGTTAAGTGTAGGTTACTTAACCCCATCTAATTACCGTGTTTAGATTAGTTAAGTCTAAATTACTTAACCCTATCTAATTACCAAGTAGGATTAGTTAAGCGCGAATTACTTAACCCCATCCCCTAATTGTCTTGTATGGTTAAGTGTCATTAAGAAATCAAGCCCGGTCCTACTTAACCTACCCATTCGTGTCACATCGGTTAAGTGTCATTAGTCAAATTTACTTAACCCTATCATGTGGCATTAATTTAATTAATGCACTCTCAACCTCTCACATTAGACCTTGTTGTGGTTACTAGTTAAGCCGGGCGGGTCCGGGTAGTTTTACACCACAACCTGGTCTAACCTCGGGTCTTAAGCGCGACATGACCAACTTCTCACATTGGATCCTATTGTTTGTAGCCACTAGTTAAGCCGGGCGGGTCCGGGTAGATTTATGCTACAAACTCAACCCAACCTCGAGTTGGCCACTTTCATGTTTGGTCTAGTGTCTTATTACACTTACAACCCACCCATGTCTAGTTCAAGTTCCATGTTTCCCCACGTGTCATGACCATATTTAAATGTATCATGAATGTCATGTTCTCATGCAAACCCCATGTCAAGTTTTTCATGTCATACCCACGTTTTTCCTAAGCTACCCAAACGTATTTCCAACCCAAGTGGAAGCGAGTCACATAGTAGGGTATTATGCCAACATATTGGCCACAAGCATGCATAGTATCATAAGGGAATTTGGTCGCAAACATGCATAGTGTCATAAGGGAATTTGGCCGCAAACATGCATAGTGTCATAAGGGAATTTGGCCACAAATATGCATAGTACCATAAGTGAATTTGGCCACAAACATGCATAAGCCCCAAAATCAAGTCTTTGCCCATGTTTCACAAGTCAAGTGGTTCCCAAAGGTTCATGCTAACATTTCATAGATAAAGATTCAAACTTGCAAGGTATACTAGGTTAAACATAACATGAATGGCATGATTAAGTCGCTACAACTTAGCCCAAGGTCATAGATCATAGAAAAGGGGCAAATTTAGGTTCACATAAGCTAGCATACTTATGTTTCATCGCATTTTATCCCATGTCACATTAGAACCACCGTTAGAATCTACAAGTAGCTAGAACTTACATAGCGAGGCTTAGGGAAGGATTATGCATAGTCGTGATGAAGAAAGGTGGCTCCTTTGATGAAGAACCGTCATGAAATCGCCGTAGCAACGTTGATCGAGCCTCGATTTGGTGTAGCAAGCTTGCACTTTTCGATTCGGATCCGATTTGCATGCATAGTCTCTTGGAGTTGGAGATGGAGGCCATGATCACTTGGCATTTGGGCAGCACTTCGTGGCATGAGAGAGTTTGAGTGATTTAGGTTAGGGGGTTAGGGTCTTTTTATAGAGTTTAGGAGCATTTTAGGCCATAGGATTAACCCTAGATCGAATCCAAGCCATCCAAAATCGTCACAAGCCTCCAAAACCGAGCCAATATGACAAGCAGGAGCACCAGGTCGGGATTCTACAGGGGGGGTCGACCCAGGGGTCGACACCCATGTCGACCCCCTGGGGAGGGGTCGACCGAGGGGTCGACACCCATGTCGACCCCCTGGAGGGGGGTCGACCCAGGGGTCGACACCCTGTGTGTCTGGCGGGAGTTTTCCCGCCTTCTCTTTTTGGGCTGAATTCAAATCTGTTTTCGGAATTGAATTTTCGTGAAACTTCACGAGGCCATATCTCGGTCATACGGACTCCGATTTACGAAATTTCGGACTCTATTTCGCGTATTTTTCCGAGACGAACGCAATGGCGCAACCCGTTTATCCTGATTCAGATTTTATAATTTAATTCTGCCTTGATTCTTGTCTTAACACGTTGTTAAAATTCGGGTTGTTACAGTGCCAGTCTAGTGCGACTCCATCCTTAGATATACTAATAGTGTGTGTATATATATACATATATCTTTTGAAAACCCAAAATAAAACAAATACGCTCTCTCATATACGTACTATCTCTCCTGGTATCTTTCCCTAAGTTAACTACGCAACCTAGAGCTCTGATACCAAGTGTGACGGCCCGCCTCGCACCAGCCGACATTTCCAATGTAATGCACTATGTCGATGCCCAACCAGCACGGTACGGTCATCAAAAGAAGGGAAAAGGGAAGGAATTTGAACGGTTAACCAACACAGAACCTGTAGTGTATCTCACAGCGCATGGAACAAAATATAATAATAACATAACTTGATATAAAATAGGCGAGACAGTGCATAAGCTGAAAACTAAACCATCACAGCAGCAGAAAATTCAAAATACATCTTATGATCCAAACCATCTTTATTACAACTTTAGAAATCTCTAAAGAAAAATAGGAAGGTACACTACTAATACCCAAAGTAGTGACCAGTAACAACACAGGGAGAATATATGGGAATAATACGTGTAAGCCTCCTACTCGTCTCCGGACAGCTACTCATGCATAACTAGCTAACCTGTCTCTAGTCTGTTCGTTTAGGATCACCCAGAGTAATAAGAAGAGATATAAAATTCTGGGTAAGACAAAAGTCTGGTATGAGAGATAAGAAGCAAAAACAGAACAATAACAGGTATACATAACCATACCTGAACATGAACCTGGACCTGCAACCAAAGAGTTAGCATAACAGGACGTACAATACTCTAAGGTGACACTAACACATGGTGTGAAAATAACGGGGAAGGGGTGTGCATGTCATGGTGATAACAAACATCAAACATAGCAATCATCCTCACATCTCTCACTCAGTGCGTAAAGTATACATATCCTCCACTTTGATCACCCAATTCTTTGTTACGATTACTCTGCCCCAGGGAGCCATGACGGCCTCACTGCACTGATCCGTAACCACTAATACTTTACCATGTCCACTCTGCTCCATGGAGTCATAAAAACTCCACTGCACTGGCTTATAGCCTTGCTACGATCACTCTGCCCTTGAAGTCATGACAACTTCACTTCACTGATCCATAGCCAATAATCCATCCCTCAGTGGTGAGTCAAAGCTATAGACATCGATAACCCCTTAGCACACGTCCCACAGCAAAGCCCAACTCATGAAGTTAACTCATTGGTTCTCGTCTGGATCCTGAGTAATAACTTCCCATTTGGACTTCCTTTGCATCTCGGGTTTTAGTCGAATTAGAGTTGGTCTTTAAAAGAGTCACCGCGTAGAAATAGAAGTACACGCCCGGTTCGGTTCAATTGTATAGTGTTCAAGTTTCCTCATTCGGTTCGGTTCGGGTGCCATCCTCCATTCGGTTTGGTTCGGGTGCCATCCTCCAACTCGGTTTGATTCGGGTGCCATCCTCCAACTCGGTTCGGTTCGGGTGTTATCCTCCAACTTGGTTTGGTTCGGGTGCTCAAGTTAGTCCGATCCGATCCCATGCGAAGCTCCGGTCCGATCCCAACTCACACTCAATGCAAGTGGCCTTCCTTTTTGCTATGCTTTTTCACGCTGCTGAAGATGCCACCACCCCGGTCCGGTCCGGTCCATCCGATCCCCTCCATTGATCCGATCTGGATCTCTGTAGCATTTCTAGCAAGCTTATATCGTCCATTCTCGCCATACGACGACGTTTTCAACCATTCTAACTTTACTAAACAATCATAAAACATTCCAAACAGTAGTAGCAACATACAGGATCAATCAACACGGTCAAAACATCGAGCATATAGGTGAATTTAAATCGAACATACCCAAAACCCATGGTTCTCCCCTTAATCATGTTTAACCATATCTAATGATAGGATTAACAAAACATATCCAAATTAACCCAAATTTCTATCAGAGCCCTAAAACAATATTTAATAATTTTTACATATTTTTCCAGATTTTTATAATGCATAATTTCGCTAATTATCACTAATCACCCCTAATTAGCCGTAATTAGTGAAAAACAATGCAAATCACTCACCTTAGCCACAAATGAATTATAGATATGAACTTCTCTACTGATTTGGGTTGAATTCCTATGCAACACAGCAACTCCAACTCTGATGGTGATTTGGAGGTGATTTAGAAGGTGGAGGTCATTGTTAGGGTTGAAGAGAGGTAAGTGGCGGCTGAGAAAATGAAAAATAAATCGTTTCCTAACTGATTTCAGCCTCCCCATAACCCTAATCCCGAAATGGGTTATGGGCCTAGCTGCTAATCACCCTAATTAGGCCCAGTTAAGCTTTTTTCACCTTTCAAACCTTATTTCAGCCATATCTCCCAAACGGAAAGTCCGTTTAGCTAATGTGACCACTCTATGGAAAGGGAAACCATCATTCGAATCCAATGGTATTGGTTTCAGGTCAAAACCCCTTGCCAATCAAAAGTTATAGGTGAAACAAGATTCTCTAGGGGCAAAACAGTCATCTAAAAATAGGCAAAAATCGTGAACATGAGAAATGTCCTCAATAGTCGTTCCCCAAGGTTACACAACCATACGACCTCATACGAAAATGAAAAATATTCTACGATCCTCCGATGCATATAATGCAGGTCGTTACACAAGCGTTCTGCTGGATTCTATTTATTTGATGTAGACATTATTATAATGTCATTGGATTTGATATCAAAAAATATTTGTTGTAGACATTATTATAATACCATCCGTGTTTATGTGTATCGGTCTTACGATTACCATTTCTTTCAAAAGGATTTTGAAAGTTAAACAAATGGTTGGAGTTTACTCACACCAGTCCCATGACTGACCCAGAGTTCATTTTGTTTATTTTTCCTAAACTCTTGGGTGCCCAAATTTGTACGGGCAGTCAAGTAGTTGGGATTTTACAGATTCACTTGGAGGAGTTTGAAGAAGGAGGCTTCACCAGTTAGCTATAGACTATCATTTTTTTCCACTGTGTATTATGTTTGTATATGGAAACAGGTGTTTATAACTGTTCCAGAAATAGTTGTTGTGCTCTGATGATGGTATGTATATAAAGTTACTATTATTGAATTGTATTTCAAAGTTTATGTTATATAATATTTTTATTCATTCCGTCGTAAGTTTATGTTCTTCGTTTTCTTCTATTCTAATATTTCTTTCTTTCTATTTCTCATCCTCTAACTTCTTTCTAATAATGATTCATATTTCTGTGCAATTTGGGTTGGACGTGTGGTGTTATTAGTCGACTCAAAGAATACAAAAATTCGGGCCATTACACCCCGTATAAATTAACAAAGCATTTCAGTTCCTCTGTGTTCTTCTTCTTTCTATAAATCGCGAAAAGAAAAACAAATCCACCTCTCTGAAGCCATTCGAAACAATTGCTTTTGTTTTCCTTTTCCTTAAAATTAAAAACCGATCCACCACTGTAAAAAAATAAAAAAATAAATCAAAATCGCGAATCGCGATGGAAGTTCGTGAAGAATTTGAAGCTCGAAGAGATTTTGGGGGCGTTGCGGTTTAGGTTGCCATTGTCAATTGCTGCGTGAAGTTTTCAGAGAGGTATTGAATGGTGAACTGGTGTGGTGCGACATCAATATGGGTTGCAACTGAAGTGGAGGTGTGGACGGTCTGAGATGTAGTGATTTAGAGGAGTATAGTATGATTTTCTTTTTGGAGTATGGTGATACTGTTGATGCCAATTGGTTTGGTGGGGGGACTTTCTGTCTGATGTTGATGGGGAAATTTTTTGGAGTTCGACAAAGAGGAAATGGAAGTTTAGATATGTTCTGTAAGGAATGGTGAATGCCCTGGTGAGGCTGCATTGGCTGGACAACATAGATGGGTGTATGGATTCCGTTGGAGCTGATGTTTATGGCATGGCAGTGGTTATATTATGAGGTTTGCGGTAAGAATGGATGCACTAAAATGGATGGTTGCTTGGAGGAGAGGTCTGGACAGTAAGGGGTTGATAGAGTTGAGAAGTGCAGTGATGATTGGATAAGGTCCAGTAGCAATGCTGGTTAGAAGAAGTCATAGTGACTAGTTTGGGATAGTAGTAGTGACAGTAAGGTGATTATCAAACTGAGATGATTGCAATTTTGGGGCTGTTTGAGGAGGAACTTCATAGTTGGTCAAGGCAAATAAGGTATACGTTTTAAATGAATTTAAAATGCATAAACAATTCATTTGAAGTAGTCTATTTAAATAAATATTTAATCGATAAGTAGAATAATCGTAGGCGATAAATTTATTCGATATAATGAAGTAGATGCGTAGCTGAGACGATATGAATTTTAAACGGATATTTGGAAAAGGAAAATCGAGGTGAGTTAAACTCACTCAGTTAAATCATTGGGAACTATTTTTCATAGTTCAAATTTTATTTATTTCTTGTTGGATGATAATTATTTGACATAAAGTGATAATAGTACATATATATAATATTATACATATAGTATTGGTGATTGGGTATATGTAATATTGACGATTGGATATATTTCCTGCAACACTATTAGCGGATGCCCGTAGTATCATTAGCGGATGATTTCCCAGTGCGCCCTACAATACATATAGTGGATGACCTTCTATACCGCGATATCCTGCCTCAAAGCAAGATGGGTATTATTATCATTGACTAACGTCTGCGGATGCAGGAAAAACAAGTTGGAGGGATCCAACTAGATTCCTCAACATCTATATTATTTATTTTCACATATATGCTGGTATATGATGTGTTTATAACCTGTGACAGTTTATGGTAGACTTGGATGTGTAAGTAACACTGATTGTTGATTTTGGATATTTTAAATATCCTAAGAATGTATATACATGTATATATGGATTTCAAAATTGAAATATAAAAAGAATTTTAAAAGGAAATATTTATTTTCAAACAGAAATGGTTATCTAGAATCCAAATTAAATAGAGCTTAAAAGTAAATATTTGTTTAAACAAATATTTTGAAGAAGCGATTTCATAAGCGACATTATAAGAACTGAAATTATTTTCATTAAGGAGTTTGGGAAAAATATAAGTTGTGTGTGAATTCGGAAAAAAATGGAAATCAGGTATAAAATCGGCATTTTAATAGATTGGAATTTTCGAATTACAAAGGAATTTATAAACGAGATTATATAACTTCACAATAGATGTTATAATTATAATTTAAACTTGAAGTTGCAAGTATGAATTAAGATGGTCTGAATAAGTCAAGTATGGAATTGTGTTGAGAAATATTATTCACGGGTGAGGTGAATAGGTGTTAAAGCAAATGAGTTGAAAATAGAAATTCGTTAAAAGGAAAGTTAGAAAGGGTTTTAAATTTATAAATTCAATCTGAATTTAAATTGAACTAATTCGGGTAATGATATAGATTTTATTAAAGAATTTTTGTAAGATTTTAGATGGTAAATATCAATAGAAATTTTTTTACAATGATATTTATATACGAATATTTTTATGGATTTGTTATTGAAATAAACTGAGATAAGTGGTAATAAAACTATAAGGGTGTTTATAAAGAATATTTATGGAATATTCGAGGATGCTTGTAACAAACATTTTGGTAAATCATATTTTTAAGAAAAATATTTGAAATGGTTATAAGTTGATATAAATATCTCGTTTAAAGTGATAATTGATAATTGGAATTTTTATTCGTTAGAAGTTAAGAGATGGAGTTAAGGAAATTAGAAATTGACTGAAGATTAGTGAGTTGAATAACTTTTCAAGCATCAATCTGATGTTGGTTTCGACCTTCGGGGTTGATACTTAGGGAGTTATTATCTTACCAGTTTACGGTTAGGGACTAATTACTGGGATGAGAAATACGTTCTTAAAAGGATTTTAAAATGAAAGGGCTTTTGAATATTCTTATAAATGAGTATAAAAAGAGAAACGAGTATTCCAATTATTGAAAAAATAGAGAAATTTTAAATTAACAAATGGTTAATCAAAAGAGGTTAAAATGACGGTGAATATTAAATCAATGAATTCAATTTTCTTTTATGGATGAATGGTTGTTTATTTGATAGTTAAATAACCGACTATCAAATTTGGCCTAATATGGTTGTTGGTACGGAAGTACCAGGATCAAATTTATATTCGAAAACCATTCTGAACCAACCAATACGTAAACATAGAGGATGCTGACTGAAGATGGAGCAGCGAAGACAGTGGATCTTCATAAGCGAAAGGACTACTTATCGAATTCTCTAGAGTCGTGCCCACAAATATTCTAATGGTGATACCTTTGTGATTGAAATAGACAGATTGCAAGGACTACTTGTTACTGATCCATAGGGTGATTCCTAGGATGTGATAGAAGGGTGCCTTCGGTTTTTCCAGTCCTAGGACACCGTATACAGACGAGTGTCTGACAAAGTATTTCTAAAGAATCACGTAATGATTTCAACAAACATATCCTGTGGTGGCAGAGGAATTCGTTCTTACTGCTTAGGCACCCTGAGTATTTTTTGTAGACATCAATTAATGATTTGATGGATCTTCCGATATGGCATTCAAAGTGAATGGTGGCCGGATATTCTAAAGAAGTAATTTTATACCTCAAGCCTTATAACCTTGAAATGACAAAAATCGGGCAAACAACGTGGCTAAGTGGGTCGTTCCCATTACGGTGTATTGTCACCATCTAGAGAATATTCATTTTTCTTATTTTTTTGCTTCTATATCTCTCGGGAATGGTTATGTTGCTAGCAACCGTAAGGTGATAATATATTCGATACACTCAAGAGAAATGAGTGATCCGTCACGTGTAGCCGAGTTGTAAGACGTTCTTGTTGAACTCTGGTGTATCCCCTCTAGAGTACACTGATCGGAAAGTTGTTCCACGCCTTGTCATAGTCAGAATCCAATCTCTAATAAGCGCCCACAGTTTTTGATTTTATATTATATATGTAGAGCAAGAGATGCAAGCGTCTGCTAGATGATTATTTATTTGATTTAGATACTATCATAATAACAAGGTAATTATGATTTCAAAAATGGTTTAGGTTATCGTAAGGTAAAAACCATCCGTGTTTAAATGTGGATTGGTCTTATCATTATTCTTTCCTTTTAAAGGATTTTTTACTTTTAAAATCAGGTTGGATAATTGTGACAACCCCAATTTCGATAGACCGATTTTTTTTTTCAAAATTCCAATCTATCGAAACTCAGATTGGTTTTCTCTGGTATCCTGCAGAAAAGACAGAGACATAAAACATGTCATAGCTCAGAAATTATCTCACAGCGGAATAGATAAAATATAATATAATCTAAATATAGCCTTACCGTATTAATATTACTGCCTAACCAGTATCCAAGACTATCATGTCCCTGCCACTAATCTAAACTGCGAGTATGTTACGAGGAGGGGGTCAGAACACAAGTTCTGGTGATTGGATTTAAACTATACACTTTGGATAATCCTACATATACCATTCAACAATATTTTCTTATTTATTAGGTTACTTGGGTTAACAGCGCTCAAGGCTTACACACACGTCGCACCCGTTTACTTCCCAGTGGATTAACCTAATACGATATATGTGTAAATACCCCCAATAACGAAGTACACCCCATGGTACCCTACTTGCATGGTCTCTACCGTAATGCCACCGAAATGCTCGCAGTCCCTCATCCTACGCCAGAGTGACGTACGGATCTCTATATAACAATGTTACGATCAACATATATCTGCCATTACTACGCTACGTAAGCGTACGGACTGCCACCCTCGATCAAATCAGATCTCATACCAGAGTAATGCCCTCAAGTCAATGATACACCAACCAGAGTAGATATGCATGTATCTAGACTGTCCCTCGTACATACTGTTAATTGTAGCTCGATGCCTCAATCGCACGTCCTCTAATGTGCACCAAATTACATGGCAGGGTGATACAAGAAACACGGAACCCAGTCGTGAGCTTTTCCATATCTGTACAGGCCCGTCTTTAAAGAGCCTCTATATACAGATATACCTAGGGTCTGTTTTCACGGTGGTTATGGCCCCACCTCGGCTCCTCCCTCAACTAGCAAAGACTATAAGAGCTAAGCGACTGCCCCTAATAACAAACAATCTAAACATCCATTTGGCATCTCCCTTCAACCCCTTACCCCGATAGTGAAGGGTGAATGGTATCTTGAGTTTAGCTCTAGTCTTTTCACATCCCACTAGCTGCAAATGACGGGTATCCGATGTTCTACTATCCTTATTGGTCGTGACCCTCTGCCTCCTCGTGAGGCAACCGCCGAACCACCCTGGTGTCACCGCGCCATAGCATTCTAACTGCATAGCTACATCTGCAGTCAAGGCCCACCCACCTAGTAGTTACACGCAGACCCAACCTCTGCAAGAACGACCTAAGACATCTGTCACCGCACATGGGACTACTAGGAGCACCTTACGTACCTCAGGAAGCCGCGTGCTTCCCCTTCCAGTCCTTTGGAGCCTTCAGAACAATCAAATGAATGTGCGCTCCTCTCATGCCTTATAACACCTCGATGATCTACCCCGTTGGGTTATTCACCCTCAATCGTATGGACTGGTCTAAGCGCCTTACTTTAGCACGTTGTTAGACCCTATGTCTAAACATTCTTTTACGCGCTTGCCTCACCTCATCAGGTTTCCATTTAAATTGGTTATTCCAATTCATATTGAATTCTTATTCAAATTACCAAGTTTCTCTTGCTTATTAATTTCAGTCTTACAACTTAATCCATTTAAGTTTATTAATAAGCCCACAACATGTTATTCTCTAAATTGTGGCCCAAGGTCTGTAATCCACAACTCTTTTTTATCTCCTTGTTGATTTCATCATTACAATAACATGTTTTACTTAATATGTAATTAAGTATATCCAATTCACATGTTTTCTAATTAACATGTCACTTACCATTTATGATTAAATATAACTTATTTCATCTCATAAGTTTTCCTCATCCTTTCTCATTTAATCATAATTCCATTTTACATTGTCAATACAACTTATCGTTGTTTACTTATTAACTCAGTTCTATTAACTAAGGCCCATTATTAAGTTTTTCTACCCGTTTATTATAACCTATGTTATAATTTCCTCTTGTCCCTAGGGCAAGCCTAAACATTCTTATCAATGGGTTTCATACTTCCAAGCTTACCGATTACTTAAATTATAATTAAGTACAATATATTTCCCCCATTTTCTTAACTGGTTTCAAGTCTTTTCCCCTTAATTTATAATTAAGTGTCCCTTAACTCAATTCACCAGTTATCCCATTCCCTTACTAGTTTATTATAACCTAAGTTATAATATTCACTTATCCCTAGGAAAAGTCTACCTATTATACAACATTTTCATTAATGTTATTTATTTATAATAGGTTATTATCATTCCCTTTTAAACCATTTACTATTGTAAACCATTATTCTCCATTCACAGTAATATATATTCCTTGTTATATTTAGGAAAACACTTCATGCACCTTATCAGTTTGGTAGAAGGAATCAATAATTTATTTTCATAACGTATTCCCATCTAAATCCGTGGTAGCAAGTAATTTCTTTAGTTTTCTTTATTTACTGTGGCTTACTTGCAACAATGTTTTCGGGAATAAATCATTTAGGGAAATACATCACTTTTCCTTCTTATCACACTAACTCAGTTCATTACATCCCTTCCTTTCTTATTTTCTGAGTTTGAAATTTAATTACCACCATTGCCATTGATTCATATTTTGCTATATATATATATATATAAGCACTAGACCTCTCACATTAAGCCTACACTTGTGGATGCTGGATTTGCCAGGAAGGTCTGGGCAGACTTCTACCACAAGTTGACTTAACCTCGTGTCTTAGCACCATTACTTGTTTTTCATTTTGCACTTAGGCCTCTCACATTAAGTTTAACATTAGTGGCTTTTGGATATGCCAGTCTGGACCGGGCAGACTTCCGCCACTAATGCAACCTAACCTCGTGCCATAATTGCAGTTACAATTTTTAATTGTAATCCTATGCATATTCATCTTCATTCAATCATTTATGTTCATATCAAATTGCGCTCCCAAATTAAAGTCTCAAAACATAATATATGTTATGTTCCAAAATCCCATTACAAATTATGCCTTAAATCCTAATATATGTCGCATGTCTTTCTATATGTAGTTAACTTTATTTAAAATAAAGTGTAATTCCCCAATAGTGTATAATTTCCCCATAATCTCAGTTATCCCAATTGACAAGTTCATAAAATAGATCTTTACAACAATATTCATGTACATCTCAACATATTAACTAATTGAACAAATTATCCATTTTAGCACAATAATTCATTTCATCAAATTTAACCTTCCAACATGTTCATAGTGTATGTTAATGGGGAATGGCAAACGATAAAAATACTATTATTAAAAAAGTATATTTTAAACCCACTGACCTTGTAAGCTTTCCCCAATTCTGGATCGGATCCAGTTTTAACATTCATCGCATTTTTTTTCCTTTTAATCGGATTCACAACCTAACGTCCATGGATTTATTATTTTCATTAAAAGAGAAAAGGAAAAAAAAAGAGAGGAGGAATAGATCGGATCTGGAACGTTACCTTGCTTTTCATGTAATTCTGAACGCCCTTTTTATTTATGTTGATTCTCTCTTCCAGATCTGAATTCATAATTTTCCTAGGCTAATATTTTAACTTCCAGAATAGATCTGAGAAAAGAGAGAGAGAGAGAGAGATTGTGTAATGGCAGAGCTCCGACATAGCTACTGAATTATGAGATTTAGGGTTAGATCTAGGGTTATTTGTAGGAGTATTGCAGCAACCAGGACCCTCAGATTGGACCAAAAGCCATCAGAATCGTCCACGTCAGAGAAGAAGTTTCCAGACATGCGGGTGTGTCGACTCCTATATCGACCCCCCTTTAGGTGGGCCGACCCCTAGGTCGACCCCCAACGGTCTAAATTCCCTCCAGATTTTCCCGCTCGTGAATTTTGTTTTTTGAACTGATTTTCGAATTTTCTGGATGTACTTATTTAATATATATATATATATATACATACATATACATATAAGCTCCTTATATATATACAAAGTTCTAATACTCATAACTTGTTCATATGGTGTCTGTTTTACGCGAACCAGGTATCTATTTTAACCAGAATTTCGAGACGGACGCAATGGCGTAGTCCGTTTTACTTAATTCTGAATATTTAAGTTATCCTTGTTTTATTATCTTAAAAATGCGGGGTGTTACATTCTCCCACCCTTTGGAAATTTCATCCCCGAAATTTGATAAGGGTAAAATCAATTAACCCCTCGCATAATATACATCCATCATGTGTGCATCCAATTCTTGCAAATATTATGCACTTGTGCAAAGTGAAGTACAACATAATAATGCATATATGCCTAAGCGGTACCTCCTATGTATATGCAAATTTTCTCCAAAACCCTTTCAAAATATGATGCTCACATCCTAAATATACTGGCAGTTCTACATGAATGCAAGATTTTGAAAATAAAAAAAGGCTTTTTCATCCAAATTTTCCCATACTCTTACCGAGTAAGAGCATAGTTCATCTAATTGTTGCATCCATAATCCTACCAACCAACTTTATTTTTCGAATTTCAGAAAAATCTAATTTTCTAAATTCGATTTCTTATGTTACAAAAAGGTGGAAAACGGAAAACTCCGCATCTTCCGCTTTTCTTTTTCAACCTTTTTCTAATCGTACTTGGATTTTTATGTAACTATTTATAAAGATTCCCTATTTTCCCATCCAAGAACGGCCCATATAAGAAAATTTTCTTTGTTACAGATTTTCTTTTTCATCTTATCCTTGAAACTTTTATCTGTATTCATCTTTTCTCATAATTTTCCATTTTTTGTTGCTTTACTGAATTTCCTATTTCCTTTTGAATTGTACTATTTTTCTTTTCTCAGCTTATTTATTCATCTGATCTTAGTTTAAATTTAAATAAGCCTCTAATCTTTCAACTAAAACAGGAGAACAGACACCCTACACAGGTACTACTAAGGGCCAAGAATCTCGGGACTATGCCCCCCCCTCTGTCAGAAATGTCCAAATCATGGGAACCACGACAAGTTCAGGTGTTACCCTATCTTCTCAACAAGAACAATATAATGGAACGATCTCAACCGAAATGTAGTAACGGGTTTTACCCCTAACCTGAAAATTAGTAATAGGGTCTAAACACTTACTTGCCCTTTGTTTCTATCTAGTAGTCGCCACTAGTCCTAGTTGTGTACCAACAGTTATTTCAAGCAACATCCTAGGCTTTCCAATGCTTACGCATTCTGCGGGAACTCACTATTATTTCAAGATAATTCTCACTATTTACTTTATAGCCTCAAAACTTTTCCTGTCTTTCCTAGGCACTAACCCTTACCTACTCCATACTTTTAAAACATGGTTTGGCTCTTTTTCATTTAAATTTCCTTCCAAAAATTAAAAGTGTCAAAACTTTATTTTCCTTATGAAAACTTTCTTTTGCTAAACCATAAAAACATGTCATCTTAAAAAAAATGTAAATCATCATTTTTTCCAGATCACAAAACTGGAGTAGATACGGACAACTATTTTCTCCATCGTGTTAATGACTTATTCTTACCTATAAGGTCGGTTTAGTCTCTTACTACAAGGTGCCAACATCCACTCTATTCTTATTTTCTACAACATATTTTGTCCACCCACAAAATTATCTTAAAATAATTTATCAAAAAGGGTTGTCATAAGAATAGGGATTTCAAATCTTTCTTTATTAAAAATTCTTTCATGAAATGTAACAAGAAAACTAGCAATCTATACATGCTCTATAATACACACCTTTTATTGGGAGAATTTTACTTTAGTCAAAATTTTCGTAAGAAATCACTATTTGCTAAATATACCCCATTTTTCTTCAAAATCCAATATGAATACTTTACATATTTAAAACTATAACTTTTAAGATTAAAACTTGAAAATATCATAAACCATTTTCCCAAAAGTTTTATAATCTCAAGTTCTTAAAAGTTAGTAATGGGGTTAGACTCAAAGCGGGTTTCCAATTTTCTTTTAGGCTTTCCTAGACACCCCCCTTCCAAGGTCAATTCTCTCAACTATATATAATCCTAAGCCATTTTTCTCTTTTTAACCTTTTCCAATTTATAAGATTTTCAAGCCTACTAACCCAAAAAACTAATCATAAGGGATTCACTTTCCTTCCATACAGAGTACATTGTACACTCTCCACTCAAACTTCCGAAGGGTCTCAAATTTCCGAACTTACTCCTTTAGTGTACATAACAAACATCCCATTTCTTACTTTGTTATACTCTTTCTATTTAATGGATTCCTCTATGGATCTAGGTATATATATAACATTTATATTTTTAAAAATACAAATACATTCACTTACTGTTCATATAGGAATTCTAAACCTAAGCTCTGATACCAGATGTGACAAACCCAATTACGACAGACCTATTTTTTTTAGAATTCCAATCTATCGAAACTCAGATTGGTTTGCTCTGGTATCCTGCAGAAAATACAGAGACATGAAACATGTCAGAGCTCAGAAATTATCTCACAGCGGAATGGATAAAATATAATATAATCAAAATATAGCCTTACCGTATTAATATTACTGCCTAAGCAATATCCAAGGCTATCATGTCCCTGCCACAAATCTAACCTGCGAGTATGTTATGAGGAGGGGGTCAGAACACAAGTTCGGGTGACTGGATTTAAACTATACACTTAGGATAATCCTACATATACCGTTTAATCATATTTTCTTATTTATTAGGTTACTTGGGTTAATAGAGCTCAAGGCTTACACATACGTCGCACCCATTTACTTCCCAGTGGATTAACCTAATACAGTATATGTGTAGCTACCCCCAATATTGAAGTACACCCCATGGTACTCCACTCGCACGGTATCTACCGTAATGCCACCGAAATGCTCGCAGTCCCTCATTCTACAATGGAGTGACGTACGGATCTCTATATAACAATGTTACGATCAACTTATATCTGCCATCACTATGCTACATAAGCATACAGACTGCCACCCTCGATCGAATCAGGTCTCATACCGGAGTAATGCCTCAAGTCTACGATACACCACCCAGAGCAGATATGTATGTATTTAGACTATCCCTCGTACATACTGTTAATTGTAGCTCGATGCCTCAGTCGCACGTCCTCTAATGTGCACCGAGTTCCATGACAGGGCGATACAAGAAACACGGATTTCGGTCGAGAGCTTTTCCATATCTGTACAGGCCCGTCTTGAAAGAGCCTCTGTATATAGATATACCTAGGGTCTGTTTTCACTGTGGCTATGGCCCCACCTCAGCCCCACCCTCAACTAATAAAAACTACAAGAGCTAAGCAACTGCCCTTAATAACAAACAATTTAAACATCTATTTGGCGTCTCCCCTCAATCCCTTACCCCGATAGTGAAGGGTGAATGATATCTTAGGTTTAGCTCTAGTCTTTTCGCATCCCACTGGCTACCGATGACGGGTATCCAATGGTCTACTATCCTTGTTGGTAGTGACTCTCTGCCTTCTCGTGAGGCAACGGCCGAACCACCCTAGTGTCACCGCGTCACATCATTCTGATGGCATAGCTACATCTGCAGTCAAGGCCCACCCACCTAGTTGTTACACGCAAATCCAACCCCTACGAGCACAGCCTAAGGCATCTGTCACCGCACAGAGGACTATTAGGGGCACCTTACATACCTCAGAAAGTCGCGTTCTTCCCCTTCCAGTCCTTTGGAGCCTTCAGAACAATCAAATGAATGTGCGCTCCTCTCGTGCCTTATAACACCTTAATTGTCTACCCCGTTGGGTAATTCACCCTCAACCTACAAACTGATCTAAGCACCTTACTTTAGCATATTGTTAGACCCTATGTCTAAACATTCTTTTACGCGCTTGTCTCACCTCATCAGGTTTCCAGTTAACTTGGTTATTCCAATTCATATTGAATTCTTATTCAAATTACCAAGTTTCTCTTGCTTATTAATTTCAATCTTACAACTTAATCCATTTAAGTTTATTAATAAACCCATAACATGTTATTCTCTATATTGTGGCCTAAGGTCTGTAATCCACAACTCCTTTTTATCTTCTTGTTGATTTCATCATTACAATAACATATTTTACTAAATATGTAATTAAGTATATCCAATTCACTTATTTTCTAATTAACATGTCACTTACCATTTATGATTAAATATAACTTATTTCATCTCATAAGTTTTCCTCATCCTTTCTCATTTAATCATAATTCCATTTTACATTTTCAATACAACTTATCACTATTTACTTATTAACTTAGTTTTGTTAACTAAGGCCCATTAATAAGTTTTTCTACCCGTTTACTATAACCTATATTATAATTTCCTCTTGTCCCTAGGACAAGCCTAAACATTCTTATCAACGGGTTTCAGACTTCCAAGCTTATAGATTACTTAATTTATAATTAAGTACAATATATTTTTCCCTTTTTCTTAACTAGTTTCAGGTTTTCCCCTTAATTTATAATTAAGTGTCCCTTAACTCAATTCACCAGTTATCCCATTCCCTTACTAGTTTATTATAACCTAAGTTATAATATTCACTTATCCCTAGGACAGGTCTACCTATTATACAACATTTTCATTAATGTTAATTATTTATAATAGGTTATTATCATTCCCTTTTTAAACCATTTACCGTTGTAAACCATTATTCTTCATTCACTATAATATATATATATTCCTTATTATATTAAGGAAAACACTTCATGCACCTTATCAGTTTGATAGAAGGAATCAATGACTTTTTAAATAACGTATTCCCATCTAAATCCGTGGTAGCAAGTAATTTCTTTAGTTTTCTTTATTTACTGTGGCTTACTTGCAACAACGTTTTCAGGAATAAGTTATTTAGGGAAGTACATCACTTTTCCTTCTTATCACATTAACTCAGTTTATTACATCCCTTCCTTTCTTATTTTCTGAGTTTGAAATTTAATTACCACCATTGCCATTTATTCATATCTTGCTATATATATATATATATAAGCAGTAGACCTCTCACATTAAGCCTAAACTTGTGGACGCTGGATTTGCTGGGCGGGTCTAGGCAGACTTCTACCACGAGTTGACTTAACCTCGTGTCTTAGCACCATTACATGTTTTTAATTTTGCACTTAGGCCTCTCACATTAGGTTCAACATTAGTGGCTGCTGGATATGCCGGTCGGATCCGAGCAGACTTCTGCAAGTGCAGTTACAATTTCTATTGTAATCCTAGGTATATTCATCTTCATTCAATCATTTATGTTCATATCAAATTGCGCCCCCAAATTTAAGTCTCAAAACATAATATATGTTATGTTCCAAAATCCCATTACAAATTATTCCCTAAATCCCAATATGTTTCGCATGTCTTTCTACATGTAATTAACTTTATTTAAAATAAAGTGTAATTCCCTAATAGTGTATCATTTCCCCAAAATCTCGGTTATCCCAATTGACAAGTTCATAAAATAGATCTTTACAACAATATTCATTTACATCTCAACATATTAACTAATTGAACATATTATCAATTTTATCACAATAATTCATTTCATCATTAAACCTTCCAACATGTTCATAGTGTATGTTAATGGGGAATGGCGAACGATAAAATACTATTATTCAAAAAGTATATTTTAAACCCACTCACCTTGTAAGCTTTCCCCAATTCTGAATCTAATCCAGTTTTAACATCCATCGCTTTTTTTTCCTTTTAATCGGATTCACAACCTAACATCCATGGATTTATTATTTTCATTAAAAGAGAAATAGGAAAAGAAAGATGAGGAATAGATCGGATCTAGAACGTTACCTTGCTTTTCACATAATTCTGAATGCCCTTTTTATTTATGTTGATTCTCTCTTCTGGATCTGAATTCATAATTTTCCTAGGCTAATATTTTAATTTTCAGAATAGATCTGAGAAGAGAGAAAGAGAGTGTATAATGGCAGAGCTCCGGCATAGCTACCTGTAACCATACGGATTTCACTCGGATCTAATCGATCGCTAAATCGACCAAGACTGTTTAAAACCCGGATACGCTAACTCTGGGCATACAACATATCAGAACAAATAACATAAGACTTTTATAAACATCATTATAATGTTACATCAGAGTATAGAATATCAGAGTAATATAATGCAGCGAAAACAAATAAACTACACAGCGGAAGGCTATAAATGCTCTGGACACAACTTTTCGCTTCGATCCAGAATCCTTCTTATATATCTGCAAAATAAACTACTCAACTGTCCGTGTGGAAAATAGGGGCACCCGAGTTTGCAAGGGAAAAGCAAACTACGAGTCAGTCATGGGACTGGTGTGAGAAACTCTAAACAGTTATAAACTTATATAAATGATAAGGCAAATCACAGGACCACGCCGCTAACGCGGAACGAGTTTATCCCCATGGATGCCAGTGTATAAACAACAATCAATATAGATATATGGATCTACTATGCATCAATCAACATGCAATATCCCAGTCTACCCATTTATATTAATCACGACACTTAGATTTTCCAAATCCAATTCAATTTACAGAAATTATTCCTTTGGACTTTATTTCCCGATTTCTATTTCAAATCATTTGAAATACATATCTAGCTTTTATATCAAAGTAAACTTCACTTCGGGATCTCAAATCAAATCATTTGGAAATATGAATTCCAAATCATAACAATGCATACAAACAGGTATGCAACCAAATATCGGGCTCCCCCTATACAAGGAAAAGGGCACGCACCTAAGCAACTCAATATATATATATATATATATATATATATATGTGCACCTCCCACGCATGGAGTAGGCTACAACGACGATGCACCTCGCACGCATGGAAGCATACACCGCCCATCTCACCCATACTTTTAGTCGTCCAAGTTACCAGAATCTTTAGCCACACACTAAATCCTTTTTTTTATATCCCGAAGTGGGGAAAATCATTTCACAACATAACAATCACAAGTACTTTCAAAATATAGTACTTCACATCAGCAATTCACACATATGATCAGTCACTATTAATCACATAACCTTTGAGCTCGTACGTCTCAAAGAAGGGTGTTAATCAAGAGAATAAATTCTCCGCTACCAAACAGATACATCATTAATAGCAAATAATCGAACATGTGATGAACTACAATGTAAAACCATAATACATTTCCAAATCATTTCGAAATCATCGGGTTTTAGCCCTCGAAATCCTTTCTGTTTTATAAAACATTTTTATAAAACATTCCCTGTCCAAAATCGGGAATACATTTATTTTCACTTAAGAAAAATATCATTTCAAAATCATTCATTAAATTTGAAATGAACTCAACAATTTCGCTAACACCTCCTAGTCAAATCGTGAAGTGTTTCACAAGGCATTGGCATATCAGTATCTCTACCCAACCCAATGCTAAATGTAAAAGCATATTCTGCTCATAAACTGGTCGAGCACCATTCACACAGTCAATCAATCAATATCAACAATCAATTAGCCAATCCATATCAATAACCAAGTATATTTGGTTCAATCTCGTTTTGGTAACTTATTTATTACCATATATTCATTCAAAATCTAATTAAAGATTTATTCAAACTCCAATTGGTTTCTATCTCTAAAATCATTTCTTATTGATTGTTCAACTTTCTGGAAATTAATCCTGCTTTAATGGGGTTAAAGAACCAATGTCATTTAAACACAGTTCAAGACAAACACAAAATCCAATTCAATATTAAATACAAGGCTCTGAATAGAAATTATATCGGCTTATATTCAATATCAAATTCTGAAATCAACAAACATCGTATTGGAATAACGACATATATATCTTCCAAATTCCTCCACAATGTCCGTATAATCACGGAATACAATATCGGAATATTCCGAAGATAATTTCAATTCAAATCCCTTCCAATTCATATATTGGAAATTCTGGTTATTTTTAAAACCATTCCAAATCCAATTTATTTATTTCTAAAAATAAATAAATTATTTTTCTAGTTCATAACTAGTTCATTTTGATAAAATACATTTTTATATTTTCAAATATGGAATTTTTCATCCCAATTCTTTCCAAATCATTTCTTATGATTTTACACTAATTATTGATATTTTTAATAATTTTATCAAGGCCCATACAGTCGATTTCCATAAACGGTCATCGAACTGCACTTACAACGACCTTTTTCAAATTTGATTTAGATATAATTCCAAATCCAACCGTTAGATTTCAAATCTCTTATATTCATTAGAAATCACTTTTTGACACGAACCCAACGGTTCTGGTTTTAGGAGAATCTGACGGTCGGATCTCCCGTAATGTCCATTCGAAGTCAATGGTCGAAATTCACGAACTACCGCAGCGCAGTGCGTTCTATTCAGGCCATTATATATGTAATATATATATATATTATATATTTCATCGATTTCCCTTTAAAACGTATTTTATAAATCATTTTAATTTCGTTTCAAAAACGATTTCAGCTTCATTTTCAATTTTATATCAAAATTGAATATTCCATGTACACGACAATTTTATACAGTGTATATATATATGTGTTAAAAATTATATTTTTAACCAATCGATATTTATTTCATTTACACTTCATATATATATTATTTCCACACTTCATATATATTTTTTCCATATTTCATATATATATATATATATTATTCTTCATTTCATATATATATTACTTTTCATTTCATACATATGTTATTTTCACACTTCATATATATTATTCACATTCCATATATATATTATTCACATTCCATATGTATATATATTATTTACATTCCATATATACATATAATTTTCATTTCAAATATATATTATTTTCATTTCATATATATATTATTTTCATTTCATATATGTTTCATTTTTATACTTCATATATATTTTCCACATTCCATATATATATAATTTTCATTTCAAATATATATATTTTTTCATTTCATATATATTTTATTTTCCTTTCAAATATATATTATTCACATTCCATATATATATAATTTTCATTTACATTTCTCATCACAATCACAATCACAACACAATACAATCAAACAGGTTGTCCATGATCTGTGAACGACGAGGAATAGTTCATGTATGCAGTTATAAAAGAAATAACTTTACAGAAAATTATAGTGAGAGAACTCTCACCTTGACGGGTTTTGAAATCGTTGAAAACGATTATTTTAATTAAATTAAACCCGGTGTTTAATTTAATCAAAATTTGCCTTTGCTTCTGTTTCGTCCCAATCGGTTTCAATGCGTAGAGCTCGGCAAGACGAGTCCAACACATTCAGTTGTGCGAAAATCTGATATCGTATGTAGAAATTACAGACATTTAACTATAGAACAATTAAATATATAATTAAACATTTAATTAATTTAATTAAGGCTTTTAATCAACCATAATCCCCAAAATTAGGCCTGCTGAGCCCTTCTTCTTCGTTGTCTTTTATACGCTATAACAGGAAATCGCACCCAAAAGCTTCGATTTGAAAACCCCTTGCGCCACCTCCTAGAAGCCTTCGACCATCGATCAATGAACCCCACGCTAAAGCTCCGACGTTGCTCCACCCTTGCCGAGGATACAGGCCAACCAGCGCCTCCTGGAAGCTTCCAATCGCGTGCGAACATTGCTCTTTTGAGCACCAATTTCTTCCAATTTGCTGAACGGAATTAGACCCTGCCCATATCAATCTGAAGAACATAGAAATCTCCTTGATTTTCGCTGAAGCATCTAGGGTTTATTCGAAGCAGATTTGATAAGATTAGGGGACAAAAATTTGAGGATATGGGCAATTCGATTTTGAAGACGGCGGATCCCAGAACGTGTTGACCGCGGTAGAAGAATGATAGGGTTTGACCCTATATAGATTTTTATATTTTATTTATTTTAATTTCAAAAATACCCTTTTATCGATCCGAACCCCAAATCAAAACCAACGACTGTCGCATCTAGCTAATTACCTCCATTTCGAACACAATGAGATATGTTTTGTAAGCCAATTCGATTATTATGATCAGTTTCCGTTCAAATTAAAATATAAATCAATGTATATTGAATTTGAACGCACATTTCAATTTACTGGGGCCACATACTAACTCTAAAAATTCCCGAAAAATTATTTCTAGCTCCGTATTGACGACACGGTCCTAACAAAACTAATTTCGTCAAATTTGAAGACCGTTTGAAAAATGGCCATATTCTGGTCGATCCAAATTGACTAAAACTGACAAAACACGTTTTCCTTCACCACGCTCATGTATTGATTCAGAAAATTATGAAAATTGGAATCTAGCAATAACTTGACATTCCGGATCCAACAAAAGTGGTTTCATCGAACAGAGGTCGTTTGCAAAATTTCCATTTTTAAGGGCCATAATTCCATAACGACTATTCTGAATTTTCATCTGGGCATAACTTTTTATTCCCGCTATGAAATTTCAATTTTTCGGATTTGTTGGAAAGATATTCTCTAATAGATTCTAATATATTTGGTTTCGCTAAAATCCAGTTTGAATCCTGTACATTCATTTGAAATTTGAAATCGAATTTTCAAACTACCGCGCCATTTCTAATTCCTTTTATAATTTAAAATATACAGCGATTCAAATAAATATATACGTTCCAATTCTATTCAAAATAAATTTCTTATCGTAATTTTTAAAATAATTCATTTTAAATATTCAAAATTCATTAAAATCGCCAAAATAAAAATTTTAAATTGGTTCGGATTTTCCGGGTTATTACACTACCGAATTATGAGATTTAGGGTTAGGTCTAGGGTCTTATTTATAGGAGTATCGGAGCAACTAGGGCCCTCAGATTGGATCAAAAGCCATCAGAATCGTCCACGTTAGAGAAGAAGTTTCCAAATTCGCGGGTGGTTCGACCCCTAGGTCAACCCCTAACGGTCTTAATTCCCTCTAGATTTTCCCGCTCATGAATTTTGATTTTTGATGTGATTTTCGAATTTTCTGGATATATTTATTTAATATATATATATACATATAAGCTCCTTATATGTATACCACCTTATAATGCTCATAACTTCTTCATACGGTGTCTGTTTTACGTAAACCAGGTGTATGTTTTGACCAGAATTTCAAGACAGACGCAATGGCGCAATCCATTTTACTCAAATCCAAATATTTAAGTTATCCTTGTTTTATTATCTTAAAAATGCAGGGTGTTACGATAATACCAATAGTTTAGTGAGTTTTTCTCATTCTAGTTCACCAGACTGATCCTGACGTTTGTAATGCTCGGGTCGGACCGAGTTTATAGGTTTAGAATAAGATGATATGGACTTTTGGAGACAAGCTGGAGGAGTTCAAACGTATGATATATATTTAAATATTATTTCGTTGTATGTTGTAAATGAGGATAGATTATTATAACTGTCCAGATATTGGATGCCCACTGTACTCTGATAATTGTAAGTATTATTTCAAGTTTTCAATTGAGATTTATTTTTGTATTTATTCCGCTGCGATGTGAGACTGTGTATGGGTGTTTATTCTTCTTTTTTCTTCTATTCTAATCTTTCTTTCTTATCCTTTTCTCATCCTCTAATTTCTTTCTATTAACTATTTGCTATTTTCGATACTTAAGTTTTGGCAAGTAATACAGTATTGTATTATCGTCGAAATTCGGATGTCAAATTCCCCAAGTCGTTATAGAAAGTTAATTGATATATCATATTTCTAAAATTAGTTTGAATTTGTTTATAAGTTGTCACCTCTAACTTTTATTTAGTTTTAATTTTGTTTATTCTGTTAAGTAACAAAGTCTGATTTCATAATAGAAGTTAAGTTGTTAGATTATAGTTTTTAGATTTTATGATTTGCTAATATTTTTAGAGATAAGGCTCGAATTCCTAAAGAATCTTTAAATCTTAGTATCTATTTTAAATATTCTTATGCTTCTTAGATCCTATTTTTAAGTAATTAAATGTTAGATATTATCTTCAAATGACACTAGAGGGGTAATTTTGATAGTTCATGTTTAGACAAAAAAATGTGGCACCAAAGGTATTATAACCACGACTGTTACGCCACTCGTTTGCACGTGATTTTTTTAATAAAAATTATATTATGTATTACAAATTCAATAAAAAGTAATATGCATAAATATTTAGTCACATTTAGTTTGAATATTTATTTCTAAATTTCAATTTGTAATATTTTGTTTATTCGAGTTCTCATTTCTATTAATTGATTAAATGAAGAATGTTTTGAGTTGGTGACGAAAGTTTATTTGTTAAGATCCCATTTTTAAATAACGTTGAAAATCCTATTATCAACCAACGTTAAGATTCTACTTTTAAATGATATTAATATTTAATCTAATAATAAGTGATATTAATATGTAGTCTAGTAATATATCTGCATATGAGTATTTTTGGTACTTTACGTTGTTATCGGAAAAACGTGACACCAAACGTATTACATCTATTAATACAATACGGATTAAGAAAGAAGGAAATTTATATGTTAGATCATACTCTAAATAACTAAATGGTTGACATGTCTTCAAATGACATTAAAGAAGCAATTTTGATAGTTCATATTGAAAAAAAAGTGTGACACAACTATTAATAAAGATAAAGGGTGCCTTTTTTGCGAATGGAACGAGACATTGAGTATGGAATTTGAACGAGATATTTATATATAATGCCGAATGGGTTGAAAAATGGACCGCCGTCGGACGTATTAGACGCTAACGATTTATTTTTCAACGATCAAAATGACCGTGGTTGCGTTGGACGCAAACAACAATGTAACGTGGTTAAATATGCATTTAGATTTACGATTTAAGATAGACAGGAAACAAAATCACAGGTCTCCACTTACTTTTTTGACTAAATAAAATAAGCCAAATTCTATTTGAACATAGAGAAATGCTGAGTAGCCCCCCATTTTTATAAAAAATATCAATGACAAAACTACCCCTCTGCAGTTATATATATTTTTCTAATTTTCGGTCTACCTCATAGTGGCTCTACGTGGAATTGTATGAAACCACGCATAGCCACTACTAGGATACTAACCATACCCCGTAGAGCCTCTACGGGGTATGATTAGTATCCTACTAGTGGCCCTGCGTGGTTTCATACAATTCCATGTAGATCCACTACGAGGAAGGGTATTATTAGTTTTTTTAAAATTAAACGGGGGGCTACCCAGCAAAATGATGGGTTTACTTGTTTTTACAGAATTTTGGGGGCTACTCAGCAATCAGCTGGGTTCAAATAGAATTTGCCATAAAATAAAAAGTAATATCCCTATTTACATACAATCTGCTGGTGCAATAAATATAGGGTGTTGTTATTGACACTCCAACTATTGTTACAGGGATGTCATTTTTTAAAAACACTCCATTCTTTGAAAATTTGTTAAGGGGCTATACAAACATATTATTTCATATACTACTTAATATTCCCTGATTGCCCCTTCAAATTAGATTAAAAAAACTTATTTGACAAGGGAAGCATAATTAAAATAAGCAGTTCGTCACCACTGCACATTTTTTTTGTCGACGTACATATGTCGAAAACTAATAATCATTTCAGTGCATTGCAAGGCCATAGTAATTTTTTTCTCAATTCGCATATATAGATTGTTTTTTAAACCGTAAAGATCAGCGTTTTCGGAGGAATATGATCGAATTATTTTTTTTATCAATGTAAATATGTCGAAAGTTAATAATCATTTCAGTACATTGCATTCGTAATTATAAAATTCGGCATATTTACGTCGACAAAAAATAATAATAATAATAATAGTTCGATCCTATTCCTCCGAAAACGCTTATCTTTTAGGGTTTAAAAAAACAATCGATATATGCAAATTAAGAAAAAAAATTACTATGACCTTGCAATATTTGTTAAGGTAAAATTATCTTTATTTGTTAAAAAGCTAAATAGGTAATAAGGTAAAATAACATTTATTTGTTAAGGGCTACTTTCCACACTGATACTTCCTTTTTGATTAAGGGACGTCACAGTCAAAAATGAAGATTCGGCACAGTCCTATCATTTTTTGATTTTTATCACTTTCGGCAGTCCTTTTCCAACTTTCAGACTTAAACTTGACAAAACCCCGCCGAATTCTACTGAAAAATTTAGTATCACCATGCCGAATTTGAAGCGTAATGCCCCTTGGGTGGAGTGTCATAAAACCTGTGAAACGCTGGAAGGCAGAAAAGCAGAACCCTAGATTTTTCAGAGCAGCAAGAATCACCTCAAACCATCCGTTAAAATTTTACGCTTCATCTGGTAGATTCTGAGTATACACTGCAATGCATCTGAGTTTGCGTTCTATTTCAATTTGCTTTCAACGGTTAATTTGGTTACCAATTTTACACTTTTATGTACTTCTAATCCGTTTCCTTTTAATTATTTTGCTTTCAACGGTTAATTTCTACTCTTCATTTGCTATTTTTGTCATTGAAGGTCGGGATATATGCGGCTTGCTGTGACGGGCAAGTTCACTTTTGGTACGGAATGATTTGATTGCCTGCCGAATGTTGTAGTTTTTTTGGTAACCCATTTGATATTAATTAATCTGTAATTACTTGGCTGTGGCATCGAATTTGCATGTTTCTATCTTTGAAATGCTACCTGTTACTTTATCGAGTAGCTGTATAGGTGGTTTCGATGTTTGATATTCGTTGGTTTCTTTTGGGTTCAAAAAATTAAACTATGCATCTCAAAAATCTAAAAATGAAAAGGGTTGGTTTGATGGTGGATAATAGATTTATGGTTAAAACGGATGCATTATTGTTTCCAAGCAAACAACCAGATCAGTTAAATGGCTTGGTTCTTACTGTAGAGTAGACAATTGGTTTTATGGTGCGTCGTGCAAAATAACATCAATGTGTTATCTATGTCATGTACACCAAGTAATAAGCAATAAGCAAAATGGCATTTATGTGTTAATCTATGAATGATTGTCTTGGGTTATCTGGTATACTGTTAAACCCAACACTTGACTCTCTTGTTAGTAAGTCATTATGTATCTCTATGACAACGTTCTTCCTTTTATAAAAATATATCAAAATGTTTTTTGCTTTTATAGTTGATCAATAATCGTCTAATAATCCATAATGACATATAATTCACTAAAGGGTATTGCATTGAATAAGAAAAAGATGGAAAGCAGGACTGTTATGATAATTGTAACTGTTATCGACATGAGAAAACCATCACCGTCCCTATAATATTGGTAAGTCGAAAATAACTATTGATACTTTTTCGTTACCGCTGATAAAATGTTCAGTGCTATACTGATAAGTTGGCAAACCATTGGACAATAATGGTAAGATTACTAATATATGAAACTGTTAAAATATTATTCATTGATATTTTGAAAATGCTAAAGAAGTAACTATTTTGTTACTAATTCCAGCTTAGTTGCTTCTATAAACGTTGACTTATTTTTGTTATCATAGGAAATAATTTTATTTTATCACAAGTTATTTACAGAATATAAAATAGCAATTTTGATAATCTTAAAATTTTAAGTTAATAAATCCAAATAGAAATACCATCATAAGTAATACAACAAATACATGTTAATATATAATAAAATTGGGGGGGGGGGGATTGGTTAGAATTAATAAAAACAACAAAACTAATATGATCGGTAAATTTATTGTTACCATTATTTTTGACATTGTTACTTTTAGCATTGATAACGATAAAATTATCATTATCATGCCCGGTATACCGATACAATAAAATATACCCATTTAGCTTGGCATTGGTTACCAATTTCTTGGTAATGGTAAATTTACTATTACCATAACAACCCTAATTGAAACTATGCATCTATGCGTTCGCTTATGCCACTATATTTGTGTACATTCAGATGCAAAAATTGATGTCTATGTTGATATTTCCGAGTTGTAAAGGAGGTAGACTTGAAATCTATTGGGCTTTGCCGTGCAGGTTCAAACCCTGCTGTCGACGTTGTTTTCTTTTTTATTCTCAAAATAAGAATGCACAATATTTTAGACAATTCCGATTCTTCTACTCCTCAAAGTCTTAGCTCAATGCTAGACATTTGGAATATGTTTTTTGATCATCATTTATATGTTGTATTTAGAAGGTTACAAAATTTTTGAAAGATCTAAAATTTGCCAAGTTATTCTAACATGATAAATACACTACATCTACGGAAAATCATTTAAATCTTAAACATATAGTTGCGACAATTAGTGATGGAATTTTGTTGGAACTGTATGCTGGGAGATCTGGATCCTTCTACATGCGCACGTGCCTATCGTCTTTTACAATAGTCGTTTCATTTATGTGCAAACATATTTGTGTTTCCAAATTATGTTAGGACGGGGATTCATTGGGAACTATATGATGGGAGATCTGGATCCTTCCACATGCATACACGCCTATTGTCTTTATAATCATCGTTTCCTTTATGTGCAAACATATTTGCGTTTCCAAATTATGCTATGATGAAAATTTGTTCTCCCACAAATTACCGTTCGCATCATGTAGATAGAAGCCATTACAAAGATTCATCTTTGGAGCTAGAATATAATGAATATCATGCAAGAATTGCAGCATCAATGAAAATAAAGCAAAAGTATCTAATGGAAATTCTGTAGCAAGTACCGTAAAAATGTTGCACAACACCAACCTATGTTGCTGATTCATTTATATGTTCAGTGCTGTTTAATACTCGTGTTTGAATCACCTGGCTTGGTTTCGAATTTGGACATATGTTTTTGCCTTATATTGGAGTGTTAAATGATGCAAAGACAGTTTTGTTGAACTCAATCATCTTTGGGTATGGTCTATCGTCGTCAGTATGGTCTTATTGAAACGCTTTAATTTTTGCCTCCATTGTGGTTCTATGGTGTAGTGGTTAGCACTCCAGACTTTGAATCTGGCGACCTGAGTTCAAATCTCGGTAGGACCTGTTTCTCCTTGTTTTTTCAATTTTCGATGCTAGCAACGGCTTTGGACCTTTGTGGCTTTCAAGCAAAGTGCATCGTCTCCACTTGAGTTTACCTCAATATAGTGCAATGTTTTTTGTTTCAGCATTTTTTTTTTTTTTTTTTTTGTTTTATAGACGTGAATCTGGACTAGATAAATTATTCGTACGCCTGTTTCTTGGTTGTTTATTATAGCAACAGTAATTTTCCTATTATGGTGCACACTGCATTTCTTTTGGTTTTAGATTTGTTGGATCTATTCCAAATTCTTACCCTTGTTTTTGTAGACTTGAACTTGAAGACTATCCTAAAGGTGTTATTAATAAATCTGGAATGTCGAATTACCGACCATGGTCTCAATTCTCATGACTCATATGTGCTGCTTTGCCCTTATTGAAACAGTGGCAAGGCTAAAGCAATATTTAATTACTGTTCATTTTTACATACGGGCCATTTTTTAACCGACGCTAAATGCATCGTTGACCTCATATGGGCCAGTTTCTTTTCTTTTTTATTGCAAGATTGACAAAATCCTCAGGTTTTGTCTAGTTTGGTTCTTGGTGTGTTCTAAATTCCAGTACATGAAATTTAATTCAGAGTGTCAATTTTCTTGGTGACAAAGCAATTGTCTATTTTTTTGGGTTAAAATCTCTGTTTAGTAGAAATGAGTGTTCAGGGTTGTACTAATATGAAGGGAACTATTTGGACAATAACAATGCTTAGTTTTTTGTGGCTTAAAGAAAATTGCACTATTGTTACCATTGATCACTAAGTCATTTTAATTGTTTATGAGTTGTGTTTCTACGTATTGCTATATTTTTATAAAACTAATTAAGATAGTTACCAGGAGGACCTTTTCATGCAGTATGATTATGTAATGTCAACGGTGGCAGCGAAAGACATGATTTTCAAATTGATGCCCAAATTTGATGTTCTGCCTCTACCGAAGTCATCGCATAAGGTATTGTATCTAGCGAAGTAAATGGTTTGTGCCGAATTTAACCCATTTGTTACTAACTATTGAGTATTGACGCTGCTACAATGTACGTATTTATATTTGAAATCAAGGTTCAAAATGAGATTCAAATCGTAAATCATAAAATTCAAACTATGAATCGAAACGGGATTAAATCGTAAATCGTGGATTCAAAAAACATACATTTTAAAGTGTGCACACACTTTAACGTTAATTTTGATGTTTAAACTTCTACATCTAAACCTAAAACATCATTTTCTCTCTTGTTCCAATTTTATTTTGCTTGTAAATGGTTAAAATTGGAATTGTAGACCAAATAAATATATTGAATATATTAATTTGAATTGAATGATATTTCTATCGTTTAGTATTAGCTTGTTTTGAATCGGAATATAAATCGAATCGTAAAGGGAGAGATTCGATTTAAAATGGGATTCAAATCGTAGGATTTTAAGATTTTTGACAACAATGTTTGAAATTATGTCGAACGGTTTTATAATACACTTCACATGAACCAACGACATGTTTACTGCAATAGAAGTAATATGATTTTCCTGTCTTTTATATATAAAAACTAATCGTGGTCCTTTCAGACTATCAGTTTGTGCAAGGCCTAAATTTTTAGGTAGAAAATATTGTCTTTGTTAAAGAGTGGAGGATTATTTCATAAGTTGTTTTAACTAAAGACTGCATTGGAGCCAAATATTTATGCCAATGCGTTATGCTCTTGTTATTGTTGTTCTTGATGTTGGTTCATGATTTACCTCTCAGTTACCACGCAGCCAATGCAGTGGTTGTACTGATTGATTTCCTTTTCCTTTGTATTTCACAATCATTTTTCTTTTGTACCTAATTTATGTTTTTTTCCCCTGTAGGTATCATGAGTCTCACTCTCACCTGTGATGGTGAAATACTTATGGTTTGGAAGGTTTTGGAAGCAACCGATATATATATATATATATATATATATATATATATATGTATGTAATGTGTGTGTGTGTGTATATATATATCTATATATATAATAACTCGTTCAAGTCTAATATATCGTCTATGGCATTATGTAGAACTATTTTATAAGTAGACCATTATAATTTGCATTAGCTGATTTGTAAATTCATATTAAAATTGTAGTGCATTGGCACTTGAGGAAAACTAAAATTTGATTTTGACTGATTCTAATTTTTCAATGTATTATTATCACTGGATGGTCAGATTGAATCTAATTTTTCAGTATGTATATTATTATTACTGGACTGGATCCTCAGTTCCAACTTTTTTTGGTGGGAAACTAAACTATAGGTTTATTTTTGTTCCAGGATCCATCGATGTTGTACAGGTTATAGACTTGGAATAGCATTCTGCACATCACCATATAGTGAAATAAAGGATCAAGGGTAATTCTGTAATCATATGTTCTACATTTGTGATATGGCTGGTTTTGTATTTAGCTGATTGGCATTTGTTTGTTGTTTAATTATTTTTAGATTTATCCTGGCCTTCCCTATGTCAATACACATAAGTATATGAAATTATCTGGCACTCTTTCCATTGGGGCCAGAAACGCAGCATCTGAGATATGCAGAACTTAGTGAAGTTGTGAAAAACAAAGAGGACGTAATTGCTTTATTCAATCTTTTTAAAGAGGAAGGCTAATAGTTACAGATAACAAAGGGAAATTCTGGGTCATACTCCATGAAGGTTGTTCGCCAGAAGACATGCTGAAGTTTTTGTTTCACGTTAGCTGTTTATATTGACTGGAGAAAAATATTCTAATGGAACGAAGAAGCATGGCAGAGGAATGCAAATATGGTGAGAGATTGCACATATCCCTGGACTATGTGCAGAGAAAATTCAATCAGGTCAAGCAGAGTGGGCTGGAAAATGGATGGCTAGTTAACGATGGGTTAATAGCCAGGCCATTACCTTTCAGAATGCGGGTAGGCGATACACAGAGCTAATTTCAAGTGCTGCATTCAGCTCTCAATATGAACTTGACTATGACCAAAGCACTGCACACCATTATCAAATCATGGTTTGAACCACTAACAAGTGCTAATATCCTCATAACCATCATGTAACCTCAGTTTCTTAGAATTTAACTACGTAATTAGTTAATTTACAATAGCATTTGGTTGTAAGATGTTATCTGATGCTTTACAAGAAGGGTTTGCTTATTACTATATGCTCATTTTAAATTTTAATCTTCTTCAAAATAAAAATAATAATAACTATTATTATTTTTAGATAGTTTAAAAACTATTTTATTTTATTCGAAATTACGAAAGAATATCAAACTGTAACGGTTTCCTTCCTCTTTTTGTGTGCCTCAATGTAGTAGTGAAGATTAGATAACCACGTTCTAAATCAGGGACATCGTAGGTGGCGGTTAGTTGCCGATCGAGCACTGTTTGATCAACTGTTGTCCACCGTAAAGTTAAAAACAATCATTTTTTACGTTCAGTGGTTAACCACCAAGCAAGTGTTCATATATATATATATATATATATATATATATATATATGTGTGTGTGTGTGTGTGTATATATATATATATGTGTGTGTGTGTGTGTGTATATATATATATATATATATATATATATATATATATATATATATATATATATATATATATATGGGATAGGATCAGGGAGCCCCCCTGAATTTCAGCCCCCCATTTGCATCCGAATTTCAGCCTCTCATTTATAATAAAGATAGTGAGTGGAGAGTGAGAGAGTTAATGGAAGGAGAGAGAATGAGAGTTAGTGGGAAATGAGTGGTGAGAAAGTGGGAGGCTAAAGGGGCGCTCACTATTTGGGGTGTCATTGAACCTGCCCATATATATATATATACATATATATATATATATATATATATATATATATATATATGAGGAGGGTTCCGCTACACCTCTTATATTGCACGTGAACTCTCCCCCTTAATCTGCACCACCCATTTCCCCACTCATTCTCTCTCTTCCCACTAAGAAATAATATTGAAATGAGAAGTGAGAGAATGAGTGGGGAAATGGGTGGTGGAGATTCAGGGGGAGAGTTCACGTGCAATATAAGAGGTGTAACGGAACCCTCATATATATATATATGTATATATGTATATATATATATATATGTATATATATATGTATATATATATATATATATATATAGGAGGGTTCCGTTACACCTCTTATATTGCACGTGAACTCTCCCCCGAATCTCAGCTATCCATCCCCACTCATTCTCTCTCTTAGTGGAAATAGAGTTAGTGGGAGAAGAGAGAAACAAAAATGTGGTGAAGATCAGCGGGGTTATAGAGTGTTGCACTGTTTGGGGGTGCTCTTGATCCTATCTCTCTTTCTATATATTCACACATGCTTTTTAAATGCAGATTGGTGGCACACAATTTGATATACAAATCGTGAACCATTGAATCTCCTTTGAATTCCATCTTTCATGTAAAGACAAACAAATTCAGTGGTCCACATTTTATGTATTTAATTTTGTGGCTACAATTTATGTTCAAATAGCTGGTCCCTCAAATTATTATTATTATTGTTGCTGTTGTTGTTGTTGAAATATTAGGTTGAAACGACAAATTAGGTTGAAATATTAGGTAAAAGGGCACATATCTATTTTCTTTTTCTTCTCAAGGACAAGCCCAAAGCCCATCATTCAAACACGTTTCCTATTCAAATGCGCATCTAACAAAAGCTTATCTTCTCTGTTTTGAAACCAATCTATTTTTCGAAATGATCTCTCAATCTCTATTCCTCGGATTTAGCTCCGCTTCATCTTCCGGACGGAGTTGGTGAAGATATCGAGGAAGAGGAAAAGAATACACAAAATTAGCGTTAACGCTTTAGTTCCGCTTCTCCATTATCTAATGAAATTGGTGAAGAGATCGGGGAAGAAGAAAATTTACGTAATAATTAAGGTTAATGCTTTTGCTCCGTTTCTCCACTTTCAAATCCTTGCTATATTTTCCTCTCCTTATTCCACTTCTATCGCCTTATCAAATTCATATTCAGTTCCATCCGCACTTTGTTTCAATCATATAAGCACTATTTCTCCATTATTCTTTTCCACGCTATGTTATTTCAGTGTCATGTATATACGAATAATAAAAGGCAAATTCTATTCAAACACCGCAAATTGCTTTACCTACACCATGGAATTTTAAATAAAATTTCAGACCAAAATGACCTTATTAAAAAAAATCTATATTAAGGAATGAAAATATATACAATTCTCCCTTGTTTGCATTATGTATACTAATTATAATTTCTCTTGTAAAGTTAGTATATTATGAAAATAATTTATATCACTGGTTAAATTAATTTTATTTTTCTTTAGAGGATTAAAATATATTCATATCGTTACAAGCAACATTTATATACAGTGAATTTTAACAGTTTTCACTTTAATTAAATATATAAAATAAAATTTAAAACTAACTACTAAAATTAATGTTATACAGAGTATTAAATTCTTCAATCTTTCATTCAAATTTAATCATGTTTAAATTTAACACCAAAATTTAACTAGTTTAACATTCTAATATTTAAAAAAATAAGTTCAAATTTTCGTCGTTTAAAATTAAAAGTGATTTAAAAATAAAACAATCAAATAATGTAAGGTACTAGTGTTAAAATAAAAGTTTTTTAGTTTTAGGTCAATATATTGCAATGAATTCCCAGTTTTATATGAGATAAAAGGTGATGAAAATATAAAAGGGTAATTTTGTGAAAGAAATGGTGTATGAAAAGAAATTTTTGGTGTACGCTATTTAATTTCATTTTACGGTGTATGTTAATAAATTATAGGTGTATGAATAGAATTAGCCATAATAAAATGCTATATTAATAGCAAGTACGGATTGCAAGAGAGTTTGATTTGCTATAATTAAGTGGCTAGTGGTTAATAAGGGTAGAGGATGACTTGGGTACATGCCATTATTATTAACATTGACGCTCGCTGCTAAAGTGAAAATATCTTGCATTTCCCTCCATCCTTTTTTTTTTTCATTGCTGCTAAAATCACTTACCCCTTTTCTTCCTTCATTCCCAATTAACACGAATCCTCTTTAATCTGGCTCCACCGCAACCCTCTCCTTCCCTAATCGTTCTTCCTTTTCTTCTTCTAATCATTCTTTACCTCTAATCGCTTGTCCCCCTTGCCTCTCTATGTCACGTTGTTTGTCGTCAGAGTCCGTAGCATATTTCTCTCAATCCCCTTGGCAACTTCATATGATTTCGACTGTCGTCAATTTATATCAGGTAATGTCTCTGTTACTGTTAGATTTTATTTTAGATAAAGTGTTATTTCGATTTCTCGTGAATCCTTTTATATTGTCCTATTTACGTTAAAGTCGATTCAGATTAGGGTTTATCTCTTTGTTGGAGCACTTACATATAAGGGTTTATGCTGGTTATCAATCCGCTGCGTCTGATTCCGAAAATTCATTGGCATTTTTTCTGTAAAAATTATCATACTATATAGTATTTGTATATTTGGTATATTTTTGCATATGTCAACTAAAATTAATATGCAATACTGGAACTTTTAGTAGCATTGCTTTATTAATTGATAACTTTTCAGTAGAAAAAGAATTCTAGCTTAGTTGTCTACTGATTATTTTTTTATTTCCTAAAATTCAATCTTGACCATCATTTAATACAAATTCCTCTTTGATAGCTAGTGTATTTCTATTTATTTTTGTTTATTTTTGCTAACAAAAATAAGAGAGGCAAGATGACCAATTCTTTACCTGGTTACTTGTGTTAGCTTCTTATGCATGCTGATTTAATTCGCAGGCTGTGTCTTAATTAGGAGGTGGTTTTAAGAAATATCATCGTGCTCCTTCTACACGTACATGTTATATTGTGATTTCTTTGTTATGATATAAATTTAGATGTGTCAGGGATGACGAAAAGGAAGCAATATCCAAAAGGGTATTTTCCGAAGTAGCCAAGTGGATGGAATGATTGGACTGCCTTCTTGTTGGAACAGGACTTAGGTAAATAGTAGAGACCCTTCTGATACCTTTTTTTGATCCATCTCACTAATATTATCTATTTAAATTATCAGATTGCAGTTTACTTTATGTAGGCTTTAAATATGGATTTCCCACATATTTTGTTGTTTGTTTCTTTATGATATAAGGTGTATACTATTATAATGGAAAATTATGCTACTTTATTATTCTATTAAGGTTTAGGACAACCGTCATTTTATGAACTTAGGACTCTGTGAGCTGTATCATAAAGCATGTACGAGAATCAAAACGTACCAATAACTATTGATGGGATAGTTTATTTATGATGCAAAGTTATATTTACTTTATTCAGAAAATGACTATTAGTACAACATAGCTATCGTTTATAAGGTGACATCTTCCTCGTCACAAACAACCTCGACCTCGTGAAAGGAAATTCTTTAGCTGTACTGATACCTAATATCGAGTATAAGTGACCCATCATCGAGAAAGTGTTGAATTGTGAAGTTGATGATGCAAATGCTGTTGAACAATTATTAACCTTGCAAAAAATAGCTGTGGCTTGCAATTCATTTTCTATTCTCAAAGAATTTGAATATAAAGTATATAACCTACATTTAGGTTGGAATATTCTTTAACTTTCAATTTTTTTGGGTATTAACTTAAAATATTTATATTACTTATATGTCAACTGTCAACTTTGACCCGTGGCTATAAGATTCAGTTAATATGAATTAATTAGCTGATAGGGAATGCTATGGTAAAATTTGATGACAAAGTCGGTTTTTATTTTAGTTTGAGATAAGCTTTTTAGACTAGGTCTTATTTTTTATTTGAATAAGTAGATGCATATTTGTAGCCTGAGTTTATGTCTTATTTAGTATTTAGTTGTTATCATCCTCTGTTTTTGGTTAAGAAGAAATAAGAGAAAAAGAGCGTCAGCTCCACATTAAAAAAGCAGTAGCTTTCTCTGTGTGTGTGTGTTTTTTTTTTTCCCTTTTTTTTTCAGTTTTTTTAACAATTTTGGTATCGGAGCTAGGTTGATCTAGTCGGGGCGTCTTTGTTTCAGAGAGCAAGTGCAGTAGCAAACATGAATTCTCTTAATGCTTCACAAAACCAGTCTTTAGTGCCGATCTTTAATGGAGAAATCTACGAATTCTGGAGCATTAAGATGAAGACTTACTTTATTTCTCAAGACCTTTGGGAACTTGTTGAATCTGGATATGTAGAAACAAGAGCAGCAGCTGAGCTAAGAGAGCTTCGTAAGAAATGCGAAGGCCCTGCTTGTTCTGCAGCAAGCTGTAACAAAGGCCATCTTTCCACGCATTGCAAGCGTCACCAAATCGGAGGAAGCATGCGAAATTTTGAGGCATGAGTTCTATGGAGATAGCAAAGTAACGGTGGTGAAACTACAGACCTATCGTCGAGATTTCGAGACGCTCTTGAAAGGTAATGAATCGGTGCAAGATTATATCACTAGAGTTACTATTATAGTTAATAAAATGAAAACTTTTGGTGAGCAAATTTCCGATTAGAAAGTAGTTGAGAAAATTTTACGAAGTCTTCCTTCTAAATGGGATCACGTAGTCGCCGCAATTGAAGAATCTAAGGATATGAAAAACTTATTCATTGAATGATTTAACGGGTTCTCTTTTAGCTCATGAAAGCAGAATGTACAGGGCTGAAAGTAAGAATTTGGAGAATGCATTTCAATCAAAGGTTGATCTTTCTAAAGAAAAGTTCATTGAAGGTAAATCTGAGCAAGCAATAAGAGGTCGTGGTGGTTATCGTGGTCGTGCAAGAGGACGTGGTAGATCTGGCTGGGGGTTTCATACTGGTGGCAGAAGTAACCAGAGACGTGATAGTCAAGATAACCAGTGTCATAATTGTAAACAATATGGGCACATCTCTTATTTTTGTCCAAATAAAGTTCAGCAAAAAGCAAATTTTGCTGAAGGGGAACAAGAAGATAGTAACTTGTTTTTGACATGCCTAGGGACAAAAGATCGCAGTAATGTATGGTTTCTAGACAGCGGTTGTAGCAATCATATGACGGGGAAGAAAAGTCTTTTTCAAAGCTTAGACGAGTCTGAAAAATCAAAGATTCATCTAGGCGATAACAAGCAGCTTCAAATTGAAGGCAAGGGAACTATTGGAGCAAGGTTTGAATCAGGTATTGAAAGATCCATAAATGATGTTTATTACTCTCCTGATTTGGCACATAATTTATTAAGTGTCGGTCAATTAGTCGAAAGAGGATATTATGTGTTGTTTGAAAACAACGTGTGTGAAATTAAGAAGAAATCAGTATCAAGTAAACCTTTCGTGAAAATTTCCATGACCAAAAATAGAATGTTTCCCCTTGATCTATCTTGTTTGAATGATTATGCATTAGTTGCAAATCTGAAAGCTGATTCTAAACTGTGGCATCTAAGATATGGACACTTGCATCTTAATGGGCTAAAATTATTGAATCAAAAGCAAATGGTGCTTGGTTTGCCCTCAATTTCTTGCATTGATCAGATCTGTGAAGGATGTGTGTACGGCAAACAACACCGTTTTCCATTTCCAATGGGAAAAGCATGGAGAGCGATGCAACCACTTGAAATCGTTCATGCTGATATATGTGGACCGACAAGGACTTTATCCTTGAATAAGAGTAGATATTTCTTACTCTTTACTGATGATTGTACGCGTAAAAGTTGGATGTATTTCCTTTCATGCAAATCAGAAGCTTTTGAAAAGTTTTTATAGTTCAAAGCCTTAGTAGGAAAAGAAAGCGGGCATGTTCTAAAAACTCTTCGCACCGACAGAGGAGGAGAGTTCTTATCTACTGAGTTCACAAATTTTTGCAAAAAAAATGGCATTCAAAGGCAGCTAACAGTAAGAAAAACTCCAGAACAGAATGGCGTTGCTGAAAGGAAGAACCGAACTGTAGTTGAGATGGCGAGAAGCATGCTAAATGAAAAAAAATGCGTAATGAATTCTGGGCTGAAGCTGTAGCGACATCTGCGTTTCTTCTTAACATATCTCCTACTAAGGCAGTGCGAAATATGACTCCAGATGAAGGTTGGTGGAAGCGAAAACCCGATGTAAGTCATTTAAAGATTTTTGGTAGCATTGCTTATTCTTTAGTTGATTCTGCTGATCGTTCTAAGCTCGATAAAAAGAGCGAAAAATGCATCTTTGTTGGGTATTGCAATGAAAGTAAAGGATATCAATTATATAATCCAAAAACTAGAAAACTCATTATCCGTCGAGATGTTATATTTGATGAAAACAGTTTCTGGCATTGGGAGGAAGAACAAAAGCAGCAGGTCCCATTTACTGAGGATGTAATAGAACCTGAAGAAGCAAGGCCAAATCACATAACACCAGCCGAGTCTTCTCCATCAACAGATTTATCAAGTGGAGGTGCTCGAAGAGAACTAAACAATGAAGATAGTGGCAAAACAAATCCTAAATCTTATCCGAATACTACACGTAGGAGGTATCGATCACTATCTGATATTTATGAATCATGCACTTTTGCATTGCTAGGTGCAGAGCCTATGAATTATGAAGAAGCACATGGTATTGAAGAATGGAAACAATCTATGCAAGAGGAGATCAATGCAATTAAAAAAATGACACATGGGAGTTGGTCGATTTGCCACATAAGAAGAAAGTAATCGGCCTTAAGTGGATTTATAAGGTGAAATGCAGTCCAGATGGAAGGATTCAAAAGTATAAAGCAAGACTTGTCGCCAAGGGTTATGTGCAACAACAAGGTACTCATTTTATTGATAATTTCTCCCCAGTAGCAAGGTTTGAGATGATAAGAGCTGTTCTGGCTGTGGCTGCACAAAATAGATGGTCTGTATTTCAATTTGACGTCAAATCTGCATTTCTGAATGGTTTTTTAGAAGAGGATGTGTATGTGGAACAGCCGCAAGGATTTGTTGTTGAAGGTCAAGAAGAGAAAGTCTACAAACTCAAGAAGGCGCTGTATGGATTAAAGCAAGCTCCAAGAGCTTGGTACAGCAGATTAGATACATATTTTCATCAAAACGGGTATCGTAGAAGTGAAAGTGAGCCAACGTTATAAGTGAAGATGACATGTGCTGGAGATATGATCATTATCTGTGTGTATGTGGATGATATAATATACACTTCATCTTCTAAATTTCTTGTTGATGAATTCAGAGAAAACATGATGAAAGAGTTTGATATGTCTGATTTAGGACTGCTTCATTATTTTCTTGGCATTCAGGCTAGTCAAACAGAGGAAGGAATATTCATACATCAAGAAAAATATGATTTGAACTTGCTTAAGAAGTTCAACATGGCAAACTGCAAGACCACTTCGACTCCTACGACCACTTGTGAAAAATTATCATTAAATGATGGAACACCAAAGGTCAACGAGAGAATGTTTAGAAGCTTGGTAGGGGGGCTGATGTATCTTACTCACACTCGTCCGGACATAATGTTTCCAGTTAGTTTAATCTCAAGATTCATGCATGGTCGTACAGTACATCATTTTGGAGCAGCCAAGAGAGTTCTTCGTTATATTCGAGGAACAATTAACTTCGGGATATGGTATAAACCAGTTAATGATGTTAGTTTAGTCGGATTTACTGATAGTGATTGGGCAGGTTTTGTTGATGATCGGCGAAGCACAAGTGGATTTATGTTCAGTCTAGGATCCGGAGCTATATCATGGCTTTCAAAGAAGCAAGCGACAGTAGCTTTATCATCATCCGAAGCGGAGTACATGGCGGCATCATCAGCAGCATGTCAAGCCATCTGGATGCGAAGGATATTAAGTGATATGCATCAGATACAAGCAGCAGCCACTGAACTTTATTGCGACAATAAAGCCACTATATCGATGGCAAAGAACCCAGTCTTTCATGGAAAGACAAAGCACATAGAACTTCGTCATCATTTTATCCGAGATGTTGTCGAAAAGGGAATAATTGTGGTGAAATATTGTTCTACAGATGCTCAAGTAGCAGATGGGTTTACAAAGGCACTGTCATATCCGAAATTCATGAAGTTCAGAAGCTTACTGTGTGTTTCCAGCTTTGCATCAAGGGGGAGTGATAAAATTTGATGACAAAGTCGGTTTTTAATTTAGTTTGAGATGAGCTTTTTAGACTAGGTCTTACTTTTTTTTTGAATAAGTAGATGCATATTTGTAGCCTGAGTTTATGTCTTATTTAGTATTTAGGTGTTATCATCCTCTGTTTTTGGTTAAGAAGAAATAAGAGAAAAAGAGCGTCAGCTCCACATTAAAAAAGCAGTAGCTTTCTGTGTTTTTTTTTCTCAGTTTTTCTAACATGCTAGTCAATTGGAATTTTTACCTAGAGAACTCATTGAATGTTGTACTTCTATGTCAGTCATATATACAAATTGACAAATTTATTGGCTTGGGGTTTCGTGTATACAAAGAGATATTTATGTTTATAGATTAATTTACGGATAGATATATTTATGTTTGCAAAGCTGATTGGGATCCAAACTAATTTGTTAATAATATAAACCAAACCACTAAGCTTTTGTCTAACCCGATAAAATATTAAAAAAAGCAGAGATGCATACATACCATCACCTTATATATTTCTTACTGCAATAAAATTTGGTTATTATTGCTAGTATATAGACATATTTTTACTAACTTTTCCTTTCTTGAATGGCTTTTATACTCATGCTCCTACCCAAGTCCATGTATAAGACGTGATGAGCAAGCTTCAGGATTTCTGACTTCTTGAAGGTAAAGTTCTTCATTTTATATATTGTATATAATGAACATTATTTAGAAAAATAAAATAACAGAACTCTGCATGACTATAAAGTATGTTTTTACTTGTTGATGATTTCAAAATGGGAAAAACAATGCAATTGATGCCTGAATGCACATCAATGTTTATTATTTGCTGTGGCGTGCTGTTTTGGTTGAGAATGGACACAAAATAATGACTGTCATTCCATGTGAATGCTCCTACATAAAAATGAACATACCTTGGATTTGTAAGGACATTGAACAACACATACAATTTATCAATGTCTTGCATCCGTTGCATTTAGATGAATAAAACCAATTTAATTTTAAAGGTCGTGCTTTGAAATATATTTCAATAGGTCATATCCAATATACTAACACAGTATCTTATCTCAGCTTTTGCATCACTTAATGTTGTACCCTATTATAGACGATAACTATAAAAGAATCCTTGCAGTTCAGTCAATTAACTTGACCTTTGCTATGTTTTTGATCTGTTGGTTCAAGTTTCATGTCCATGTAATTTTGTTTTGCTTCAGGCATGTCATCTCTTCTGCCTATCTTGAATAAGCCTACTGAAGAATGTGAAAAATTCCTAGGTGAGTGCAGTTTTTATGATTATTTATCATTCTTCTCATATGTTAGGATCTCAATAGTATTTTATCTAGATTGATAACCAGGAGACACTTTTGAGCATTGATAGTATTGTAATGCAGTTTGAACCGCTTATATTTGGAGATGCAGAAATGGTTTGTGAAAACTTCTACTGCTGAACTGTTTGGTTATTTCAGAATTAACTCAAGCCATGTAAAGTTCTTTGTGTTTATGTGTTGTGTGCGTGTATGTTTTACAGGTGAGAGTAATTCAACATTAACTCATGTCCTTATAAAATTTTCTATTTATCTTTGTTTAATTCTTGTAGTGTTCCATAGATGACGCTTCATTGACATGCGAACAACCGGTCAGATCGGTAAATTAGAGTTTGTTGGCCACTGATCAAAGTGTTATGTTATATTTTCTTTCTATATTATTAGTTTTATTACCTTACTGGGGTACTATGCTGCAAGCGTCTATTCGTTGTCAGCCGATACTTATTGATCAATTGAATATTATAAAGAACTAATATTTCCATAATAAATTATAAAATTATAAAAACTGATCCTTTATAGTAAAGTTTTTCCGTTCATGCTCTCACTTGGAAAGATGTTATATGCATTGAAAGCAACTGTATTCCTCCCCTTATAGCCTTACAGGTACTTATTATTATCCATGAGAAAAATTAGAATGAACAGAAGTGAGAATTACTTTGTATAGCATAAACCCTCTCATGTTGAGATGAGCGGTTCAGATATGTTCACGTGGCTTAAGTCTGATCAAGTAATAAATCGGATCAGGTCCACACATTATGAATAAAGGTTAGTTTTGTGATATTTGCTTGAGTATGCTATCTTTGAACTTTATATAAGCACATGCATCTGAACCAATCGTAATTTAATCGTCTAGTAATAAAAATTCACTTTCATTTTCGCTATATTTCTATCTTGATATCCGAGATAGTGGTGCAAATACACCACATAGTGATGCTGCTACACCACTGCATTGGTGCAAATGCACCACATAGCGATGCTGCTGCGCCACTGCAGTGGTGCAAATGCACTGCACCACTACTAATGCATAGGATCTTGTTTTAATGGTGCGCGCAGTGCATTCTAACCACTGCTAGTGCATAGGATCTTGTTTTAATGGTGCGCGTGGTGCATTCACACCACTGCTAGTGCATAGGATCTTGTTTCTTTCTGACATCTTTCATGAAGTTGTTCTGTCTGTACTTAACTCGTTCTTTGGTCAGGACGATAGAGTTTGATGTTATGCTCATCTTTGACCAATTTCGAAACCTCTTTGACCAATTTGGAAACCAGTGCGAAAATTGGAGAAGAGATTCTTGCTCAACTGGATAGAGACTTGGATCAAGAGAGAGAACAAGTTATGAGAGAAAGTAAAACGGAGGGACTAGACCACAACAAGTTGCATGAAGTAAGTTCTATTTTTTTTTATCATTTTTGCTTTTATTCCGATCATTGTTACCAGAACTTGACTTTTTGAAATTCACTTCAGTTCACGACTTCCACTAGGCCATCTATTATGATATAATTTTATTTTTTCTTTCTTTTCCATTTTAGTTTAGCAGCAGACTTATGTTATCTTGAATGACAAATATGCTTTTAAAATCTCCTCTGTTTCTGATCTTGCACATACTGCTGAGTACGATATTCACATACAGATCTAAGTTAAATATCTTTCTCAACTCCTGGAAGCCTGTCTAGCACAATATTGGTGATTAGTTTAATAAAATAGTACAAATAGAGAGGACCAATGTAGGAAGCATGTATTTGAAAATTTGTGGGACTTTCTTGTTTTGTTTGTGAGGTGGGAGTGTGTTTTATAGGTTCCTTGATAGTGTTATATAGGTTTGGGAGGATCAAGTATACAGGGGAGAAAAGGCTAATATTCATCTTGATGTTTTAAATGTTACTTGGGAAAAGTTGGTATCTTATTAGAGAACTTCCTGTTAGCAAATTATATGTAGGAACACGTATATTTGTACACTTTTTAACTTCCATCACCTTTGATTTTTTTAACCATGTTAATTACAACTGATAACTAAAATTCCAGTTAGTCTAGCATTTCACTCTATACTAATTATTTCTCATAAGGATGGTTCATTTATTGGTAATGTTCATGTATTTAATTGCAAGCTGGATAGGATATGTGCACATATTCAGATAATGTAGGGATGAGATTTGATGCAAAATTTGAAAGGTATTCGTAAAACTATGAAAATGTTTGAAATGACAAATATATTCGATACTATACAAATGAGTGGTTAAGATGGCAAGTAATTGTTTACTATTTGCAAAACTGGTTATCAATTTTTTCAAGAAATCAAGTTTTAAATAAAAATTATAAATATAAACTAAAAGCTAAAACATAAATTATCTATATTTTTTGTCAGTGTTTTTGAGTTAATTGTATAATTTTAAATTTTAGCATAAAAATGTGAAAATGCATGGATCAACTTATGAGGGCAAGGACACAAATTTTGGGATTGGGAATACAAGAATCTGTTTAGGGGAGACAAATGTTTATTGCACAAATACATATGAAGAGAAACAGGTTATCAGCTCTAATTCATTCATAGGTCTGTAGTCATTCATGTGAGAGGATAAATATTTTCTTCAGACGCACCGTTGTAAAGGTGCAAATGCACCACTGTACAGTGGTGCAAATGCAACAGCACCACTGTGTGGTGCAGCGCACTACTATGGTCATGCAGCTCATCATATGTGATATCGTCATGCTGCATAGATTGATTATTGCAAGTTTATTTCTGTGTATCATCATTTATATGCTAAGAGTTTATGCCCAAGAAGATAGGTAGGGATATTGTTCTATTGTGTAGATGGATGGTTTGAAGTTTATAAGTTTATTCTAGCTGTTTGTATCAAGGGCAGATCTGGCCCTGGGCTGGCATGGGCTGCAGCCCAGGGTCAGAAAAGAAAATAATTGCAGCATAAAAAAATTGTTTTCCCATTTCCAATCACGCGTCCCTTTCTGTTTATCATTTCGCTGCTCAATGAGATTCGCTTCGGGTTCAGAAATCAAATTTGATGGAAACCCTTTAAATTCAAATCAAAACTATGTCAACTGATATAAATTCAATCTTTTACTCATTCAAAATTCAAAATAGTCACAAAACGAATCAAATAAGGTGTTTTGACAGCCGAAATTCAGTTTTGACGGCGTTGCCGTGGTGGTGCATGCTTCCGACTGGGTTGCTTTGTGCGGAATCGGCGTTCAGTTCATCCCCTTCTTCCTCGAATTTTGGGTGGATTTGTCAGATCTTCTTTCGGTTCCTTCTTCCTCGAATTTTGGGAGGAATTGGCATATCTGGCTTTGTGTAGGCTTGAGAAATCTAGGTTTGATTTGTGTTTTTTTGGTAGAAACAACGCATCAGTGCTATTAAATTGATGTTTGGTTTTTTTTTTCATTCTTAGTAAAAATTCCGGCTGTAATTACTTTATTGCAAAATTCAGTTTGAGTATTTAAAAAAAAAAAAAAACATTAGTGTAAATTGATGTTGCTCCTTGCTGTAATTGGGCAAATTTGGTTAGATAACATTACTAATTGCTTTGCTGTAATTTGTTTGAATAAATTAGTCAAACTTTGGTTAGATGACATTACTAATTGCTTTGTTGTAATTTGTTTGCATAAATTATGCACACATTGGTTAGGTGACATTGCTCCTTCTTCAGTCTAGTAAATTAGATGACATTGCTCCTTGCTTCACTGTAAAATTTGAATAAATTAAGCAAACTGTAAATTGTTGTCATGTTGAATTTAAGCATCCTTATTCGTCCAAATTAAAATGCATTGCTACCAAACTGTAAATTAGGCAAATTGTAAATTGTTACCATTTTGAATTTTAAATTCAATTAAATTTTGCTTAATATAATCATCCAGCAATTGCTATTTGTATAAGCAATATCATATTGTCAAATAATCATGCTTGGCAATGTATCTTCTTCACCAATGCATTGTTGTCAAAATTACAAGATATATTACTAAAAATGTGAATTGTGATGCTGATGCTTGCTATTAAGTATTTTCTTCTTCTTTTCATGTGTTTTATAGTAATAATATTGAAAACACTATAAAAAAATTAAAATTAAAAAATCAGCCCATCCCTTTGTTAATTTCTGGTTCTGCCCTTGGTTTGTATGCTAAGAGTTTCAGCCTGTCGCACCATCTAATTTGTTCTAACTCCTCTATCAAACATCAGTTTCCCAAGTAATATACTGATGTTTCAGTTTCAGCCTGTCATTGTATCTAATTTGTATATGCTAAGAGTTTCAATATATGCTCCATCTAATTTGTCCTATTGTTTCAGTTTCCCAAGTAATATAGAATTATATTCTGATGTTTCAGTATATTCTTTTGTACTTCAGTTTCCCAAGTAATATACATATGTTTCAGCCATCAAATTTGTTCCATCTAAATTGTTCATACCGATGTTTGATGGAGGAGCTGCATAGACCAATCATACTGATGAAGGAGTATGGTTTGAAACTTTGAATATATGCACCATCTAATTTGTTCCCAACTCCTCCGTCATACTATATGCTTTATGAATTATACTGAAAGCCATTCTGCATACCATATACTGAAAGCTATTCTACATATTTTTCATTATCATAGGATTTGCACGTTGATTTTTATTAACTCTTAAATTGCTGCTTCCTCAGATTCTCTAATTTTCTGGGTTTTGAGGGCCTGTGATTGAGCTGTGCAAATTATGTCTTGATGGTGTTGTTTTGGAGCTTGTCCAGGCCCCAGGGTTAGAAATCTTTGGTAAGAACTGAACTCGTGTCTATTATTCTGTTCAATTATGATTAATGCATGATGGTTCATTTCAAAATTCAGAAAAAAGGGTGTTCAGCAACCATGTTAAAAATACCTCCTAGTTCATGGAAGTAATGTTATAATAATCCTCAGCTGTTATATCATAAAAATCATCATGTTACTCTGCTACAGTACTAGCACTTCAATTTTTAGTTATCAGCATAAAATTTGAATGTCTAAAAATATAAGTATAAAAAACTAATTCTTAGTTACTTCCTTTACTAAGTTATGATTTTATAAAATTAACTATGATCTATAAAAATTAAATAAGTTTATAAAAATAATGAAGTATAATAATTAATAGTAATAATAAACTAAGTTGATAACAATAATATTAATAAATTATAAATACTGACCAAGTAAACTAATTTTAATAAAAATTAACTAAATTTAAAACAATAATATTTTAACTAAGTTAACCATGTTTTATAAATAATAATAATAAATTAAATAAGTATTATAAAAATTATTTAAATATTATAAATATATAATAATAATACTTTATTTAAGTTAGCCAAATTTTATAAAAATTAGTTAAGATTTATGAAAATCAACTAAGTATTATAAAAGTTTAACTAATATAACTACGTTTTATTAAAATTAACAAGTTTATATTATTAATACTAATAATAATGATAATAAATTAAGTTGATAACAAAAATATTATACTGTAAAATATTAACCAAGTTAACTAAGTTTTAAAAAAAGTAACTAAATTTATAATAACAATAACAATTTGACCAAGCTAACAAATATTATAAATAATAATAATAAGTTAATTAAATTTTATATCAAATTAACCAAAAATTATAAAAATATAATAGTGGTAATAATAATAATTTTATATAAAATTAACTAAATATTATAAAAATATAGTAATAATAATAATATTTAACTAAGTTAGTTAAATTTTATAAAAAATTTAATTGAGATGTATATAAAATGAACAAGATTATGAAAGTTAACCAAGTATTATAAATATTTAACTAAATTGATTAAGTTTTATAAAAATTAACAAGTTCAAAATAATAATGATGATGATGATGATGATAATGATAATAATAATAATAATGCTAATAATAATAAACTAAGTTTACAATAATGATAAATGTAAAAATATCATGTTAACTGAGTTTTATTAAAAAAAAACTAAATTTATAATAATAGTTTAGCTAAGTTAACTAAATTTTATAAATAATATCATAAATTAACAGCTCTATTAAAATCAGGTAAGTTTATGGTAATAATAATAACACTAATTTATAAAATATATATCATATTAATGCCACATGGTTTTGAATAGCAAGTTTTGCATGTCAACCTATTTTTTTGGTTGAGTTATAACTTATAGTTTAATTTTCTCCATTCAATATGTATACAAGTCTTAATAGTAATATGCTTGTTCCAAATAATCTAAATAAATAACATGAAAGTGTCAACCATGACCAAAAGTAAAATATGTCATGTACTGCTTGTAAACAATCCACTTCTTATTAACCCACAAGTTGAGAATGTCATGTATTGCTTGTACAAGAATATGCAACCTGCTTAACACACAGTTTGACAACATCGCACTAGCATACTTGTATATATTGACTAAAATACATTTGTTTGTCCTTTTTGACAGATGTTGTTTGATGCTTTTGCGGTTGATACATGATGTCGCACTCTTTCTCCTTGAAATCAGTCATGTTTGTCGGCGTTCATGAAAATAATTTTAGTATGTATCGTTTTGGTTTGGTTAACACACACACAGACAGATATACATACATATATACATATATATATATATATATATATATATATATGTGTGTGTGTGTGTGTGTATACACACACACACACATATATATACACACACACACACACACACACACACACATGACAAATGTAGTTTTTTGACTTGTTATAATATATTAGTAGAATTGAAATTGTAAGCTTTGAATGTTATGGTAGCAAAAATGTGTAACAGGTATTTCTTTTATAGCGTTCTAACTTTGCAATGAAAGAGAAATGGTTACAACTTTGTTATGTTGTAGCATTATGTTAGTGCTATACAAAATATTTTGCTATATGTTTTCTATAGCGTTTCGATGCGTCATAAAAGATTGATACGATGATTCCATAGCGTGTTCAGATGCTATAATAATATGGCATGTCAACATATTATAGCAATTAATTGAAGCCATAAAAGCTCTACAGCACGTTTTGCACCAATATGGCAATGTTTAAGATAGCAACAAAAGTACTTTTTCACTGCAAGTATGACACGCTATAGTATCTATCAGACTATTTACAATATGTTGATCTATGGTGTTTTTAGAATCGCAATAAAAAGTTTTTATAGCGATTTTTAAATGTTGTAAAAAGGTTGTTTGTTGTAGTGGAACAATATCACTTTGTATAATATGATACCTACTTGTATAATACAGTTTTTATAGCGGTTTTTAAACTACTTCGTATGATATGTTACTCACAAAAATGATATCTACTTGCATGCAAAAATGATACCCAATAGTTGTTTCATGTAGTATGTATTTTCACAAAACTGATATATATATATATATATATATATATATATATATATATATATATATATATATATATATATGTGTGTGTGTGTGTGTGTGTGTGTATGTGTGTGTGTGTGTGTGTGCAGAAATGATACCCAGCATGTAATGTCCCGTATTTTTGGTAGTTAGATATTTTATTTAATTTATTATTTTTAATATTAATTTGGAATTTTAAATGGATTTATAATATGGAATTTGTTTATATATCGAAGTTTGAACGTATAATTTATATATAATTATAAAACGAACTCGAAACGTCGCGGTAGTTCGTAATTAACGATTTGAACTTCAATTGAAAATACATAATCCATTTTAAATCGGAATTCTGTGAAATAAGAAACGTTGGGATCGATTTGATTATATTTTTCTAATGAAAGTGAAAAATTGAGATTTCATGTTATAGATTGTAAGTTATGTCCAATTCAAAATTTAAAATAGTCGCTATGGAATTCGTTATTAAACGAAAATGTTTACTAAATAAAATATAAAGTTTTTTTTATATATTTTGAGTATTGTTTAACCAGGAATTGTGAATACCGAGTTTAAAAATATTTATTGGTTTATTCTGAAGATATGTAATATTTTATTTGAATAAATATGATGATAATAATTTATTATTATTTAAATTAAATTGTTTTAGATTTAATTATATTATATAAGCCTTAATGGTTTTCTCTTCGAACGATTTCCGTTTTCGACAACCAAATTTTATTGGAATACGTATAGTTAATTATTGTTATATTTCCAATTTAGAGCTAATCGGAGTTGTTTTATCGGTGTGCACAATTTAAAGCTGAACCGATAAATTAAAATAACACTATAGTGCAGACGGAGTCGGTTTTCAACCAAATTAATTTCATTAGAGCCGGAGCGTTGAGACGTAGTCGTACGTCTATTTTTATTATGTTTGGAGTTTGCGTGAAATTGTTCGTATATTAAACAATTAGTGGTAACTAGCGGTTAGCGATAAGAATAAAGTGGTCGCAATACAAATATATATACTTCATTCTTAAGTAAAATGGTACACCCTCACCCTAAGCTGCCCAGCAGTGTCTTGTAATTTCGAAACACAGCTCTCTGCCGATTGAAAAGAGAACATGCAATTATTCTGAGAAATGAAAAGAGAACTCGACTTGCTACCCTATTGCTCTGTCCGCTGAAGCTTGCACATGATTCTACATGCTACCCTAAAGCCTAAACCGTATGGCCATAACTTCATCTGTGTAATCAACTCGTACCATATTCTGTATGCCTAATTCCATCAATACCAGGCTGCAGACCTACAAATCATGCACCACTATCCTTCCCAATAGCCTACACTGGCCTACACAAACACTTCATGCTTGAGCAACTGATACACCCGTATTGTCTACATCCATCAGCTGCTCTACCTAACGCCTAACGAAGTGAAATTTTTTCAGCTGATTTCAACTATCTATAAGGCTAAATAAGGGACGTTGTATATGTCTAACCACCTAGTCATGTGTGCTTATATATCCGTACGAATATAGTTCTTTCTTAGGTCCCCAGTTTCTTCTCCAACCAACTAGATATTCGACCTCCATCGTAAATGGCCAATGTCCAGAATACTCCCTCAACTTTTCCCCATTATTCGTCAATCCCCACCCATCTCCAGAACCTTAGACTAGAGAAGTGTGGGGCTCAGCATGGTCCTTCAGATGAACGGTGGAGATACTCTATGGCGAGCCGAGGTGGAAGAAATCGGAGTTGAAGTGTGCTTCGGTTATGGGTGAACTGGAGGTGTACTGTGTAGATTAGCTGGTCGTGGGTCACGGTGAATGGAGGTGGGGCTGAGGCACGCCGGAGGGTGTTCTCTGATAAGTCAGCTTGGTTCGGAGTGGAAAGAAGTGGGCGCAGGAAGCGAAATGTGACTGTAGCATGTTTAAAAGGAAATACGCAGCAGACAATAAACAGTAGATGGAGTTGCGTGATGAATAACACTGGCTTGGGGGGGAGAGCTGACGGGTTAACCATGAGCATGCTTAATGATCTTTGGATGTTGGGAAAGGAGGACTGTACAAGGGTTGGGGTCGGTTGTTTGGTCAGTCGAAGTGAAGAGGGAGACTGAAGGAAGGAGATGGCGTCGGAATTAGATGGGGGCTGGACGGCATGAAGAGTATAGGACTGTGAAGAAAGAAGAGAGAGGGTGATTTTACGTGAACAGTAAGATGAAAGGAAACATGTTGCGTGGAGTGGAGTAACATATTTTCCATGCGTAAGTAGAATAACATGTTCGAGAATATGAGAAGGGTAGCAGAAGGCGCGGGTTCAAAGAAAGTGAGGAAAGTAGATGGAAGCAAACGAGAATTATAGAAAGAAGAAGGTGAGGGTACAATAAATTCTCAAATATGACTAATCCAAATTAAACGCGCCTAATCATAGTTAACGTTCCTAATCATTATTCTAACAGGTTAGTCATTTTATACAGGTCAGACTTTATGTATAATTTCTTAATGTGTTTTGTTAGCATAACCACTCTTTAGTTTAAATACCTAACCTAAGTTATATATATATATATATATACACGCACACACATACACACACAAAGTCTATAATAGTATAACGTGCCGTAAAGGTTTTAACTGCAAATCGGTGAGGTCATATATGCTAACCCATATTAAAATTTGCCTAGTTCAATGTCAACATGGCTTAATTATTATTAACATTGCCCAATTTCCATAGAGAAACAACCGTTTGTTTAAAATGAATTTTAGCTAAAACATATAATAGCGGACCTTTAGTTAACGGGTCTGAGCAGTGGATAATATAAATATTATTATCAAAAGTATTATGCAATATTAAATTAGGGGTTAATTAATTAGTTCATATTTAAACAAATACTTATAAATTCTATAACGTTCTCATTGGTTATCAGAATTCGAAGACCAGAGACACTGGAATACCATAACGACAAGCGTAACATTTTGGAGTCGGTTTGGACAAAGATAGACGCAGTTGGAAACAAACATTTTAACGATGAATGAAAACCAAGGTGATTTAACTCACTCAGTTTTTACCCACTTATATAATATAAGTTGGGATTTATTTTGGGTGCTATGATTGATAATTGTTTATTGTGTGAATTGGTAAATTTAAAAACCTTAGTTTAATTTAATAAAATCTAATCGTTAATCTAACGATTATTTCCAAACGAGGTAACTTACCTTGTTGGTTACATTTATAATGATATAAACGTATTAAATTTAAATATGGATGCTTGGATTACTGTTATTTATTTGTTGCTGAATATTATATTGAATTGAATTTGAGGTAACATATTTGGATACATAAAAAGCAGGTTGGAGGAATTCGACAAGATTCCTCAAATTTGTTGTTTATTTTCATATTGCAATTATATGAACTGTTTAATCAACCTGATTAGATGATTGATTTGTTTATTGATCGTTGAATCTAAATTCAACACTTGTTTTGTTATTAACCAATAGACAATATTGGCTGGGTAATTGACAGCATATGACCTATAAATCAATCGTTTTACAAATGTTGATTTACCATCAAGTGAATCGACGGTAATGAAGTTATAAATTTTATTTTATAACTGAAAATAGATTTTAAATCTATTAATTGGAATTGGAGTTATTTAAAATAAATATTTATTACTTATTATATAAATTTTATAAGTTATTATTAAATGATTTCATAAAGAGAATTATTATATTAATAAGATTTATACGTAAATATGCAGAAATTAACCGAACGGTTAAGAGTTGGATTAAATGGAATTATTTAAATTAATTATATTTTTAATTAATTTAAAGTAAGAACTAGTTGAAATTAGTTAAAGAGATAATCGTATTTTGAATCAAATGAGTCGACTGCATTAACAGGGATTGATTATTAAAGTAAATTAGTTTATTTTTAAATAAATCTGATGAAAATTAGTTAACGAATATTCATTAACTTTGATAAGATTTTAAATACAGAAATTTATTATTCATTTCGGCAATAAAGAATTTAACTACATTGGTAGTTAATGATAAAGTGAATTATTATTTTAATTAATAACTATTTAAGTAATTTCTTCTTAAATGAAATATATTTAGGTAAGTAACTAATTTGAATGAAATATGGTTGAGATTTGAAAAGAGGTTATGAATGAGTTTTATATGGAACCCGAGTTTTATAACAAGGTTATAAAAGAGATTATGAGTTGATGCGATAACTTAAATAAATGTTTATTTAACATCTGAGAAGGAGATCGAGATAAAAAAAGGGTTTTTGTTTTTAAACATGAGTTTTAAGTAGAGTTTATAAAAGGGTGTGAGGATAAAATGGGGATTTTAAATTGACGGCACTTAATAATAGAATTAAGTGAAATGAATGGAATGGAAACGAGGTTTTCAAATTAGAAATGGTCGAATGGATTTAAAGTTGGATAATATGGATTGATAAGGAGTTAAGATAAGAATCAAAACCTAACTGGAGATTGGTCAAGTTGAATGATTTTTGGAGTGTTAATCGGATATTGACTTCGGTCTTCAGGTTTGATACTTAGGGGATTATTTGCTTACCAATTTACAATCAGTAACCAAGGAATGTGAAGTATATAAATGCATAAATAAGAAACGAAAATGTTTCAACTATGAAAAAAAGGTTCAAGGAATTATTATAATAATTTCAAAGTAACAGAAACAAAAGGGATTTTAGAATATAAAATAATATTCCCAATGTAAGGAAATAAAAGGGAATTTGGTAAAAATGTACGATATTTATAAAGTAAAAATAATCAATGGGATGAGTTTGAATGGTTTATTCAAAATAGGATAAGTATTTGTAATTGTTTCCAAGATATAAAACCAAAGAGTTTTTGTAACAATGTTTTACGTTAAATTTGATTAACCCAATGTTGGGGGTATGTATATATATGAATTAATTCCAGAGTGTTTAAGAATGTTTTTGTGAATATTCTTATATTAAAATAAGAAATAAATACTATGGTTTAAGATATTAAAACATTAAGGGGTTTTAATTAGTTTTTAATTAAAAGGGCCATGTGATGTTGAATACTGAACTAGTAAATTCATTTTATTTTTACGGTTGAATGGTTGTTTATTTGATAGTTAAATAACCGACTACCAAATTTGACACATACGATTGTTGGTACAGAAAGTTCAGGATCAAATTATATTCGAAAACCATTCCGACCAACAAATATGAATTTGAGAAGATATCAGATGATGATGATGTTGATCAAGATGGAGTAATTGAAGACCATAGATATTCATAAAATGGAAGAATTACTTAAATCTCTGGTTAACCCCTATGTTTTAAATTTTATTTTATTTACTTTACTTAAACTATAAGTTTATAACCAGAGATATATTGTGGTTCTATTGTGGTTGAAATCTACGGATTTGTAAGGACTACTCACTACTGATCTATAGGGTGATTTCTAGGATGTGGTCGGCGGGTGCCTTCGGTTCATCCTGTTCCTGGATGACTTGTATGGACGAATGTCTGACAGAGTATTTCTTAAAGAGTCACGTATGTTGTTTTTTACAAATATATCAAGTATGGTGGCAGAGAAGAAAACTTCTTTTAGCATTAACACCCAGATTATATTTGTGGACGTCAATTAGTGATTTGGTGGATCTGACGATGTGGCATTCAAAGTTAATATGATATTCTAAAGATAGTGTTAAACCTTAAGCCTCATCAACCGAGAAATGACAAAAATCGGGCATGCAACATGGCTATGTGGGTCGCTCCTATTAGGGTGTATAATCACCTATCTAGAGAAATTCCACTTCATTCTTTAATCTATTTTCAATGCTGTCCGTTTCGGGAAACGGTGGGTAGCTCCCAACCGTTGGTGATATACATTCGATATACTCAAGCAAAATGAGTGGTCGGTCATGTGTGGCTGGGTTGCAAGATATTCTTGTTGAACCCAGTGTATTCCCCTCTAGAGATACACCATCGAAAGGTGGTTCCATATCTTGTCATAGTTGGAAATCCAATCTCGAATAAGTGCCCGCGGTTTTGATTGTATACTATTTACGTAGAGCGTGAGATGCAAGCATTCCTCTAGATTCTATTTATTTGTACTTAGACACTATTACACTATCAGAATAAGATATTGATTTCAAAATTGTTTTAGGTTATCATAAGGTAAAAACCGTCCGTGTTTATGTGTGGATTTGGTCTTACGATTATTCTTTTATTTCAAAAAGAAATGTTTTAACTTTAAAATCAAATTGGATGATATTATAAACTTAGCGAGTTTGCTCACTCTGGTTCACCAGACTGATCCGGCGTTTGTAATGCTCAGGTTAGCCCGGGTTGTACAGGTTCAGGTTTGGATGATGCAAATTTCAAGAAGATGTGCTGGAGGAATTCAGACGTATATTTATTTATTTCGTTGTGTGTTGTATCTGAGGACAAATATTTATAATTGTCCAGTTGAGATTGTTGTACTCTGACATAATGTAAGTATTATTTCAAGCTCTCAATAAGATCTATTTCTATATTATATTTTATTCCGCTGTGATGTGAGACTCTATGTCGTGTTCATTAGTTTCTTCTGCTTCTGTTCTAATTTTTCTTTCTTATCTCACCCTCTATTTTCTTTCCTTAACTATTTAGTGTTTTCGATATTTGATTTCTGGCAAGTAATACAGGTTATGTATTATTGTTGGAGTTCGGGCATCAAATTCACCGGGTCGTTATAGTGGTATCAGAGCATAAGGTTTCATAATAACCTTGGCTATGTGGCGTAACTCAATAGAGATGGGGTTTGTAATACCCTAGATTCAGTCTGAATGTGTATATACGAGAGAGCGTATTTGTAAATTTTATATAATTTTTTTTTATTGTGTTATTTGATTGGTTCAATTTTGAACTGACATCAGACACGATATTTTTTTGTAAAGAGGGTAAATGAAATATTTTTTCCCAAATTATATTTTCGTATATAAAGTAAATAATTTTATCAAATTTTTGAGATATTGGTATGATTGGTTGATTTGAATAGAATTCAAATTGGATTAAAATTTTAAATGATTTAATATAACCAAGGAAATTTCACATATGAAATTATGAATGAGGATTTGAATTATGAATTGAATACGGGTATTAGAGTTAAAATGGTTAAATAAATTTGGAATTTGAAATTGAATTAATAATAATTAAATGGTAATCAATCAGATATTAATTGATTGATATTAAACCCAAGTGAATATAATCAAGTAAATATTAATGTTAAATATAAATGGAATGATTTGATTGGGTTGATTGTGCACTGTTTGTTGCTTGTTAGATTGGTTGGATATATATATATATATTCATCAACAGTTTAATAAAATTATTGAGTGAATTGAAAACTGAATCCCTGTATAATAATCTGAAGGAATCGAATATGATTTGAAATTAATGATTTAAACCTGAATTTGAAAATGAGTGAATGCTATATGTTTGGATTGGGGAAATTTGTATAGTTTTACTGGTTAATAATTGAAATGTTATTTTGAATTTCATGTATTTGTTACTTACATGGTGAATTGAGTTGAGTACAGGTAGCTGAAGGCTTTGAGATTGATTTTGGTTGAGTATATCGCAATAAGTTGGGCAAGTATGCTCAATAGTGCTTATATAAGGTACGCCTACGCAAAAGTATAATTTTTTTTTTGAATTTTGTTTTTCGATCGTGTAGGTCGATGTATATATATTATTTGTTTCTGCGATATCGCAGAAGTACCTCCGTACAGGGGAAACTCTGCCGTATTTTTCCGGGAATTTAACTATTAGAATTTTTTTAATATTTCTAAATGTTTTATTTACTATAGTGAATTGGTTTTTGATTTGAAATGAATTGGATTTTATAAAAGAAAATTGGGTTTGTAGCATTTCTTCTACCTTGCTAATTTTAGGGACGAAATTCTTTTAAGGGGGAAGGAATGTGACGTCCCGTATTTCTAATAGACTGATATTTAATTTAATTTATTATTTTTAATATTGATTTGGAATTTTAAATGAATTTATAATTTAGAATTCGTTTATGTAACGAAGTTTGAATGTATAATTTATATATAATTACAAAACGAACTCGAAACGTCGCGGTAGTTCATAATTTACGATTTGAACTTCAATTGAACATACAGAATCCATTTTAAATTGGAATTCTATGAAATAAGAAACGTTGGGATCGATTTGATTATATTTTTCTAATGAAAGAGAAAAATTGAGATTTCATGTTATATATTGTTAGTTATGTCCAATTCAAAATTTAAAATAGTCGCTATGGAATTCGTTATTAAACGATAACGTTTATTAAATAAAATATTAAGCGTTTTTATATATTTTGAGTATTGTTTAACCCAGAATTGTGAATATTGAGTTTAAACATATATATTGGTTTACTCTGAAGATGTGTAATATTTTATTTGAATAAATACGATGATAATAATTTACTATTATTTAGATTAAATTGTTTTAGATTTAATTATATCATATAAGCCTTAGAAATGGTTTTCTCTTCGAACGATCTCCGATTTCGACGAAACAATTTTTATTGAATACGTATAGTTAATTATTGTTATATTTCCAATTTGGAGCCAATCAGAGTTGTTTTATCGGTGCACACAATTTAAAGGTGAACCGATAAATTAAAATAACACTGTTGTGCAAATGGAGTCGGTTTTCAACCAAATTAATTTCATTGGAACCGGAGCGTTGAGACGTAGCCGTACCTCTATTTTTATTACGTTTGGAGTTTGCATGAAATTGTTCGTATATTAAACAATTAGTGGTAACTAGCGGTAAGAATAAAGTGGCCGTAATACAAATATATATACTTCATTCTTATATAAATTGGTTCACCCTCACCCTAAGTTGTCCAGCAGTGTCTTGTAATTTCGAAACACAGCTCTCTGCTGATTGAAAAGAGAACACGCAATTATTCTGAGAAATAAAAAGAGACAACTCGACCTATTACCCTATTTCTCTGTACGCTGAAGCTTGCACATGATTCTACATGCTACCCTAAAGTTTAAACCGTATGGCCATAGCTTCATCTGTTTAATCAACTCGGTACCATATTATGTATGCGTAATTTCATTAATACCAAGCTGTAGACCTCCAAATCATGCACCACTATCCTTCCCGATAGTTTGCGTTAGCCTATACAAACATTTCATACTTGAGAAACTGATACACCCGTATTGTCTACATCCATCAGTTGCTCTACCTAACGCCTAACGAAGTGAAATCTGTTCAGCTGCTTTCAGCTATCTATAAGGCTAAAGAAGAGACGTTGTATATATCCAGCCACCTGTTCACGTGTGTTTATATATCCCTACGAATGCAATTCTTTCTTAGGCCCCCAATATCTTCTCCAACCAACTAGATATTCGGCCTTCACCGTAAATAGCCAACGACCAGTATACTCCCTCAACTTTTCCCCATTATTCCTCAATCCCGTCACCCATCTCCAGAACCTTAGACTAGAGAAGTGTGGGGCTCAGCGAAGTCCTTCAGATGAACAGTGGAGATACCCTATGGCGAGCTGAGGTGGAAGAAATCGGAGTTGAAGTGTGCTTCGGATATGGGTGAACTGGAGCTGTACTGTGTAGATTGGTGGGTCGTGGCTCACGGTGAATGGAGGTGGGGTTGAGACACGATGAAGGGTGTTCTCTGATGGGTCAGCTCGCGGAGCGGAAAGAAGTGGACGCGGGAAGCGAAATTTGACTGTAGCACATTCAAAAGGAAATACACAGCAGGCAATAAACAGTAGAAGGAGTTGCATGACGAATGACACTGGCTTGGGAGGTAGAGCTGACGGGTTAACCATGAGCATGCTTAATGATCTTTGGATGTTGGGAAAGAAAGACTGTACACGGGTTGGGGTCGGTTGTTTGGTCAGTCGAAGTGAAAAGGGAGACTGAAGGAGGGAGATGGCGTCGGAATTAGATGGGGGCTGAACGACATGAGGAGTATAGGACAGTGAAGAAAGAAGAGAGAGGGACATTTTACGTGAACAATATGATGAAAGGAAACATGTTGTGTGGAGTGGAGTATCATATTTTCCATGCACAAGTAGAATAAACCGTTTGAGAATATGAGAAGGGTGGTAGGAGGCGCGGGTTCGAAGAAAGTGGGGAAAGCAGATGGATGTAGACAAGAGTTATAGGAAGAAGAAGGAGAGGGTACAATAAATTCTCAAATATGCCTAATCCAAATTTAACCCGCCTAATCATAGTTAAAGTTCCTAATCATTATTCTAACGGGTTAGTCATTTTATACAGGTCGGGCTTTATGTATAATTGCCTAATGTGTTTTGTTAGCGTACCCACTCTCTAGTTTAAATACCAAACCTAAGTTAAATATATATACAAAGTTTGTAATAGTATAACGTGCCGTTAAGATTTTGACAACAAATTGATGAGGTCATACATGCTAACCCATATTAAAATGTGCCCAGTTCAATGTCAATATGGCCTAATTATTATTAACATTGCCCAATTTCCTTAGAGAAATAACCGTTAGCTTAAAATGATTTTTTTTAAACATATAATAACAGACCATTAGTTAACGGGCCTGAGTAGTGGATAATATAAGTATAATTATCAAAAGTATTATGCAATATAAAATTAGGGGTTAATTAATTAGTTTATATTTAAATAAATACTTATAAATTCTGTAAGGAAATAAAAGGAGATTTGGTAAAAATATAATGATATTTATAAAGCAAAGAAATCAATGGGATGAGTTTGAATGGTTTATTCAAAAGGGGATAAGTATTTGTTATTGTTTCCAAGATATAAAACCAAATAGTTTTTTAACGTTGTTTTACATTAAATTTGATTGACCCAATGTCAGTGGTATGTATATATATATGAATTAATTCAAAAGTGTTTAAAAATGGTTTTGCGAATATTCTTATATTAAAATAAGACATAAATATTGTGGTTTAAGATATTAAAACTTTAAGGAGTTTTAATTAGTTTTTAATTAAAATGGCCAAGTGATGCTGAATACTGAACCAATGAATTCATATTTATTTTTATGGTTGAATGGTTGTTTTTCTGATAGTTAAATAATTGACTATCAAATCTGACCCATACGATTATTGGTCCGGAAAGTCCGGAATTGAATTATATTCGAAAACCATTCCGACCAGCAAATACAAATTTGAGAAGATATCATATGTTGATCAAGATGGAGTAATTGAATACCATAAATATTCATAAAATGGAAGAATTACTTAAATCTTAGGTTAATCCCTATGTTTTAAATTATATATTTTTATTTTTCTTAAACCATAAATTTATAACCAGAAATATATTGTGGTTATATCGTGGTTGAAATCTACGGATTTGCAAGGACAACTCGCTACTGATGTATATGGTGATTCCTATGATGTGGTAGGAGGGTGCCTTCGGTTCATCCTATTCCTGGATGACTTGTATGGACGAATGTCTAACAGAGTATTTCTTAAAGAGTCACGTACGTTGATTTTTATAAATATATCAAGTATAGTGGCAGAGAAGAAAACTTCTTTTAGCATTAACACCTAGATTATATTTGTGGACGTCAATTAGTGATTTGGCTGATCTAACGACGTGGCATTCAAAGTTAATGTGATATTCTAAAGGTAGTGTTAAGCCTCAAGCCTCATCAACTGGGAAATGACAAAAATCGGGCAGGAAGCATAGCTATGTGGGTCGCTCCCATCAGGGTGTATAATCACCTATTTAGAGAAATTCCATTTCATTCTTTAATCTATTTTCGATGCTGTCCCTTTTCGGGAAACGGTGGGTAGCTCCCAACCATTGGTGATATACATTCGATACACTCAAGCAAAATGAGTGGTCGGTCATGTGTGGCCGGGTTACAAGATGTTCTTATTGAACCAGTGTATTCCCTCTAGAGATACACTATCGAAAGGTGGTTCCATACCTTGTCATAGTTGGAAATCCAATCTCCAATAAGTGCCAGCAGTTTTAATTGTATACTATTTATGTGGAGCTGAGATGCAGGTGTTCCGTTAGATTCTATTTATTTGTACTTAGACACTATTATAATATCAGAATAAGATATTGTTTCAAAATTATTTTGGGTTATCTTAAGTTGAAAACCGTCCGTGTTTATGTGTGGATTTGGTCTTACGATTATCCTTTTCTTTCAAAAAGAAATGTTTTAACTTTAAAATCAAATAGGATGATATTACAAACTTAGCGAGTTTGCTCACTCTGTTCACCAGACTGATCTGGCATTTGTAATGCTCGGCTTAGCCCGGGTTGTACAGGTTTAGGTTTGAATGATGCAAATTTCAAGAAGACGTTCTGGAGGAGTTTAGACATATATTTATTTATTCCGCTGTGTGTTGTATATGAGGACAAATATTTATAACTGTACAGTTGAGATTGTTATACTCTGATGTAATGTAAGTATTATTTCAAGCTCTCAATAAAGATGTATTTCTGTATTATATTTTATTCCATTGCGATGTGAGACTCTGTTTCAAGTTTGTTAGTTTGTTCTTCTTCTATTCTAATTTTTCATTCTTATCTCACCATCTATTTTCTTTCCTTAACTATCTAGTGTTTTTGATATTTGAGTTCTGGCAAGTAATACAGGTTATGTATTATTGTTGAAATTCGGGCATCGAATTCACCGGGTCGCTACACAGCAGCTGTTTTATATCATATGATGCTTCTACCAAACTAATACTTACATATATGCATAAATGTTACTGTTTTCCATCAAAAGATAAGCACAAGTTAATAGATTAAATCTATAAAAACAAATGGATCGAGCATAACCAATGGATGAAGCATCTCAAAGGTTCGAGCATCAAAGGCGCTCACACAAACTAAAGGCTCGATCACGCTTGTCTTGGTCGATCATACAAGGGGTCAGGCACATTGAAAGGTATGGTATCACAAGTAAGGGGTCAGTCGCGCAATGGTTCAGCAGAGCTCAAGGCTCGGTTGCACATCCTAGGGTCGATCGCGCGTCACACGGTGGTCAAGCATATAGGGTCAGTCGCACATGGCTTTGGTCAGACAACTAGCAACAGCTGGCAACAGCTGGTAGTGGCATTTCCGTAATTACCAGCATTAGCGACCCATATCCTGCACATACAAATCTCGACTCACCACTTCATTTTACCCTCTCCTATAAATAGGGGCTGAACTCCACTTTAATGGGGATAGATTTTTAAGACCCCGATGGTCTGCCCGGTTGCTCTCTCCACTATTCCAAGCGATTCTAGCATCATCAGGCATCTCCAAGCAAGGATCTATAGCCTAATCCGCCATGGAATCCGTCAAAATTGCCCAAGTGTCTTAGAGATTAAAGATCTTCCTCCATGTTCCTTACATTTAAAGATATTTAACCATTTCTCCGCTGATTTGCAAAGATCAAAGTGAAATTCTTGTGTAAAAGGAAAAATGAATGTACTTAGAGATGATTCTAGCCTTATAACTATTGAATTGCTAATGAAAATCCTTACCAAAGTGGACGTAGATCTATTTTAGATCGAACCACTATAAAATCCTCGTGTTTTTACTTACTTTTTGTGATTGTGGCTCCTTTTTCCCGTTTCTAACCGTTAGGTGAAGTACTTTTTAAGTACCTTTGGTGTTAGGTCAATTTTTGACTTAAACATTTGGCGCCCACCGTGGGGCCACCTTCGCATTTCCTTTCTCTAAGCCATTTGTGGAGATAAAGTTTGGAGCTCATTTCTTCTATAGATCTTCCAAATCTAAAGTTCAAGCTAATTAACAAACTCTCTTCAAAGATTAAAGCCTTGTTTGCAATTATGGGCAGACCGAAGAAAGTCACTAGTAAGACCATCGAAGAGACCCATAATCTTGCCAATGATACTACACCACCCTCCAACCACTTAGAAGTTGGTGAAACTTCTAGAGCTGGAGCGGCTGTAACAAGGAAAGAATTGGATGAGGTTGTTGCGAGACTAACAAGTCAGGTATATATCTCAACTAATGCAATGTTGAAGAAGCTTGAAGCCATGTTCGCTATTCCGGCCGCCACAGTGAAAGTTACCATTAATGCCACCCTTCCTCAAGCTGCTCATACAGAGAATGCAGTTCTTCTTCTTCAAGCTCGAGCCGGGGCAAATCCGTGGAAGAGGTTGCAGATCCTAATATCCTCATTGTGAAGAGGCAAATCCTCTTACACGCAACCATTCTGAGAAAGCAACCTCTCGACAAGTGTCTGGATCCACCAAAGCGGCACCTCCCCAAGAGGGAGGCACAGGGACCCGAAATCCAAACCATGACAGTTTGCTTAGGCAAACATCTGGCAAGGAGGATAGCATCCGCCCCATGGACCAGCACAACGAAAAGGAACGTATATCAGAAATGGTTCGCAAGATCGTGGAGAAAAGCTTGAAAAAAGAAGATGATGAGAAAGAGTAGGGGTTCGCTCCTACCAAGTCCCCACTCATCGAGAGGATTAAAGTGGCCCAGTATCTGAAGAAGTTCAAACCTCCGATGGTACATGCATACAACGGAACCGGCGACCCCAATGTGCTCCTGTTCAAATACAACCAACATATGGATGGAGCACGCGCCACAGACGAGCTGAAATGTCTTTACTTCCTGACCTATTTAGAAGGGGTGGCTTCCCTTTGGTTTACGAAGTTGCCACTAAAATCTGTGGATGATTCGCTACTTTAGCCAAGATATACAAAGAATAGTTTAAGCTCCAAGCTACTAAGGTACGAGATGTCATGGAGTTAAATGAACTAGAGCAAAGGCCAGGAGAATCAATCAAGGCCTTTCTCACTCGATTGCTGTGCCAAGGTTGGAAATCAGGAGCCTCGTTTGGTATTAATGGCTTTAAAAGGAGCCATATGAAAAAAGACCAAATTTGGGAGATGGATTGAAAAGAAGAAACTGAGCACGCTCGAGTAAGTTACTCGATAAAGCTGAGGAATATATGAGTGTCGAAGAAGATCCAACTTAATCCCCATATGTTCCTAAAAGCAGTGCACAACCTGAAAAGAAAGATAATAATGTGCAGGACGGCCAAAAGAATCTTGGTTGTCAAAAAGGGGTAATGATGGAAAGGATAATTGGGCCAATAAGAAATTCCGCTTCTTTAGGAATTCAGAATTGACTCCTTTGAATGACACCATAGAAAGCATCTTCATGGTGACTAAGTGTAACAACCCGGATTCCGACAGACCGAATTTTTTCAAAACCCAATCTATCGAAACCCGAGTTGGGCGCTCTGGTATCCTGCAGAAAAAGACAGAGATAAAGAAAACATGTCAGAATTCGTAAGCATCTTACAGCGGAAGGAATTCAAAGTATAATATACTTTAAATATAGCTTTACCTTATAAAACATACTGCCAAACCAGTATCCAAAGCTTATACCATCTCTGTCATGAGCCTAACCTGGAAGTATGTAATGAGGAGGGGGTCAGAACATAAGTTCTGTGTGAGTGGACTTGGAATAAACTTCTGTATAATCCTACATATACCGTTCAGTTATATTTTCTTTCTTATTAGGTTATTCGCGATATTAGCTCTCTAGGCTATACTCATGTCCTACTAGTAGATTAACCTAATACAACGTATATGTAGATACCCCCAACTTGTATAATCCTTTCCATGTATATATACAGTCCCTTGCCATATGTCGTACGTGCTTCATCATGTAAATCTATACTACTTTAGTGTAGTGCCACCATTCTCGAAATCGTTTGGACTACCACTCTTGATCTTGCTAGATTCCGTTTATTACTTAGATCTAATCTAGGGTTTTCTATCCAGCGCTTCCTAGATTCAGCCAGGATTTATGCTACCCAGGGCCACTGGGGTTTATGCTACCTATTGAACGCTTTCTAGATCCGGCCAGGGTTTATGCTACCTAGGGCCACTAGGGTTTATGCTACCTATCGAACAATGCCCCCTAGTCTAGGACACACTACCCAGAGCGATATATGTTCCTAGACTTTACGTCCCAATCGTGTCGTTAAACGTGCTAGATATCTAGTTGCACATGTCCTCTATATATCGGCCCGAGTCCCGTGGCAGGACTAATCAAGAAACACGGAACTCGGTTGGGAGCTTTAAGTTATCTGCCGATGCAGATGCTAAGGTCTGTTTTATCTGTATGTGGCTATGGTCCCACTTGACCCCTCCCTCAACTAATGAAAGGCACCCAAGAAAATCAAGAATGAGAACTGTACGCAGGCCCTCTATGCCCCCACAAACCTATTGGCCACCCTCACCCATAACTAGATAGCAGAGTATATGGTCTTTTGGAGTTCTCCGCCTTTCCGCTTGCGTATCACGATTGACTCAAGATGGTAGGTAGATGACGACGTGCTATCACATGGCTAAAAAAGATATCGCCGCCTCACGCTGACCCATCCTAGTCTTTAGGTTGCTAATATTGCAACCAAGGCATACCCTTGGATTTTCTAACACAGATCTTAACCTCTGTGAGCCCAGAAGGATCATCTGCAACCTCACAGAGGGATACCAAGAGTACCCTCACGTCCCCTCGAAGCCGCGTGCTTCGTAACCCAGTTCGTTGGATCCTTCTTCATGATCAGATGAACGTTCGCTCCTCCTCGTGTTCTACTTGGCTTTCTTGACTAAGGTTTACTACTTAGTTCTCTTAACTAAGGTTTACTACATAGTTTCCTGAATCGTTAGCTTTCTTAACTAAGGTTCATTACTTAGTTTCCTGAATCGTTAGCTTTCTTAACTAAGGTTTACTACTTAGTCCTATTAACTAAGGTTTACTACTTAGTTCTCTTAATCGTTCGTTTTGTTAACTAAGGTTTACAACTTAGTCCTCTTAACTAAGGTTTATTACTTGGTTCTCTTAACCAAGGTTTGATACTTAGTTTCTGTTACTTAGTTCTCTTTAACTAAGGTTTGTTACTTAGTTCCTTTTAACTAAGGTTTACCAATGAATTCAAGCATGACTTAAGTTCTCTTTATCAAATGATAGCGTATGGGTGTTTTCCCACATTTTAAGCTTAGATTAACTTATTTCATGATATAAGTCGTCCCACCCTTCGAGTCTTGTATTACATCTTAAGTCATATTCATTTCTTATCCCTAGGATAAGTTTATCTATTATTTAATCTTATCATTCCCCACTTTTCCTTGCTTTGATACTGTCATATTGGTTAAGTTTGCCATGTGTCCAAGTTGACTTAACCCCAAATCACGTATTTAATTCAACCCACGTACCATGCTAAATTGGTTAAGTGTTCTCTATCAGTTCATGTTGACTTAACCCGCCCATATATCATGTCAAATTGGTTAAGTGTTATCTGGCAGTTCACGTTGACTTAACTCACCCATGTATCATGTTAAATTGGTTAAGTGTTGTCTAGTGTTTCATGTTGACTTAACCTTACCATACTAGCATGTGTCATTAGCATTAATTAAATTATTAATGCCCAACCTCTCACATTATACCTATTGTTGCGGTCACTGGATGTGCCGGTTGGTTCCGGGCAAGATTACACCACAACTCAATCTAACCTCGGGTTTCAAGCACGTTATGACTAACTTCTCACATTAGAACCTATTGTTTGCGGTCACTTGATGTGTCAGCGGTTCCGGGCAGGATTACACCGAAAACTCATTCTAACCTCGAGTTAGCCATGTTTCATGTTTAGCCAATTAACAATTCATGTCTATTCTAGGTGTCATAGGCCATTTATAAATTTACAAGCATGTTCATGTTCATTCTAGATATCAAATGTCAACTACCAATTAACAAGCATATTCATGTTCAAGTTATGCCACTATTGTCAATTTAATGTTATGTGTCGAGTTCCATAATTACATAAAAACATGGTTTGTCCAACATATTCCATTTTTAATTATGTTTCTAGGATCTTAACGGCATATCCAATTTTCAAGTCTCAAATTCAAGATTTACCCAAAAACCCCAATTTATGTTCATGTTTATAATCCCATTAATAGACTATACCTATTATTCCAGTTTCCCATACATGTGTTCCTAACAGGTTGCTATCATTCCTCATATGTTGGTTAAGCTTATTCATATGTGAAGTGCTACTTAACCCATTTCTACTTTGCTTACACAACCATTCGTGTAATAATCTTTTTACCCAAATTGCCTAATTCATCGATTAAATCTCAAGCTCTTCCCAAATAACTATAATTTACGCGCTGTTGACCTTGGCTCAAAGGTAGCCAAAGTTTCAAAAATAAAAAGGAAGAATAGGGAAGAGGAATAGATTAAGCATACAAAGATTATTTTAAATTGCAACATGAATTTTAACTGAGGAATGACGATCGATGATAATACTATTATGCATGAAGTGTATTGTAATCCCACTCACTGATTTAAGAACGGATCTTGAATTCTGGGATCTGATTTCTGAAACTGAAAAGCTATCCCTTGACGTAGATTATGGATCCTCTAATTTAGATTTGATTCTTAGAAAATAATTGTTGAAGTCGTTGAATTAGCCTTTGATTCTCTACTTGAATTCTAATGAAGAACTTGAGCAGCATAACCCCGTCTTTGATTTATTTTGATATGAATTAGGGAAGAGTATAGGCATAATGAAGATGTGTAGAGAAAACTGTAGCCTTAGGGGTGTTTATATAGGTGCTCAAGACCTTATCGTACACGCAACGCTGAGTCAGCATTGAACCCAGTTAAGAAAATAGTCCAGGTTCGCAGACGAATCTAGCCAAATCTTATCGTACACGCAGCGCTGGGTCAACATTGGGTCCCGCAAGCTGTTTTGGCGCGGAAATTCGAATTTCGAATGTTTGAATTGTTTTGGCGTAGAAATTTGATTTTTGAACTTTTGAATTTCTGGAATTTATTTAAATGTTTTATTCACATGAAATATTCTTATATGTATACAATTACTCTACCGACCATTTTACGCGTATATATACGCACAATTTTCGTTTTATTTTCAAAATTCAAACGATGTTGCACCGTTATTTGATTCTTTCCATATTTCATTGACTGTTGCCTTATCTTGAATTTTATCTTTTGTATACATATATTTATGCATATATTTATGCATATATATATTCTCATATATATATACATATATTTTCTTTATTTCCATATATGTACATTCTTATCCTTTCAAATTTTGAATTTATATACGTACATATATTTGCATGTTCAGTTGGCCCTCTCTAAAACAAAGATAAAAATTATGCCGCCGCTGGGGCTCGAACCCCCGACCTCCATGTTATAAGTCCAATGTCTTAACCAACTAAGCTATGAAGTCTTTTGTTAATAAGTCTTAGAACAATGATAATTATTGTTCTCTCCTTAGTTCTCTTTTTTTCATGTTAGTTACAATACTTAAATTAAAACATTGCATGAATCTTTTTCTTTTAATGTTAATGCATTATGTTTGCAAATCAGTGCATGCAACATATTTACATTGAATGCTACCAATCCTTTCTTTCTTTTAATGCATGCATTACATTTTTTTTCTTCAGTGCATGTATTTATTACATGCAATCCTTATTCTATTCTTTATTTTGTATTTTAATTTGTTTGTGTATATATATACATATATATATATATATATATATTTCTCTTGTGAATATACAAACTTCTAGGCTTAAAAACTTCTTCATATGATGTCCATTTTACGCAAACCAGTTGTCTATCTTGACCAGAGTTCCGAGACGGACGCAATGGTGATGTCCGTTTTACTTAATTCCTGAAATTTAAATTAAGTATTTCTATTTTCTCGTCTCTTCGATTACACATTGTTATCGAATGAATTTCCTTACTCTTCAATGTATGAATTAATTTTTCATTATACATCACCATTATTTACCTATCTATGCATATATACATATTTGCACATTTTTAATTATATTAAAAATGTGGGCTGTTACATTCTCCCACCCTTAAAGAATTTCGTCCCCAAAATTCGACAAGAGTAAAATAGATAACCCCTCGCAATATCCATCCATCCAGTGTGTATCCAATTGTTGCAAACATTGTGCATATGTGCAAAGTGAGATACATGATAGTAAAGTATGTATGCCTAATTTGGATCCACCTATATGTATGCAAATTTTAAAAACCCTTTCAAAACATGATGCTCACATCCTAAACATACTTGCAGTTCTATATGAATGCAATATTCTTGAAAAATGAAAATATTTTTCATCCAAGTTTTCCCGTACTCTTATAGAATAAGAGCATGGTTCACCCAATTGTCGCATCCAAAACCCTACCAACCATCATTAAATATGAAATTTAGAAAAATCTAATTTTCTAAATTCAATTTCTTATGTTACAAAAAGATATAAAACGGAAGAATTTACATTTTCCGTTGTACCTTTTATAATTGCACTCGGATTTTTATATAACTATTCTATAAAAACTTCCTACTTTCCTATCCAAGCACAACCACATAAGAAAACTTTCCTTTCTCTTTCATCCTATCTTGGAATAATTTCATATTTATTCATCTTTTTCTTAAGATTTCCATTTTCTTTTCCTGTCACATTTGTTGCCTTACTGAATTTATTGTCTCTTGTTAGCTTAGACTTTTCTCTTTCGTAGCTTATTTGACTTAATCCAATTACTTAAGTTTATTATTTCAAATAAGCTTTTTCTGTTTTCAACTCAAACAACATCCTACACAGCTACTACTATGGGCCAAGAATCTTAGGACTTTGTCATCTCAGATAATTGCGAGTCCACACAACAGGATCTACCCACTTACTTGCCCTTTATTACTTAGTAGTCACTACTAGTCCTTGTTGTGCATTACTAGCCTATACTTTTTCTCTCTTTCTCAAGCAACAAACCTAGGTTTCTCAATACTTATGCATTCTACGAGAATTTTCCATTAGTTTAATATTAGCTAATCCCTGATTGTAAATTGGCAAGAGAGTAACTCCCTAAATATCAACCCCGAAGACCGAAATCAACATCAGATTGACACCTAGAGAATCACTCAACTCAACCAATCTCTAGTTGGTTCCAATTGTTTAGCTCATAGCTTTAACTTTCTCTCATCCTTTTCTAGGCACTAATCCTTACCTACTCCATTCTTTTTAAAACATAGTTTGGCCTTCTTTCTTTTCATTACATTTTTCTTTCAAAAAATAAAAGTGTTAAAACTTTTGTTTTCTTCTCCAAAACTTGTTTTCGCCAAACCATAAGAACATGTTACAGAATAAAATGCAAAACATTTTTTTTTAAATCACAAAACTAGAGTAGACAAGGACAACTATCGGGCTTACATTGTTTCTAATTACAATGTTAATTTAACTACTCGCTATAAGGTGCAGACATCTATTCTATTCCTACAAATTATTTTGTCCACCCAACAAAATTTCTTCGTAAGTCAATAATCATAATTTATTGTTAACAGAATAGAATTTTCTTTTACAAAACACAACACTTTCTTTTCAGTCCTTTCATATATTATAATATGAAAACTAGCGAGCTATATATGCTCTATATTATGCACTTTTTAATGAGAGAGTTCTTTTAAAACAAGAAATCATTATTTTACCAAAGTATACACCACTTTACTTTAAAAACCCAACATGCACTGAATATGTCCTTTACGTATTTTTCTTAAACATCAAAAATATTTTAAGATTAAAACTTGAAAAACACCACAAACTCTTTTACAAATTCAAGTTCTTAAAAGTTTATTATTGGGTTAGACTCAAAGTGGGTCTTTCAACACAACTAGGCTTTCCTAGGCACTTTCCAAACCAATTCTCTCAACTATATATATTCCTAATCCATTTTCCACATTTTAACCTTTTTCTAACTTATAAGGTTTCACTTCTAAACCCACTACTCGAAAATAACAACATTTCAGTTTTAATTCTTATGGGATACTTTCTTTCTCCAATACCAAATCATATTGTACACTTTCCAACCAAACCACCTAAGGGTCTTAAAATTTCTAGGTTCATTCCTTTAGTGTACAAAATAGCTTTCCCAACTCTTTCCATTCCTAGTGGGCTACGTTATGGATTTAGGTTTATATATATAATATATTTATATTTTAGAAAATACAAATACGTTCACTCATTATCTCCCTAAGATCACTAAACCGAAGCTCTGATACCAGATGAAACAACCTGGATTCCAACAGACCGAATTTTTTCAAAAACGGAATCTATCGAAACCCGAGTTGGGCACTCTAGTATCCTGCAGAAAAAGACAGAGATAAAGAAAACATGTCAGAATTCGTAAGCATCTTACAGTGGAAGGAATTCAAAGTATAATATACTTTAAATATAGCTTTACCATATAAAACATACTGCCTAACCAGTATCCAAAGCTTATACCATCTCTTTCATGAGCCTAACCTGGAAGTATGTAATGAGGAGGGGGTCAGAACATAAGTTCTGTGTGAGTGGACGTAGAATAAACTTCTGTATAATCCTACATATACAGTTCAGTTATATTTTCTTTCTTATTAGGTTATTCGCAATATTAGCTCTCTAGGCTACTCATGTCCCACTAGTAGATTAACCTAATACAACGTATATGTAGATACCCCCAACTCGTATAATCCTTTCCATGTATATATACAGTCCCTTGCCGTATGTCGTATGGGCTTCATCATGTCAATCTATACTACTTTAGTGTAGTGCCACATTCTCGAAATCGTTTGGACTACCACTCTTGATCTTGCTAGATTCCGTTTATTACCTAGATCTAATCTAGGGTTTTCTATCCAGCGCTTCCTAGATTCAACCAGGGTTTATGCTACCCAGGGCCACTGGGGTTTATGCTACCTATTGAACGCTTTCTAGATCCAACCAGGGTTTATGCTACCTAGGTCCACTAGGGTTTATGCTACCTATCGAACAATGCCCCTATTCTAGGACACACTACCCAGAGCAATATATGTTCCTAGACTTTACGTCCCAATCATGTCGTTAAATGTGCTAGATATCTAGTTGCACATGTCCTCTATATGTGCGGCCCGAGTCCCGTGGCAGGGCTAATCAAGAAACACAGAACTCGGTCGGGAGCTTTAAGTTATCTGCCGATGCAGATGCTAAGGTCTGTTTTATCTGTATGTGGCTATGGTCCCACTTGACCCCTCCCTCAACTAATGAAAGGCACCCAAGAAAATCAAGAATGAGAACTGTAAGCAGGCCCTCTATGCCCCCACAAACCTATTGGCCACCCTCATCCATAACTAGATAGCAGAGTATATGGTCTTTTGGAGTTCTCCGCCTTTCCGCTTGCGTATCACGATTGACTCAAGATGGTAGGTAGACGACGACATGCTATCACAGGGCTAAACAAGATATCGCCGCCTCACGCTGACCCATCCTAGTCTTTAGGTTGCTTATATTGCAACTAAGGCATACCCTTGGCTCTTCTAACGCAGACCTTAACCTCTGTGAGCCCATAAGGATCATCTGCAACCTCACAGAGGGATACCAAGAGTACCCTCACGTCCCCTCGAAGCCACGTGCTTCGTAACCCAGTTCGTTGGAGCCTTCTTCATGATCAGATGGACGTTCGCTCCTCCTCGTGTTCTAATTGGCTTTCTTGACTAAGGTTTACTACTTAGTTCTCTTAACTAAGGTTTACTACATAGTTTCTTGAATCGTTAGCTTTCTTAACTAAGGTTCACTACTTAGTTTCCTGAATCGTTAGCTTTCTTAACTAAGGTTTGCTGCGTAGTCCTCTTAACTAAGGTTTACTACCTAGTTCTCTTAATCGTTCGTTTTCTTAACTAAGGTTTACAACTTAGTCCTCTTAACTAAGATTTATTACTTGGTTCTCTTAACCAAGGTTTGATACTTAGTTTTTGTTACTTAGTTCTCTTTAACTAAGGTTTGTTACTTAGTTCCTTTTAACTAAGGTTTACCAATGAATACAAGAATGACTTAAGTTCTCTTTATCAAATGATAGCGTATGGGTATTTTCCCAATTTTTAAGTTTAGATTAACCTATTTCATTTTATAAGTCGTCCCACCCTTCGAGTCTTGTATTACATCTTAAGTCATATTCATTTCTTATCCCTAGGATAGGTTTATCTATTATTTAATCTTATCATTCCCCACTTTTCCTTGCTTTGATACTGTTATATTGGTTAAGTTTGCCCATGTGTCCAAGTTGACTTAACCCCAAATCACATATTTAATTCAACCCACGTACCATGCTAAATTGGTTAAGTGTTCACTATCAGTTCATGTTGACTTAACCCGCCCATATATCATGTCAAATTGGTTAAGTGTTATCTAGCGGTTCACGTTGACTTAACCCACCCATATATCATGTCAAATTGGTTAAGTGTTGTCTAGTGTTTCATGTTGACTTAACCTTACCATACTAGCATGTGTCATTAGCATTAATTAATTATTATTGCCCAATCTCTCACATTAGACCTATTGCTGCGGTCACTGGATGTGCCGGTTGGTTCCGGGCAGGATTACACCACAACTCAATCTAACCTCGGGTTTCAAGCACGTTATGACTAAGTTCTCACATTAGAACTTATTGTTTGCGGTCACTGGATGTGCAGGGAGGTTCCAGGCAGGATTACACCGCAAACTCATTCTAATCTCGAGTTAGCCATGTTTCATGTTTAGACAATTGACAATTCATGTCTATTCTAGGTGTCATAGGCAAATTATAAATTTACAAGCATGTTCATGTTCATTCTAGATATCAAATGTCAATTTTTCACAAGCATGTTCATGTTCAAGTTATGCCACTATTGTCAATTTCATGTTATGTGTCGAGTTTCATAATTACATAAAAACATGGTTTGTCCAACATATTCCATTTTTAATTATGTTTCTAGGATCTTAACGGCATATCCAATTTTCAAGTCTCAAATTCAAGCTTTACCCAAAAACCCCAATTTATGTTCATGCTCATAATCCCATTAATAGACTATACCTATTATTCTAGTTTCCCATACAAGTGTTCCTAACAAGTTGCTATCATTCCTCATATGTTGGTTAAGCTTATTCATATGTCAAGTGCTACTTAACCTATTTCTACTTTGCTTACACAACCATTCGTGTAATAATCTTTTTACCCAAATTGTCTAATTCATCGATTAAATCTCAAGCTCTTCCCAAATAACTATAATTTACGCGCTGTTGACCTTGGCTCGAAGGTAGCCAAAGTTTCAAAAATAAAAAGGAAGAATAGGGAAGAGGAATAGGTTAAGCATACAAAGATTATTTTAAATTGCAACATGAATTTTAACTGAGGAATGACGAACGATGATAATACTATTATGCATGAAGTGTATTGTAATCCCACTCACTGGTTTAAGAACGGATCTTGAATTCTGGGATCTGATTTCTGAAACCGAAAAGCTATCCCTTGACGTAGATTATGGATCCTCTAATTTAGATTTGATTCTTAGAAAATAATTGTTGAAGTCGTTGAATTATCCTTTGATTCTCTACTTGAATTCTAATGAAGAACTTGAGCAGCATAACCCCGTCTTTGATTTATTTTGATATGAATTAGGGAAGAGTATAGGCATAATGAAGATGTGTAGAGAAAACTGTAGCCTTAGGGGTGTTTATATAGGTGCTCAAGACCTTATCGTACACGCAACGCTGAGTCAGCATTGAACCGAGTTAAGAAAATAGTTCAGGTTCGCAGACGAATCTAGACAAATCTTATCGTACACGCAGCGCTGAGTCAACATTGGGTCCCGCAAGCTGTTTTGGCGCGGAAATTCGAATTTCGAATGTTTGAATTGTTTTGGCGTAGAAATTTGATTTTTGAACTTTTGAATTTCTGGAATTTATTTAAATGTTTTATTCACATGAAATATTCTTATATGTATACAATTACTCTACCGACCATTTTACGCGTATATATACGCACAATTTTCGTTTTATTTTCAAAATTCAAACGATGTTTCACCGTTATTTGATTCTTGCCATATTTCATTGACTGTTGCCTTATCTTGAAGTTTATCTTTTGTATACATATATTTATGCATATATATATATTCTCATATATATACATATATTTTCTTTATTTCCATATATGTACGTTCTTATCCTTTCAAATTTTGAATTTATATACGTACATATATTTGCATGTTCAGTTGGCCCTCTCTAAAACAAAGATAAAAATTATGCCGCCGCCGGGGTTCGAACCCCCGACCTCCATGTTACAAGTCCAATGTCTTAACCCACTGAGCTATGAAGTCTTTTGTTAATAAATCTTAGAACAACGATAATTATTGTTCTCTCCTTAGTTCTCTTTTTTTCATGTTAGTTACAATACTTAAATTAAAACATTGCATGAATCTTTTTCTTTTAATGTTAATGCATTATGTTTGCAAATCAGTACATGCAACATATTTACATTGCATGCTACCAATCCTTTCTTTCTTTTAATGCATGCATTACATTTTTTTCAGTGCATGTATTTATTACATGCAATCCTTATTTTATTCTTTATTTTATATTTTAATTTGTTTGTGCGTATATATATATATCTCTTGTGCGTATACAAATTTCTAGGCTTAAACACTTCTTCATATGATGTCCGTTTTATGCAAACCAGGTGTCTATCTTGACCAAAGTTCCGAGACGGATGCAATGGTGATGTCTGTTTTACTTAATTCCTGAAATTTAAATTAATTATTTTTATTTTTTCTTCTCTTCGATTATACACATTGTTATCGCATTAATTTCCTTACTCTACAATGTATGAATTAATTTTTCATTATACATCACCATTATTTACCTATCTATGCATATATACATATTTGTACATTTTTAATTATATTAAAAATGTGGGGTGTTACACTCAGTATACCTAAGAATATCCAGTGCCAAAGCAAATAAATGTCAATGATGCTGCAATAAAATCAGGTAGGTTCTGTCGGTTTCACAACCAACCAGACCATAATACAAATGAATGTAGGCGTCTAAAGAACCTGATTGAGGAGCTAATAAGGAAGAATAAACTCCAGCAATATACGAAGAACCCACAGAATACTCATGCCGCCCAAGGGCAAGGAACATCTGCGGGACATCCAAGTCTGGGAGAGAATACTCTAGTTGTTGTTATTCCAGGACCAATCATCAAAACGATTTCAGGTGGATCCTAACCAGCCGGAAGAAGCTGGGAGGACATCGTGAAGTATACTGATGAGATGAAGAACCTTCCTACGTAAGAAGAACTCATGGTCATGAACAATACCTTTCCTACAAAAATGCCAAAGACTTTATAGGATGATGTCGTGTTCAAAGATAGAGATTCGGACGGATTGGTAACACCAACAGTTGATCCTATGGTTGTTACCATCGGTTTGGGTCCATCTATAGTCAGGAGGGTCTTAGTAGACCGCGGGGTATCTATCAACTTCTTTTCATTAATGCATTCAACAAGATGAATCTTTTTATGGATGATGTGAAAGCTTGCCAGAATAAGATCCATGGGATCACATGGCAACCAAATTAGCTGATCGGCATCATCGATCTGCCTATAGAGCTCAGAGAAGGAGAATAGAAAGTTTCCATGAAGCAAAACTTTGTTATAGTCGATGAGCTTTCAGCCTATAATGCCCTCCTCGGGAGACCAGCCCTTGCCACATTCAGGATAACAATGGCTCCATGGTGCTTGACTATGAAATTCCCTATTGAAAATGGAGTCGGTGTGATAAAAAGTGACCGGAAAGCGGCAAGAGAGTGCTACATGGCAGAGTTAGTTGAAGCTAGGAAAAAGGAGACGAAGAAGAAGTGGAGGCTCTGCTCCGCATTCATGACTCCCCCTTATAACAACTATGGTGGGGCCCTTACACTGGCGAGCATGGCAGAGCTCAAAAGGAAATGGACCCAAGGAAAGCCAATGTGGGGGAGAATAGAGCGACACTAGCTGAAGCTACAATCCTAATTCCAGTACATGACAAAGATCTTGACAAAGTATTGAAAACAGGTTCTCAGCTAGGCCTGAAGTTACAAAGATAATTAACTATGTTTTTAAAATCAGATTTGGATGTTTTTGCTTGGAGACACTCTGATATGTGTCGAATTTCATCCGATGTAATAGTAAGCAAATTGAATATTAATCCAAATATGACTCCAATAAAACAATAAAGACTAATTCAAGGACCCGAAGGGTCTATGGCATTAAAAGAAGAGGTGCATAGGTTGCTCGAGAATGACTTCATAAGAGCATCTACATATCCTGATTAGGCCTCCATTCCGGTCCTTGTAAAAATTCCAATGGAAAATGGAGGGTATGCATTGATTATTCAGACCTCAATAAAGTGTGCCCTAAGGATATTTTTCCTCTGTCTAGAATTAATCAGCTTGCTGACGTGACAACAGGGCAAGAACTCTTATCCTTCATGGACGCTTACTCCGAATATAATCAAATAATGATGTATAAGCCGAATGAAGAAAAGATGAGTTTCATAACAGATAGGGGCTCATATTACTACAAAGTCATGTCGTTCGGACTAAAAAACACAGGAGCAACATACCGGCACCTTGTAAATTCCATGTTCAAATCACAATTTGGAGAAAAAAAAGGAAGTTTATGTGGACGATATGCTGGTAAAATCAAAGAAAGTTGATGATCATTTAGAGAACATGGCAGAAATGTTCCATATCTTCAGGAAGTATGGGATGAAGCTAAATGCGCTTAAATGCTCGTTCAGGGTCACATCGGGAAAATTTCTTGGATTCATAGTCAATGCCAAAGGCATTGAAGAAAATCCTTCTCAAGTCATAGCTTTGCGAGAAATGCGTGCTCCTAGGACGAAGAAAGAGATTCAGAGACTAAATGGGAAAGTGGCTGCACTAAATTGATTTATCTCAAAGGCTACAGATCGGTGCATTCCACTCTTTTGATGCTTTGAAGAAAGAAAAGAAAGATCTCCAGTGAAATCCTGAATGCCAAACAGCCTTCAAAGAGTTAATCAAGCACATGGAATCACCACTGATGCTATCAAAGCCTAAAGATAGAGAAGACTTATTTCTGTACCTAGCAGTCTTGTCTCATGCCTTAAGCGTTGCGCTAGTTCGAGAAGGTGCAAAGATTCAATGGCCAATATACTATATCAGCAAAAGGCTTGTGGGGGCAGAACCGAACTATCCCAAGTTAGAAAAGCTTGCATACTGTCTGCTTATTACCTCAAAAATGCTGATGCCATATTTCCAAGCCTATCCTATAAAGGTTCTCATTGACCAACTGCTAAGGCAAGTTCTTTTCCGCCTAGAGACTTTGGGGAGATTGTTGAAGTCGAACGTAGATCTCTATTAATATGACATCACTTATCATCCTCGAAGAGTGATTAATGGGAAGGCTTTAGCAGATTTTATCGTCGAATTCATGGATAGGGGAAGAAACAGAGGAGCCAGCAGAGGCAGTGAGTAGGTAGAAGTTATTCATTGATGGATCCAGAAATGATTACTGTTCGGGGCTTGGAATAGTCCTGGAAACCCCTGATGGTCACTTCCTATGCTACGCCCTAAGATTAGAATTCTCGTCAACCAATAATGAAACCGAGTACAAAGCATTGATCATAGGGCTGAAACTGGCGAAAGAATTGAATCTGAAAACCTTGCAAATTCTCAGTGGTTCGCAACTGGTGGTATGTCAAGTTCATAAAGAATTCCAGACTAAAATCGGAAACCTTCCCGCTTATCGTTTTAAAGCTTTGGAACTTCTCAATGATCTCAACTATTACACGATATGTCATATCCCTAGAGAAGAGAATACGAAAGCAAATTCTCTTGCTAAATATGCCAGTTCAGCGGATGCACCGTTACTGGGTTTAATACATGTCGAAGTCCTTTCAACACCTACTTTTAAAGAAGCGGATGTCGATTAGAGTATGGAGACTATTGAAGAGCCAGTATCCTGAATGACCCCAATCAAGGAATATGTCCTTAACGGAATGCTTCTAGAGGAACCAAAAAAGTGGAGGAAAATATTGCACAAGCTCCATTGTTCCTTATCCAAGATGGAATGTTATATAGGCGAGGCTTCTCTATGCCTCTACTACGATATGTAACCAAAGAGGAGTCCAGAGAAATCTTGGCAGAAGTATATGAAGGTTAATGTGAAGGTCACATAGGTGGTCAAACACTAGCCAAGAAAATTCTGCGATATGACTACTTCTGGCCCGATGTGAACCTGGATGCAATGATCTATGCTAAGAAGTGTGATAGATGCCAAAGATTTGCAAAGATTCCAAGAGCACATCCCACAAAACTGACTCAAATGGTCGGCCCATGGCCATTTGATGTCTGGGGCATAGATTTAATCGAAGCATTGCCTACAGTTAAATCAAGTATGAAGTATGCAATATTAGCCGTTGACTATTTCACCAAGTAGATTGAAGCTGAGCCACTGGCTACTATTACTGTGAAAAAGGTGATCAACTTTGTCCTGAAAAACATCATCTGCATATTCGGGGTACCTCAGAAAATAATCACTGATAATGGAACTCAGTTCAAAAGTAGTGAATTCTTAGATTTTTGTGCTAAATACAAGATTAAGAAGAGTTTTGCACCTGTTGCTCATCTGCAGGCCAACGGGCAAGTTGAAGAAATCAATAAGATCTTAAAGTCAACCATCAAGAAGCGTCTCAAAAAAGCTAAAGGTGGTTGAGTAGATGAGCTTCCCCTTGCACTATGGGTATATCGGACAACTCATAAAACTGCCACTGGGCACACTCCATTGTCACTTGCATTTGGATCCGAAGCTATGATCCCGGTAGAGCTGGAAGTTCCAACTCACTGCAGAATCCACTTTAATCAAGAAGAAAATGAGAATCTGCAACTTGAAGCACTTGATTTGCTCGAAGAAAAGAGAAAAGAAGCAGATCTCAGAATTGTTTCTCACTAGAGAAGGATAACCATACATTTTAATTCTAAAGTCAAAAGGAGAACCTTTGAAATTAGGGACCTCGTTCTAAAGAAAATTACGATAGGAAATGGTGTATTCAGACCCAATTGGGAAGGACCGTATATGATAAGCCAAAAATTCCTAGATGGCACCTTCGAACTGAAAACATCGGATGGTATCCAACTTCCTAGAGCCTAGAATAGCATACACCTCCGTCATTATTTTGCTTGATATTTCTTTCACATATCTTGAAAAGTTGTAAATGCCATGCCTTGTAAATACCATGCAAATATTGTCATAAGCTTTGTACATGTGAACGAAAGAAATTGCCTTGCTATCCTAAGTCGTAAATTTGCGAATTCTTGTTTACAAGTTGCTAAAATTGGATTTTGATTTTAGGTCCCCTAAAAGAACGCTGACACATCCATAACCTAGTAAAGCCTGGTGATTGTTATAGAACATCCTGATTGGGATAGCTCAAGCGCCCATTGCTCAGAACATCATTCACAACACATACGAAGGTGTGGAGCACAGCTTTGCAAATGAGAGACACTTGGAGCTGAAAGGTCTGATGATGCAACATTTAGACTACAAGCAAAGTTGTAAGTTTCACCGTAGGGGAACCTTCTTAACTACAAGGTCCAAGACCCTAGTTCTGTAGATCGTGATAAAACCAGATAAATGGACCAGCGTCCACCCCGTGAAATGATGTAATCCTAAACCAAAGACCTCCCCAAGGGTAACCCATTCGATCGTCCGTGTTAGGAAATACCTGACCTGATTGCGACTTATACTGGGCTAAAGACCTCTTCGGGGTCATCCGCTCAGATGCTGAGTCCTCCAAATTCAGTTGCTGATGGACTCTAAAAATCTCTTCAGGGGTATCCGGTCAGATGTCGAGTTCTCCAAATTCGGTTATTGACGGACTCTAAAGACCTCTTCGGGGGCTTCTGCTCCGATGCTGAGTCCTCTAAATTCGGTTACTGATGGACTCTAAATACCTTTTCGGGGGCTTCCTCTCAAATGCCAAGTCCTCCGAATTCGGTTACTGATGGACTCTAAAGACCTCTTCGGAGGCATCTTACCATAAGCCGGGTCTTCCAAATTCGGTTAGTAGCAGACTCAAAAGACCTTTTTCAAAGGTGTCCGATCACAACGAATAATGTATTTACAAAGACCTCTCCGGAGGCACGAAAACCAAGACCTCCCCGGGGGTATATATTCAATTCTAACCTCCGAAGGGCCTGGATTGCCAGGTCGGCGAGAAACACGATTGAATGTATTAAAAAATATAAGACCTCTCAAGCAGGGGCACAAAAAAATCCTCTTCATTAAAAGGCATGAGCCTAATTGATTAAACTGGAAATCTTTGGGTCATGAGCAAACCAAGAAATCCCAAATATGACGGCAAAAGTACATGACCAGAAGATTCCAAATAAAGTCAGTTACACCTATCCTTTAAATTTTGTGATGAACTTTGGTATGGGGGCATCACCACAGCATTATGGTAAACCAATAATGCTCACTTAAGCATACTATAAGCTCATCACAACTTTGCATCAAACAAAAAGGCTTGGCACTTGCAAGGACTACTCTGATCAACAAAGTTGAATCCCTTGAAATGGAGAAGGCAAACACAAGGACTTCAATACAGTGGTAAACACAAAAAGTGGTTACTCACGGAAAAGAAGTCTCAAGTGTTGCCCCAGTCAAAATCAAGAAAATTCAATAAAATTGGCCAAGTAGATCTAGCTAGTAATGATCCGTGGTTACAATTGGGAAATTCATTATTTATAAAAACGTACCACAAGATCATTATAACACCAGGCATTGTAATAGCAAATGACTTATGATATAGAAAACTTGTGTTATAAGTATGTAAAGGAAACAGGTTTGGAATGCAAAATAAGAAAGTACAACTAAGCTAAAGCAAAGAGCTTAAGTACAGTAAGCAGAACATAGTTTCATTGCAACAGCACAGAATCAAATCATAAAATCACAAGTCAAGTACAAAAGTCTCAGACATAAATGTGCATAAAATAATAGGCATAAAGTAGTGAGCAAGGGTCGGCACCCACATATACAACCGGTCTCAGTAATCAACAACTAAAGGAAAGTCATGGACACTACTTCTTCTTACCACCAGACCTCAAATAAGGCTTAGTGGAGGAAGGAGGAGGAGTACTAGCAGGATGTTTCCTATCCTTGACCACTCGATTGCCGGGACTCCCTTAGGAGGACAAAGTTATAGTTCCTTTCATCTGAGAAGCGCACTTTCTCCCTTTGCGTCTAGAAGTTGATGAGGACTTGGCCTTCTCTTTCTTTGGATCCTTAACCTCCTTGTACTTTGTCTCATTGGTATGATTAGAGTCCTCCCCACTTGGGATATAGTCAATGTCATCACCCACCCAGAGTGGTAAAAGCAAGTAGGTATGCATCACCAGGAGGAGGAGTGATGGTTGGGGCAAGAGGAACTGACATCAAAGTTGAGTCAGTTAAATAGCTTTGGTCATCGTTGTCTTTCCTACAATTGGAGAAGATGGCGCTGAGATTAGACCTAAAACATATGAACAATGAGCACGAAATGCGGACATCCCAGATAAAGGGCATAGGCAATCTAAGTATAGCATAGTTTGGATAATTTCAATTTACCTATGACTATAAGACTAGCTTGAAGATCTCTGTTCTCATCGACCTCGAACCTTTCAGCATCGTTGTCATTTTCATCCTCATTATCTTCCTTATGCCCTTCAGAAATACCTCCCTTTACATTATGCTCCTCAATATCTGTATCCTTGTCTTTGAAAGTAGTGGGAGGATTAGTTGGAGTCTGTGAACCAGAGTCTTCAACATTGGAAGGAAGAGTAGGGGAATCAACATTGTCGCATCCTGAACTTGCTCTCTAGAAGGTCCAGCTTGGTCAATTAGCAATCCACGCTTTTTCTTTAGCAAAATCTTTCCCTCAACTAAGGCTTCACGTGATTCTTCATCTAAGAATTCCTCAACAAGATCATCCTCACCGCGATCGCCTCCATCAATCTTAAGTATCTCTTCCTAGACAAGTGCTAAAGTTTCAGCTAAGTCCTTTCCCAAATAATGCAAACTACCATGGCCCATGATGCTGTAAACATAGAATTTGAATAACATTTCTTCAGTCTTTGCCTTAACTTTCTGGTAAGCGACCACGACTTTGGAATTCTCTTCTTCAAGAAATTTAACGCTGGTGGTTAGCGCTTTAAGAGCTAGACTTTGAGAATAAATTTTGTGCTAGAGACTCATATTCTCTTGTTGAAAAGTAGTAGAGGCACTCTTTTCTATGGCTAGTTGGGATTCCGCAAGTTGTTGGGAGGATTGAGCCTCTTGGACCTATGTTACTAAGGTGATTTCCTTTTGTTTCAAAGTGGCAAGTTCCTCTTTGAGCCTATTAATCTCAGATTTTAAACTTGCTACCTCTGTGTCCATTTGAGAAGAAGATGCAACAGTCTTCCCCTATGATTTTATAACACTGATCAGCTAAGATTTGTCATTCTCCAATGTGGTGATACGATCAGTACTGATTCCATTAACTCTTTGAAGTTCATGTACAAAGGCATGCCACTCGCCCAATTGTTTCTCAACACGGTCCCTAATTTTATCTAATTTAACTTCAAACTGACTTTTAGCCGTATCAAGCTGTATGAACATACTACCCTTCAAGGCATTGAATTCCTCAATAGTATCTCGTTTATTAGAAGGATATAAGTCCAGATTGAGACATGTCCCTCTTAGATTCCAGCCCGGGAATCGGTCAGCAAGGCCAAAGTCAGCCAGCATGGGAATGCAGCGAGGTCTGTTTATAATTGTCTGAAGGTCAGCAGGAGTGGGGGTCACCGATGGGGAAGCCAAAGATACTTGATCACAAGTAGTCTTAATATCCAGCATTGAGAAATTTGACACTGGAAGCTTATCTGATTTGTGACGCTTCCGAGAGTTACCTTTACCCTTATCACCCCTGTCCCTCTTCTTTTTGGTTTTCCTCTTCTGCCTTTCCTCTTCTTTTCTCAGCATATCAAAGTGCTCATACCTCCACTGCCTTTGTTGTTTAGTCTCGATGAGATCACCAATTTGCTGAAGTTGATAGGCAGGTTGCAAACGTTGAGATTCTTTTGAATATTGCGAAGACCGAAGTTTGAGAAAGTTCTTGGGATTGTATTGCGTAGTGCCCTATTCGAAGCTATCTGTAAATGAATGTCTCATTTTTGAACCTGAAAAAGGGAGAAAGCAACATCTCAGTACTTAAATTGGAAGAGTGTTGGAACAATTTGAAAGAGGTTATGCAGAGTATTAGAAACATATGGCATATGTAAAGAATCTGCTAATGTATATTTATTAACGAACCAATCTTAAGTGATGGTTCTAAGTCGACCCTAGCTTTGCGAGTAATTTTCCTGGTCTAGAGACAGGAGCTTTGAGTGCACTAATTCCTATATTTAGGGTCTGGGGTTTGAGGATTTGGGCAGCATTATCACCTTGAATGAGATATTTAGCCGAGCTAAGGTACGGAGATCCTTAAAAGTCTCTGAAATACCTTCTCATTGACCGTCTTGAATAACAGGATTCTCATCGCGATTCTCATTACTCAAGTTATCCTTAGAAGTTACTCCAATTTCTCCAAGCTGCTCAGTTTCCTCCCTTGGATTCGAAGTAGTTCTCAGAGTAGTCTCATCCACCTCATCCTGTCTGGTTTTCCCATAGGACCCGGGACAGTACCTTCCTTTTCAGTCTGGTCAGATAGAGTCATGGGACTCATACCCTCACATTGTTTGGGTTCTTCTTCCTTGATAGAAACTAACTTAGTTTTGGGAGGAGTTTTACTACTTCTCGCAAGGTCGGAGCACTTCTTTAGACTAGCCTTCTTGGTTGGAGACTTATGGGTAGTGTCTTTCTTATCAGCCGAATCTATCTAAGAGATTGCGAGGGGGGAAAAATTTGACATCGACGAAGGAATTCTTCCATAACCAAGAATTTCCTGCTCCGTTCATTCTCATTAACAACTATTAAAGAATTGAAGAGAGCTTGATCAAAAGTAGTACCCTGATCGGAGGGAATCTCTGTGAAATAACTAAAGATTTGAGTATTGGAGTAAAGAGGAGAGAAATAAAAGTCTGTAAAAGTAAGTGTGTTTACCTCATTCCATCCAAAAACCATAAAAGTTTCCAGGACATCGGACGAAGAAATATTGATTTGGAAATCCTCGAACACTCTCTACTAGATCGGTAATAATTTTGGAGCTTCGGCTTTCAACAAAAATAAATGAGGGACAATCCTTCTTCCTCCTCTTAAAAGAATATAAGGAACAAATATCTTGAAACGTAGGCACGCGCTGTTTGACCCATATGAAAAATACATAAAGACCCATTAAAACGACATAGACATTTGGGTGAAGTTGGTATGGGCCAATAGCTAAGCGCCGGAGGATTAATTCTAAATAAGAATTGAAAGGAGGAATCACTCCATTCAATTACATACCACAATTAACTACGACGTACCCAGTAGGTTGAATGTCAACAAATTCGTCCTTTCCCGGAAATTTAACCTCGTCCTTTTCTGAAATCCCAAATTACTTACACAATTGCTGATACGAGCTAAATGAGAGAGTTGTTTCATGCCTTTCAAGAGGTATATTAGCCAGTGGCTGGGGTTTAGGAAAGTTCTGGTTGACATTTACTCCAGGAGCAGTATTCGATGTGGTTCCAGTAGCTTGAGCAGAACTCCCAACTTCACCGGACATAGTTCCTTCCTTGGGATTCTGACGTAGCTCTTGTTGGGTTAACATTTCTACACGACCGGTTATGTTTTAAAATAAATCGCAGGTACGCGTTTCCTTGCTCATAGGGAATGTTATTCTAAAAATGAGGATTAGAATTTGTAATCACATGTACTGGTTAACCAATTCTACGTATCATTAGAAGTGAATGGCCATATTCGTGTAGAGAATGTTCCGAAGTAATTCAATGAAAATAACTCTGCGCGAATATATCATTCAACTTGGGCTACATTGCATTCCTAACTTTCTACGCTAACCTACTAATGGTGTAAGCATCCAATAGCAAAATTATAGCTCAAAAACATGCAAGTGTTTTGGTTATTACAGGTATAGTAATAGGAGAGCTTGGGAATCAACCAAAAACCATTCACCAGATAGTAAAGTCACCAAATATACTCAAGTCCAAACTAAGTTAACCTCGATTGACCCTTATTAGGGTTAAGCTCGACCGAGCCTTATCAGGGTTAATCACGACCAACCCACAGGGTCGAGAAGGGCCGACCCCATGAGGGTCGAGCCCACTCGAACCCAAGGGGTCGATCTTGCTTGAGCCCACGAGGTTCGAGCATGACCGACCCTATGAGGATCGAGTACACTCGAACCCAAGGGGTCGAGCCAGCTAGAACTCATAGGATCGAGCATCACTGAGCTCCATGGGGTTGAGAAGACTTGATAGCAACTAGGTTGAGCGCAGCTAAAAAGGCAAAGACGAATGATCTTGTGGAACTGAGTGGTGCATCAAGGGTTTTCAATTGATCAGGCCTATTCAATTGTGTTGGAATTGAAGTGCATTTACAACAGAGAGCAACTTAAAGCCATTATGATAGTGACAGATGCAGTGAACATAAGCTCTAAAGATCATCAAGATATCAATCAACATATGTCGCAACACAAGTATGCTCGAGACCAGAATGAGTCGAGCTTACTAGAGCCTAAGTGAACGTGATCGACCCCATAGGGTCGAACATGCTCGAGACCAGATTGGGTCGAGCATGCTCGAGTCTAGCCTGGATCGATCATGGTCACGTAGGTCGAGCGGGCCTGGACTTAGTGAGCTCGAGCATGATCAACTAATTTGTTTCAAGCAAGAAGAGCATTTACAGAATTGTGTTTTCAAGTTCACAAAATAGAGCATGATTCTAAAGAAAGTACAGAAAACATGAATTCAAATATTGATTAATACACGCCAAGTTTTAATCCTGAACTATTCATGGCCATGAAGAGTGAGTGTTAACTTAGTTAGAAACACGAGCTTCAGACTTGAAAATAAGTTGTAGGAGCTATAGGACTATCAAGTTCGAATATGCAAGCAAATCAGCAAAACATGGACAATTTCGTGGTTCAAGCATTTCACTAAACACATAGTTTACGTCAAACTCAAGTCAAGATTTAAAGGATTTTGGACAGTTTGAATCACTCAAACACGTTCAAATACACGTCCTTATCCTAATCCAACTCAATACATCATAGTTTACAGTCATCAACCAAAAACTTTCGATCTCTATCCAAACTGTACCCTAAAACGTTTCAACACAAACCCTAAACCGTTCCACAAACCAATTCAACACGAAATCAATACTAAACTAAAGAGGAAATTAGCCGTAAAAGGCGCAACACTTCAAATTAAAGGGGTTCTTCTGATTAGGTTCGGATTTGATGGAGTTTGCAGTCAAAACAAGTATTGCCAAAGGTTTTGAGATCCCACATGATCGACGATGTTGACTCGATTGGAAAAAGAGCGAAAATAATTTGGATGCAGGGTTTGAGCTCCTACATGATCGACGATGTTGATTCGATTGGCAAAAGAGTGAAAATAATTTCGATGCAGAAATTTTCACAAGAAGGCCACCGCCATTAAACTGTGCTCCTCAGAAAAAAGAAATGACTTGCGAAAATGAGGGGAAAGAAGCATATATAAGGCTGGGGAGATGAACGGGCTCGTTCGATCATAAGTGACAAGTCAAACGGTCACCCGAGCCCAAACCGGTCGCTCGAGCCCAATCGATTCGCACAATTTCAAGTGCCGGATCGGCTCGGTCGCGCGAGTCCAAAGCTACCACTCGAGCCAACATGGACTGCTCGATTAGTATGTTAACGTCGACCAATTTGAATTGCAAGCAAGTAGCCTGCAGGAAAATAAGTGTGTCTGCTCAATGTTCAAATAGATTTCAACCTATCAAATAGTGCTATAATCGTTCATTTCAAAGCTCGCAGTTTTTACAGATTAAAAATTACAAATTTCGAGGGGGCAAATGTTTATCCACCAAAAGATAAGCGCAGGTTGATAGATTAAATCTACGAAAACCAATGGATCGAGCATAACCAATGGATTGAGCATAACCAATGGATCGAGCATCTCAAAGGTTTGAGCATCACAGGGGCTCGCACACACTAAAGGGTCGGTCGCGCTTGTCTTGGTCGATCATACAAGGGGTCATGCACATTGAAAGGTATGGTATCACAAGTAAGGGGTCGGTTGCGCAATGGTCCAGCAGAGCTCAAGGCTCGGTCGCACATCCTAGGGTCGGTTGCGCGTCACATGGTGGTCAAGCGTATAGGGTCGGTCGCACGTCCTAGGGTCGATCGCACGTCCTTGGATCGGTCATACATGGCTTTGGTCATACAGCTAGTAACAGCTGGAAGTGGCATTTCCGTAATTACCAGCATGAGTGACCCATAGCCTGCACATACAAATCTCATCTTACCACTTCATTCTAACCTCTCCTATAAATAGGGAATGAACTCCACTTTAATGGGGATCAATTTCTAAGACCCCGAAGGGCTGCCCGATTGCTCTCTCCAGTATTCCAAGCGATTCTAGTATTATCAAGCATCTCCAAGCAAGGATCATAGCCTAATCCACCTTGGAATCCGTCAAAATTGCCCAAGTGTCTTAGAGATTGAAGATTTTCCTCCAATATTCCTTACATTTAAAGAGATTTAAACCATTTCTCCGTTGATTTGCAAAGATCAAAGTGAAATTCTTGTGTAAAAGGAAAAAATGAATGTACTTGGAGATGATTCTAGCCTTGTAACTCTCGAATTGCTAATGAAAATCCTTGCCAAAGTGGACGTAGATCTATTTTAGATCGAACCACTATAAAATCCTCGTGTTTTTACTTACTTTGTTGTGATTGTGGCTCCTTTTTCCCGTTTCTAACCGTTAGATGTAGTACTTTTTAAGTACCTTTGGTGTTAGGCCAATATTTGACTTAAACATTTACCGAATAGTTGTTATATGATGCTTTCACAAAACTGATATCTACGTATGTGCAAGAATAATACTTAACAGTTGTTTCATTTTATATGATGTTTTCATAAAACTGATAATTATACATATGCAGAAATGGCACATAACAATTGTTTTAAATAATGTAATATTTTAAATTTTAATTGTCTTGTTTGCTATCATATATGACAAAAGTGATACCAAAACAGTACAAATTCATACATAGTAGGTGTTTCATTCGAATTAATGCTTGGTTATTTCACAAATTATGTTAAATGTTATTTACAACAAAAACCAACATATATATATATATATATAAGAATGATACTCGGTAGTTGCTCAATATAATATGATACAAAAGCAATACCAAAATACTACAAAATTGATACTTAAATATATTCAAAATGATACCCTGTCAGCATATACAACTAACTGTTTTTTTGAATTGATACCTATTTAGAAACAAAACTGATATCCACTTACTGTAAACATACCAATATGGGTACAAAATTGATCTCCTACTACTAAAAACAATACAACAATATAATAAGACTAATACTACTATTATCAGTAACTAATACCAAAAAGCGTACAACATACATCATACAAGTATCAACACATAACAACCAATAAAAATGACACTTATAACGAAATTCAATTACAAAGAAGAAATCAATGTATATTTTCAATACTCTCGTCGTTTCTAAATGTAAGATGTTTTACATGTTTGCACAAGAAATAAGGAATCAATTAATGGTGCTTTAATCCATACTCAAATTAAATCTCTCTCTTAAATTAGCTTCTTTTCATGCACAGCTAGTGGTTGAAACATGAATAGATGTATAAAAAGCCTCATCATTTATTATGAACCACGGATAAAGACGACATTAAAACCTTAAACATATTATATTTTGAAAAAAATCAAACTTCTTAAAACATCTTATATTTAGTAACAGAGAGAGTATATCCTATACCAAAGTACTTATATATCCAAATTTAGTTGCATAAAATCTAAAAAATACTTATAACCCCTAATATAAATCTAAAAAATAATTTGTATCCTCTTCGAAGCTTGACAATTATGCTCGCTATGGCCATATTGTTTGCAGATGTCGCATCTATTTTGCTTATTTTGAATGAATGCAAACCCTCATTTTCATTTTGTATAAGGTCTACGGGAACCACGTTTATCCTTAGATGGACTAATGACATATTCTTCAATACTAGAATTAGCAAGCTTACCATAGTTAGGAATATCATTTATACAGCCTTACCATAGAAAGATTGATAAACACCAACAGTAAAATATTGTTCAACAAAGTTATAAACACATTATTTCAATTTATTGATGCATTTAATAACATGAGTACAAGGGAATTATGTTACTTTCCACTCGTAGCAACTACAAATTCACTCCTTAAAATCAACATGATTAGAGAATATTGATACCTATACTAAATAATATTGATACTACAAATATAAATTTGACAATTATACAATATAAAACTGACACTCAAAAACTATTATTATATTTTAACAAAATGATACACAACCATAAGATCACAAACTTTTTGACTGAAAACGCAGCAGTCCAATTCAACAAATTATAATGAACACAACTATATAAATTAAGGACCTTGCGCCTTGGTAACAGTGACCTGAGTTCGAAACCCGGAATGACATACTAAGTGTATACCATGTGCATATACTAAGATCAGCCACTTATGTGGTGCTCGCAGATTAGGCTAGGTGCACTAGGGAGGGTTTTTCGACTCTAGTAGGTTTCTTTCCTGAACAAATTCAAAAGAAACTATATAAATTTTACAATAACAACAGTTCAATTTTTTTAAAAGTAACTTAAAACAATTAGTTCTTCATTTAATTTAAATTGATACTAAAAACACAAAGTGACACCTAAACGAAATTAAACACATCACTACAATTTTATAAGTGCATTGTGAATCATGTAATTGACTACAGAACAAAACATAAACAACATTCAAATTAAAAATAAAAAGTAACATTTCTCCGTTAGTGAAAAGAATAAGATAAAATCAAACCTGCTGATAGTACTCAAAGACACCGTTAATCATCAAAAATGGAAAGAAACCACAAAACCCTCGACAAAGAAAAATATTGATACATATAGTTATGAAACTGATACCTACATAATATTAAACTGATACCTAATAATTATTACTAATTTTAAAAGAAAAATTACACATAGCAAAGATCATGGATTGTTTGATTGAAAAATAAGCGGTTCAATGCATAAAATCAGTGTGGTGCTAAGGGCACCCTAATTTCCTCTTCCTATTACCACAACTAAAAAAATATTGAAAAAATACCCTTTCACTCTTCCTAATACCTCACATTAAAAAGTAGAGGCTATCACCATTTATACCTATTTCTCCTTTTCAGCTTCAATTCATCCGTCCATTCTCTTTCAAAAACCCTAGATTTAACTTTGATCGTCGTGAAATCGTTCGAAGCCGCTAATGCCGAGAAATAAGAATGCTGCAAATATATCATTGTACCAACCCCAATTAATTCAATCAAGTAAGTTATTAACCCAAATTTCAGTTTGGAAGATCAAATTTAGAAAATATAAGAAGAAGTGAAGATGGATTTTGAAGCCATGAAGAAGCAGGGGCCGTCTAAGAATGAACGAACTAGGGTCTTAGATTAGGGTTGAGCACTTGATTATTTCAGCAATCAATGGTTGAGTGAGATATTAGAAAGAGATCAATGTGGTATTAGGAAGCATAGAAAATTTAATGTATTTTATTTTTTTTAGTTGTGGAAATAGAAAGAGGAAATTTGAGTGCCCTTAGCACCACACTAAAATTATGATGAATGCAACCATATGACCTATCTAGTAACTACAATTCCAGAACTAGAAAAAATAAAAAATCAATTATCTTCTTCATTTAATTAAACTAATACTAAAAAAGATAAGAACAGATACCCATAACCTGAAATAATCAAAACAAAACACATCAATACAATTTCAATGAATGCAATGTAAATCTTAAACGCCGATGAAAAGAAAATAAAAAAGCTTAAGTATAAAAATTCGAATCTGAATCTAACCTAGTTCAGCCTAAAATTGAGATCGATCAAACTTGAACATACGAAAAATTAAGTTTCAATGAACGCATGCAATTAGGGTTCGTGGAAAATAGCGCGAGCAAGGAATAAGTCAGATCGATGAAGAGAAAGACGAGAAATAGCATGCGAAAATTAGGGATCATTTAAAACTATTAACGCTTTGTCATTCTCAATAATTTTTAGATGGACTATCCTTAGGCTTGTAAAAGCTACAATTTTGTCCTTATCAATATTTTCCTATGATTTTTTTATCAAAAGGACTAGATCATGATTTAAGAACTCAAAAAATATGATTTGATATATTAAAGTTATAAGTATGTATACTATTATTATTTCAAATTGAGTTGTAATAAAAATTTAGATGTTTTGTTGTGTTTGGTTTATATTAGGTTTTGTATTTTGAGCATTTAACACTAATTTATAAAAATTAGAAAAAGTTGAGAGATAGCGGAAGGAGTTGAACAAACAAGAAAGGGATGAAGGGACGGTGGAAGGATAAATCATCTATCTTTCTTGCGTTATTTCTTCAAACACGAAAAATAAATAAATGTTGATTTCTATTTTATATATTTACTTCATTTTCTAAAATGACTGTTTTATTATATACATGCATCGTTCCCATTTTTGTATGGACAAAAATAAAAAATAAAAAATGGTAGACTAAATGTTGTCTTAGTATTTAAATTTTTGGTTAAATTATTATATGTGTTAGGATTGCCTCGCATGTTATTAAGGTAGGAATGAAGGTTTGAATAAATAGTCCCACATCACGGAATAAATTGAAGGAGTGGAGTACAAATATGAGTTGGTAGGCACGTAACAATAGGGATTCCTTTTTTTACAAATGTGTGTGTGGCAACTCATATGCGTGCGCCCTTTGCAGAAGGAAGGGGAGCATTGTTCCCACCATTGTTACATAACAGTGGTATCAACGCCGAAAGTTACAGACCAGGTCATGCAGGCAAGGTAGTGCTCTCAAAAGATACTCGTAGGATGCGAGTCAAAGGGAAGACTATTAGGGTTTCCTCACATGTTGTTAAGGTAAGAATGACAGTTTGAATAAATAGTCCTACATCACGGAATAAATTGAAGGAATGGAGTACAAATATGAGTTGGTAGGCACATAACAATAGGGATTCCTTTTGTTACAAATGTGTGTGTGTAAACTCATATGTGTGAACCCTTTGCAGGAGGAGGGGGAGCTTTATTCCCACCATCGTTACGTAACAATGTTGACTCATGTATCTCATACGTTTGGGTAGTTTGATCCATGCATCATGTTTGAAATGTAATGTTGTGGTTTCCATTTGTTGAAACGAAATAGAATTCTTAACGATTTTCGACAGTCGAAAACTTTTGAATTGATATAGAAATTGAATCTAAAAGGTTTTATGGAATTAAAAGAAATAAGTTTTTATGATGTATAAATATGGGAAGATAGCAAGTTAAATTAAACTTAAATTTACGGAACATTCTGGCTAGGTACGACGAATTTGATATTGTATATATAGTCTAAGAATATAAAAGAGCATTAATCAAGTTTCAAAAAAGTGTTAATAATGCAAATTGTGATTTAGAAGATGTTTATAAACTTAGGATTTTTTTTTGCGAAATGGATCATAATTAATTATATTAAATGAAACATGCTAAGAAAAAATTTACATGGTTTAATATAAAAGGTAATTAGCACACTTAGGTCACTAAATTGAATAAATACGCAAGTTTTGTGTAAATCATTTCCTAGTATAATTATCCTTAATTCAGATTCGGGTAACATGATTTCAAGGTGATATACACTGATCCGATTAAGGATTTTTCACTAGATTCTTGAAGGCAAATAATTGGTCCAGATTTTGTGATTTGGTTATGAAGTTTTGTATCATAGTATACGGCTATGTAAAGAGATGTGGATTGTAGCACCCCACATCCATTAATGTCACTCACAAAGGGAATGCATTAACTTTTATGGAGTATTATAAGTGTATAGAATAGAATATAACAAGACAGATACATATATTGGTACTTTAAAAAATTTAAAACAACTTCATTGCAGCGGAAAAATAGTTTGATTACAACATCAAAACCAACAATAAAACCAAATACACTTAATATCCATCCTGACAAATTATTTTCTGAGTACATAAAACAAAAAGCATAAGCCCGACATAAATAACATAAAAAGAGATAAGCTGAACTTTACTTTCAGCAATCCAAGCACTTCCAAAAGAGAGAGAATCCAAATCAAGATCCACTAGGCCCACCCTGAGAACCTGGGGGGAGGGGGGACGGAAAGAAAATGGGCGAAACAAACGAGGTCAGACATATAGTCTGGCGAGTCCAGTAACTTTAACAATATAATTATTGAAGTAACAAGATAAGAACATAAACTGGAAAGTAAGAAATGACTGTAACATAAGCATGCATGACAAGGTAGGCAAGATGAATAAGATAGACGTTGATTGCTCTTCTAATCACTATAGGATAATTACTACACTGCACCAATACTAGTCCCATACTGAAAGTTGATCCCTCTTACTAATCATAATGACAATAATAATGGTAGTTTCGTGTACCCCTAGCTGCTGTCATAGGTGTCGCCTGCTCCTATCTCCACTAGTTGTACCCACTACCCTCCCCATACGATCGGCTCCCTAACCCGTATGTGTTTATTACTGGTGTCATTCGACCCCGCTTGTTTGTAGATACCTGTGCTGGTTCCACCATGGGGTATATCAATCCCTATGATGGAAACCCGACACAATTCAAGATGCACAGTTCATAACTACTGATGCACAGTGCCTGATTTTTCCACTCCGGAGCACGTGCACAACCGTACTCCGTCGGAACCTACACTGACGCACCAACCACCGCTATTTTGACCTCTTATAATCAGTCCAGTAATCGTGCCCCACCGTGCCTAGTTCAGGGTACCATGATACATCTATGTGGGTTACTGTTGAAATGGGTCCCCGTTACTAGGGTTTCCTAATCAACATGTTATAACGGTTAAGTGTTCGCAATTTAACCTAACCCCACCCATTTGTTTAATTAACATGTTGTATTGGTTAAGTGTAGACTATTCATATGTTACTTAACCTTACCATTCTTAGCATGTCTGTTCATTGGCATTAATTGATTTGTTAATGCACCAACCTCTCACATTAGAACTATTGTTTGCGGTTGTTGGATGTGCCGGGTGGTTCCGGGTAGACTTCTACCGCAAACTCATTCTAACCTCGGGTTTTGGGCTTGATGCGCTAACCTCTCACATTAGACCTATTGTCGCGGTTGCTGGATGTGCCGGGTGGTTCCGGGCAGTCTTACACCGCAACTCAATCTAATCTCGGGTTAGGCATGTTCATCTTTTAATTAACTTACATATTTACCATTCATGTCCAAGTTTATATGTCAATTATCCACAAGTGTAGTCAATTCAAGTTATGTTCATAATTGTCATCTAAATTATGTCCGTAATTTCCATGTATGTAAACTATACCAATTTATGTCTCAAGTTAATTACATGGTTACTAACTATTTTACGCCAATTACATAATATCCAATATTAACGTTTTCCCAAACTATTCCCTAATATCCCCCACGTTGTTCGTACGCATAATTCACATAATGCGTTAGGCTCGCTGTTAGCCAAACTCATAAGAAAAAGGAAAGGAAAGAGACATATGACATTCAAACTAGCATAAAACAGTATAGAGATCTAATTAAGCATGTGTAACATAAACTTGGCATATAACAACATAATTATAATTAAACATATAAACGTGAACTAGCATATAAGATAGGTCCAATTAACATATGCAATGTGAACTGACATAGATGTAAACATATGAACTGGCATAGATCTAAACATATAAGAATAAACTTGCATAGATGAACATAACTTGCATATGAACTTGCATAAATGAACATAACTTGCATATGAACTTGCATATATGAACATAACTTGCATATAAACTTGCATAACTCGCATAGATCAAAATATAACTTGCATATAAACTTGCATAAATATCTTGCATATAAACTTGCATAGATCAAAACACAATTTGCATATAAACTTGAATAGATCAAAACATAACTTGCATATAAACTTGCATAGATCAAAACATAACTTGCATATAAACTTGCATAGATCAAAACATAACTTGCATATAAACTTGCATAACTTGCATAGATCAAAACATAACTTGCATAAAATGAATCTAATCAAGCATATGTAATTAGACATAGGAATTAACATCATAAAATGAATCCAATTACATATTTAACAAAACTAACATATATTAATAGAATAGATGATAACAGAACTGGCTAATAGCGTTTGATTCAACAAGCATATTCGTACAGTCCAGACCACAACTTATCATAATTATTTTAATTAATTATCTTGTGAAAATGACTGTGCTCACAGAGAACGGATTAAAGAAGAGAATTGGGCGTTTGTAGAATCGTTCTCCTTTTTACAATTCTTAGGCTTTGATCTTTATCTTTCATCTTGAATTTGATTAGTTATGGTGGAGGCTAGGTTAGTTTAGGATGCAGCAGCATGGCGGCTTATGAATGAATTTAGTTTAGTTTAGGGTTTGGGTTTATATGTGTGCTTATATAGATGTGTAGGATTAATTAGAACCCTTATATCTGACTAGGATTCATCTAAACCCTTCAAACCGAAAAGGCACATCATCAGGCCAATCAAAGGATGCCACATATGCCCTAATCCATCAAAAATCGTCATTGACCAACAAAAATGCGCCATGTGTGCAACATGATGCGCAGCAGCAGGGGTGTTGACACCCACATGTCATATATATATATATATATATATATTTAATTATCTTTCCAATTAACCCTTTTCACACTAAACCACTTTTTGAACTGTGTTCACACTAAGCCACTTTTTAGCCATTCCCCTAAAACAAAAATATAACACTGGTGGGGATCGAACTCTGTACCTCTTGTGTACAAGTCACGTATACTAACCAAATGAGCTACTAAGTCTTTTGCTAACAAGACTTAGGGCAATGCTACCCATTATTCTTTTCTCATTCCTATTTTTCATGTTTTGCTGCAATATTTAATTTAAAGATATCTTCTTCATTTTGAATCAGTTTTCTACAAACTATAGGTCTAAATTGATCCGAAAATTGTCACGCATGACACTATGTAATTTCTTTTATTAATCTTATTTTCATTTCACTACGTTAACTTATTACATGCAATTTTATTGTCATTATTTAATTTCCCTCTAAAATATATTTATGAATACAATATATATATACACACATTTCCACATTTTTAATTTCATTAAAAACGCAGGTGTTAAATTCTCCCCTCCTTAAAGGATTTCGTCCCCGAAATCTTCAAGTTAAGAAGAATGTGTCCTGCCATTCATCATCCATCTACTCATCCATCATCCACAAACATCCATTGTCCTTAAAAGACTTCTAATGCTATATGAACATATGCAAAAGTGTGTGTATATGTCCCTTACCTAATGCAAAGATCAGGCGGTCTAGTGATTCAGTTGACCTCCTTAATGCAAATCATCATAGTGTCATGCGTCCATTATGTGTGCAAAAGAATCCTACATATTATTTCTACATGCATGCACAATCATTCATCTAAATGCAGCATCCATATGATAATACAATCAATATATACCCGTTTATTAAAGTATGCACACTTATCAATATGCAATATGAAAGTGATTGAGCCGATCTAGTGCCTAATGTGTGTGTACATGCATCCACGAGCAACCACTAGCAAACACTTGTATCCACTTACATCCACCAAATATAACATGTTTCAAACACATTTTACAACCATAGGATTTTCCTATTTAAAGATCGAAAAATGCTATGGATAAGATGTACTCAAATGATAGAAACAAGTACGAATAACAATCTTTGGAAAAAGATGTTAAGAACATAATCCTAAAGGAATGGGTATGAAGCGTGATCTTTATTTTCAGTCTCCCAAGTCGCATTCTCGCTGTCTTCTCTACTTTTACTTCATTTCGCAAGTTTGGCCCCACTTCCTCGAACTTTATACATTTTATTGCCATTTGGATGAATAGTCATCTTAGATTAATGGGTTTCCTCAAGGATTGTCTTTAATAGGTTTTCCATCCTGATATGATTCACCTATCAAACCTCTTCCCAAGTTGCTCCCCCACTTGCCTATCAAGTTCCCTCTTCTCTCTCGGAGCCATGTGGTGCACTGGTAATGCAATTGGTTTTGCATTATCTACTAAGTATATATGAAGGTCTATCTCACGCCTCGTGGGTAAACCCCGAACCTCATCAAAGACGTCACCATACTCACGGACTACACGAACGAATTCCTAATCATCGATGGATGCGTCAAGAGATTCTAGGTAGCTAAGCATCACTGGACCTCTAGGGTCATAAGAAATATCAAGGGTTCTTCCACAACGAGTCAACAATCTAACTACCCTCCTTCCACAGTCTAGGATGGCACCATACCTGGCTAGCCAATCCATGCCTAGAATCAAGCCATAGCCCATGAAACCAAGAATATAGGCGTTGCATTCAAACCCAACGACCAAGATAGACACTCTCAAATCCCGACAGACCATGGATAAATGAGCCGAACCACTAACAGGATTTGATACTACAATAGGATCCATAACTAAAATAGTATTTAGGTGCAGTGTTTCAACTAACGAAGCAGATATAAATGAATGTGAAGCGCAGGAGTCGAAAAGAGTCTTACGAAAAATAAATCAAATCTTCAACCGAAACTTCCTATCTATTTCCGATATACTGACCACGAGAACACAACCTGCCCTCCTGAAGATCCTGCCCTCTGTCCTTGCCGTTGCCCTTGCCTCCTCGGGTAATCCTAAATCATATGTCCAGCCTCACCGCAATGGTAACAGCCAGTCTTCTTCTTCTTTCTACAGTCTTTCTTTAAGTGGTCAGGTATTCCACAATTGTGGCACTTCCTTTTCTTTTGGCCCTTGTTATCCTTACCGCCTTTCTTTTATTACAGGGTTAATTATTCATCTCACTTTCTCCTTTACCTTCTTTGTGGATTAAGGCCATATCAACAAATTCTTCATCCTTGGGTTGTGCTTCTTAGCCTAAACTCCCTCATCGACCAAGCAGCTAGCTGAACTTTCCTTCCATCGTCTATCTCTAAGATACCAAACGAGTCCTTCACTTCCTTGGGCCAATTCTAGCTTCGACAAACGTCTCAGTCCTATGAAACGGTTTTCCGCCTATTTCACGAAAGTCTTTACATATCTTAGAAAACCATCTATACGTGGAGGAAGAGATTAAAAAGGGAAAGAGGAAGAGATTCAAAACAAAGAATCGAAAGAAAGATATATGGATTTTGGGGGTTATGTTTTTCCATAATAAACCTTTCTCTTGAAAACTCATTCATTAAAACATGTTTTTGAAAATACTTCTATATAAAAAATGCTTTTGAAAACAGTTTTCAAAATCTTTTATCTGTTCTGGTAACCTTTAGCTCTGATACCACGTGTAACACCCCACGTCCATTAATGTCACTCACAAATGGAATGCATTAACTTTCATGGAGTATTATAAGTGTATAGAACAGAATATAACAAGACAAATACATATATTGGTACTTTAAAAAAATTAAAACAACTTCATTGCAGCGGAAAAATAGTTTGATTACAACACCAAAACCAACAATAAAACCAAGTACACTTAATATCCATCTTGACAAATTATTTTCAACAAAAAGAATAACCCCAACATAAATAACCATAAAAAGAGATAAGATGAACTTTACTTTCAGCAATCCAAGCACTTCCAAAAGAGAGAGAAAGAGATCCAAATCAAGCTCCACTAGGCCAACCCTGAGAACCTAGGGGGGAACGGAAAGAAAATGTGCGAAATAAACGAGGTCGGACATAAAGTCTGGCGAGTCCGGTAACTTTAACAATATAATTATTAAAGTAATAGGATAAGAACATAAACTGGAAAGTAAGAAATGACTGTAACATAAGCATGCATGACAAGGTAGGCAAGATGAATAAGATAAACATGGATTGCGCTTATAATCACTATAGGATAATTACTATACCGCACCAATGCTAAATACACCGCACCATTACTAGTCCCATACTGAAAGTTGATCCCTCTTACTAATCATAATGATAATAATAATGGTAGTTTCATGTACCCCTACTGCTGTCATAGGTGTCGCCTGCTCCTATCTCCACTAGTTGTACCTACTACCCTCCCCATGCGATCGGCTCCCTAACTCGTATGTATTTATTACTTGTGTCATTCGGCCCCGCTTGTTTGTAAATACCTATGCTGGTTCCACCATGGGGTGTATCAATCCCTATGATCGCAACCTGACACAATTCAAGATGCACAGCGTATAACTACTAATGCCTAGTGCCTGAGTTTTCCACTCCAAAGCACATGCACGCCCGTACTCCGTCGGAACCTGCACTGACGCACCACCCGCCGCTATTTTGACCGCTTATAATCAACCCAGTATTCATGCCCCACCCTGCCTAGTTCAGGGTACCATGATACATCCATGTGAGTTACTGTTGAAATGGGTCCCCGTTACTAGGGTTTCCAAATCAACATGTTATAATGGTTAAGTGTTCTCAATTTAACTTAACCCCATCCATTTGTTTAATTAATATGTTGTATTGGTTAAGTGTCGCCTATTCATATGTTACTTAACCTTACCATTCTTAGCATGTCTATTCATTGGCATTAATTGATTTATTAATGCACCAACTTCTCACATTAGAACTGTTGTTTGCGGTAGCTGGATGTGTCGGGTTTTTCCGGACAGACTTCTACCCCAAACTCATTCTAACCTCGGGTTTTGAGCTTGATGCGCTAACCTCTCACATTAGACCTTTTGTTGTGGTTGCTTGATGTGCCGGGTGGTTCCGGGCAGTCTAACACTGCAACTCAATCTAACCTCGGGTGAGGCATGTTCATCTTTTAATCAATTTACATGTTTACCATTCATGTCCAAGCTTATATGTCAATTATCCACAAGTGTAGTCAATTCAAGTTATGTTCATAATTATCATCTAAATTATGTCCATAATTTCCATGTATATAAACTATATCAATTTATGTCTCAAGTTAATTACATGGTTGCTAACCATTTTATGCCAATTACATAATATCCAATATTAATGTTTTCCCAAACTATTCCCCAATATCCCCACGTTGTTCGTACGTATAATTCTCATAACACGTTAGGCTCGCTATTAGCCCAACTCATAAGAAAAAGGAAAGGAAAGAGACATATGACATTCAAACTGGATAAAACAATATAGATCTAATTAAGCATGTGTAACATAAACTTGGCATATAACAACATAATTCTAATTAAACATATAAACGTGAACTAGCATATAAGATAGGTCCAATTAACATATGCAATGTGAGCTGACATAGATCTAAACATATGAACTGACATAGATCTAAACATATAGGCATAAACTTGCATAGATGAACATAACTTACATATGAACCTGCATAGATGAACATAACTTGCATATAAACTTCCATAACTTGCATAGATCAAAACATAACTTGCATATAAACTTGCATAGATCAAAACATGACTTGCATATAAACTTGCATAGATCAAAACATAACTTGCATATAAACTTGCGTAACTTGCATAGATCAAAACATAAATTGCATAGAATGAATCTAATCAAGCATACGTAATTAGAAATAGGAATTAACATCATAAAATGAATCCAATTACATATGACAACAAAACTGGCATATATTAATAGAATAAATGATAACAGAACTGGCTAATAGTATATGATTCAACATGCATATTCATACAGTCCAGACCACAACTTATCATAATTATTTTAATTAATTATCTTGTGAAAGTGACTGTACTCACAGAGAATGGATTAAAGATGAGAATTGGGCGTTTGTAGAATTATTCTCCATTTTACAATTCTTAGGCTTTGATCTTTATCTTTCATCTTGAATTTGATTAGTTATGGTAGATGCTAGGTTAGTTTAGGATGCAGCAGCATGGCGGCTTATAAATGAATTTTGTTTAGATTTGGGTTTAGGTTTATATGTGTGCTTATATAGATGTGTATGATTAATTAGAACCCTTAGATCTGACTAGGATTCATCTAAACCCTTCAAACCAAAAAGACACATCATCAGTCCAATCAGAGGATGCCACATATGCCCTAATCCATCAAAAATCGTCATTGACCAACAAAAATGCGCCATGTGTGCAACATGATGCGCAACAACACGGGTGTTGACACCCACATGTCATATATATATATATATATATATATATTCTTTTTAATTATCTTTCCAATTAACCCTTTTCACACTAAACCGCTTTTGAACTGCGTTCACACTAAGCCACTTTTTAGTCATTCCCATAAATGTGAAGATCGAACTCTGTACCTCTTGTGTACAAGTCACATGTACTAACCAAATGAGCTACTAAGTCTTTTTCTAACAAGACTTAGGGCAATGCTACCCATTATTCTTTTCTCATTCCTCTTTTTCATGTTTTGCTGCAATATTTTATTTAAAGATATCTTCTTCATTTTAAATCAGTTTTCTACGAACTATAGGCCTAAATTGATCAGAAAATTGACACAAACTCAATGACACTAATTTCATGACCAAATTTTGGAGGCTCTTAAAATTCTCCTTTTCATTTCTTTTTAAATGTTCGCATGCATTTCTTCGCATTTCATGTATTGCATGTAATTTCTTTTATTAATCTTTTTCTTCATTTCACTACATTAACTTATTACATGCAATTTTATTGTCATTATTTAATTTCTCTCTAAAATATATCTATGCATACAATATATATATATACATATTTCCACATTTTTAATTTCATTGAAAATACGGGGTTTTACATAGGTAATAACAATAAGCTCAAACCCAACCTACACTCTTAAGTTTTTCATCCTCGCAAACTACGTACTGATCGATGCCGCCACAAGTTGCATCTTCCTAAATTTCTCACTCCGCTTAATCCCTTCGCTGGTTGGCTTCTTCACGATCCTCCTCCACATCACCACCATCGCCTCCTCCATTCTGCTATTCTCCTCGTCCTTCTCCGCTTCCCCTAAATGCAAGTGGCCAACATGGTGTCCACCGTGCTCATTGCCATCCTTCAGGGCACACTATCTCTCCTTCTACTCACGAGAAGCTCGAAGTTCTTGAACAGGTTGAAATCCTACATTAGGGAAGACGATGGTGTCGTCATATTGAGGATGATCGGGTCTTTTGGGCTGGTCATGTTTATCTTTGAATGGGTTGTTCTGGTCATGGATTTTGTTATGAAGTTTTATGTTTATGTGACTGAGGAGGATAATAATGCTGCCAGAGTTAGATATGTGGATGGCGATAAGGATAAGGATTGGCCATGGCCGTTTCAGTTGTGAATTATTTACTTGTATGTGTTGTTTTTATGTAATTGATCTTGTTTTTTTATCCATAAGTCTATGTTCTCTGTTAATTGATTAATATGTGTAAGATTTTCTTTTTTATTAAAAAAATATGGCTATGCAAAGAGACTGAGGTTTCTAATTAAGATACTCGATTGGATTCCGCAATAGAGAAGTTGAATGTGTGATATTATTTGAAAAGTGAAAATTTGTATGTTTAAGCGAGTGATCAAATATGATATTGCATACAGATGATATATGTACATCGTACAAACTTTAATATAATTGTTTGCTTCTTATATTAGAAATGCAGTTACACGGAAGTAGAAGTTGGTAACTGCTTTTGGTTTTGTGAATATAGTTTGACTGATATGATTACGTGATTAGTAGCGTTTTGTTCATACTGTTAAGATCTACTTTTTGGAAATGGTTGGTCAAGTTATGAGCTTGAAAAAATTTGCACTAAATTTGAATGTCCATTAAAGTATAGTTTAAACAAGAATGCTTCAGTGATAATTGGAATTTTAGTAAGTTAACTTTTCTGTGCTGCTATAAATCTCCATTTGATGCTTGTTTGAAATAATTTATTATAATTGATCTGTCCATATGGATTTAATTTTCTATTTTAAAAACAATAACCATTGTATTACGACCAACTAAATAAAAGGAAATCGGAGTGTACATTGCAAACCAAGTCATAATGGCACACTCTGAAAAATTCACCAATATGTTGGGATGGCAATGAGGCAGGTCTAGGGTCGAAACCCGGTAGACCCGCCCCTATTTAGGCCTGTTTAGACCCGCCCCTATTTGGGCCTGTTTAGACCCGCTCCATTGGATCATCGGGGAGGATAGACCTATGACCCGCTTCAAGAGGTTCAGGTCTGGTGTACGGTTAACTTTCCCCAACCCAATCCGTATTAGTGAAACATCATTATACTGATTTATAACTATAATGATTATTTGTATATCTTTTTACGTGTACGTGCTTATAATATGAATATTATATACTTCCAATAAATAAACTATGAAACTTTCAAAATACTTGGTTGCATCAATGATAATTAATACAATAACAAATGCATACATTCTGAACTGTTATCATACAGTTCATTTTGTTATATTGCAAACGCATTATTAATTGTGTTAAATTTATCATTTAGTGATAAAAAATATAAATAAAAAATATTGTATATATTGATATATAATTTCATCGGGTCTAGAAGTGGGTCGGGTCTATCTTGAACCGTACAAGTTCCAGGTACGGGACAAAATTCTTGATCTGCACCAGGTCGATGGGGTGGATCTGAGCCAAGGTTCAAAATCCTCGAGGAAGGTCCGGGACATAAAAAACCCGCTCTATTGCCATCCTTAACTGCATGTGTGATTATCATTGAATTTTCATTTATTTGTTTTTATTTCGTATGCATGTACAATTTTTATTTATTCATTCATTTTCATATGCTGCTTTAGTTTGTTCAGTCTGTAACAACCCGAAAATCTGGGCCAGTTTAAAATTTTTATTTTGGCAATTTTAGCGGATTCTGAATATTTAAAATAGATTATTTTAAATATAATCGACGAGAAAATTTATTTTGAATATAATTCGATCGTATATATTATACGCGTCGTCGTTAGAATATAAATATTTATATATAATTATAAATAGAATTGAAAATGGCGCGGTAGTTCGATAATTCGATTTTAAACTTCAATTGAATGTACCGGGTGCAAAACAATCCGGATTTTAGTGAAACCAAAAACATTAGGATCTAATTGATAATATCTTTCCAACGAATCCGACAAATCAAAATTTAGTAGCGAGAATCAAAAGATATGTCCAATTGAAAATTCTGAATAGTCGCTATGGAATTCAGGCCCTTAAAAATGGACGTTTTGCAAACGACCTCGGATTTCGACGAAACCAGTTTTGTTGGGTCCGGGATGTAAAGTTATTGCTAGGTTTCAAATTTCATAATTTTTCGAATCAATATGTGAGCGTGGCAAAGGAAAACGCGTTTGACCAGTTTCAGTTGATTTTAATCGACTGGAAATTGGCCATTTTTCAAACGGTCTCAGAATTCGACGAAACTAGTTTTGTTAGGACCGTATCGTCAATACGAAGCTAGAAAATATTTTTCGAGAATTTTTAGAGTTCGTATGTGACCCCGGTAATTTGAAATGTGCGTTTAAAATTCAATATAGTGATTTAAATGAAAATTCAAAAGGAAACTGATTCAAACTATCAATTCAGCTTGCGGTACATATCCCATTGTGTTCGGAATGGGGGTAAAACGCTAGGGACGACAGGCGGTGGGCCTCGTTTCGAGGTCGTATGTAAAAGTCAACTCTTTAGGATAATATAAATAAATTAATTAATAAAAAAAAAAAAAATATCTCTCTCCCCCTTTTTAACCCAGGCCCCCCCCCGATTAAAATTATTTCAAAGAAAAAAAAAAAGGGAATCGAAGGCGACGGAAGACGGAGGAGGCCGCCGCCCAGCTTCCTGGCGCCGCCGCAGGCCAGGCGCCCTCCACCCTCGCCCCGCTCTCGCCTTCCTCCCCCTCTACTGATCGACATAGCCCCCCCTGCGTCATCGACGTCAGCGCGCACCCCTCTCCCCTTTCGTCGATAACCCCTCCCAGACCCGCCACCTAAAGCTACGACCCCCCTGTAAGTCTTTTCTTTTATTTATTTATTTATTTTATTTTGTTTTATATATAAACTGAAAATGAAAAAGAAAAAAAGATAAAATACTGTACTGATTTTATAAAATGATTAAAACTGATTTTTATTTTAAATTTAAAAACTGATTTTATAAAGCATTTTTAAACTGATTTTATAAAGCATTTTTAAACTGATTTTATAAAGCATTTTTAAACTGATTTTATAAAGCATTTTTAAACTGATTTTATAAAGATTTTTTTACTGATTTTATTTTTTTGTAAGATATAAAGACTGATTTTTTTTAAAAAAGATTTCAAAACTGTTTTTTTTAAAGGATTTCAAAACTGATTTTAAGTTAAAAGAAAAAAAGGATTTGAATTTTAAATAAGAAAAGATTAGAACTTTAAAAAAGGAAAAAGATTTGAACATCGAAGAAAAAATTCGATTTTTATATATTGAATAGCGAACTAAAAATTCGATTTTTATATATTGAATAGCGAACTAAAAATTCGATTTTTATATATTGAATAGCGAACTAAAAAATTCGATTTTTATATATTGAATAGCGAACTAAAAATTCGATTTTTATATATTGAATAGCGAACTAAAAAATTCGATTTTTATATATTGAATAGCGAACTAAAAATTCGATTTTTATATATTGAATAGCGAACTAAAAATTCGATTTTTATATATTGAATAGTGAATTAAAAATTCGATTTTTATATATTGAACATCGAAGTAAAAATTTGATTTTTATATATTGAACTTTGAACTAAAAATTTGATTTTTATATATTGAACATCGAAGTAAAAATTCGATTTTTATATATTGAACTTTGAACTAAAAATTTGATTTTTATATATTGAACATCGAAGTAAAAATTCGATTTTTATATATTGAACTTTGAACTAAGAATTTGATTTTTATATATTGAACATCGAACTAAAAATTCGATTTTTATATATTGAATAGTGAACTAAAAATTCGATTTTTATATATTGAATAGCATAGTAAAAATTCAATTTTTACATATGTAGAGAATACGGGCAATGAAAGTGAAGAAAGGCGATAACGACGAAGACTTCTGCAAAAGGAGAGTCAAGATGATTGGATAGCTATATGTGAGAACTTCTCACTCAAAATTCTTTTTCTAGTTATATATATATACTAGGATGCAGACGGTGCTTAGTAGCACCCGACACAATCGTCCACAGACCATGGACTTGTTTGTTTGGCTGTTTGGTTATTGATTGTGATATTGGTTTGAATGTGGTTTGTGGTGTGAAAAAAAATCGAATCGATAAATTGGTTAGGATTAGACGTGCGCCGTTATAAGGCGAAGGAGTAAGGCTAGGTTAGACTCTTACTCCAAATTTTGTGGTTTGCATAACGAATTGATTTGATTGATGTGTGAATGGCGTGGGCCTTCACTAGACCGGGGATAAGGCTAGGCCTTGTCCCGTTTCTAGTATCGTGCAGTTATGCCGCCGAAATTTTCTAAAATATGTTAGAAAAATAAAAATATCATTTTATTTAAAGAATGAACTGAATAGAAATTCATATGTTGAAATAAAATGTTTTATCGTTAAAAATATAATTTTTAACGTGAATGTGAATAAATAAATATTCATTTACAAACCAGACGGTTTGTTTATGTACACCTATTTGAATGACATTGATTGGGACGATAAATTTTACACATCGCCCAACTGCACAACTAAAATCTGTGTTTGATTGTTTGAAACCCCACACGGGTGTTGGGATGAAATTTGAAGTTCACTCATCCTGATTGATTAAATATGTCGATCGATTGATTGACAGGCTGTTATAAGCGTTAGATATCTTTATTTGATGCTTATACAGTGTAGTGCACTTTGGTTGATGGTTGATCATTTTTCAATGTTATTATATACATGTGTTGTGTGAAAATCCATATAATTAATTTTATATGGTAATTGATTGGGCCTCATTCCAGTTTAGAAATGGAAATATTTAAAATAGAAATATTTGAAGTAGAATATTTGAGAATAGAAATTTATGAAGTCGTGTTGATTAGATTGACGCCATTTTGACGTGAACGATATTTATATCGATTTTAAAAACGATTTCGAAATGAATTGAATTGAAAGTGATTTCGAAATGAATTGAATTGAAAGTGATTTCGAAATGAATTGAATTGAAAACGAATTCGAAATGAATTGAATTGAAAACGAATTCAAAGTGAATTGAATTAAAGGTGATTTCGAAGTGAATTGAATTGAAAGTGATTTCGAAATGAATTGAATTGAAAGTGATTTCGAAATGAATTGAATTGAAAGCGATTTCGAAATGAATTGAATTGAAAACGATTTCGAAATGAATTGAATTGAAAACGAATTCGAATTGAATTGAAAACAAATTGAAATGAATTCAAATTGAATTGAAATTTGAATTGAATAAAAATGAATTTTGAAACGAATTTATAAAGAAGAATTCAATTTTGCTTTGAATTGAAATGGAAGTTGAAATAGCTTTTGAAACGATTTTAAAACTATTTATATAATTCGTTTTAAATAGAAATCGACGAAATATATATTATATATATAATATAATGGCCTGAATAGAACGCGCCGCGCCGCGGCAGTTCGCGAATTTCGACCATTTATTTCAAACGGACATTACAGGAGATCCGACCGTCGGATTCTCCTAAAACCGGAACCGTTGGGTTCGTATCGAAAAGAGCTTTCTAACGAATATTAGAAATTTGAAATCTAACGGTTGGATTTGGAGATACGTCCAAATCAAATTCGAAAAAGGTCGCTGTAAGTGCAGTTCGATGGCCATTGTTGGAAATCGACTGTACGGGCCTTGATAAAATTATTAAAAATAGTAATAATTTGTGTAAAATCATAAGAAATGATTTAGAAAGAATTGGGATGAAAAACTCCCTATTTGAAAAGATAAAAATAGATTTTTATCGAAATGAACTAGTTTTGAACTAGAATTATAATTCTATTTATTTTTAAATAAATAAATTGAATTTGAAAAGGGTTTTGAAAATAACCAAAATTTCCAATGATTGCATTGGAGTGGATTTGAATCGAAATTGTCTTCGGAATATTTCGATGTTGAAATTCGTGATTATACAGGTGTTGTTATGGAAATTTGAAAGATATATATTTATATCGTTATTTCCAATACGACATTTGTTAATCGTAGAATTTGATATTGAATATAAGCCGATATATTTTCTATTTAGAGCCTTATATTGAATATCAAATGTGATTTGGGTTTGTCGTGAATGGTGTCTTCACTAACACCGTTCTTGAACCCAGTTGAGAAAAGATTAAATCTTTTTATTTAGATTTAATGAAGTGTACCAATTAAATAATATTTAATTGGAATTGAATCGATATTGATTTTTGGGTTTATCGTGAACAGTGTTTTAAATAACACTTGTTCTTTAACCCGATAATTAATGGAATGTGATTTGGGTTTATCGTGAACCGTGTTTTAAATGACACTGATTCTTTAACCCAGTCGAAGATTAAAACTAAGTGGAGTTTTAATGAATCTTTAATTAGATTGAAAAGATCGAGAATGGAGTATCACCAGTTTGCTCCAGTCGATAGTTAAATCTTTAATTAGATTTGAACGTGAAATTTAGAAACTAACTGTCGGTTAGCCAAGCAGAAGGGTTTTCTGGATATTGATCTGATGTTGGTTTCGGCCTTCGGGGTTAATATTTGGGGAATTATTCTCTTGATTAATTTACGGTTAGTGACTAATGAATTGGAATGAGGCGTATGTTGTGTTTGTGTAACACTTATTTAAAATATACGCGAGTTATTCGGAAAGACCGGGTTTATCCCATTCTGAATAACTGATACGACGATAAGTCAAAGATGAAGACGATGGTCGAAGACCGGAGGTCTTCACGTCGTTTGGGTGATAACTGATGATCTTGATTGGGCTGTACACCCAAGAAGATGGAAACAGTTGGTGATCGTCCAGACGTGCTTGGAGATCGATGGATATGCGGGGTACTAGGTGCCTCCGGTTTCGTTCAGACCCAGAACGGACTTGTAAATGGACTGTGTGTCTGACATCGGATTTCATTCTGTGTGACTGATATCGGTGGCATAGGATGGTTTGCCTGTGTGGCATGCTAAGATGCAAATGATCAAGGCTTCTGTTGAAAAGCAAAGTCTTGTGGTGATGATCAAAGCACGGCCTTTGTGGCGTAGCTTTGTGTAACGTTTACCTCGCGTGTTTCACACCAGGTATGAACCAAAAACGGGAGACGGACCTCAGGGAGGACTTGCGTTTCTTTCTAGCTAGAAGTGGCGTCAGTGGTTTTACACGCCCTGACGAGTTTGACTTATGTGGTTGTTGCTGTTGCGAGGCGCCTCGGATTGATCGGTCGTTCTCGAAACGATGGAGTCATTTAGTGGCTCATTTACGCCCCAAAGGGCGGAGAGACGTAGTGTTCAGGCATAATAATCCACATCGGTGGACCGGCCCTGACGATCTAAAGGGTTGATGCGTTCTGATCCTGAGACATGGGCTAGATTGTCTCGAATCGGTTGAGGACTATCTTTTGCCTCGGTTCATAGACGGAAATCCAATTTCCAAATACGTGACATGTGCGGTTTTAATTGTAATCCTATTTATGGCGACATAGTGGGATGGGGCGCTTATGCCGCCTATGATTGATACTTATGATTTGAAGTTGTTTTATACACTATGCACTTATTATAGTATCAAACGATTTGTTTTAACCGTATCAAGCATTCTTTGGCTGTTATAAGGGAAAACCCTATCCTCGGCTGCGTTGCATTGTGTGATGGGACCTGGGTCTTATAACAGCTTCATTTTTCTTTATTTAGCATTGCGCTGTTTGTTTTATGCACTGGTATTCTTGGGAGGAAACCCGTTCCGTGTTATACGGCGTGGTCCCTTGATTTACCTATTGATTTAAAATAAAGATTAATAACTGTTTTAGTTCTCACACCAGTCACATGACTGACCTGGAGTTTATTGTTTTAACCTAAACTCTGGGTGCCCCTATTTTGACACGGGCAGCTAGTAGTTTTGGTTTTGCAGATTTATATTCACAGGATCCTGGTTTACAGCTGGAATGATATCCGGAAAGCTTTGTATCCGTATATCTCTTCTAGTTGTATATTGTATTATTTTCCGCTGCTATGTATTTAAATGTAATTTAAATCTCTGATATTTCTGTGTAATATTTATTTATACTCTGTATATTCTTGTAATCTGATGCATTGTTGTAATATACAATGAAATGTTCTTCTGTATGCGTTCTGTTTTGTCGTGTTCTCAAACGATAGGGCGTTTCGAACGGCCTGGATCGGTTTAGCGACTGGTTCGGACCGAGCGAAATTCCTTGCCGTCACAGTTGGTATCAGAGCTTTGGTTTACAAAGCTAGAGAACAAGACACATTAGAACCATACGAAAGAATTCATCAGATATTGGATTAGCAATATCCAATGGGAATGACTCGTTAGAGATAGGATCAGTAGTATCCTAGAACGAGTGTGAAGAGTATATTTTTAAAATGAAAACAAAATTTTGTTCTGAAATTTTAAATCAATTATTCGTAGTTGATTATTTATTTATATTGAGTTGGACAGTCCAGTATATATAGATTTTGCGTATACGTCTGATCCGCGTGTATTCGAAATTTTAATATACTGGATAGATATAGAGTCACATTCTAGACACCCGGGGATAATTCTGATGATGTGGCCACATCATCAGTATTTATATTCGTGTTTCGAAGGTGTGATATCTATATATTTCCATTAGACTGGTGTGAGAACCAAATCTTATATAGCTAGAACGCTTTGTTGTGAGTTGGCATCAAAAACATGATTTTTGTGTATGTATCAAAATTATGAATTTGAAACGTTAAATTCACTAATTGATTGATGTTTGTGTTGTTTGTTTATTTGTTTGCTAATTTTTAGCCATTTAGCCTAATAGTATCAAATATTGACTTGTATTGAAAATTGGTTGCATTTGCTTGCATATACATATATATCTTTGAACAGGTCATAGCAAGGAGGCTAGAGCAGAGAATAAAATTTGTTTGCCCGACAAATAGGTACATGTTTATTACATAATTTCCTGTTTTGTTTGGGTGATGATGATTTTGTGAGCCTATTGGCTAGCCGCTTGGCTTTTTATTTTTCTTTTTGAGATCTGAAGGACCGGGGAAGCTATTTGAAATTCCCCGATGCTCCCGGTGCAGGGGAGGTTATGGCGAATTTTTTCAAAAATTTAGGGTGTTAGCCAAATTTTTGAAATTTTAGAAAATTCTCAGAAACTGAAAAGTTAGAGAATGGAAGCCTGATCGAGCGTAGAGTTGATTAATCAAACCACTTTCGACTTTGTTCCTTTTCGGGGACGAAAAGTTTTAAGTGGGGGAGATTGTAACAACCCGAAAATCTGGGCCAGTTTAAAATTTTTATTTTGGCAATTTTAGCGGATTCTGAATATTTAAAATAGATTATTTTAAATATAATCGACGAGAAAATTTATTTTGAATATAATTCGATCGTATATATTATACGCGTCGTCGTTAGAATATAAATATTTATATATAATTATAAATAGAATTGAAAATGGCGCGGTAGTTCGATAATTCGATTTTAAACTTCAATTGAATGTACCGGGTGCAAAACAATCCGGATTTTAGTGAAACCAAAAACATTAGGATCTAATTGATAATATCTTTCCAACGAATCCGACAAATCAAAATTTAGTAGCGAGAATCAAAAGATATGTCCAGTTGAAAATTCTGAATAGTCGCTATGGAATTCAGGCCCTTAAAAATGGACGTTTTGCAAACGACCTCGGATTTCGACGAAACCAGTTTTGTTGGGTCCGGGATGTAAAGTTATTGCTAGGTTTCAAATTTCATAATTTTTCGAATCAATATGTGAGCGTGGCAAAGGAAAACGCGTTTGACCAGTTTCAGTTGATTTTAATCGACTGGAAATTGGCCATTTTTCAAACGGTCTCAGAATTCGACGAAACTAGTTTTGTTAGGACCGTATCGTCAATACGAAGCTAGAAAATATTTTTCGAGAATTTTTAGAGTTCGTATGTGACCCCGGTAATTTGAAATGTGCGTTTAAAATTCAATATAGTGATTTAAATGAAAATTCAAAAGGAAACTGATTCAAACTATCAATTCAGCTTGCGGTACATATCCCATTGTGTTCGGAATGGGGGTAAAACGCTAGGGACGACAGGCGGTGGGCCTCGTTTCGAGGTCGTATGTAAAAGTCAACTCTTTAGGATAATATAAATAAATTAATTAATAAAAAAAATATATATATCTCTCCCCCTTTTTAACCCAGGCCCCCCCCCCCGATTAAAATTATTTCAAAGAAAAAAAAAAAAAAGGGAATCGAAGGCGACGGAAGACGGAGGAGGCCGCCGCCCAGCTTCCTGGCGCCGCCGCAGGCCAGGCGCCCTCCACCCTCGCCCCGCTCTCGCCTTCCTCCCCCTCTACTGATCGACATAGCCCCCCTGCGTCATCGACGTCAGCGCGCACCCCTCTCCCCTTTCGTCGATAACCCCTCCCAGACCCGCCACCTAAAGCTACGACCCCCCCTGTAAGTCTTTTCTTTTATTTATTTATTTATTTTATTTTGTTTTATATATAAACTGAAAATGAAAAAGAAAAAAAGATAAAATACTGTACTGATTTTATAAAATGATTAAAACTGATTTTTATTTTAAATTTAAAAACTGATTTTATAAAGCATTTTTAAACTGATTTTATAAAGCATTTTTAAACTGATTTTATAAAGCATTTTTAAACTGATTTTATAAAGCATTTTTAAACTGATTTTATAAAGATTTTTTTACTGATTTTATTTTTTTGTAAGATATAAAGACTGATTTTTTTTAAAAAAGATTTCAAAACTGTTTTTTTTAAAGGATTTCAAAACTGATTTTAAGTTAAAAGAAAAAAAGGATTTGAATTTTAAATAAGAAAAGATTAGAACTTTAAAAAAGGAAAAAGATTTGAACATCGAAGAAAAAATTCGATTTTTATATATTGAATAGCGAACTAAAAATTCGATTTTTATATATTGAATAGCGAACTAAAAATTCGATTTTTATATATTGAATAGCGAACTAAAAATTCGATTTTTATATATTGAATAGCGAACTAAAAAATTCGATTTTTATATATTGAATAGCGAACTAAAAATTCGATTTTTATATATTGAATAGCGAACTAAAAAATTCGATTTTTATATATTGAATAGCGAACTAAAAATTCGATTTTTATATATTGAATAGCGAACTAAAAATTCGATTTTTATATATTGAATAGTGAATTAAAAATTCGATTTTTATATATTGAACATCGAAGTAAAAATTTGATTTTTATATATTGAACTTTGAACTAAAAATTTGATTTTTATATATTGAACATCGAAGTAAAAATTCGATTTTTATATATTGAACTTTGAACTAAAAATTTGATTTTTATATATTGAACATCGAAGTAAAAATTCGATTTTTATATATTGAACTTTGAACTAAGAATTTGATTTTTATATATTGAACATCGAACTAAAAATTCGATTTTTATATATTGAATAGTGAACTAAAAATTCGATTTTTATATATTGAATAGCATAGTAAAAATTCAATTTTTACATATGTAGAGAATACGGGCAATGAAAGTGAAGAAAGGCGATAACGACGAAGACTTCTGCAAAAGGAGAGTCAAGATGATTGGATAGCTATATGTGAGAACTTCTCACTCAAAATTCTTTTTCTAGTTATATATATATACTAGGATGCAGACGGTGCTTAGTAGCACCCGACACAATCGTCCACAGACCATGGACTTGTTTGTTTGGCTGTTTGGTTATTGATTGTGATATTGGTTTGAATGTGGTTTGTGGTGTGAAAAAAAATCGAATCGATAAATTGGTTAGGATTAGACGTGCGCCGTTATAAGGCGAAGGAGTAAGGCTAGGTTAGACTCTTACTCCAAATTTTGTGGTTTGCATAACGAATTGATGTGTGAATGGCGTGGGCCTTCACTAGACCGGGGATAAGGCTAGGCCTTGTCCCGTTTCTAGTATCGTGCCGTTATGCCGCCGAAATTTTCTAAAATATGTTAGAAAAATAAAAATATCATTTTATTTAAAGAATGAACTGAATAGAAATTCATATGTTGAAATAAAATGTTTTATCGTTAAAAATATAATTTTTAACGTGAATGTGAATAAATAAATATTCATTTACAAACCAGACGGTTTGTTTATGTACACCTATTTGAATGACATTGATTGGGACGATAAATTTTACACATCGCCCAACTGCACAACTAAAATCTGTGTTTGATTGTTTGAAACCCCACACGGGTGTTGGGATGAAATTTGAAGTTCACTCATCCTGATTGATTAAATATGTCGATCGATTGATTGACAGGCTGTTATAAGCGTTAGATATCTTTATTTGATGCTTATACAGTGTAGTGCACTTTGGTTGATGGTTGATCATTTTTCAATGTTATTATATACATGTGTTGTGTGAAAATCCATATAATTAATTTTATATGGTAATTGATTGGGCCTCATTCCAGTTTAGAAATGGAAATATTTAAAATAGAAATATTTGAAGTAGAATATTTGAGAATAGAAATTTATGAAGTCGTGTTGATTAGATTGACGCCATTTTGACGTGAACGATATTTATATCGATTTTAAAAACGATTTCGAAATGAATTGAATTGAAAGTGATTTCGAAATGAATTGAATTGAAAACGAATTCGAAATGAATTGAATTGAAAACGAATTCAAAGTGAATTGAATTAAAGGTGATTTCGAAGTGAATTGAATTGAAAGTGATTTCGAAATGAATTGAATTGAAAGTGATTTCGAAATGAATTGAATTGAAAGCGATTTCGAAATGAATTGAATTGAAAACGATTTCGAAATGAATTGAATTGAAAACGAATTCGAATTGAATTGAAAACAAATTGAAATGAATTCAAATTGAATTGAAATTTGAATTGAATAAAAATGAATTTTGAAACGAATTTATAAAGAAGAATTCAATTTTGCTTTGAATTGAAATGGAAGTTGAAATAGCTTTTGAAACGATTTTAAAACTATTTATATAATTCGTTTTAAATAGAAATCGACGAAATATATATTATATATATAATATAATGGCCTGAATAGAACGCGCCGCGCCGCGGCAGTTCGCGAATTTCGACCATTTATTTCAAACGGACATTACGGGAGATCCGACCGTCGGATTCTCCTAAAACCGGAACCGTTGGGTTCGTATCGAAAAGAGCTTTCTAACGAATATTAGAAATTTGAAATCTAACGGTTGGATTTGGAGATACGTCCAAATCAAATTCGAAAAAGGTCGCTGTAAGTGCAGTTCGATGGCCATTGTTGGAAATCGACTGTACGGGCCTTGATAAAATTATTAAAAATAGTAATAATTTGTGTAAAATCATAAGAAATGATTTAGAAAGAATTGGGATGAAAAACTCCCTATTTGAAAAGATAAAAATAGATTTTTATCGAAATGAACTAGTTTTGAACTAGAATTATAATTCTATTTATTTTTAAATAAATAAATTGAATTTGAAAAGGGTTTTGAAAATAACCAAAATTTCCAATGATTGCATTGGAGTGGATTTGAATCGAAATTGTCTTCGGAATATTTCGATGTTGGAATTCGTGATTATACAGGTGTTGTTACGGAAATTTGAAAGATATATATTTATATCGTTATTTCCAATACGACATTTGTTAATCGTAGAATTTGATATTGAATATAAGCCGATATATTTTCTATTCAGAGCCTTATATTGAATATCAAATGTGATTTGGGTTTGTCGTGAATGGTGTCTTCACTAACACTGTTCTTGAACCCAGTTGAGAAAAGATTAAATCTTTTTATTTAGATTTAATGAAGTGTACCAATTAAATAATATTTAATTGGAATTGAATCGATATTGATTTTTGGGTTTATCGTGAACAGTGTTTTAAATAACACTTGTTCTTTAACCCGATAATTAATGGAATGTGATTTGGGTTTATCGTGAACCGTGTTTTAAATGACACTGATTCTTTAACCCAGTCGAAGATTAAAACTAAGTGGAGTTTTAATGAATCTTTAATTAGATTGAAAAGATTGAGAATGGAGTATCACCAGTTTGCTCCAGTCGATAGTTAAATCTTTAATTAGATTTGAACGTGAAATTTAGAAACTAACTGTCGGTTAGCCAAGCAGAAGGGTTTTCTGGATATTGATCTGATGTTGGTTTCGGCCTTCGGGGTTAATATTTGGGGAATTATTCTCTTGATTAATTTACGGTTAGTGACTAATGAATTGGAATGAGGCGTATGTTGTGTTTGTGTAACACTTATTTAAAATATACGCGAGTTATTCGGAAAGACCGGGTTTATCCCATTCTGAATAACTGATACGACGATAAGTCAAAGATGAAGACGATGGTCGAAGACCGGAGGTCTTCACGTCGTTTGGGTGATAACTGATGATCTTGATTGGGCTGTACACCCAAGAAGATGGAAACAGTTGGTGATCGTCCAGACGTGCTTGGAGATCGATGGATATGCGGGGTACTAGGTGCCTCCGGTTTCGTTCAGACCCAGAACGGACTTGTAAATGGACTGTGTGTCTGACATCGGATTTCATTCTGTGTGACTGATATCGGTGGCATAGGATGGTTTGCCTGTGTGGCATGCTAAGATGCAAATGATCAAGGCTTCTGTTGAAAAGCAAAGTCTTGTGGTGATGATCAAAGCACGGCCTTTGTGGCGTAGCTTTGTGTAACGTTTACCTCGCGTGTTTCACACCAGGTATGAACCAAAAACGGGAGACGGACCTCAGGGAGGACTTGCGTTTCTTTCTAGCTAGAAGTGGCGTCAGTGGTTTTACACGCCCTGACGAGTTTGACTTATGTGGTTGTTGCTGTTGCGAGGCGCCTCGGATTGATCGGTCGTTCTCGAACCGATGGAGTCATTTAGTGGCTCATTTACGCCCCAAAGGGCGGAGAGACGTAGTGTTCAGGTATAATAATCCACATCGGTGGACCGGCCCTGACGATCTAAAGGGTTGATGCGTTCTGATCCTGAGACATGGGCTAGATTGTCTCGAATCGGTTGAGGACTATCTTTTGCCTCGGTTCATAGACGGAAATCCAATTTCCAAATACGTGACATGTGCGGTTTTAATTGTAATCCTATTTATGGCGACATAGTGGGATGGGGCGCTTATGCCGCCTATGATTGATACTTATGATTTGAAGTTGTTTTATACACTATGCACTTATTATAGTATCAAACGATTTGTTTTAACCGTATCAAGCATTCTTTGGTTGTTATAAGGGAAAACCCTATCCTCGGCTGCGTTGCATTGTGTGATGGGACCTGGGTCTTATAACAGCTTCATTTTTCTTTATTTAGCATTGCGCTGTTTGTTTTATGCACTGATATTCTTGGGAGGAAACCCGTTCCGTGTTATACGGCGTGGTCCCTTGATTTACCTATTGATTTAAAATAAAGATTAATAACTGTTTTAGTTCTCACACCAGTCACATGACTGACCTGGAGTTTATTGTTTTAACCTAAACTCTGGGTGCCCCTATTTTGACACGGGCAGCTAGTAGTTTTGGTTTTGCAGATTTATATTCACAGGATCCTGGTTTACAGCTGGAATGATATCCGGAAAGCTTTGTATCCGTATATCTCTTCTAGTTGTATATTGTATTATTTTCCGCTGCTTTGTATTTAAATGTAATTTAAATCTCTGATATTTCTGTGTAATATTTATTTATACTCTGTATATTCTTGTAATCTGATGCATTGTTGTAATATACAATGAAATGTTCTTCTGTATGCGTTCTGTTTTGTCGTGTTCTCAAACGATAGGGCGTTTCGAACGGCCTGGATCGGTTTAGCGACTGGTTCGGACCGAGCGAAATTCCTTGCCGTCACAGTTGGTATCAGAGCTTTGGTTTACAAAGCTAGAGAACAAGACACATTAGAACCATACGAAAGAATTCATCAGATATTGGATTAGCAATATCCAATGGGAATGACTCGTTAGAGATAGGATCAGTAGTATCCTAGAACGAGTGTGAAGAGTATATTTTTAAAATGAAAACAAAATTTTGTTCTGAAATTTTAAATCAATTATTCGTAGTTGATTATTTATTTATATTGAGTTGGACAGTCCAGTATATATAGATTTTGCGTATACGTCTGATCCGCGTGTATTCGAAATTTTAATATACTGGATAGATATAGAGTCACATTCTAGACACCCGGGGATAATTCTGATGATGTGGCCACATCATCAGTATTTATATTCGTGTTTCGAAGGTGTGATATCTATATATTTCCATTAGACTGGTGTGAGAACCAAATCTTATATAGCTAGAACGCTTTGTTGTGAGTTGGCATCAAAAACATGATTTTTGTGTATGTATCAAAATTATGAATTTGAAACGTTAAATTCACTAATTGATTGATGTTTGTGTTGTTTGTTTATTTGTTTGCTAATTTTTAGCCATTTAGCCTAATAGTATCAAATATTGACTTGTATTGAAAATTGGTTGCATTTGCTTGCATATACATATATATCTTTGAACAGGTCATAGCAAGGAGGCTAGAGCAGAGAATAAAATTTGTTTGCCCGACAAATAGGTACATGTTTATTACATAATTTCCTGTTTTGTTTGGGTGATGATGATTTTGTGAGCCTATTGGCTTTTTATTTTTCTTTTTGAGATCTGAAGGACCGGGGAAGCTATTTGAAATTCCCCGATGCTCCCGGTGCAGGGGAGGTTATGGCGAATTTTTTCAAAAATTTAGGGTGTTAGCCAAATTTTTGAAATTTTAGAAAATTCTCAGAAACTGAAAAGTTAGAGAATGGAAGCCTGATCGAGCGTAGAGTTGATTAATCAAACCACTTTCGACTTTGTTCCTTTTCGGGGACGAAAAGTTTTAAGTGGGGGAGATTGTAACAACCCGAAAATCTGGGCCAGTTTAAAATTTTTATTTTGGCAATTTTAGCGGATTCTGAATATTTAAAATAGATTATTTTAAATATAATCGACGAGAAAATTTATTTTGAATATAATTCGATCGTATATATTATACGCGTCGTCGTTAGAATATAAATATTTATATATAATTATAAATAGAATTGAAAATGGCGCGGTAGTTCGATAATTCGATTTTAAACTTCAATTGAATGTACCGGGTGCAAAACAATCCGGATTTTAGTGAAACCAAAAACATTAGGATCTAATTGATAATATCTTTCCAACGAATCCGACAAATCAAAATTTAGTAGCGAGAATCAAAAGATATGTCCAGTTGAAAATTCTGAATAGTCGCTATGGAATTCAGGCCCTTAAAAATGGACGTTTTGCAAACGACCTCGGATTTCGACGAAACCAGTTTTGTTGGGTCCGGAATGTAAAGTTATTGCTAGGTTTCAAATTTCATAATTTTTCGAATCAATATGTGAGCGTGGCAAAGGAAAACGCGTTTGACCAGTTTCAGTTGATTTTAATCGACTGGAAATTGGCCATTTTTCAAACGGTCTCAGAATTCGACGAAACTAGTTTTGTTAGGACCGTATCGTCAATACGAAGCTAGAAAATATTTTTCGAGAATTTTTAGAGTTCGTATGTGACCCCGGTAATTTGAAATGTGCGTTTAAAATTCAATATAGTGATTTAAATGAAAATTCAAAAGGAAACTGATTCAAACTATCAATTCAGCTTGCGGTACATATCCCATTGTGTTCGGAATGGGGGTAAAACGCTAGGGACGACAGGCGGTGGGCCTCGTTTCGAGGTCGTATGTAAAAGTCAACTCTTTAGGATAATATAAATAAATTAATTAATAATAAAAAAAAATATATCTCTCTCCCCCTTTTTAACCCAGGCCCCCCCCCCGATTAAAATTATTTCAAAGAAAAAAAAAAAAGGGAATCGAAGGCGACGGAAGACGGAGGAGGCCGCCGCCCAGCTTCCTGGCGCCGCCGCATGCCAGGCGCCCTCCACCCTCGCCCCGCTCTCGCCTTCCTCCCCCTCTACTGCTCGACATAGCCCCCCTGCGTCATCGACGTCAGCGCGCACCCCTCTCCCCTTTCGTCGATAACCCCTCCCAGACCCGCCACCTAAAGCTACGACCCCCCTGTAAGTCTTTTCTTTTATTTATTTATTTATTTTATTTTGTTTTATATATAAACTGAAAATGAAAAAGAAAAAAAGATAAAATACTGTACTGATTTTATAAAATGATTAAAACTGATTTTTATTTTAAATTTAAAAAATGATTTTATAAAGCATTTTTAAACTGATTTTATAAAGCATTTTTAAACTGATTTTATAAAGCATTTTTAAACTGATTTTATAAAGCATTTTTAAACTGATTTTATAAAGCATTTTTAAACTGATTTTATAAAGCATTTTTAAACTGATTTTATAAAGATTTTTTTACTGATTTTATTTTTTTGTAAGATATAAAGACTGATTTTTTTTAAAAAAGATTTCAAAACTGTTTTTTTTTAAAGGATTTCAAAACTGATTTTAAGTTAAAAGAAAAAAAGGATTTGAATTTTAAATAAGAAAAGATTAGAACTTTAAAAAAGGAAAAAGATTTGAACATCGAAGAAAAAATTCGATTTTTATATATTGAATAGCGAACTAAAAATTCGATTTTTATATATTGAATAGCGAACTAAAAATTCGATTTTTATATATTGAATAGCGAACTAAAAATTCGATTTTTATATATTGAATAGCGAACTAAAAAATTCGATTTTTATATATTGAATAGCGAACTAAAAATTCGATTTTTATATATTGAATAGCGAACTAAAAAATTCGATTTTTATATATTGAATAGCGAACTAAAAATTCGATTTTTATATATTGAATAGCGAACTAAAAATTCGATTTTTATATATTGAATAGTGAATTAAAAATTCGATTTTTATATATTGAACATCGAAGTAAAAATTCGATTTTTATATATTGAACTTTGAACTAAAAATTTGATTTTTATATATTGAACATCGAAGTAAAAATTCGATTTTTATATATTGAACTTTGAACTAAAAATTTGATTTTTATATATTGAACATCGAAGTAAAAATTCGATTTTTATATATTGAACTTTGAACTAAGAATTTGATTTTTATATATTGAACATCGAACTAAAAATTCGATTTTTATATATTGAATAGTGAACTAAAAATTCGATTTTTATATATTGAATAGCATAGTAAAAATTCAATTTTTACATATGTAGAGAATACGGGCAATGAAAGTGAAGAAAGGCGATAACGACGAAGACTTCTGCAAAAGGAGAGTCAAGATGATTGGATAGCTATATGTGAGAACTTCTCACTCAAAATTCTTTTTCTAGTTATATATATATACTAGGATGCAGACGGTGCTTAGTAGCACCCGACACAATCGTCCATAGACCATGGACTTGTTTGTTTGGCTGTTTGGTTATTGATTGTGATATTGGTTTGAATGTGGTTTGTGGTGTGAAAAAAAATCGAATCGATAAATTGGTTAGGATTAGACGTGCGCCGTTATAAGGCGAAGGAGTAAGGCTAGGTTAGACTCTTACTCCAAATTTTGTGGTTTGCATAACGAATTGATTTGATTGATGTGTGAATGGCGTGGGCCTTCACTAGACCGGGGATACGGCAAGGAATTTCGCTCGGTCCGAACCAGTCGCTAAACCGATCCAGGCCGTTCGAAACGCCCTATCGTTTGAGAACAGGACAAAACAGAACGCATACAAAAGAACATTTCACTGTATATTACAACAATGCATCGGAATACAAGAATATACAGAGTATAAATGAATATTACACCGAAATATCAGAGATTTAAATTACATTTAAATACATAGCAGCGGAAAAATAATACAATACACAACTAGAAGAGATATACGGATACAAAGCTTTCCGGATATCATTCCAGCTGTAAACCAGGATCCTGTGAATATATATCTGCAAAACCAAAACTACAAGCTGCCCGTGTCAAAAATAGGGGCACCCAGAGTTTAGGTTAAAACAATAAACTCCAGGTCAGTCATGTGACTGGTGTGAGAACTAAAACAGTTATTAATCTTTATTTTAAATCATTAGGTAAATCAAGGGACCACGCCGTATAACACGGAACGGGTTTCCTCCCAAGAATACCAGTGCATAAAACAAGCAGCGCAATGCTAAATAAAGAAAAATGAAGCTGTTATAAGACCCAGGTCCCATCACATAATGCAACGCAGCCGAGGATAGGGTTTTCCCTTATAACAGCCAAAGAATGCTTGATACGGTTAAAACAAATCATTTGATACTATTATAAGTGCATAGTGCATAAAACAACTTCAAATCATAAGTATCAATCATAGGCGGCATGAGCGCCCCATCCCACTATGTCACCATATATAGGTTTACAAATAAAACCGCAAAGTCACGTATTTGGAAATTGGATTTCCGTCTATGAACCGAGGCCAGGGATCGTCCTCAACCGATTCGAGACAATCTAGCCCATGTCTCAGGCAAGCGCGCAGGCAAGCCTTGGAGCGACAGGGCCGGTCCACCGATGTGGATTATTATGCCTGAACACTACGTTTCCCCGCCCTTTGGGGCGTAAACGAGCCAACGAATGACTCCATCGGACCCGGATCGTCCGATCAAACCGAGGCGCCTCGCAACAGCAACAACCACACAGGTGAAAAGTATATAAATGTCAGGGCTGGTAGGTCACTGACACCACCCTAGCTAGAAGGAAACGCATGCCCTCCCTGAGGTCCTCTCCCGTTTTTGGTTCACAACCAGGGTGTGAGGCTCGCGAATTCACGTTACACAAAGCTGTGCCACACAGGCTGTGCTTTGATCATCACCACAAGACTTTGCTTTTCAACAGAAGCCTTGATCATTTGCATCTTAGCATGCCACACAGGCAAACCACTCTATGCAACCGATATCAGTCACACAGAATGAAATCCAATGTCAGACACACAGTCCATTTACAAGTCCGTTCTGGGCCTGAACGAAACCGGAGGCACCTAGTACCCCGCATATCCATCGATCTCCAAGTACGTCTGGACGATCACCAACTGTTTCCATCTTCTTGGGTGTACAGCCCAATCAAGATCACCAGTAATCACCCAAACGACGTGAAGACTTCCGGTCTTCGACCGCCGTCTTCATCTTCGACACCACGTCGAATCAGTTATTCAGAATGGGATAAACCCGGTCTTTCTGAATAACTCGCGTATATTTTATAAAAGTGTTACACAAACACAACATACGCCTCATTCCAATTCAGAATATTCTTTTATTCAAATATTCCCATACTTTGGGAAAAGTTCCCATTAATTTTATCCAAGATAAATTCTTTAAATTTATTCTTTAATCTCCTTTGAATATCAATTCAAACTAGTCGGGATTAGCGAACCACACCGAAGTAATCATTTATTTTATTTCCCAATCCCAACCTATTCATCCCATGAAGTAAAACTGGTAGTACTTCATATCTAACACCACAGTGTTATCGGTAATTCAATTACCATTTCACGTTCAAATCTAATTAAAGATTTAACTATCGCCTGGAGTAAAACTGGTGATACTCCATTCTCGATCTTTTCAATCTAATTAAAGATTCATTAAAACTCCACCTAGTTTTAATCTTCGGCTGGGTTAAAGAATCAGTGTCATTTAAAGCACAGTTCACGATAAACCCAAAGTCACATCCCATTGATTATCGGGTTAAAGAACGAGTGTTATTTAAAACACTGTCCACGATAAACCCAAAAATCAATATCAATTCACTCCAATTAAATATCATTCAATTGGTACACTTCATTAAATCTAAATAAAAGATTTAATCTTTTCACAACTGGGTTCAAGAACAGTGTTAGTGAAGACACCATTCACGACAAACCCAAATCACATTTGATATTCAATACAAGGCTCTGAATAGAAAATATATCGGCTTATATTCAATATCAAATTCTACGATTAACAAATGTCGTATTGAAATAACGATATAAATGTATATCTTTCAAATTCCCATAACAACATCTGTATAATCACGAATTTCAACATCGAAATATTCCGAAGACAATTTCGATTCAAATCCACTCCAATGCAATCATTGGAAATTCTGGTTATTTTCAAAACCCTTTTTCAAATTCAATTTATTTATTTAAAAATAAATAGAATTATAATTCTAGTTCAAAACTAGTTCATTTTGATAAAAATCTATTTTTATCTTTTCAAATATGGAGTTTTTTCATCCTAAATCTTCACAAATCATTTCTTATGATTTTACACAAATTATTACTATTTTTAATAATTTTATCAAGGCCCGTACAGTCGATTTCCACCAATGGCCATCGAACTGCACGTATAGCGACCTTTTTCCAATTTGATTTGGACATAATTCCAAATCCAACCGTTAGATTTCAAATTTCTAACATTCGCTAGAAAGCTCTTTTCGATACGAACCCAACGGTTCCGGTTTTAGGAGAATCCGACGGTCGGATCTCCCGTAACGTCCATTTGAAATCAATGGTCCAAATTCGCGAACTGCCGCGGCGCGGCGCGTTCTATTCAGGCCATTTTATTATATATATAATATATATAATATATATTTCGTCGATTTCTATTTAAAACGAATTATATGAATAGTTTTAAATTCGTTTCAAAAGCAATTTCAACTTCCATTTCAATTCAAATCAAAATTGAATTCTTCTTTATAAATTCGTTTTAAAATTCATTTCTATTCAATTCAAATTTCAATTCAATTTGAATTCATTTCAATTCGTTTTCAATTCACTTCATTTCGAAATCGTTTTCAATTCAATTCATTTCGAAATCGTTTTCAATTCAATTCACTTCGAAATCGTTATATATTCAATTCATTTCGAAATCGTTATATATTCAATTCATTTCGAAAACGTTTTCAATTCAATTCATTTCGAAAACGTTTTCAATTCAATTCATTTCGAAAACGTTATATATTCAATTCATTTCGAAATCGTTTTCAATTCAATTCATTTCGAAATCGTTTTCAATTCAATTCATTTCGAAATCGTCGATTTCGAGATTACTTTTCAATATTCATTTTAAAATGAATAAAATCGATATAAATATCGTTTACGTCAAAATGGCGTCAATCTAATCAACACGGCTTCATAAATTTCTATTTTCAAATATTCTATTTCAAACATTTCCTATTATCAAAATATTTGTTATTATCAAAATATTCTTTATTTTCACGATTGGAATGAGGCCCAATCAATTACCATATAAAGTTAATTATATGGATTTTCATACAACACATGTATATCATAGCATTGAAAAATAATCAACCATCAACCAAAGTGCACTACACTGTATAAGCATCAAATATAGATATTCAACGCTTATAACAGCCTGTCAATCAATCGATCGACATATTTAATCAATCAGGATGAGTGAAATTCATATTTCATCCCAACACCCGTGTGGGGTTTCAAACAATCAAACACAGATTTTTATTCGTGCAGTTGGGCGATGTGTAAAATTTATCGTCTCACTCAATGTCCTTCAAATAGGTGTACATAAACAAACCGTCCGGTTTGTAAATGAATATTTATTTATTCACATTCACGTTAAAAATTATATTTTTAACGATAAAACATTTTATTTCAACCTATGAATTTCTATTCAATTCATTTATTCTATAAAATGATACTTTTATTTTTCTAACATATTTTAGAAAATTTCGGCGGCATAACGGCACGATACTAGAAACGGGACAAGGCCTAGCCTTATCCCCGGTCTAGTGAAGGCCCACGCCATTCACAAATCAATTTCAATCAATTTCCAATTCAACCAAACGAATAAATCAATCACCCAATCATTCAACTAAACAAACAAGTCCATGGTCTGTGGACGGGTGTCGGGTGCTTCTAATAAGCACCGTCTACATCCTAGTATATATATATAACTAGAGAAATAAATTGAAAGGTGAGAAATTCTCACCTATAGCTATCCTAGCTCCACGGCACTTCCTTGATAGAAAACTTCATCGCTATCGCATCTTCGTCATCTTCGTTGCCCGTAGCCACTACATACATAAAAATCGAATTTTTACTTCGCTATTCAATATTTAAAAATCAAATTTTTAGTTCAAAGTTCAATATATAAAAATCGAATTTTTATTTCAAAGTTCAATATATAAAAATCGAATTTTTATTTCAAAGTTCAATATATAAAAATCGAATTTTTATTTCAAAGCTCAATATATAAAAATCGAATTTTTATTTCAAAGTTCAATATATAAAAATCGAATTTTTAGTTCAAAGTTCAATATATAAAAATCGAATTTTTATTTCAAAGTTCAATATATAAAAATCGAATTTTTAGTTCAAAGTTCAATATATAAAAATCGAATTTTTATTTCAAAGTTCAATATATAAAAATCGAATTTTTATTTCAAAGTTCAATATATAAAAATCGAATTTTTAGTTCAAAGTTCAATATATAAAAATCGAATTTTTATTTCAAAGTTCAATATATAAAAATCGAATTTTTAGTTCAAAGTTCAATATATAAAAATCGAATTTTTATTTATATAGATTCCGCCTTTTCCATTTCAAAGATCTAATCTTTTCTTTTTTTTTAAAAATCAGGTTTTAACTTTCTAAAAATCATTTCAGTTTTTATTTCTTTTTTTTAAAATCAGGTTTTAACTTTCTAAAAATCATTTTAGTTTTTATTTCTTTTTTTTAAAATCAGGTTTTAACTTTCTAAAAATCATTTTTAAAACAAAGTTATATATATATTAAAGCAAAGGTATATTTATATTTATATGCTAGTTTATTTTGAAACAATACTAATTAAAATTAAAAACAATGCTAATTATAGTTTGATCTTTACCTTAAACCCGCTTTTCACTGCTACTGATCTTCCTCTCCCGTCGTCTCTTCCAATCATCGCTCCCTGTGACTAATTCGAACAGGACACGCACCCTAGGGTTTAGAATTCCGACTAGCTCCTTGCGCCGGAAGTAGATCGAACCTCCCCACGCTGAAGCGCTACGCCCCACCTTCCACCGCTGAGTGTGACGGAGGACTCGACGGCTTCCAGAGCTCGGAAATCGAGCTTAAACACCACCCGTTTGAATGCTGAAATCTCACAAACCATTGAATGAAAACTGATCGCACCCTTATGAACTTGAAGCTCGTGATTTTCTCCTTGATTTTTGTTTTATAACTGAGGTTGAATTCGATTTAAAATGGAAGAAATTAATCGCTGAAAAAGGGAATCGTTTTGGCCATCAATAGAGGCATCTGGCGGCTCAGAATGAAGGGCCTAGGGTTTTGAGAAAAAGGCCCTTTTATATAAATAAATTTATTAATATTTTATTTTATTATTTTCAAAAATACTTGTTAACCAATACGAACGCCAAACAAACTCCAACGACCGTCGCCCTTAGCTAATTACCCCCATTCTGAACACCACGGGATATGTATCGTAAGCTGGTTTGATCGTTACAATCAGTTTCCGTTGAATTTACAATTTAAATCCTTATATTGAATTTTAAACGTACATTTCAAATTACCGGGGTCACATACTAACTAGAAAAATTCCAGAAAAATATTTTCTAGCTTCGTATTGACGATACGGTCCTAACAAAACTAGTTTCGTCGAATTCTGAGACCGTATGAAAAATGGCCAATTTCCAGTCGATTAAAATCCACTGAAAATGGTCAAACGCATTTTCCTTTGCCACGCTCACATATTGATTCGAAAAATTATGAAATTTGGAATCTAGCAATAACTTGACATCACGGACCCAACAAAAGTGGTTTCGCCGAAATCCGAGGTCATTTGCAAAATGTCCATTTTTAAGGGCCTGAATTCCATAGCGACTATTCAGAATTTTCAACTGGACATATCTTTTGATTCCCGCTATGAAATTTCGATTATTCGGATTCGTTGGAAAGATATTCACTATTAGATTCTATTATTTTTGGTTTCACTAAAATCCGGATTGTTTCGCACCCGGTATGTTCAATTGAAGTTTGAAATCGAATTATCGAACTACCGCGCCATTTTCAATTCTATTTATAATTATATATAAATATTTATATTCTAACGACGACGTATATAATATATACGTTCGAAATATATTCAAAATAAATTTTTCGTCGATATTATTTAAAATAATTCATTTTGAATATTCAAAATTCGCTAAAATGGCCAAAATAAAAAATTTTAAACTGGCCCAAATTTTCCGGGTTGTTACAATCTCCCCCACTTAAAACTTTTCGTCCTCGAAAAGGAACAAAGTCGAAAGTGGTTTGATTAATCAACACTACGTTCGATCTGGCTTTCATTCTCCAACTTTTTAGTTTCTGAGAATTTTCAAAATTTCAAAAATTTGGCTAACACCCTAAATTTTTGAAAAATTTCGCCATAACCTCCCCTGCACCGGGAGCATCGGGGAATTTCAAATAGCTTCCCCGGTCCTTCAGATCTCCAAAAAGAAAAAGAAAAAGCCAAGCGGCTAGCCAATAGGCTCACAAAATCATCATCACCCAAACAAAACAGGAAATTATGTAATAAACATGTACCTATTTGTCGGGCAAACAAATTTTATTCTCTGCTCTAGCCTCCTTGCTATGACCTGTTCAATGATATACATGTATATGCAAGCAAATGCGACCAATTTTCAATACAGTTCAATATTTGATTTAATTAGGCTAAATGGCTAAAAATTATCAAACAAATAAACATACAACACAAACATCAATTTATTAGTGAATTAGAGTCTCAAATTCATAACTTTGATATATATACAAAAAATCATGTTTTGATGCCAAATCACAACAATGTATTCTAGCTATATATAAGTTTTGGTTCTCACACCAGCCTAATGGAAATATATAGAAAATCACACCTTCGAAACTCGAACATAAATGTTGATGATGCGATCGCTATCATCAATATCATCTTCGGGCGACTAGAGCGTGATGCTATATCTATTCAATATATTAAAACTTTGAATATACGTTTGCAAGGCGTATATGCAAATTCTTTATATACTGAATTGTCCAAAATCAATATAAACAAATAATCAAATACGAACAATTGATTTAAATTTTCAAAACAAAATTTGTTTTCACTTTAAAAAAAATATACTCTTCACACTCGTTCTAGGATACTACTGATCCCATCTCTAACGAGTCATTCTAATTGGATTTTACTAATCCAATATCTGATGAATTCTTTCGTATGGTTCTAATGTGTCTTGTTCTCTAGCTTTGTAAACCAAAGCTCTGATACCAACTGTGACGGCAACGCGAAATCCGGTAGGCTTTGCAACCATCCCTTCATCCTCCATTGCAGCAGGTAAAACCCACCGCGGCTCACACTGGTCCCCCAATTACTTGTTTTACGGCAACCCTCTCGAGTCTCGCGCCCACTGGCGAACCAACCCCCACCACAAGGGACATGTAGGGGTAAGAGTCTCCCGTTCGCCACCAAACTGCGAAGCGAGAACCCCCTATCACGCGTACCCAGCCCACACAGGGCCAGCAACAAGAACTGGTGATACTCCATTCTCGATCTTTTCAATCTAATTAAAGATTCATTAAAACTCCACCTAGTTTTAATCTTCGGCTGGGTTAAAGAATCAGTGTCATTTAAAGCACAGTTCACGATAAACCCAAAGTCACATCCCATTGATTATCGGGTTAAAGAACGAGTGTTATTTAAAACACTGTCCACGATAAACCCAAAAATCAATATCAATTCACTCCAATTAAATATCATTCAATTGGTACACTTCATTAAATCTAAATAAAAGATTTAATCTTTTCACAACTGGGTTCAAGAACAGTGTTAGTGAAGACACCATTCACGACAAACCCAAATCACATTTGATATTCAATACAAGGCTCTGAATAGAAAATATATCGGCTTATATTCAATATCAAATTCTACGATTAACAAATGTCGTATTGAAATAACGATATAAATGTATATCTTTCAAATTCCCATAACAACATCTGTATAATCACGAATTTCAACATCGAAATATTCCGAAGACAATTTCGATTCAAATCCACTCCAATGCAATCATTGGAAATTCTGGTTATTTTCAAAACCCTTTTTCAAATTCAATTTATTTATTTAAAAATAAATAGAATTATAATTCTAGTTCAAAACTAGTTCATTTTGATAAAAATCTATTTTTATCTTTTCAAATATGGAGTTTTTTCATCCTAAATCTTCACAAATCATTTCTTATGATTTTACACAAATTATTACTATTTTTAATAATTTTATCAAGGCCCGTACAGTCGATTTCCACCAATGGCCATCGAACTGCACGTATAGCGACCTTTTTCCAATTTGATTTGGACATAATTCCAAATCCAACCGTTAGATTTCAAATTTCTAACATTCGCTAGAAAGCTCTTTTCGATACGAACCCAACGGTTCCGGTTTTAGGAGAATCCGACGGTCGGATCTCCCGTAACGTCCATTTGAAATCAATGGTCCAAATTCGCGAACTGCCGCGGCGCGGCGCGTTCTATTCAGGCCATTTTATTATATATATAATATATATAATATATATTTCGTCGATTTCTATTTAAAACGAATTATATGAATAGTTTTAAATTCGTTTCAAAAGCAATTTCAACTTCCATTTCAATTCAAATCAAAATTGAATTCTTCTTTATAAATTCGTTTTAAAATTCATTTCTATTCAATTCAAATTTCAATTCAATTTGAATTCATTTCAATTCGTTTTCAATTCACTTCATTTCGAAATCGTTTTCAATTCAATTCATTTCGAAATCGTTTTCAATTCAATTCACTTCGAAATCGTTATATATTCAATTCATTTCGAAATCGTTATATATTCAATTCATTTCGAAAACGTTTTCAATTCAATTCATTTCGAAAACGTTTTCAATTCAATTCATTTCGAAAACGTTATATATTCAATTCATTTCGAAATCGTTTTCAATTCAATTCATTTCGAAATCGTTTTCAATTCAATTCATTTCGAAATCGTCGATTTCGAGATTACTTTTCAATATTCATTTTAAAATGAATAAAATCGATATAAATATCGTTTACGTCAAAATGGCGTCAATCTAATCAACACGGCTTCATAAATTTCTATTTTCAAATATTCTATTTCAAACATTTCCTATTATCAAAATATTTGTTATTATCAAAATATTCTTTATTTTCACGATTGGAATGAGGCCCAATCAATTACCATATAAAGTTAATTATATGGATTTTCATACAACACATGTATATCATAGCATTGAAAAATAATCAACCATCAACCAAAGTGCACTACACTGTATAAGCATCAAATATAGATATTCAACGCTTATAACAGCCTGTCAATCAATCGATCGACATATTTAATCAATCAGGATGAGTGAAATTCATATTTCATCCCAACACCCGTGTGGGGTTTCAAACAATCAAACACAGATTTTTATTCGTGCAGTTGGGCGATGTGTAAAATTTATCGTCTCACTCAATGTCCTTCAAATAGGTGTACATAAACAAACCGTCCGGTTTGTAAATGAATATTTATTTATTCACATTCACGTTAAAAATTATATTTTTAACGATAAAACATTTTATTTCAACCTATGAATTTCTATTCAATTCATTTATTCTATAAAATGATACTTTTATTTTTCTAACATATTTTAGAAAATTTCGGCGGCATAACGGCACGATACTAGAAACGGGACAAGGCCTAGCCTTATCCCCGGTCTAGTGAAGGCCCACGCCATTCACAAATCAATTTCAATCAATTTCCAATTCAACCAAACGAATAAATCAATCACCCAATCATTCAACTAAACAAACAAGTCCATGGTCTGTGGACGGGTGCTTCTAATAAGCACCGTCTACATCCTAGTATATATATAACTAGAGAAATAAATTGAAAGGTGAGAAATTCTCACCTATAGCTATCCTAGCTCCACGGCACTTCCTTGATAGAAAACTTCATCGCTATCGCATCTTCGTCATCTTCGTTGCCCGTAGCCACTACATACATAAAAATCGAATTTTTACTTCGCTATTCAATATTTAAAAATCAAATTTTTAGTTCAAAGTTCAATATATAAAAATCGAATTTTTATTTCAAAGTTCAATATATAAAAATCGAATTTTTATTTCAAAGTTCAATATATAAAAATCGAATTTTTATTTCAAAGTTCAATATATAAAAATCGAATTTTTATTTCAAAGTTCAATATATAAAAATCGAATTTTTAGTTCAAAGTTCAATATATAAAAATCGAATTTTTATTTCAAAGTTCAATATATAAAAATCGAATTTTTAGTTCAAAGTTCAATATATAAAAATCGAATTTTTATTTCAAAGTTCAATATATAAAAATCGAATTTTTATTTCAAAGTTCAATATATAAAAATCGAATTTTTAGTTCAAAGTTCAATATATAAAAATCGAATTTTTATTTCAAAGTTCAATATATAAAAATCGAATTTTTAGTTCAAAGTTCAATATATAAAAATCGAATTTTTATTTATATAGATTCCGCCTTTTCCATTTCAAAGATCTAATCTTTTCTTTTTTTTAAAAAATCAGGTTTTAACTTTCTAAAAATCATTTCAGTTTTTATTTCTTTTTTTTTTAAATCAGGTTTTAACTTTCTAAAAATCATTTTAGTTTTTATTTCTTTTTTTTAAAATCAGGTTTTAACTTTCTAAAAATCATTTTTAAAACAAAGTTATATATATATTAAAGCAAAGGTATATTTATATTTATATGCTAGTTTATTTTGAAACAATACTAATTAAAATTAAAAACAATGCTAATTATAGTTTGATCTTTACCTTAAACCCGCTTTTCACTGCTACTGATCTTCCTCTCCCGTCGTCTCTTCCAATCATCGCTCCCTGTGACTAATTCGAACAGGACACGCACCCTAGGGTTTAGAATTCCGACTAGCTCCTTGCGCCGGAAGTAGATCGAACCTCCCCACGCTGAAGCGCTACGCCCCACCTTCCACCGCTGAGTGTGACGGAGGACTCGACGGCTTCCAGAGCTCGGAAATCGAGCTTAAACACCACCCGTTTGAATGCTGAAATCTCACAAACCATTGAATGAAAACTGATCGCACCCTTATGAACTTGAAGCTCGTGATTTTCTCCTTGATTTTTGTTTTATAACTGAGGTTGAATTCGATTTAAAATGGAAGAAATTAATCGCTGAAAAAGGGAATCGTTTTGGCCATCAATAGAGGCATCTGGCGGCTCAGAATGAAGGGCCTAGGGTTTTGAGAAAAAGGCCCTTTTATATAAATAAATTTATTAATATTTTATTTTATTATTTTCAAAAATACTTGTTAACCAATACGAACGCCAAACAAACTCCAACGACCGTCGCCCTTAGCTAATTACCCCCATTCTGAACACCACGGGATATGTATCGTAAGCTGGTTTGATCGTTACAATCAGTTTCCGTTGAATTTACAATTTAAATCCTTATATTGAATTTTAAACGTACATTTCAAATTACCGGGGTCACATACTAACTAGAAAAATTCCAGAAAAATATTTTCTAGCTTCGTATTGACGATACGGTCCTAACAAAACTAGTTTCGTCGAATTCTGAGACCGTATGAAAAATGGCCAATTTCCAGTCGATTAAAATCCACTGAAAATGGTCAAACGCATTTTCCTTTGCCACGCTCACATATTGATTCGAAAAATTATGAAATTTGGAATCTAGCAATAACTTGACATCACGGACCCAACAAAAGTGGTTTCGCCGAAATCCGAGGTCATTTGCAAAATGTCCATTTTTAAGGGCCTGAATTCCATAGCGACTATTCAGAATTTTCAACTGGACATATCTTTTGATTCCCGCTATGAAATTTCGATTATTCGGATTCGTTGGAAAGATATTCACTATTAGATTCCATTATTTTTGGTTTCACTAAAATCCGGATTGTTTCGCACCCGGTATGTTCAATTGAAGTTTGAAATCGAATTATCGAACTACCGCGCCATTTTCAATTCTATTTATAATTATATATAAATATTTATATTCTAACGACGACGTATATAATATATACGTTCGAAATATATTCAAAATAAATTTTTCGTCGATATTATTTAAAATAATTCATTTTGAATATTCAAAATTCGCTAAAATGGCCAAAATAAAAAATTTTAAACTGGCCCAAATTTTCCGGGTTGTTACATAAGGCTAGGCCTTGTCCCGTTTCTAGTATCGTGCCGTTATGCCGCCGAAATTTTCTAAAATATGTTAGAAAAATAAAAATATCATTTTATTTAAAGAATGAACTGAATAGAAATTCATATGTTGAAATAAAATGTTTTATCGTTAAAAATATAATTTTTAACGTGAATGTGAATAAATAAATATTCATTTACAAACCAGACGGTTTGTTTATGTACACCTATTTGAATGACATTGATTGGGACGATAAATTTTACACATCGCCCAACTGCACAACTAAAATCTGTGTTTGATTGTTTGAAACCCCACACGGGTGTTGGGATGAAATTTGAAGTTCACTCATCCTGATTGATTAAATATGTCGATCGATTGATTGACAGGCTGTTATAAGCGTTAGATATCTTTATTTGATGCTTATACAGTGTAGTGCACTTTGGTTGATGGTTGATCATTTTTCAATGTTATTATATACATGTGTTGTGTGAAAATCCATATAATTAATTTTATATGGTAATTGATTGGGCCTCATTCCAGTTTAGAAATGGAAATATTTAAAATAGAAATATTTGAAGTAGAATATTTGAGAATAGAAATTTATGAAGTCGTGTTGATTAGATTGACGCCATTTTGACGTGAACGATATTTATATCGATTTTAAAAACGATTTCGAAATGAATTGAATTGAAAGTGATTTCGAAATGAATTGAATTGAAAGTGATTTCGAAATGAATTGAATTGAAAACGAATTCGAAATGAATTGAATTGAAAACGAATTCAAAGTGAATTGAATTAAAGGTGATTTCGAAGTGAATTGAATTGAAAGTGATTTCGAAATGAATTGAATTGAAAGTGATTTCGAAATGAATTGAATTGAAAGCGATTTCGAAATGAATTGAATTGAAAACGATTTCGAAATGAATTGAATTGAAAACGAATTCGAATTGAATTGAAAACAAATTGAAATGAATTCAAATTGAATTGAAATTTGAATTGAATAAAAATGAATTTTGAAACGAATTTATAAAGAAGAATTCAATTTTGCTTTGAATTGAAATGGAAGTTGAAATAGCTTTTGAAACGATTTTAAAACTATTTATATAATTCGTTTTAAATAGAAATCGACGAAATATATATTATATATATAATATAATGGCCTGAATAGAACGCGCCGCGCCGCGGCAGTTCGCGAATTTCGACCATTTATTTCAAACGGACATTACGGGAGATCCGACCGTCGGATTCTCCTAAAACCGGAACCGTTGGGTTCGTATCGAAAAGAGCTTTCTAACGAATATTAGAAATTTGAAATCTAACGGTTGGATTTGGAGATACGTCCAAATCAAATTCGAAAAAGGTCGCTGTAAGTGCAGTTCGATGGCCATTGTTGGAAATCGACTGTACGGGCCTTGATAAAATTATTAAAAATAGTAATAATTTGTGTAAAATCATAAGAAATGATTTAGAAAGAATTGGGATGAAAAACTCCCTATTTGAAAAGATAAAAATAGATTTTTATCGAAATGAACTAGTTTTGAACTAGAATTATAATTCTATTTATTTTTAAATAAATAAATTGAATTTGAAAAGGGTTTTGAAAATAACCAAAATTTCCAATGATTGCATTGGAGTGGATTTGAATCGAAATTGTCTTCGGAATATTTCGATGTTGGAATTCGTGATTATACAGGTGTTGTTATGGAAATTTGAAAGATATATATTTATATCGTTATTTCCAATACGACATTTGTTAATCGTAGAATTTGATATTGAATATAAGCCGATATATTTTCTATTCAGAGCCTTATATTGAATATCAAATGTGATTTGGGTTTGTCGTGAATGGTGTCTTCACTAACACTGTTCTTGAACCCAGTTGAGAAAAGATTAAATCTTTTTATTTAGATTTAATGAAGTGTACCAATTAAATAATATTTAATTGGAATTGAATCGATATTGATTTTTGGGTTTATCGTGAACAGTGTTTTAAATAACACTTGTTCTTTAACCCGATAATTAATGGAATGTGATTTGGGTTTATCGTGAACCGTGTTTTAAATGACACTGATTCTTTAACCCAGTCGAAGATTAAAACTAAGTGGAGTTTTAATGAATCTTTAATTAGATTGAAAAGATCGAGAATGGAGTATCACCAGTTTGCTCCAGTCGATAGTTAAATCTTTAATTAGATTTGAACGTGAAATTTAGAAACTAACTGTCGGTTAGCCAAGCAGAAGGGTTTTCTGGATATTGATCTGATGTTGGTTTCGGCCTTCGGGGTTAATATTTGGGGAATTATTCTCTTGATTAATTTACGGTTAGTGACTAATGAATTGGAATGAGGCGTATGTTGTGTTTGTGTAACACTTATTTAAAATATACGCGAGTTATTCGGAAAGACCGGGTTTATCCCATTCTGAATAACTGATACGACGATAAGTCAAAGATGAAGACGATGGTCGAAGACCGGAGGTCTTCACGTCGTTTGGGTGATAACTGATGATCTTGATTGGGCTGTACACCCAAGAAGATGGAAACAGTTGGTGATCGTCCAGACGTGCTTGGAGATCGATGGATATGCGGGGTACTAGGTGCCTCCGGTTTCGTTCAGACCCAGAACGGACTTGTAAATGGACTGTGTGTCTGACATCGGATTTCATTCTGTGTGACTGATATCGGTGGCATAGGATGGTTTGCCTGTGTGGCATGCTAAGATGCAAATGATCAAGGCTTCTGTTGAAAAGCAAAGTCTTGTGGTGATGATCAAAGCACGGCCTTTGTGGCGTAGCTTTGTGTAACGTTTACCTCGCGTGTTTCACACCAGGTATGAACCAAAAACGGGAGACGGACCTCAGGGAGGACTTGCGTTTCTTTCTAGCTAGAAGTGGCGTCAGTGGTTTTACACGCCCTGACGAGTTTGACTTATGTGGTTGTTGCTGTTGCGAGGCGCCTCGGATTGATCGGTCGTTCTCGAACCGATGGAGTCATTTAGTGGCTCATTTACGCCCCAAAGGGCGGAGAGACGTAGTGTTCAGGCATAATAATCCACATCGGTGGACCGGCCCTGACGATCTAAAGGGTTGATGCGTTCTGATCCTGAGACATGGGCTAGATTGTCTCGAATCGGTTGAGGACTATCTTTTGCCTCGGTTCATAGACGGAAATCCAATTTCCAAATACGTGACATGTGCGGTTTTAATTGTAATCCTATTTATGGCGACATAGTGGGATGGGGCGCTTATGCCGCCTATGATTGATACTTATGATTTGAAGTTGTTTTATACACTATGCACTTATTATAGTATCAAACGATTTGTTTTAACCGTATCAAGCATTCTTTGGCTGTTATAAGGGAAAACCCTATCCTCGGCTGCGTTGCATTGTGTGATGGGACCTGGGTCTTATAACAGCTTCATTTTTCTTTATTTAGCATTGCGCTGTTTGTTTTATGCACTGGTATTCTTGGGAGGAAACCCGTTCCGTGTTATACGGCGTGGTCCCTTGATTTACCTATTGATTTAAAATAAAGATTAATAACTGTTTTAGTTCTCACACCAGTCACATGACTGACCTGGAGTTTATTGTTTTAACCTAAACTCTGGGTGCCCCTATTTTGACACGGGCAGCTAGTAGTTTTGGTTTTGCAGATTTATATTCACAGGATCCTGGTTTACAGCTGGAATGATATCCGGAAAGCTTTGTATCCGTATATCTCTTCTAGTTGTATATTGTATTATTTTCCGCTGCTATGTATTTAAATGTAATTTAAATCTCTGATATTTCTGTGTAATATTTATTTATACTCTGTATATTCTTGTAATCTGATGCATTGTTGTAATATACAATGAAATGTTCTTCTGTATGCGTTCTGTTTTGTCGTGTTCTCAAACGATAGGGCGTTTCGAACGGCCTGGATCGGTTTAGCGACTGGTTCGGACCGAGCGAAATTCCTTGCCGTCACACAGTCATACTCATGTGATACTCTTATTAAATTACCCAATTTTATATACTTGCTATATTGTTGTTGTTTGAAATAATTGTGTTATGTTGTTTGACTTAAGCTTGGGTTTTCAAAAAAAATAAATATTTGAATTCGTTTCTTATTCAAATTAATAAACTTGGAAGTCCATTAATAGTTTTAACTAATGGAGTTTAAACCTAATTCTCCATTTAAAATAATAATAATTGATTTTAATAGATTATTTTAATAAATGAAATTTGGATCTAAATAATCATTTTAATGAATGATTTTGAATCAAATTAATGAAGCATGATTAATGTGTTTTTTTGATAGCTTGACTTGAAGGGTAAAAATAGCCTATAAGCTACTTGTGATTTAACTAGGATAGCAATATAATCAGACTAGCTGAGTTATATTGGTTTTTCATGACGTGAATTAAGAGGAGTTGATGCTTATATTTACTTATGATCTTGTTGGGATCGCGGTGCAGTCACTATGTAACTGTGATATATGATTGGATATGAATTTAATAATCGCAATGATTTTGTAATTAAATAATCATTTTAATTAATGATTTTGAAATTAATTAATGATTTTAAAATTTATTTTATAGTCTCAATTAATGATGTTTAGATTAATTTAGCCATTTTAACTAATGGGATTTGAGTATAATTTATTTTATTTTAATGGATTAAACCAAATAAACTAGTTTATTGAAAACAACTAAAAATTACTTGACTTAATGAACGATTTAAAATTTAATAGATGTTAATCTAAGCTAACAAATAATAGTTTATAAATTGAAAAAGTCCTTTGAAAAGGAATCATTTCAAATAAAATTAAAGGCAGATTTCTTTAGGTCGTAATAAGCAATGTTTTAACGGCATTGGTTTTCGGACCCTTGTTTAAGTACAGTTAGAAATTATGATTTGCCTCTTTTGAAAGAATATCTGGAAAGGTCTTTTATTTTGATTTACAAATTATATGTGATGTAAAACTCATTTACAAGCCAGATAAAATGCGCTAAAGCTTTGATTCTTCTATTTGAGAAAGTGTATGCAATCTAAATTCACATGTACAATAAATTTGTAAGGTCCAACTTGTACATTTCTGGGAGGTGTCGTATGAGAGAATGTCCCTCTTAAGTATATTTCCAGGGTTATACTTTATAAAGGGGAGACACACCCTCCTAACCACTTGCAATAAAAACATTTTTCCTTATTTGATTCAAAATTTTGAATTAGTTTTCCTAGTTTCATCGAGAAGTGCATTGTGTTCTTCTCGATGATTGATTATCCCATACATTCCTTTAAATCTGGTTTTTTATATTATCTTTGTTATTTCTTTCTTGTTATATCATTGTTTAGTCATGATATGTTTATGTATGGATATTATTCTCATGAGGTTAAAACCTATTTCATGTTAGTGGCGTGGTCTCATAGAATTATTGTATATTCCACCATACTCGAGTTTTGTTGCACTAGTTTTAAAAATTGTCTCATGTGTTACTACATTATCACGAACAAGTTGGGTTGAGCATTTTTTTCAAGTAATCGTTGGTTGGACATGATACTCGTGGAGTAGAACTGAATGTTTGTCTATTATAGTATTTTATGTTCTCCTTGATTTTATATGCTTATCAACAACTGCAAGTTTAAAAACCTTATAGCTGTCCAGTTGGTGGGATTTGATTTAACTCTGAAATACATTGTATTTTAAAGTGATAGTTATCGGTCTTTATTTGTTGTTATATGTTGTTATTTTCGATGTGGGATTCTTTTTTCTTCTGTACTCTTTCTCTTTTTATCCTAACAATGTTCTTTTTAAGAGATTGAATGTTCGACATTTAAATAAAGTAGGCATCTTCAGTGTCGAATTTCGATGGTCGAAGGAGAGGGTCTTTACATTTGGTATCAAAGCTGAAGGTTAAGCGAAAATGTTGGCTCTGGCAAGGTAACTCAATTGGTAGGGTAAGAGAGACCGCAAAATGAGCCTAACAGCATATATATATATATATATGTATGTCTGTGTGCGCATTTTAGAGAGCATATTTGTTAGTGTTATAAAAAGTATCATGTTAATTGTATTGTTAAGTTCGAATTTTGGATTGCTGATCAAGATTTGTGATGCTTCGTTGCCGATGGGAATTTCAAAACATCTGAACATGACAAATAGACATAATATTGACTCTTGAAAATTTGGTAAATGAAATATTTTACATAGGATATATTTTATATATTAAAATTTAAAATTATAAAATTATCCATATGTTGTTTGTTTCTTAATGATGAATATTTATTTATCACCATTATTGTTTGATTTGTCATGCTCAAATAGTCTAAGAGAAATGATTATTTTTGGTTGATTATTGGTTGATGCTCTACTATTATATGAGCGTTTTTATTGATAATTGTAAGTATATTTATATCGAACCCCTTATGAATTAAATTTCATAACTAAAATATTAGTTATTTAATAAGAATGCTAAATTGAAGAAAATACACCATTTCATACAAGCTGTTTATTATAATCTAATGGTAAATAGGACATTTAGAAATAAATATCTGAGAAGTATTATTATAAATAGATAGAAGAATTATAAACTAAGGTGATTACATTTAATATGGCAATCTTAAATAAAAATATCTTGGAAGTATGTTCATAAGATTTTGATTTGAATGTTAGTATTATTAAAATTTATTTCAAAAAGATTTTAAGAAAGTAAATAGTAGTGTTACGTAGAAAATATTTCTAATTTTAAATCGGAGCAGTTAATTCCCCGCTATAACCCTGCGATAGCCCATAGCGGATTACTACCGCTATGCTTTTCCCAAATAGCCCCTGATATAGCACTTTCGCTTTATGCCCCATTATATTTCGATATTGCTTGTATATCCCATTATTTCCCCCACATTACATTATTCCCGCTATATAGTTGATGAAAGTTATGAACTAAAAAATGACATTTATTCGTTGTAAAAATTATGAAATTACACCTCTTGATTGAATTATTCAATTTTTATTTTTAGAAACATAAGTACTCTAATATTCTATTAAATTTAATAAAATCAAATAATAGTTCACGCTTATTTATAACATTTACATATTTTTTGTTCAAAATTAAGAATGTACTAATTATAATTAAATTGAGTGTTAGTTTTTTATTTAATTCTCATTTATATAGTTGTAAAAACATTAAGAATGCATTATATCTTCTATTTAGAGTCGTCCGCTATATTTTGCCATTTTCTCCCTTTATCTCAACTATGATTATTTGGATCTCTACCGTATTGAATCCGCTAAGTGCTTTGATTGCATAGGTTCAAATATTTCAAAATGGAATTAAGTAAAATTCAATTTCTACGGACTATTAGGGAATATATCTCAATTAGTTTGGTAGTAATGTGAATATTCTTCTAAGTGATAATTAAACGTTGGCGTAGGCAAATATTATAGTGCACTTAATTTATTAGTCTCGTTATCATTGTGCGATCAAGATGAGTTCGCATCCTATTGAGTCCAAGATGTGTGTCATTGTTTGAGTAATTTAACATACTTAAATAAACTATGTATGATTATTAAAAAGGATTTTAAAAACAGGGTATTGAAAATTTAAGTTCCTTAAAAAGAGAAAATTAATTGAAAATAAAAACCATTTTGAATGTTAATATTGTAAATAGCAATTTTGAACTCGTAGGTTGAAAAGAGATATAATAACTCAGTTTTTAAAGAACTTAAAGTGAATTAGGAAGTTGTAATAAGTATTGTTATATTGAAATCCATATTTTATTTGGGTACCTGTTTGGAATTTTGGAATAAAGTAAATAAACTAAAATTTTCTTAATAGTAAAATATAATTAGTATTTTATATCTACCCTTAAGATATAAATGAGTATTTTACAAAGTATTGAAAGGGAAGACGTTTAAATACGTTGTTTTATAAAGGTTCGTCTTTATGAAATGATTATAAACTTCATAAATTATAAACCGATATTTTAATAGATTGGAATTTTCCAATTACAAAGGAACTTATAAACGAGATTATATAACTTCACAAATAAATGGTATAATTATAATTTAAACTTGAAGTTGCAAGTATGAATTAAGATGGATTTAATAAATCAAGTATGGATTTGTGTTAAGAAATATTATTCATGGGGGAGGTGAATAGGTGTTAAAGCAAATGAGTTGAAAATAGGAATTCGTTAAAAGGAAAGTCGGGAAGGGTTTTAAATTTATAAATTCAATTTGAATTTAAATTGAACTAATTTGAGTAATAATATAGATTTTATTAAAGAATTTATATAAGATTTTAGATAGTAAATATCAATAGAAAAAATTTATAATGATATTTATATACGAATATTTTTATGGAATGCCATTATTGACATAATCTGAGATAAGTTGTAATAAAACTGTAAAGGTGTTTATAAAGAATATTTATGGAATATTCGAGGATAGTTGTAACAAACGTTTTGGTAAATCATATTTTTAAGTAAAATATTTGAAATGGTTATAAGTTGAGAAAAATATCTCGTTTGAAGTGATAATTGATAATTGGAATTTTTATTCGTTAGAAGTTAAGAGATGGAGTAAAGGAAATTAGAAACTGACTGAAGATTAGTGACTTGAATGGATTTCTGAATATCTATCTGATGTTGATTTCATCCTTCGGGGTTGATACTTAGGGAGTTATTCTCTTACTAGTTTATGGTTTTGGACTAATGACCGAGATGAGAAATACGTTCTTAAAAGGATTTTAAAATGAAAGGGCTTTTGAATATTCTTGTAAATAAATATAAGAAGAGAAATGAATATTCCAATTATTGGAAAAATAGTGAAGTTTTAAATTAACAAATGGTTAATCAAAAGTGGTTAAAATGATGGTAAATATTACATCAATGAATTCAGTTTTCTTTTATGAATGAATGGTTGTTTAATTGATAGTTAAATAACCGACTAAAGAATTTGGCCTAACACGATTGTTGGTACATAAATATTGGCATCGAATTTATATTCGAAAACCATTATGCACCAACTAATACGTAAATGTGGAGGATGCTAATTGAATATGGCGTAGTGAGTACCGTGGATCTTTATAAGTGAAAGGACTACTTGTCGAATTCTCTAGAGTCGTCGCGCCCGGAGATATTCTAATGGTGATACCTTCGTGATTGAAATCGACGGATTGCAAGGACTACTCGCTACTGATCCATAGGGTGATTCCTAGGATGTGGTAGAAGGGTGCCTTCGGTTTGTCTAGTCCCAGGACAACTTGTATGGACAAGTGTTTTACAAAATATTTTTAAAGAATCACGTATGTTGATTTCTACAAACATATCCTGTGGTGTTAGAGGAATTCGTTCTTACTGCTTAGACACCCAGAGTATTTTTTGTAGACATCAATTAGTGATTTGATGGATCTGACGATGTCACATTCAAAGTGAATGGTGGCAAGATATTCTAAAGAAGAAATTTTATACTTAAGCCTCTCATCCGGGAAATTACAAAAATCGGGCTGGCAGCATGGCTAAGTGGGTCGCCCTCATTAGGGTGAATTGTCACCATTAAGAGAATATTCTTTTTTTTTCTTTTTTCTTCTGTATCTCGCGGGAATGGTTATGTTGCTAGCAACCGTAAAGTGACAATATATTCGATACACTCAAGAGAAATGAGTGTGTCGATCATGTATGGCTGAGTTGCAAGACGTTCTTGTTGAACTCCAGTGTATCCCCTCTATATTACACTAATTGGAAGGTGGTTTCGTACCTTGTCATAGTTGGAATCCAATCTCCAATAAGCTCCCACATTTTTTATTTTGTATTATATATGTAGAGCGTGAGATGCAAGCGTTCTACTAGATGATTATTTATTTGATTTAGACATTATCATAATATCAGAATAATTATGATTTCAAAAATGGTAAGGTTATCGTAAGGTAAAAACTGTCTGTATTTATGTGTGGATTAGTCTTACGATTATCCTTTTCTATCGAAAGGATTTTTTACTTTACGATCAAGTTGGATAATACAAAAAAATTAGTGAGTTTTTCTCACGCTAGTTCACCGTACTGATCTTGGTGTTTGTAATGCTCGGGTCATACCGAGTTTACAGGTTCAGGATAAGATGATACGAACTTCAGGAGACAAGCTGGAGGAGATCAGACATATGATATATATTTACACTACAAGAAAAGGAGTTATCTACAATTGCAACTCACAGCGTTTTGGTCTCCATGCTGTAGAAATCAAGCAGGAGTACGTTGGTTTTATCTAAAAGCGCTGAGATAAATTTAAGTGGGAATAAATATTCACTTCCCTCCTCTATTACTAAAATCAGCTGTGAATCCGTATTATTTCCCCAAAATTTTAAATTCTCAATTACAAATTTTCCATCTAATTTTTGTTGTCCGCCTGGTCTCTGTCTCACTTTCGAATCTCCGGTCACTTCGCATTGTTGCTCTTGGTCTCTCGGTTGTCATAACGGAAGGCAATCGGTTCCAGTAGAGGAATTTTCATTCCAGTGGAGGTCGGACCCACAGATCCCATTCAGCCTTCGTCGTCCTTAAGTCGCTGTAAGCGTCGCCTTGATTATTTTATCTTTTTCATTGATTAGCCAATGTTTAGTTTTTCCTAACATCTGGTATGCCTGCTGAAAATGTTGACTGTGTTATTAGCAGTTTATAAGTTGCTGTGTCTCAATTAGTATCACTGTTTTATTTAAGTAGTTATGTTAATTTGCTTGTATTAAACAATAGACTATTACTTTAAATTTTAGAAATTTGCTTGCTTATGTAGTAGACGATGATGGATAGAAACTGGGTGAATCTACACATGTAACTACATAATTCTCAACATAAATGTAGTTTGAAAATCATATCCTATATTTTGACGAAAGCTACAAGATAATTTTTTTTTCAAAGAACTAGTAGTGAGTATCAGCAAGGAGCTCAGAAGTTTGTGCATACTGCTATGAATTTTTTTGGAAATGTAGAAAATATTCTATGTCCTTGCTTAGATTGTCGAAATCTTAGTCATCAATATGAGAAGGTGGTAGTTGAGCATCTAATTATAAGAGGAATGGATCATGTATATACAACAAGTAGGTGGTATTGTCATGGTGGGCACATAAATATAAGCACAGATGTTAAGTGTAACACCCCACCTCCGCTAGGGTCACTCACAAAGGGAATGCCCTAGTTTTGGAGGGGTATTATCTAGTAAACAGGCACAGATATAACACAAGACAGAACATAGATAAAATAGAGTGTATAAAGCAGCGGATATAAACTTTAAAACCAAATCTCATTACTGAAAAATAGAGTCAAAACCTCTTACATCAAAATGCCAAGTCATTATTTCATTACATCAAGTTCTAAAGAAGCAAAGTACTTAAAACAACATAAGTAAAATATTATTCCCCAAAAAGTGCATGAGTGCAGCCATAGCATAGCTCAAGACCAAACCGTACATGAGCTGTCAGAAAGCAAGCAAAGTCCAAGCTAAGAGCTAGAGTTTCCTCCCTGAGAACCTGGGGGGAAACGAAAGACAAAGAGGCGAAAGAAAACGGGTCAGTCAAAAAGACTGGTAAGCCCTAGTGACTATCAACATATAAACTAGTAAAGTTAACAAGACATGAATAAACTGGAATTAAACATAGGAATGATGATAAGTCTGACATGATAACTAAGCTAACAAGATAATTCAAGTCTAACATTGCGTATTCAAGGTTCGCCATACCAACTATACTGGTATACTAATCCCGTGTCAACTATAAATCAAGAAATAATCCCTTGGCCCAATATCGTGAAGTGACCCAATTCGGGGTCCAACGGTATGATCTAATCGATCGGCTCCCTACAAGTCTAGCTCGTCGTGTGTCTGTGTCATACGGCCCTATCACGAATGTAGTCACCTGTGCTAGGTCCACCATAGGGTGTATCAAGCCCTAGGGTGCCAACCACCGACACGAATCAAGAATGCACAGATAATCCTACTGATGCCCAATGCCTGCTTTTTCAACTCCGGACTAAGTGCACGACCCTAGTCCGCCTGAACCTACAATGGCGCACCAACTCAGCCGTCGTTCTGGTCGCTTACAATCAGCCCAGTAATCGTGCCCCACCCTGCCTAGTCCTAGGGTACCGTGATACATCTAGTGGGTTACTACTGAAAAGGACCGCGTAACTAGGGTTTCGTTCAGCAGGTTAAGTTGTCATTTAAAATCGAGACTTAACCCTATCTACATGTCATGTCAAATTGACTAAGTGTGTCGTTCTAGTTCAAGACTTAGTCCTACGAATCATGTGTCAGGTTGGTTAAGTGTGTTCAAGCGGTTCATGACTTAACCCTATCAAATCAACGTGTCAAATTGGTTAAGTATATTCAAGTGGTCCATGACTTAACCCTATCCAGTGGCATTAATTTACTTAATGCACCCCTAACCTCTCACATTAGACTTGGTTATGGTTACTGGATGTGCCAGGCGGGTCCGGGCAGTTTTACACCATAACCTAGTCTAACCTCGGGTTTCGAGTGCGATATGACCAACTACTCACATTGGGTCCTATTGTTTGCAGTTACTGGATTCGTCGGGCGGTTCCGGGCAGATTTATACTGCAAACTCAACCCAACCTCGAGTTGGCCACGTTCAAGTTATCTAAGTGTCATGTCCCAAATTCACATTTTCAAGTATAATTTCATGTCAAGTTCATGTTCCTATCCAAGCTCAAGTTATAACGATATTCATGTTTTCAAGTTCATACTAAATTCAGGTTTTCCTAAACTACCCAAATCGCATCCCCAACGCTCGTGAATTCGAATCAAGGCAATAGATGTAACTAGGGAATAACATAACAAGGATGGGTATAAAGTGGCAAAGGTGATTTCAAGGCAAGCATGGTGTAACTTGAGATATGATCATAACATCAGTGGCATATGAAATAGGGTGATAAACATAGCAATAAATGACATAAGATGATAATCCTAAACTTGTGACTAGCAATAGTTTCAACATCACAACATCACCGGCATGTTAAAATAATGATAGGGTTTAGGTTATGACATGAATAGACCCCTAAATCAAGTTCTTATCAGTATTCCACAAATCAAGGTTCAATATGAACGGTACTAGGTTTAAGGTGAATAGATCTAGGGTGAACAAGAGTAGATCTAAAATAATAGATCAAAAAGGAATAGTCATATATCAAAGATATACAAGAGTAGGTCTCAAGTAGTTATCATGTTTATGTTCAACTTCAATTTACACATGTCCATATTAAGTTTAGAGTTTAGATCTAAGAGTAACTGGGGCTTACAGATCGTGGTTTTTGAGAACTAAGAACAGAAATTGTCGTAGGATCGTTGTTGAGATGTTGATCTATTCCCTTGAATTGTTGTAGAAACGTTGGCCTTTGATTTGGATCTAGTTTGAATGTTTAAGCTTCAAGTTGGAGGCGGCGGCCATGGTTCAAGAGGAGACTTAGCAGCATAATGGTATTAGAAAGATTTGTTGTGGATTAGCCTAGGTCTTAGGGTGTTTTTATAGTTGCAACAACTAGTTTAGGCCATAGGATAAACCCTAGAATTGATCTGAACCGCCAAAAATCGTCACAGGCCCTCAAACAAGCCAACATGGTCAAGCAGGAGCAACCAGGCCCAAACCAGGTTCGGGGACCAGGTCGACACCCAAGTAACCTGCGCAGTCGACCTGGTCCTGGGGGTGTCGACTGCCCAGTCGACTCCCCAGTTGTAACAACCCGTATTTTGAATAACATGTTATAACGTAAATCAAGGCAAAATTAAATGTTAAAATATGAATCAAGGGAAACAGGTTGTTCCATTGCGTTCGTCTCGGAAAAATACGCGAAATAGAGTCCGAGTTTTCGAGAATCGGAGTCCGTATGACCCAGTTATGGCCCATAGAAGTTTTCAGAAAATTCCAAGTTCAAATTTCAAATCTGGAGCCAAACAGACTGGGCGGGATAATTTCCCGCCCAGCCCCCAAGTCGACTGGGAAGTCGACTTGGGAGTCGACACACCCCAGGGGTGTCGACTGCCCAGTCGACACCCCTGTCGACCTGGGTGGTCGGCCAGTCTGGCCTGATGCACCTGTTTTGGCTCTTGGGTCATGTTTTGTTGGCTTGTGACGTGATTAGATGGCTCAAATCTAAACTAGGGTTAATCCTATGGCCTAAACTAACCTAAACTTCTATAAAAAGACCCTAAGACCTAGCCTAAACCCTCATTAATCATTCCTACAACTAAATTATGTCAAAATGCTTCCTAATCATGGCCTCCATCTTCTTTATGAAAGCTTGAGTGTTCTAAGCTAGTAAAAGAGCCATCTTTCTTCATACAAATCAAAGGAGCTTCTTAATTCTCAAGACAACTTGGAGCTTATATTCATTTGGGGATTTCTAGCGTGGCTTCGTCTCAATCTTGTTTTATTTTGTTCTAGTCTCCTTAGCCAAAGCTTTGTAAGCCCCACTCTACTCTTAGATTTAAACTATGAAGTTAATGTGATCATGTAGCAAGTTGAAATAGGACTTTTGGGTATAATACTTGTCTTGGGGGCTATATTTGTATGCATAGATCCATTTATGACTCTTTTGATCTATGATTGTGGCATTATCATGAACCTGGTATCATTTACCTTGATTTTTGGGTAGAAAGCTATGAGCTTTACTTGGTGGTTATGCATAATGCAACATAGAACTTGGTAGTTATGCATAAATGCAACATAGAACACCTCATGATCTTTATGTTAACTTGCCTATGATGTTATGAACCATATGCTAATCACAAGTTATCACCCTATGTTAACTATGACCATGTTATCACCTATTTGCTAAGTTGATGTCATACATGTTTTGAGGCCAATAATGCCATATGCTAGTTGTGATGAGCACCTTTGCCACATACATCACCATGTTAAACTTGTGATAGACTTTGCCACTTTATGCCCAACTCATCATATCATTATGTTCCCCCTTTTGATCTATTTGTGTTGATGCGAACTTACGTGCGATGGGGTTACGTTATGGGTAAACTTAAATGACATGAAACATGACTTGAAAATATGACATGTGATTATGCTTGAAAACATGAACGTGGACATGACATGTAGAAAACATGAAAGTGGCCAACTCGAGGTTGGGTTGAGTTTGTAGCATAAATCTACCCGGAACCGACCGGCTTAACTAGTGGCTACAAACAATAGGACCCAATGTGAGTAGTTGGTCACATCGCACTTAAAACCCGAGGTTAGATTAGGTTATGGTGTAAAGCTACCCGGACCCGCCCGGCTTAACTAGTAACCACAACAAAGTCTAATGTGAGAGGTTGGGGTGCATTAAGTTAATAAATGCCACATGGTAGGGTTAAGTCATGGACCACTTGAATACTTAACCAGTTGAACACGATGGATTGTTGGGGTTAAGTCATGAACCACTTGGGTATACTTAACCAACTTGATACATGGTTTGGATAGGGTTAACCACATTTAACCCATTAGAAACCCTAGTTTGCGGGGTCCTTTTCAGCAGTAACGCACCAGGGAGTATCGGGATACCCTAGGGACTAGGCTAGGGGTGGGGCACGATTACTGGGCTGATTGTAAGTGACCAAAAGGGACGGCTAGGTAGGTGCGCCATTGTAGATTCCGGCGGACTATGGTCGTGCACATAGTCCGGGGATGAAAGACAGACATGGGCACCAGTAGGCTTGGACTGTGCGTGCTTGTTTTGTGACAGTGGTTGGCACTCTAAGGCCCGGATACACCCTAGGGTGGACCTTGCACAGTCGACTACATCTCGCGGTTGGGCCTATGACACCGACACTTGACGAGTTAGGCTTATAGGGAGCCGATCGACTAGACCGTGTAGTTGGACCTTGATTTAGGTCATCTCATGATGTTGGGCCAACTTTGGGCCAAGGGATCATTTCTTGTTTATACTTGACATGGATTAGAATACTAGTACACCTGATGCAAACTTAACCTTGTATATGCGATGCCACACTTGATCTATCTTGTTAACTTTTCACCATGCCAGTTATCATCCTATGTTTCATCTCTGTTTTACATGTTCAGTTAACTTTATTAGTTTTTATACTAATGGTAGGTAGGACTTACCAGTCTTTTTGACTGACCCATTTTCTTTCTCCTCTTTTCTTCCGTTTCCCCCCTCCAGGTTCTCAAGGTGGGAACACTAGCACCTAGCTTGGATCTTTAGCTTGCTTACTGGATAGCTCATGTATGGTTTGGACTTGAGCTCGCTATGGCTTTACCACGTCTACTTTGGGGATAGTTTACTTTATGTTATTTCCAGTTTTCAGTTTATGTTTCTAGACTTGTAGTAGTTGGAAAATAATGACTCAGTACTTTTGATGTAAGTTGACTATGGTTTTGAAATAGTAGTTTTATCCGCTGCTTTACTTACTCTGTTTTACTTATATGTTCTGTCTTGTGATATCTTTATGCATGTTTACCTTGTCCAACACCCCTCCAAAGCTAGTGTACTTGCAAGAGTGACCCTGGCGGAGGTGGGGTGTTACATTTGGTATCAGAGCATAAGGTTTTACTAGACCGGACAAAAGTTTTAAAAACCCTTTTTGAAAAACTATTTTCAAAACCAATTAAGTATTTTCCAAGAAAAGTCTAGTTTATTTTAAAAGGCTATTCCCCAAAAGCCATTAGCACTATCCGTCGTTTCCTCGTTCTAAATCTTTCTTTTCCTTTTTTCAGCATGGCCGATCTTAACCTTCCCGAGGGGGTAAGCATACCCGGATGGTTCCGGAGGTACTTGGAAGCTAGGGCCAACGATGCGGCCCAGCAAACACTCCTCCCGTACCTGAGGTTCCTCCTCCTCCGCCGCCGCCTCAGCATCCACAAGCGGATTTCGCAAAGATTTGCAAAGACTTTAAGGCGATGGGTGGCAAGAATTATGTTGGGACAGAGACTTATGTGGAGGCAAGAAACTGGTCAAAAGAAACTGAAGAACTCTTTGCCATCTTTGATGTGGAAGACCGTAGAAAAGTTCTGTTGGCAGTATGGCTATTGAAAAAGGAAGCTGCTTATTGGTGGGAGGTCACCAACGCTACTAGGCCTATAGAGACTTGGGCTGACTTTAGGATGAGGTTTGGGCTTAAGTTTCTATCATCTGCTGAGGAGAATCTGCAAATGGAGAGGTTTATATCTTTGAAGCAAGGGGACATGACTGTGAGGGAGTATGTGAATAAGTTTAACCAGCTTGCTCGATTCGGTTTAGACATGGTTAACACACCTCAGAAGAAGGCTCTACGCTTTGCTCGAGGATTGAATGAGCCATTACAAGGTTTAGCCATGTCTCATATACCCATGGGGGCCACTTTTGAGAGCTTAGTGGATATGGTCTTGCTTCAGGGAGATGATAAGAATGGCAAGAAAGAAGTCAAGCCTAATGAGACTCAAGCTAAGAAGGCGGACTCCAAGTGGGGAGGCAACCAGAGCAATCAGAGTAACAAGAACAATAAGAACAACAAGGGTAACAAGGCCAACAACAACAAGGCAAAGGAGACAAGGAAGTGCAACTACTGTGGGATCGTTGGAAACAAAGCCAAAGATTGTAGGAAGAAGAAGAGGAAGTTGGGAGAATGCTTTCATTACGGAGAGACTGGACACTTCAGTAAGGATTGATCAAAGAAGCAAGGACAGGGGCAAGGACAGACTCAGTGAGCAGGACCTTCTGGAGGGCAGATGCATGCTCTCAACACTGCTCCAGTTCCGGACCGAGGTAGTATTTCTATAGAAAGCCTTGTTTACATTTCTGGTTTTCCTGTTCGAACTTTATTTGATTCTGGCGCATCGCATACCTTTATCTCTTCTGACATTGTTGAAAGTTTGCACCTAAGTACTAGTCTTGTTGAGGATCCCGTTAGTGTTTCAAATCCAATTGGGGGTTCCGCCCATTTATCTATGATTTGTATGGATTTGAGGATTTCTATCTTGACCGTAGAATTCACATGTAATGCTTATGTTCTCGGGTTCACGGGATACGGGTTGATTTTGGGCATGGATTGGTTGTCCAGTTATGGAGCCAGTCTCGATTGTGAGCATAGGGTAGTGAGGCTTATGACTCGCCTTGGCAATACCCTAGAGATTTCTTGTAACCCTCTGGATCCCGTCATGTTACGTTATCTTGAATCCCTCGACTCGTCTATTGACAATCTTCAATCTGTGAGGGTGGTCCGAGAATATCCCGATGTTTTTGATGAGGTGAAGGGGTTACCCCCTAAACGCGAGATAGACTTCCGTATTTATCTCGTTGATAATGCCAAGCCAGTTTCTTTGCCTGTTAGGCACATGGCCCCGCGAGAAAGAAGAGAGCTTAGCAAGCAAATCAAGGAGTTGCTTGAGAAAAATTTCATTAGGCGAAGCATTTCGGAATGGGGTGCTCCTGTGGTATTCGCTACTAAGGCGGATGGTTCGCTTCGTCAATGTGTTGATTATCGTGAGTTGAACAAGCTGACAAAGAAGAATAGACACCCGTTACCAAGGATTGATGATCTCTTTGACCAGCTTGTTGGTGCTTCTGTTTTCTCTCAGCTCGATCTAGCCACCGGATTCCATCAGCTTAGAGTGGCTGAGGATAGTATTGATAAGACTGCGTTTAGGACTCCAGATGGATTCTTTGAATGGCTAGTCATGCCGTTCGGTTTGACTAATGCACCTGCATACTTTGTTGATTTGATGAGTAGGGTGTTCAGGGAGTTCCTTAACAAGTTCGTGGTTGTCTTCGTGGATGATATTCTGGTCTTCTCTAAGGACGAGGAAGACCATGCTACACACCTCAAGGAGGTTATGGATACGCTTAGAGCTCATCAGTTGAAAGCCAAGTTCTCTAAATGCCATTTCTGGAGAAGGGAAGTTCGGTTCCTTGGGCATATAGTTTCTAAGCAGGGCTTAGCTGTAGATCCCGCTAAAGTGGTGGCGGTACAAGACTGGAAAGTTCTGAAGAATGCAACTGAAGTGAGAAGCTTTCTCGGTCTGGAAGGATTTTATAGGAAGTTCATTAAGGACTTCGCTAGGATTTCAGCCCCTCTCACTAAGTTAACGAAGAAGAACTTAGTCTTTGCATGGGACTTAGAGTGTGAGCTTGCTTTTCAAAGGCTCAAGAAAGCCCTCACCACAGCTCCAGTTCTAGCATTGCCCGATGGAGGGAAGATGTTTACCGTGTACACCGATGCATGTGGCACGGGATTAGGCGCTGTCCTAATGCAAGAAGGGAGAGTGATATGCTTTGGGGGTAGGCAACTCAAAGTTCATGAGAGGAACTATCCCACTCATGATTTGGAGTTGGCGGCGATCGTCTTTGCACTCAAATCGAGGCGCCACTATCTTCTAGGTGAAAGGTTTGAGTTATATAATGATCACAAGTCGCTCAAGTACCTCTTCTCGCAGAAAGATTTGAATCTAAGGCAGCAGAGGTGGATGGGATTCTTGGCATCATATGACTTCGAGATAGCTTATACCCCTGGCAAGGGTAATGTTGTGGCGGATGCGCTAATCAGAAGAATGTTGACTTTGAGTCCCTTGTTTGTTGAGATGAAGAGCCTAGAGTTCTTGGCAACCTTTGATTTTGCACCTGCTGTTGAGTCGATGACTGGTTCGTTAGCATCCCTTGAGCTTAGACCTATACTTCTTGATCAAGTTGGGGCTTCATAGAAGGAAGACCCGCAGATAGTCGAGATCATGGACAAGTTGATTCGGGGTGAGACGTCAAGTCACCTCGCTGGATATACCATTGATGACAAGGGATGGCTAAGGTGTGATGGAAGACTATGTGTCCCACTAGTGAGAGACTTAGTAAATAAAGTTCTTGAGGAGGCGCATCACTCGAGGATGACCATACATCCCAGAGGGGATAAGATGTACCTGGATATGAAGCGCACTTTCTTTTGGGATGGGATGAAAAAGGATGTGGCAGAGTTTGTTTCTAGATGCATTGTTTGCCAGCAAGTAAAGGCCGAGTCGAAGAAGCCCGGTGGGCTACTGCATCCATTGGAGGTCCTTCTATGGAAATGGGAAAGTATCTCTATGGGTTTTGTGGATGGATTGCCGAGATCAAGGAAGGGGAATACTAGCATATGGGTCAAAGTTGATTGTAACGACCCGGATTTTGAGCGACTTTGGTTATCGACATAAGCTCGATGTCGATAACCAAAACATCGAAAAATCCCGGTAATTAATGAAAGAAATTAGAGGGTGAGAATAGATAAGATAGAAACTTAGAATAGAAGAAGAAGAACACAACATCATAGTAACACGAACCTCACAGCGGAACGAACAACATATAATAGATAACATAACTTTGAAATATAACAGTTATGTATACAATAGCACTTATCAGAGTACAACACTTACAATACAGCGGAACAAAACTCTATATAACTAACGCTGAAGCCTCCTGCTCCAAGCTCCTTTAGATAGATCTGAAAAATCCTGAACTACTTGACTGCCCGTACAAATTTAGGCACCCAAGAGTTTAGGTAGAACAAAACAAAATAAACTCCGGGTTAGTCATGGGACTGGTATGAGTAAAACAGTTTAAACGGGTATATGAACAAGTAAACGATATCTCATAAGACCACGCCGCAGAACGGAACGGGTTTTTCCATTATGAGAATCCAAAATATCTTTATATCAAAACCTTTGATATTATCATAATGTCTATCAAACCACAATATATTAATCATCTAGCAGAAACGCTTTCATCTCACGTTCTACATATATAGTATACAATCAAAACCGCAAGCACGTATTGGGTAATGGATTTCCAACTATGACAAGGTATGGAACCACCTTCCGATCAGTGTACTATAGGAACGACACACTGGAGTTCAACAAGAACATCTTGTAACTCAGCCACACATGACCGACCACTCATTTTGCTTGAGTGTAACGAATGTATATCACCAACGGTTGGGATCAGCAACCGTTCCCGTATATATATGGGACAGCATTGATAGATTAAAGAAGCAAATGAATATTCTCTAGATAGGTGATTATACACCCTACTTCGGTGCGACCGACTTAGCCATGCTGCCTGCCCGATTTCTGTCATTTATCGGATGATGAGGCTAGAAGTTACGCGTTATCATCACATCAGATTCACTTCGAATGCCACATTGTCAGATCCATCGAAAATCACTAATTGACGTCTACAACCCTACATTACGTGTCAGCTAAAAGAAGTTTCCTTCTCCGCTTCCACTCTTGGTACGGTTGAAGAAATCAATGTACGTGACCTTTCTGGAAATTCTGTCAAACATTCATTCATACAAGCCATCCTCATTCACTTAGAATGTCACATCGTCATACCCGCCAAATCACAAATTGACTTATCCAAAAATAACACGGGCATACAGCTAAGAGAAACGAATTCCTCCGCCACCAAACGTGAATACGTTTGAACAGATCAACTTACGCGATCCATTGGATATACTCTGTCAGACCTTCGCCCATACAAGTTGTCCTGGGACTGGACAAACCGAAGGTGCTATTCAGTATATCCATCTTAGTCACTGTTATCTAAGACTTATACAACAGTACTTGCACTTTACTCCGTCTTCAATTATCTTTGGCATATATGATTCGCGACGCTTATGCCAATATAGAGTGGTTCTTTAGATAATAATACAACCGGTCTCTCCATATTAACAACGTTAAAATGGTAAAACTTTGATAGTCGGTGATTTAACTATCAAATGAAAACATGTCCGTGTGCAAACAGTGATCTTATTTCCAAATGGAAATATCGATCCAATCATCAACCATATATATTCATATATATATATTCATTCATATTTCCTTATTTTCTATGTTTAGAAAATATATGTTATTAACACTGGAAAACATTTCCATCTGCTTATTCACACATCATTAACATTCCACAACGATCGGTCCCTAACTGTGAACTAGTAAGTGAACAATTCTCTAAGTATAACCCCGAAGGCCGAAACCAACATCAGATCGATACTCAGGAAACTATTCAACTTACTAATCTCTAGTCAGTTTCTAATCTTGTTTAATTCTATTTGATTAACTCTTCTTCGAATAACTTATATTCCATTATCTCTCTTCGAATAACTTATATTCGACGAACTCTATTCGAATAACTACATTCGATTAACTCCTCTCGAATAACTAGATTTGATTAACTCGACTCGACGAACCTAACTTGACTAACTTAACTTATTTAACTCAACTTGATTAACTTCTATCGAATAACTAATATTCGATTTAACTCCATTCGCTTGACTCTAGATCGCAGCGATCACAATGGTTACACCTGATTCCCTTAGGCAACATCCGACCGCCTTAGGCTATTTACAGCCCTGCGAATTACGCTAGCAGTCGTACGAGATGGCAACTTACCCTGAATACTATGTTTGATTAACTCTGTCTCAAATAACTATATTTGATTAACTCTAGTTCGTTTTAACTCTAATCGATTAACTCTAACTGCTTAACTCTAACTGGTTAACTCTACCTAATTAACTCTAACTGGTTAACTCTACCTGATTAACTCTAAATGGATAACTCTAACTGATTAACTCTAACTGGTTAACTCTAACTGATTAACTCTAACTGGTGGTTAACTCTAACTGATTAACTCTAACTGACTAACTCTAACTGATTAACTCTAACTGGTTAACTCTAACTGGTGGTTAACTCTAACTGATTAACCCTAACTGGTGGTTAACTCTAACTGATTAACTCTAACTGATTAACTCTGACTGGTGGTTAACTCTAACTGATTAACTCTAACTGGTGGTTAACTCTAACTGATTAACTCTAACTGGTGGTTAACTCTAACTGATTAACTCTGACTGGTGGTTAACCCTAACTGATTAACTCTAACTGGTGGTTAACTCTAACAGATTAACTCTGACTGGTGGTTAACTCTAACTGATTAACTCTAACTGGTGGTTAACTCTAACTGATTAACTCTAACTGATTAACTCTGACTGGTGGTTAACTCTAACTGGTGGTTAACTCTAACTGATTAACTCTAACTGGTGGTTAACTCTAACTGATTAACTCTAACTGATTAACTCTGACTGGTGGTTAACTCTAACTGATTAACTCTAACTGGTGGTTAACTCTAACTGATTAACTCTAACTGGTGGTTAACTCTAACTGATTAACTCTGACTGGTGGTTAACCCTAACTGATTAACTCTAACTGGTGGTTAACTCTAACAGATTAACTCTGACTGGTGGTTAACTCTAACTGATTAACTCTAACTGGTGGTTAACTCTAACTGAACTGGTTAACTCTAACTGAACTAACTCGGCTCGACTAACCCCTTCCGAATACCATATTCGATTTAACTCCTTTCGAATGCCATATTCGATTTAACACCTTTCGAATACCATATTCGATTTAACTCCTTTCGAATACCATATTCGTTTAAACTCCTTTCGAATACCATATTCGATTTAACTCCTTTCGAATACCATATTCGTTTTATTTTATTCACTTTATAATGATTTCCATTTAACAACGTTTTATTCATTTGAAAAGATTTACTTTTAAATAACGGTTCTACACTTTAAAAATGATTTCCTTTTTATAACGTTTTTCTCTTTAATTCTATTTGTAAGTGATTTACAAATATTCCCTTTTCAAATTTATTCTTGAAATATTCTAACTCCTTAAATTCCCGGAAAAATTCTCCATAACCTCCTTTGTACCGGGAGCATCGGGAAAATCCCCAAACCCACCACACAGGCCTTTCCATTCAAAAACAAAATTGTTTGAAATTATTTCCTTTCAAAATATCTCCTATTTATAAATATTCCAATTTATAAATATTTCTTATTTATAAATATTTCTATTTATAAATATCTCTTATTTATAAATATTCCATTTATAAATATTATATTTTCAATATCACTTTGAAAATTCCCTTATCAACATTTCGGTATGTTATGGTATTCAATCATATCAAATCACGATGTTCAATATCGTCCAAGTACATATAATCGCCCACAGATTTTATATCACATCATATAACAATATATGAAAAACAATAAAATAACTGTTGAGGAATCCAGTCGGATTCCTCCAACCTGTCTCCCTGCATCCACAGATGTTACACCATATGATTATCCTCACTTTCAGTTCTATATACATTATTCTTATAGCAGAATCAATATATAAATATTTAACGGTTTATATATATATATATATAATTACATATATATATATAATTTTCACTAACTGACTAGCAGTTCAATCAATCAACCAACACACAACAATCAACAGATGATTAACAGTTCTAAAAATATATTATAAAAATATAACTGTTTAGAGTTGGTGAGTTTTACTCACATTGGCAGTTCATCGTTAAAGAACGATAAACTGTTGTTTGATTTAAATCAAACGATTTAATTCGCCGTAAATTCAAACTAGCTCCAATCCACTTCCAGTCAGTTCCATTGGGTAGTGTCCGTCCATACGATCCCAACGGATCCGAGTTTATGAAATTCTGATAACATAGGTAGGAGATATTAACATTACAAGTTCCTGTATTATTAAAACTAAAATAAACTTAAACCCTTTTTTTTGTTTGGCCCTTTACCAAAAATTTCATGGCCCATCCTCACTTCAACAAGCCCAGACCACAAATCCTTCCTCCCCAACCATTTCGTAAGCTCCAGGAAATGCACCGAACACCATAGCCGATTTCATTTCCACCATTCCCTCACTTCTTCTTCAAAATATTTGAACCCAATCATTCCATTCAACTCCCACTTTCATTCTCCATATCCTCATACACACAGTAAGAAGTTCAACGTCCTTCCATGGTTTCTGACTTCACCCTCGTCGCGCTCATAACCAGGAGACCACCGAACTTCATCTGCACCAAAACCTCCCAAAACATCACAACCTCTTTGATTCTCCACTTTGAATCCTAATCCAACAACAGAAAAACCCATCGATGCTTGTATTTTCAATTCACTGGAACCCTAGACATTGCTGTACCCAAAAATCCGAGAACCCTGTTGACGTCGAACTCAACAAGAGAGACATCAGGTCGAAGGAGATTTCATCACGAGTGCAAATATATATATATATATATATATATATATTATGATTTTACAAATTTTCTTTGACTTTGTTTTAATTTGTGAAGATCGGTTTGGTTTCCTGTAACCAGAATTGTGGCGGCTCAAATTTTGCTGAGGAATGAAGCCTTTAGGTCTTAAGGAATTAGTTAGGGGGTATATATATAGGGGACATAAATATCTAGATATTTTTTTATAGAGGGAATATTCCCAGTATATTCCCTTTTTGTTAATTCGTTTTGCCTTCTAAAAATCCGTGTGATCACATACGATATTCAAAAATCACGAAACTGGACATGCAGCTACAGTTTGACATTACGGTCCCAACGAAACTGGTTTCGTCGAATTCCGACTTCGTATGCTCACACAACGTATTTTTAACCGTCAAAATACCGACTGTTTCTCACTCTAAAAATCCGTACGGCCACATACTGACTCTAAAAATCACGAAACTTGACATCTAACAATAATTTGACATTGCGGATCCAACAAAATTAGTTTCGTCGAATTCCGACATTGTTTGCAAAAGTGGATGTTTTTAAAGCTCTGGATGACCCATTTAAATATATAAATATATTTAATTATTATTAAATTAAATATAAATAAATCTATATTATCGTATATCTTTACGTATGATATCGTACAGCTCCAGAATATCATATCAGAATTTACAGTTTGATATTTCAGATTCCAGATTATCTCGATATTCAGTTTATACTGAAAATCCATTTATAACGTATATAAAGCGTCGCAAATTATAAAGGAATTCCACAGCGACTTTTCTGAAATTTGATTTGGACGTAAATCAAAATCTAAATGACGAAATCCCGATTTTTCTCTTCCACTAGAAAGATATACTCCACCGGCTCCACACGTTTCTTGTTTCACCGAAATCCGGCTTAAAACGAATCCTGTACATTCAGTTGAAGTTCAAATCGCCAAATCGCGAACTGCAGCGCCATTTCAAGCTCGATTTTAATTATAATATAATTATACGTTTCAAACTGACATCGATTGAATATATTCGTCAATATGATTCAACTCTAAGCTGAATTAAATCTTGGGGATGACCCTGTTCACCTTATATTGTGATTTCCAATATTTCTGATTATTTCTGAATTAAATATATTATTTAATTTATTATTTTAATTAAATATTCCCAGTTATTTAATTCCACAACCAATAAATCCTTTAGTTCACCATTTATATAATTAAATAAATAAATTATAACACCTCTACCAATGCGGGTCATTACATTCTTCCCCACTTAAAATAATTTCGTCCTCGAAATTGCTAAGTTAGAGGACGACCCTATCTATTGGAATTCCTAAGATTTTTTTACCCCTTATTTCTGATTTTAACTGAACCAATATATCGACTAAAATATTTATTCTTTCCGACTAACTAAAATTTTCAAAAATTCTGAAAATTTTCTTACACTTTAAATTTTCGGAAAATTTCGCCAGCACCTCCTTTGTACTGTTCAATAGCTCAAACTCCAACTCGCCTCTCTGGGCCTTCTTCAACCCAAAAGAAAATCAAACAGCCAAGCGGCTTGCCAATTCGGCTCATCAAAATCTCAAATCCATACATAATATAAACTGGTACCTTTTTGTCGGGCACATCAACTCTACCACTTCCATATGCTATCAACTCAGCATATACCAGTGTTATCTCAATCAAATTCCAATCAGTTCATATCCTCAAATCCAAACCGAATTTTATTCGAACCCCAATATCAAATTTCAAATTCTTAACTCATCAACCCAATTCTATAATAGATTATTCTCTAATCAAATTCAATTCTATTTAACTCTGTTCAAGTTAAATTTCAATTTATTTTTACCGTCTCATTTTATTTAACTTCATTAGTTAAATTTTAATTCCAGAACTTAAATTCCTGGGTTTCTTTCAATCCAATTTGAAATTATAATACCAATTCAAAACCTTTGAATTTCTAAACAACTTGTTTTCTCAAAATAATTGAAAAAACAAAACCTTTGGTAGTAATCCATCACTTAGAAACTCGAAAATCACACCGATGATACTGCGCAGTCATCATTGGAATTATTTTCCAGCGACCCAAGTGATTTCAATACTATATCATTTCAAAACCCTTACTAAATACATCCATTTTGAAAACATCTCAAAATCTCCCAGGAACTTAAAATTTCCTTATTTTAATTCCAAATCTGATTTAAATTCATATTTAATTCATCTTATTTCATATACTTTACTTATATGATTCTGATTGGTTATATATAACCAGTTCACTTTATAATCTCATTCGATTATAATTACAACCAATATATCTAATATATGATAATATATTACATATCCATACTGTGTCGGTCCATCGTATTCAAGTATTTATTTACTCCTACCGATACAGTGGATCAAACTGATCGACCAGAATTCATAAACAACTCAGCCAATGAATCTCCACAATATAAAACCATTTTTATATCAAATACATATACGCACTCGTATATATACACTCAACTCAATCTAGGGTATTACTAACCCTATCTCTACCGAGTCACGCCACAGAGCCAAGGTAATTCTTAACTTAAGCTCTGATACCAACTGTAACGACCCAGATTTTGAGTAGGCTTTGCAACCGTCCCCATCCTCCAAAGCAGCAGGTAATACCCCACTGTGGCTTACATTGGTACCCCAGCACCACATTTTACGGCCAGCCTTTCGACTTCACAACCAACCCTACCAAAGGGACATGTAGGAGTAAGAGTCTCCCGTTCTCCACCTAACGAAAAGCGAGAACCCCCTATCATGCGACACATGCCTAAGAACGCAACATGGACTGGTGTGAGTAAAACAGTTTAAACAGGTATATGAACAAGTAAACGATATCTCATAAGACCACGCCGCAGAACGGAACGGGTTTTTCCCTTATGAGAATCCAAAATATCTTTATATCAAAACCTTTGATATTATCATAATGTCTATCAAACCACAATATATTAATCATCTAGCAGAAACGCTTTCATCTCACGTTCTACATATATAGTATACAATCAAAACCGCAAGCACGTATTGGGTAATGGATTTCCAACTATGACAAGGTATGTAACCACCTTCCGATCAGTGTACTCTAGGAACGATACACCGGAGTTCAACAAGAACATCTTGTAACTCAGCCACACATGACCGACCACTCATTTTGCTTGAGTGTATCGAATGTATATCACCAACGGTTGGGATCAGCAACCGTTCCCATATATATGGGACATCATTGATAGATTAAAGAAGCAAATGAATATTCTCTAGATAGGTGATTATACACCCTACTTCGGTGCGACCGACTTAACCATGCTGCCTGCCCGATTTCTGTCATTTACCGGATGATGAGGCTAGAAGTTACGCGTTATCATCACATCAGATTCACTTCGAATGCCACATTGTCAGATCCATCGAAAATCACTAATTGACGTCTACAACCCTACATTACGTGTCAGCTAAAAGAAGTTTCCTTCTCCGCTTCCACTCTTGGTACGGTTGAAGAAATCAATGTACGTGACCTTTCTGGAAATACTCTGTCAGACATTCATTCATACAAGTCATCCTCATTCACTTAGAATGTCACATCATCATACCCGCCAAATCACAAATTGACTTATCCAAAAATAACACGGGCATACAGCTAAGAGAAACGAATTCCTCCGCCACCAAACGTGAATACGTTTGAACAGATCAATTTACGCGATCCATTGGATATACTCTGTCAGACCTTCGTCCATACAAGTTGTCCTGGGACTGGACAACCCGAAGGTACTATTCAGTATATCCATCTTAGTCACTGTTATCTAAGACTTATACAACAGTCCTTGCACTTTACTCCGTCTTCAATTATCTTTGGCATATATGATTCGCGACGCTTATGCCAATACATAGTGGTTCTTTGGATAATAATCCAACTGGTCTCTCCATATTAACAACGTTAAAATGGTAAAACTTTGATAGTCGGTGATTTAACTATCAAATGAAAACATGTCCGTGTGCAAACAATGATCTTATTTCCAAATGGAAATATCGATCCAATCATCAACCATATATATATATATATATATTCATATATATATATATATATTCATTCATATTTCCTTATTTTCTATGTTTAGAAAATATACGTTATTAACACTGGAAAACATTTCCATCTTCTTATTCACACATCATTAACATTCCACAACGATTGGTCCCTAACTGTGAACTAGTAAGTGAACAATTCAATAAGTATAACCCCGAAGGCCGAAACCAACATCAGATCGATACTCAGGAAACTATTCAACTTACTAATCTCTAGTCAGTTTCTAATCTTGTTTAATTCTATTTGATTAACTCTTCTTTGAATAACTTATATTCGATTATCTCTCTTCGAATAACTTATATTCGATGAACTCTATTCGAATAACTACATTCGATTAACTCCTCTCGAATAACTAGATTTGATTAACTCGACTTGACGAACCTAACTTGACTAACTTAACTTATTTAACTCAACTTGATTAACTTCTATCGAATAACTAATATTCGATTTAGCTCCATTCGCTTGACTCTAGAACGCAGCGATCACAATGGTTACACCTGATTCCCTTAGGCAACATCCGACCGCCTTAGGCTATTTACAGCCCTGCGAATTACGCTAGCAGTCGTACGAGATGGAAACTTACCCTGAATACTATGTTTGATTAACTCTGTCTCAAATAACTATATTTGATTAACTCTAGTTCATTTTAACTCTAATCGATTAACTCTAACTGATTAACTCTAACTGGTTAACTCTACCTGATTAACTCTAACTGGTTAACTCTACCTGATTAACTCTAACTGATTAACTCTAACTGGTGGTTAACTCTAACTAATTAACTCTAACTGGTGGTTAACTCTAACTGATTAACTCTAACTGATTAACTCTAACTGGTTAACTCTAACTGGTGGTTAACTCTAACTGATTAACTCTAACTGGTGGTTAACTCTAACTGATTAACTCTAACTGATTAACTCTGACTGGTGGTTAACTCTAACTGGTGGTTAACTCTAACTGATTAACTCTAACTGGTGGTTAACTCTAACTGATTAACTCTGACTGGTGGTTAACTCTAACTGATTAACTCTAACTGGTGGTTAAATCTAACTGATTAACTCTGACTGGTGGTTAACTCTAACTGATTAACTCTAACTGGTGGTTAACTCTAACTGAACTGGTTATCTCTAACTGAACTAACTCGGCTCGACTAACCCCTTCCGAATACCATATTCGATTTAACTCCTTTCGAATGCCATATTCGATTTAACTCCTTTCGAAGACCATATTCGATTTAACTCCTTTCGAATACCATATTCGTTTTAACTCCTTTCGAATACCATATTCGATTTAACTCCTTTCGAATACCATATTCGATTTAACTCCTTTCGAATACCATATTCGATTTACTTTATTCACTTTATAAAAATTTCCATTTAACAACGTTTTATTCATTTGAAAAGATTTACTTTTAAATAACGGTTCTACACTTTAAAATGATTTCCTTTTTATAATGTTTTTCTCTTTAATTCTATTTGTAAGTGATTTACAAATATTCCCTTTTCAAATTTATTCTTGAAATATTCTAACTCCTTAAATTCCCGGAAAAATTCGCCATAACCTCCTTTGTACCGGGAGCATCGGGAAAATCCCCAAACCCGCCACACAGCCCTTTCCATTCAAAAAGAAAATTGTTTGAAATTATTTCCTACCAAAATATCTCCTATTTATAAATATTCCAATTTATAAATATTTCTTATTTATAAATATTTCTATTTATAAATATCTCTTATTTATAAATATTCCATTTATAAATATTATATTTTCAATATCACTTTGAAAATTCCCTTATCAACATTTCGGTATGTTATGGTATTCAATCATATCAAATCACGATGTTCAATATCGTCCAAGTACATATAATCGCCCACAGATTTTATATCACATCATATAACAATATATGAAAAACAATAAAATAACTGTTGAGGAATCCAGTCGGATTCCTCCAACCTGTCTCCCTGCATCCACAGATGTTACACCATATGATTATCCTCACTTTCAGTTCAATATACATTATTCTTATAGCAGAATCAATATATAAATATTTAACGGTTTATATATATATATATATAATTACATATATATATATATATATATATAATTTTCACTAACTGACTAGCAGTTCAATCAATCAACCAACACACAACAATCAACAGATGATTAACAGTTCTAAAAATATATTATAAAAATATAATTGTTCAGAGTTGGTGAGTTTTACTCACATTGGCAGTTCATCGTTAAAGAACGATAAACTGTTGTTTGATTTGAATCAAACAATTTAATTCGCCGTAAATTCAAACTAGCTCCAATCCACTTCCAGTCAGTTCCATTGGGTAGTGTGCGTCCATACGATCCCAATGGATCCGAGTTTGTGAAATTCTGATAACATAGGTAGGAGATATTAACATTACAAGTTCCTGTATTATTAAAAATAAAATAAACTTAAACCCTTGTTTTTGTTTGGGCCTTTACCAAAAATTTCATAGCCCATCCTCACTTCAACAAGCCCAGACCACAAATCCTTCCTCCCCAACCATTTCGTAAGCTCTAGGAAATGCACCGAACACCATAGCCGATTTCATTTCCACCATTCCCTCACTTTTTCTTCAAAATATTTGAATCCAATCATTCCATTCAACTCCCACTTTCATTCTCTATCTCCTCATACACACAGTAAGAAGTTCGACGTCCTTCCATGGTTTCCGACTTCACCAACGTCGCGCTCATAACCAGGAGACCACCGAACTTCATCTGCTCCAAAACCTCCGAAAACATCACAACCTCTTTGATTCTCCACTTTGAATCCTAATCCAACAACAGAAAAACCCATCGATGCTTGTATTTTCAATTCACTGGAACCCTAGACATTGTTGTACCCAAAAATCCGAGAACCCTGTTGACGTCAAACTCAACAAGAGAGACATCAGGTCGAAGGAGATTTCATCATGAGTGCAAATATATATATATATATATATATATATTATGATTTTACAAATTTTCTTTGACTTTGTTTTAATTTGTGAAGATCAGTTTGGTATCCTGTAACCATAATTGTGGTGGCTCAAATTTTACTGAGGAATGAAGCCTTTAGGTCTTAAGGAATTAGTTAGGGGGTATATATATAGGGGACATAAATATCTAGATATTTTTTATAGAGGGAATATTCCCAGTATATTCCCTTTTTGTTAATTCGTTTTGCCTTCTAAAAATCCGTGTGATCACATACGATATTCAAAAATCACGAAACTGGACATGCAATTACAGTTCGACATTACGGTCCCAACGAAACCAGTTTCGTCGAATTCCGACTCCGTATGCTCACACAGCGTATTTTTAACCATCAAAATACCGACTGTTTCTCACTCTAAAAATCCGTACGGCCACATACTGACTCTAAAAATCAAGAAACTTGACATCTAACAATAATTTGACATTGCGGATCCAACAAAATTAGTTTCGTCAAATTTCGACTTCGTTTGCAAAAGTGGCTATTTTTAAAGCTCTGGATGACCCATTTAAATATATAAATATATTTAAATATTATTAAATTATATATAAATAAATCTATATTATCGTATATCTTCACATATGATATCGTACAGCTCCAGAATATCATATCAGAATTTACAGTTTGATATTTCAGATTCCAGATTATCTCGATATTCAGTTTATACTGAAAATCCATTTATAACGTATATAAAGCGTCGCAAATTATAAAGGAATTCCACAGCGACTTTTCTGAAATTTGATTTGGACGTAAATCAAAATCTACACGATGAAATCCCGATTTTTCTCTTCCACTAGAAAGATATACTCCACCAGCTCCACACGTTTCTTGTTTCACCGAAATCCGGCTTAAAACGAATCCTGTACATTCAGTTGAAGTTCAAATCGCCAAATCGTGAACTGCAGCGCCATTTCAAGCTCGATTTTAATTATAATATAATTATACGTTTCAAACTGACGTCGATTGAATATATTCGTCAATATGATTCAACTCTAAGCTGAATTAAATCTCGGGGATGACCCTGTTCACCTTATATTGAGATTTACAATATTTCTGATTATTTCTGAATTAAATATATTATTTAATTTATTATTTTAATTAAATATTCCCAGTTATTTAATTCCACGACCATTAAATCCTTTAATTCACCATTTATATAATTAAATAAATTAATTATAACACCTCTGCCAATGCGGGTCATTACATTGATAGACTTACGAAGAGTGCTCATTTCATTCCAGTAAAGAGCAAGAGGACCGCATCATGGCTAGCATCTGTTTATCTTCGAGAGATAGTGCGATTGCATGGAGTTCCTTCTAGCATAGTTAGCGATCGTGACCCAATCTTCACTAGCCAATTTTGGAGTAATTTGCAAGAAGCGATGGGTACGCGATTGAATCTAAGTACGGCCTATCACCCACAGACGGATGGCCAGACCGTAAGGGTGAATAGGGTACTAGAAGATCTGTTGAGGCTATGCATTCTTGACTTTGGTGGCACTTGGGAAGACCACCTTCCTCTCGTAGAGTTTGCTTATAATAACAGCTACCAGGCAAGCATAGGGATGGCACCATTTGAAGTTTTGTATGGGAGGCCGTGCAAGTCACCAACATGTTGGTGGGAGACGACGGATAAGCTTATACTTGGGCCCGACATGATATGGGACACATCCGAGAAGGTTGAGTTGATTCGAAGGCGGATGAAAGCGGCCCAAGACAGACAAAAATCCTATGCAGACAAGCGAAGGACAGACTTGGAGTTTGAAGTTGGAGATATGGTCTTTGTGAAGGTTTCTCCTTTGCGAAATGTGGTTCGTTTTGGAGCAGTTGGGAAGCTGGCACCAAGGTTCGTAGGACCCTTCCCTATCATAGAGAGGATTGGGAAGATGGCTTATAAGGTAGAATTGCCCGAGAAGCTGGCCGGAGTGCACAATGTTTTTCATGTCTCGCATCTCCGAAAGTGCCTACATGAGTCAGCCGAGGTAGTTGAGCCTAGCATTCTTGAAGACATGGAGGTAGAGAAAGAGGCAACTTTGAGGCGAGCTCCGATTCGTATCTTGGGAACGGAGATCAAGAAGCTGAGGAATCGAGAAGTCAAGTTAGTAAAGGTTCAGTGGAGTGAAGCCGATGAAGATGCAACTTGGGAAACTGAGGAGAAGATGCGTGGGCTTTATCCATTTCTTTTTGAGGGTACATTCTCGATCTCTTCTCCTAGTCAGCATATCTTCCTTTTACTATCCATGTTTATCTTGTTATCTCGTTAACCTTGTCATGAGAACCTTAGGTAGAAACCCTTTGGATGAAACATGTATTTGAAACATGTTATGCTTGATGTTTTCAAGTGGTTGCAAGTGTTTGCAAGTGGATACTCGTGGATGCATGATACACATTAGGCACTAAGATCGGCTCACACACTTTCAAATTGCATATGCATGAGTGCTTATACTTATTCATGGCTGAAACTTGTTATGTTATCACATGGATGTTGCATATGGATGAATGTTATGTGCACTCATGTAGAGATTATGAATTATGTTAGGAATTTGCATACATATGGACTCATTTCACTAACATACTTTGCATTGAGGAGGTTTACTGAATCAGTAACCGCCTGATTTTCGCATTAGATAAGTACATATACACACACCTTCCGCATATGATCATACAGCATTTAGAATCTTTTAAGGACAATGACTGCTCGTGGATGATGTTTTGAGTAGATAGATGATGGATGGTAGGATACGTTCTTCCTAACTTGAAGATTTCGGGGACGAAATCCTTTAGGTGGGGAGAATGTAACAACCCGTATTTTGAATAACATGTTATAACGTAAATCAAGGCAGAATTAAATGTTAAAATCTGAATCAAGGGAAACGGGTTGTGCCATTACGTTCGTCTTGGAAAAATACGCGAAATAGAGTCCGAGTTTTCGAGAATCGGAGTCCGTATGACCCAGTTATGGCCCATAGAAGTTTTCAGAAAATTCCAAGTTCAAAATTCAGTTCAAATTTCAAGTCTGGAGCCAAACAGACTGGGCGGGATAATTTCCCGCCCAGCCCCCAAGTCGACTGGGAAGTCGACTTGGGAGTCGACACACCCCAGGGGGTGTCGACTGCCCAGTCGACACCCCTGTTGACCTGGGTGGTCGACCAGTCTGGCCTGATGCACCTGTTTTGGCTCTTGGGTCATGTTTTGTTGGCTTGTGATGTGATTAGATGGCTCAGATCTAAACTAGGGTTAATCCTATGGCCTAAACTAACCTAAACTTCTATAAAAAGACCCTAAGACCTAGCCTAAACCCTCATTAATCATTCCTACAACTAAATTAGCCAAAATGCTTCCTAATCATGGCCTCCATCTTCTTCATGAAAGCTTGAGTGTTCTAAGCTAGTAAAAGAGCCATCTTTCTTCATACAAATCAAAGGAGCTTCTTAATTCTCAAGACAACTTGGAGCTTATATTCATTTGGGGATTTCTAGTGTGGCTTCGTCTCAATCTTGTTTTATTTTGTTCTAGTCTCCTTAGCCAAAGCTTTGTAAGCCCCACTCTACTCTTAGATTTAAACTATGAAGTTAATGTGATCATGTAGCAAGTTGAAATAGGACTTTTGGGTATAATACTTGTCTTGGGGGCTATATTTGTATGCATATATCCATTTATGACTCTTTTGATATATGATTGTGGCATTATCATGAACCTAGTATCATTTACCTTGATTTTTGGGTAGAAAGCTATGAGCTTTACTTGGTGGTTATGCATAATGCAACATAGAACTTGGTAGTTATTCATAAATGCAACATAGAACCCCTCATGATCTTTATGTTAACTTGCCTATGATGTTATGAACCATTTGTAATCACAAGTTATCACCCTATGTTAACTATGACCAAGTTATCACCTATTTGCTAAGTTGATGTCATACATGTTTTGAGGCCAATAATGCCATATGCTAGTTGTGATGAGCACCTTTGCCACATACATCACCATGTTAAACTTGTGATAGACTTTACCACTTTATGCCCAACTCATCATATCATTATGTTCCCCCTTTTGATCTATTTGTGTTGATGCGAACTTACGTGCGAGGGGGTTACGTTATGGGTAAACTTACATGACATGAAACATGACTTGAAAATAAGACATGTGATTATGCTTGAAAACATGAACGTGGACATGACATGTAGAAAACATGAAAGTGACCAACTCGAGGTTGGGTTGAGTTTGTAGCATAAATCTACCCGGAACCGACCGGCTTAACTAGTGGCTACAAACAATAGGACCCAATGTGAGTAGTTGGTCACATCGCACTTAAAACCCGAGGTTAGATTAGGTTGTGGTGTAAAGCTACCCGGACCCGCCCGGCTTAACTAGTAACCACAACAAAGTCTAATGTGAGAGGTTGGGGTGCATTAAGTTAATTAATGCCACATGGCAGGGTTAAGTCATGGACCACTTGAATACTTAACGAATTGAACACGATGGATTGTTGGGGTTAAGTCATGAACCACTTGGGTATACTTAACCAACTTGATACATGGTTTGGATAGTGTTAACCACACTTAACCCATTAGAAACCCTAGTTTGCGGGGTCCTTTTCAGCAGTAACCCACCAGGGAGTATCGGGATACCCTAGGGACTAGGCTAGGGGTGGGGCACGATTACTGGGCTGATTGTAAGTGACCAAAAGGGACAGCTAGGTAGGTGCGCCATTGTAGATTCCGGCGGACTATGATCGTGCACATAGTCCGGGGATGAAAGACAGACATGGGAACCAGTAGGCTTGGACTGTGCGTGCTTGTTTTGTGTCAGTGGTTGGCACCCTAGGGCCCGGATACACCCTAGGGTGGACCTTGCACAGTCGACTACATCTCGCGGTTGGGCCGTATGACACCGACACTTGACGAGTTAGGCTTATGGGGAGCCGATCGACTAGACCATGTAGTTGGACCTTGATTTAGGTCATCTCATGATGTTGGGCCAACTTTGGGCCAAGGGATCATTTCTTGTTTATACTTGACATGGATTAGAATACTAGTACACCTGATGCAAACTTAACCTTGTATATGCGATGCCACACTTGATCTATCTTGTTAACTTTTCACCATGCCAGTTATCATCCTATGTTTCATCTCTGTTTTACATGTCCAGTTAACTTTATTAGTTTTTATACTAATAGTAGGTAGGACTTACCAGTCTTTTTGACTGACCCGTTTTCTTTCGCCTCTTTTCTTCCGTTCCCCCCTAGGTTCTCAGGGTGGGAACACTAGCACCTAGCTTGGATCTTTAGCTTGCTTACTGGATAGCTCATGTACGGTTTGGACTTGAGCTCGCTATGGCTTTACCACGTCTACTTTGGGGATAGTTTACTTTATGTTATTTCCAGTTTTCAGTTTATGTTTCTAGACTTGTAGTAGTTGGAAAATAATGACTTAGTACTTTTGATGTAAGTTGACTATGGTTTTGAAATAGTAGTTTTATTCGCTGCTTTACTTACTCTGTTTTACTTATATGTTCTGTCTTGTGATATCTTTATGCATGTTTACCTTGTCCAACACCCCTCCACAGCTAGTGTACTTGCAAGAGTGACCCTGGAGGAGGTGGTGTGTTACACCAGTCGACCTGGGGTGCTGGGCGGGAAATTTTCCACCCAGTCTGTCTGGGTTTTGAAATTCGAATTTGAACTCGAATTCGAACTGTTTTGAACTCTGAAATTTTTTGAAATTTTGGGGAGCCATAACTTGGTCATACAGACTCCGATTTTCGAAAACTCGGACTCGATTTCATGCAGAATTCCGAGACGGACGCAATGGCGCAACCCGTTTCTCTTGGTTCTTATTTTAAAATTTAATTCTACCTAGATTTATGGTTATAACACATTATCAAAATACGGGTTGTTACATTAAGTTCGATGACATGCGTGATTTATTTGAAGCTATCGATTATGAGAATGAAGATTTCATCAATTATACTTTTTTCGATGATGATAAACATGAAGATAGCGCACAAAAACAAGAGGATGATTTGTTAAGGAACTTGGAAGAAGCAAAAGCCCCGTTGTATCCTGATTGTATCGATCAAGCAAAATTATCTACCATCCTTGCCTTGTATAATCTTAAATGTAAGACTGGTTTGTCTGATACCGGCTTTGATAACCTTCTAAATGTGCAACAATTATTGTTACCAAAAAATAATGTACTTCCGAAAACATTATACGAGGAAAAAAATTTCTCAAAATATTCGATATGGGTTTTGAAAAAATTCATGCTTGTCAAATTGATTATTGCCTTTTTAGAAGAGAGTACAAAGATTCAGAAAGTTGTCCTAAATGTGGTGTATCAAGATGGAAGAAGAATGAACGTACCAATGAAATTATGCATGGCATTCCGATTAAAGTGTTGAGATATTTTCCAATCATTTCTAGATTTAGAAGAATGTGTAGATCTCAAAATACGGCAGAAGATTTAAGATGGTATTTTAGTAACAAAAGCAATGATGGGAAATTGCACCATCCTGTGGGTTCAATAACATGGAATGTAGTATATGAGAAATGGGAATCGTTTGCAGCCAATCCTTGCAATATAAGACTTGGTCTTGCTACCGATGGTGTTAATCCTTTTATGACAATGACTTCCAAATATAGTTGTTGGCCTCTGATGCTTGTGACATACAACCTCTCACCAATGTTATGCATGAAAAAAAGAAAATATCATCTTAACATTGTTGATTTCTGGTCCAAAGCAACCAGGAAATGATATTGACATATATTTGGAGCGATTAATTGAAAACTTGCAACATTTGTGGAGTAATGGAGTTCAAACTTATGATGCCTTTAGTAGATCTCTTTTTAACATGAGAGCAATTTTACTATGGACGATAAATGACTTTCCAGCGTATGGAAATCTTGCTGGATGTTGTGTGAAAGGTAAAAATGGTTGTCCATTATGCAGTATCAATACTCACCATTTGATGGTTGAAAAATAGTCGGAAGAGCGGTTATATGGGTCATAGGAGATTTTTAAACCCCTTCAGATTCATTGAGAAATAAAAAAACTGGTTTGATTGATAATACTGTAGAAAATGGTCGTAGGCCTAGAGTTTTGACTGGAAGAAACATCTCCGCTATTTTGAAAAACTTTTCGAATAATTTTGGGAAAGAAATCAAAAATGTAAATAATAATAATAGCAAGAATGGGAAGGGTAAGAAGAAGAAAATTAAGCAGGAGAGCAGGAAGAGAAAAAATACTAATAAAAAAATAGAGGTGGAGATGGTGATCTTGTGAATATAGAGCTATCAAGGTGGAAAAAACGATCAATCTTCTTTGATTTACCATATTGGGAGGTTAGTTTTTTATTTTTCATTGATCAATAATATAGTTCTTTAGTAATGAAATTTAACATTGTTGATTTTTGTAGGAACTGCAAACGCTTCATAATTTAGACGTAATGCATGTAGAAAAAATTGTTAGTGAAAGCATAATAAGCACGATGCTGCATGATGACAAATATAAAGATGGAATTAATTGTAGAAAAGATTTAGAAGAGTGGGGGAATTCGACGTGGCCTTTATGCACAATCTCGTGGAAAAAATATATCTTCCACCTGCTCCATATACGCTGTCCAAATCTGAAAAAATAGTTGTAAAAGACTATATGATTTTAAGGGACCTGATGGTTATTGCTTGAATTTCAAGAGCTCTATATCGTTCGAGGATTGTAAAATTAGTGGTTTGAAGTCACATCACTATCATGTCCTAATGCAACAGTTGTTACCAGTTGCAATAAGAGGATTGTTACCGAAGAAGCCAAGGAAAGCAATAATTCGTTCATGTTTGTTCTTTCATAAATTATGCCAACGTGTTCTTGATAGAGAAAAACTACAACATCTTGATGATGAGATTATTCTAATTTTATGTGAACTTGAAAGATATTATCCACCTTCGTTCTTTGATATAATGATACACTTGATGGTTCATCTTAGAAAAGAAGCCAGATTATGTAGACCGGTCCGTTTTCGTTGGATGTACCCATTTGAAAGATACATAAAGACACTAAAACATTATGTAAGAAACACTGCACGGCCAGTGGGGTGTATTGCAGAATCCTATCTTGCAGAGGAGTGCATGAAATATTTTAGTGAATTCTTAAAGAAATCAGTAAAAATAGAAGAGAAGGAAGTCTGAAATGAAGATTATGAAAATGGTGTCATACTTGAAGGATGACCAACTTCAGCTTGCAAAATAATTACACTATCCGAGAATGAGAAACAAGCTGCTCATTTGGCTGGGCTAATGAATATGGCTGTAGTGGAACCATTTTTAGAGTAATTGACTAGTGCATTTTGTACTATTTTTCAATTATTTTTATAGTGCAACTTATCTGTTTTTTTCCTTTTACAATAGTTTGCATCTTCAGGCGTTGCAACACTTAAACAAGCGCATAGAAAAAAATGCAACCTTACTTTGGAAAAGCCACACAAATAACTTTGCCGATTGGACTAAGAAGAAGGTGAGTTGAATTTTAAAATATATTCTCATTCGTTTTGAATATATTATTGTTGAGATCTAACATAAATAATATTTTCATTTACAGATACCTTATGATACGAACGATCACGACACAATATTAAAATGGATCGCCTATGGTCCAAGGAGTAGTGCATTGTCTTGTACAGGTTATATAATCAATGGAGAACGTTATCACACAAAAGACATTGAGAGAAAAACTCAAAATAGTGGAGTCGCTTATGATGCAACCACCATTTGTAGGGCTAGCGAAAAAGATATTTCCCAAGTGGTTGACATGATTACTTATTATGGGATGTTGACCGATATATTTTTGTTAGACTATCATGCATTTTATGTTCCCATTTTTAAGTGTCATTAGACAAATATAGGAAATGGTGCGAAGGTAGAAGATGGATTTACCCCTGTCAATTTACAACAAAATCAAGCTTCATTTTCAAAAGATCAGTATATCCTTGCATCTCAAGCAAAACAAATTTTCTATTCAAGGGAAGATGATGATTCTAATTGGTATGTTGTGATGAGGGGACTGTCAAGAAATTTTCATGAAACAGATGCAGATGACTCGTTTGAGGAATTTAGCATGGATACTGGAAATTTTGAAGAGACCGATATGGAAATTGATGATTCTGCCGAGGATCTTAGCTATGTTTGGGAAGATTGCGAAGGAATACTTGAGTAATATATCACTAGCTATGTTAGGGAAGATTGCGCTTCGTAGCTATAACTTCATTATAAAATCCAACACTTTATTATATTTTTTTCTGTTTGCATTCCTGTTAGATTGGTGACAAAGTGACAGTAACAAATTATTTAGATTAACTCATATTTTGCTGTAGCTATAACTGTACTTCTATGTTTTAAAGTCTCCTAAATTGTCGTTATTTGCTGTGAAAAGCAATGTTGTTTTCCTGTAAATGACATATTGAGGTGTAGCATATTCAGGATGGCCTTAGCGCACAAGTGTTTGGATTGTATAGTTCTGCTATATATTTTATATTTTTCCTCATGTTTTAGTAATAGGAAATGAGGCCAATAACGTGGTAACAGAAAAGAAGCAAAGGAGCCAAAAATATATTGCACTAGCCGAATAAACGGAAGAAGCATATTGAAGACAACAATATTCAAAGCGAGGGCAATCCACAAGTAGTAGTAGAAGATAATCCACAGTAGTAGTAGATAATCAAGCACAAGCAGTAGAAAATAATCCACAAGTAGCAGAAGATAATCGAGCACAAGCATTAGAAAATAATGCACACACTACACTAGAAAATGCCTTTAGCAGCGTTGTATAAACGCTACAATAACTTGTAGCAGCGTTTCGATAAACGCTGCTATACGACATGCAACTAAAAGTCTAAAAGTTTTTGTTGCGTTTTAGTAAATGCAACAAAAATGAAAATATTGTAGCGTTTTTAAAACCCTACAAAAAGTTTTTTTTGGCAGCATCTTCAAAATGGTACTAAAGTGACACTTGCATCATTTTTCAATTTGTAGCGGTTTTCAGTCCTACTATATGTTTTTTTGTTGCGTTTCTTTCAACTACAATACCTATTGTGTATTACATTTGTAGCACTTTTTCAACGCTACTAAAACTTACTGATGTCCACCACATTTTAATTGCAGTTATTTACTGTTAATGGCTTGTAACACTTCCATTAATCATTTATATATAATAGAAATATTAAAACAGATAATTATATGAGTATCATTTTCAAACTAAAATCAATAATCATCATATTTAAATACTTAAAAAAACATATTACTCCCAATATCAAATATAACACCCATAATCACCTCAATAGTAGTATTTCGACAAAATAAGTGAATCCACATACCACAATTGCTTACAAACAAGTCTACACGACTAATACAAACAAAATAATAGCTAGTCTTCTTCATAGCTTAATAACCACCGGTTCTTTAATGCGGGTGTTCTTCACTTTGGAAATCTAATTACCTGTACATAAGTATAACGATCAACGGTAAAAATTACATACAAATATAACGATCAACAGTTAGAATTACATAAATGTGTAAAATGCATAAATTATATATGATGACAAGTGGTCAAATAGGTTTTATTTGCATTCATAAATTGAAGAAAACATATTGATAGGCAGTTTTATTTTGTGATTAATGAATAGTGAGAAAAAGCACAATTAGGAAGTAATTCACCACCCAGCAATAAACCGAATCAAACAAATTAATAAATGTCTACTGCTTGACTATTATAATGATGCATAATATAATGCTGCACTTCAAAGATAGTACTTGGATATTATCATGTATTCTTTTGACAATATAATCCTATATGTACTCTTTTCATATTTATTTATTCTTCGTTGTTTGTAATTATTCGTATAAGCAGTAAAGATCACTTAAGTTCCTTAAAAATTACAATTCGGTTGCACAATATAGTCATTAAAATGTATGGGCAACTAATTTGTAAAACTAGAGGCTACATTGACTAAATGTTGTATGGTATGATGGTTATTAATATAATAATATGAAAAGGAGAAAGCTACAATTCTCTAGGAGGCAATGAAGATGTCATAACAATTAAAATGTCAAACATTAAGAGCAAGACATGGGATAAGTTTGTATTATCCAGCAAATAACAATATCATGCTAAGAAGAAATCTAATTTGGAAGCCAATGCTATAACATCTAACAATGAAGATACATATGATATTACCATGACCTTTATGTTGGAGTCTGCGCTTTGTATTCTTAATGCACACAAACCATCAAAGTACCAAGCAACCAAACATAAAATTACAAATGAATGCTACCGGTAATATCATCAAATATGATCTGAGTAACATACTCAGTAGATAATAAATTGTAGTTAATTCAAATTCATCTTTTTCAGTAAGGTTAACTTATAATTAGAATATCAGATATAAGGTGATATAAAAGTTGGCATGGCAATCCTAAATCCTAATATCCAAGTAATCTTCAATATTCTGTCTTTTGACATTTTATTTCATCAAATTTTGATTTAAAGTTATCATAATTTAAGGAAAGCAGTAGACATTTATTAATAAATAGTGAGAGAAAAAAACATATTGATAATACAGTTCATTCCCACACATACTTCCTCCTACACAGTCCGACAATATCCAATCCGTTGGGTTCTCCTAAATATATCCGGAATTTTTTTTAACAAAAAGGAAAGAAAGAGAGGACCCGACCATGATTATGTAGACTAATATCCGACTTTTATTTCCTACCTAAGCATCACTACACGCTAATGGCAAACATTATCATAATATACTTCGTGTGCATTTGGCACGGGCCAAATAGTTTCTCAAATTTGGTTCAATATTTTAAAATTTGAAGTTAGTCGCTGAGTCACATGTTTAATTTCGAATGCACATCTTAGACATCCTCGGAAACTGTTCTTCTAAACAAAAATAAAATAAAAATATCCTTGGACTTCTGTAAGAGTTCGGTTTTATAATTCAGTGTTGCTGTTACAAGATACAGCTGACATCACACCATCCTTAGCTAGGACATACCACACTGAAATGCTTGAGATTAATCTATATTTGGATCTCAATCTATCATTTATTAGGGTGAACGGTGTTGCACTTGAATGAACATTTTATAAACATTTTATATGGTTCCCTTTCAAAAATTTGCCCCATTAAAAAAGAGATATTCGCATGCATTTAAAAAGTGTTAACAGACCGCATCCTTCTTTCATTAGTCTAACGTATTACAAAATTTGTAGTAGGCAAGCTGTAAACTACTGCAGAAAGTAAGTTGATTGATTAGCCTGTACTATTGGGGATAATTCAATCTATATCCTCTCTTAATTCGTGTATTTTTTCAAGGAAGACATTCAAACTTACATTACAATGAATTCAATCACTGATAAAAAAAACCGCTATATTAAATTTGTGTAGTTTTGACTTTACCAGCCATGTTCCATTTGGTTTATTTCTATATCAGCACTGATTATGAAGGCAAACAAAATATGTTCTTCCCAAATAAAATAGCACCATTGCTGTCAAAAATATTCACTCTTGGAGTAGAAACAAACAGTGCCACTGAGCTCCAAGTTCATACGTTACAGTGCATAGCTCAGTTTGCAAATTGAGCTCTTAGCTTGGTTTAAAAATCGAGCGTGCTCGGTTTGCAAACTGAATGTGCTTAGTTTAAAATATGTTTGCGATCTCCTATTCGTGATAAGTCCAATTCGTGATAAGTTGTTAATAATTGAATGTATACAAAATTTACGTTTCATAATCGACCTATAAAATTTTGTTTCATTTTATAGTATAACAAGTGAAATAAGTGCAGGCTTTTTCTAATGGGACTGGAAAAATATGGCTAAACACTAATTATGTACAAGACACTAACTACGTATTGAGTTTGTGTGTGTGTACATATGAGATGCATACAAGTAGCAACTAATACTTACTTGAACTTGATTCCCCAATGATGTCTGCGGCTGACCAAGCTATGGTTGTACCAAATGTTTCTTCCATATATGTACACTCTGATGTAGGTCTCCATAGCAATGCTTCATTGACTTTCACAAATTTTACCTAAACTTATTACGGCATCTTTTCCTCCTACATAAGTGAATAAACAAATACCGTAATGTTTAGTTGCTTGAAAAAAAATCAAATATTCTTACAATAATACTTGCAACATCTGTGTTCACTGATTCACCATTCTTTTTTGTGTGAGATTTAACTCAAACATCAACTCTAGATTCCAGCAATGAATCACGACTTTGCTTTTTCTACATTTAAACATTTAATAACTCAATCGATAACTAATTAAATAGTTGAGTAAATAAAGCTACAATTAATAAACTAACCAAATCGTCAGTCAATCTAGTCATTCCTCAGTCGTGTGCGGTAATTGTTTTTGCCTGATGACAATATATTTCTCACATTGTGCCTGAAAGAAGGTAATGGATAATCAATATTGGTGTGCTGAGATATGCTGTAAAAACTTCAATTTGATGCATATGAATACGTTAGAATTTTAAAATATTGATATAGAATGTACGCATATGATATAGAACATTCAAAGACAAAAAATGTAGTAAATAAATGAAATATGGAACAAAGCATGCAAAATAGGACGAAAATCCTTGTCTGGGTTGTGCACCGGTGTGTGCACATTGCTCATTTGCTGCATGTAGCGAGTTGGATTATGCAACTTGTATTCCTTCACAATTGGTGGTGAGATTATATTAGTGTATGGGATTACTTACAATATAGGTGCTACCAATATCACCTACAATATAGACATCAAAACAGAAGCACATCTAAGCTTTTAAAAGGCATAATTGAGAAAAAAGTGAAAGTTCCTATGAAGAAGAAGACCAGCCAAAGCAGATCAAGTAAAATACATTAAGAAGAAGAAGAAAAAAAAATCAATTAAAGCAAATCCACTCACTCACTTCTTTCATAGAAAGCAAACAAAACCAAACCAAACCAAATGCAAAAATAAAACAGAATCAATCGAACTCTTCAAATAGCAATTCAAAAAACACAAAAGTGAAGAAAAAAAAAGAGTATGGGTTTAGCAACAAAGTCATAGGGTACCTGAACCTTCTAAGCCACCTATCATCCATCCCGATCATAGGAGGACCCCTCCGGTTTGCCCGGAGCTCCGCCGCTTGTGAGTCTGTCATTCAAACTCCTCTCCTTATCCTTGGATTTGTAGTACTACTTGCATCCCTAGCCGGTTTAGTAGGTGCTTGCTTCAATGTTGCATGGGCTTTATGGTTCTATTTGTTCTTTAAGCTTGCAACACTTTTATGCATCACTGCTTTTGGATTGTTGTTATTGGTGGAGGAGGTGAGACTCAGGTGCCTGGTAGAATTTATATGGAGTATAGGTTGGGATACTATTCAGGGTGGTTAAGGGAGAGGGTATCCGACGATAACCAAGCCTTTTTTGAATACAGAAATCGTATACCTTTTTTTCTTTCTTTCTGAAATAACTATGCACTTAAATATCAACACACACTTCAGATAAATCAGATAGTAGATAACAACAAAGTCAATTGGAAGGTTCTATCCCATGACTTCTACTTAGTTAAATATGTTATATAACCGGAAGGTTTAGTTCATCTGAATTTTCCAAATATGAACGACACCAACACACCATGCTTAATAACCTCATAATTATTTAAAAAGATCGAATCAGTAAACATTCTACTAAGGATCATCTAGACAACGAATCAGTAGGAAGTGAGCATAGTCTAGACAACGATAGTAAGTTAACAAATAAGGCTTACTCAGTACAAATACTCCATAGTAAGTTAACAAATAAGACTTATTCAGTCAACTCCAATCGGACATGCAAGAAAGCCCTGAACACCTACGGTCCAAAATCTAGCAATCACCTCCCCAAATCACAGTCGCCCTCCATCTGCAATAATTCGCACCTCCTAGAATGCTGGAGTACGCATTGATAACTTATTTGTTGAGAATGAACAGCCTGCATTTTGTCCTGCACTTGTGGTGCCTGGTATTTACCATTCAGATGATAAGATGTTGCAAACAAGGATTTTTTCATATTCTGAATCCAGAGGTACAGGCTTGGTCCAAACTGTTTGATGCTACCAGCCAATGCTCCCAAGGCTTCTCATCATAATATTGATCATGAGGGATTGATGAATTTCATGCATAGAGATTCAGAGGTTAGCTCTCCACGTTTTGGTATGTTCATAAAATCAATGCATGCATACAGATTACTTTAAAGTATGATGTATTATTGTAGCTGAACTATATTTCCCTTCAAGGTATGAACCTATTCATCATGCAAAAGATGCACCCGATCCCATCAAATTAGGGCAAGGCATGAGAAAGTGTGTTACTCACATGAACATTAGTATTTACAAACCTTTAGGACTAAGATGCTATCAAGCCCATAACTTCTTTCAAATAATGTTACACAAATGGCAATTTTTCCCCTCTGTATCCCATCCCTTAGAATGCTAGAGTACTTTGCATAGAATGAACATCGAACATGTCTTAACAGTAGATTCGCAGGATTATAATTCATTATTCTTAGCTTATCCCACCTCCAAACTTCGATTTTTGTTTTGTTCAACTGTTTTGTTTACTCCAATTTTTTTTGTGCCTTTTTTACTAAATTATGTCCAGAAAAACAAAAATTACTTGCTTGTTTCTTTATGATAGTTTTAAAAAATCACAATGCATTTGAGAGTTCATTTTTTGCTGGTCTTGTTGTTTTTCCTTCTTTCTTTCTTTCTTTCTTTCTTTCTTTTTTTTTTTTTTTTTGGTCCTATGCACTTCCATTTTCATCTTCCTTTCATTTTGTTACCTTGCATAAGTAAATCAAAAAAAATGCATTAAAATTTTACGTCTGCCTTTTTGTTACACAATTGCATGACTTTTTTAATCTATTACTGTAAATTCACATTATTTGAAACTTGCATTCTGTTTTCTTTTAAGATTTTTAGTTTGCATTTACAATTCATCTCTTTTTTATTCCACGTTCACAGGTTTCATTTGTTAAGGCTTACACCATCAAAATTCACTTGCTGAAGCAGACCGTCTCTATATGCATTGTGCAGATATGAACATAATTTATTCTTAATATATAAAATTACTTCAAAGTTTAAAATACGTACTTGTCATGCTTTAAAAGATATACATACATCTGTGCCTTCTTCGATGCAGTTTCTGGGATTTTCTTTTTCAAACATTCCATGATCCCAAAATCAGAAAGAATCCTATTAAATATACAAGTGTACATCCAGTAAACAATGCTCAAGTAACATATATAATTGCATAAAGCCTATAATCAACATATATCTAATTGTGTATAGCCTATAATTGTTAGCTGGATCTTTTGGTTGCATGGGGCAGAAGATGGGACAGAGGTCTTAGTTATGTAATGAATTTCAAAATCAAAAACATATCAAATATACTTCTCTCCTGTAAATTTTATTGATTCATCATATTCTTCTCTAACTCAATTTTTTACTTGACAAACTTATTTAGCAAAGCTAAAATAGCAGAGTTTAAGAAATATACTAAATAAGAGCATAGTTTCATAATAATAAATTTGTTGCAAGGATGGGAGAATTATTCCAAAAAAGATAACAAAGTGGGACATAAGAGTTCCGACTTTGCAAAAGAGTACAATAGTCATGAAATTTCTGAAGAATTGTTTCTTTTTAACATAGAACCTGGTAAAAAGAAAAGAGTGAGTATTCAAAGATGCTTAAAGAATGGTAAGCACCGAGTGCTCGCATAATAAGGCATAATAGTTTCACAAACCTTCAAAAGTTTCCTGAATCAATTGAAAACTCCCAAAAATGTGAACACACTACTTTCCAAAACCTTGCCACTTCCCGTGCATAACACTTCCTTTACTTAAGAAAAAGTTCCCAGCACCTCTGCACACTACCCAAAAATTCAACCACTTCAGCTAAGCCACTGCAAATTTACAAACCAACACCCAGTAACATGTCTTACAAATGGATTACAACAATAACTTATCCAATCAGATCTCGTAATGCTTACCTAATTAGACCTTGATTCTTCTCTAGTGCAACCAAAGTTTCCCACTACAGTATAAAAAATATTACACTGTAGCAGTCCCCGACTGTAGTAAAATAGAGCCTGACATATACTATTATGTAATTTTCCTATATAGCTAGAGTGCACAAGTGATCTTAAACCTTGTGAAAGAAGAGTTTGTATGGTTTTAAAAACATATTAACATATATGAAGAACATTATATAGCATATAACCAATATTGAGGAATAAAATTGCACCTCCTATTTCACTTATCCTGTTCATAACTATAACCTACCTGTTTGCCAATGAATATTTCAACAAGAATAAAATCAATCTGATAAGCATCTTCCCTTTCCACGAAGTTCCATACTGGGAATACTGCTCATATTCATAAAATAGAATTATAACTCTAGTTAAATATCCAAACATCGCTATATATATATATATATATATATATATATATATATATATATATATATATATATATATATATATCCTTCTAACATATGAGAAAAAAGCCAATGTTCATGATCAATGTCGTCCAATGATCTGCAAGGGCTTTCTGAAGTAGCATGATGTATGCAATAATCAATAAGTTTTGATGGAAAAGCTAATGATGTTTGGTGAGATATGTTCGTTGTGTAGTTACAATATTGCTCTCATTTACAGTACCTCTACATGGTATTAAGTAAAAATCAACGTTAATGGGACTATTTGCACCAGCATATCCTTCAAGCATTTGGAATTGCCAATCTAAATTAATACATATATTTTAGGTGAGGCTGTTCGGAAGAGAAATAAGAAAATAGTTCACCATAATTAAGAAAACAAATCAAGAGCAATAATTTAGCCAGAATACAAGATGAAACACAACATTGCTTGCAGTAGAGGCCAAATATTGAAAAGCAAATAAATCTATATATAAAAAATGTTGTTCTAGATTTGAAATGTAAAGAGACAGGTAGTTTGAATTAGAAAAAAGTGGTGATTCAGGATTGAATCAAGGAAGCCAGAATAAATCTAAAGAAAGTGCAATTTCAAAGCTGAAGTTTCAACAGAAATAGCAGCTATGATTAAGGAATAACATTCACTATAATAACTTTGACTTTTAACGAGTTTGGAAAAATTAAAAAAAGGTGCATCTGTTAATGTATAATTTAGAGATACAATCAAAATTCCACTTATGCAGTCCAAATAGCCTAAGCAAAGAGAATATGTACAAGTGACGTTATTGTAAAGAAAAAAACTTACATGATAACCATTCCCAAGTCAGAGGAATCATATATGTTTGTCATATGAGGATACCGCTATTTTGCATTTTGTTTAAACCTACTATATCAATGCATAGCATAAAGGAAAGTTTAAAAATTTTATCTATTTATTTTTCCAGTTTGTGGGTAAGCACAGTGTAACGACCCATAAAATCTGAACCAATTTAAAAATTTTAAATTGGCTAAAATAATGGATTTTAAATAAATATTTTAAATAATGGCAATGGAAAGTGAGTTTGAATCGACCATTGAAAACAAATATAATTAATTATAATTATAAACAAGGCCTGAAATGGCGCTGCAGTTTCAAAATTTGAATTCAAACTTTGTCGGACTGTACCGGGTGCAAAACAAAACGGATTTTAGTGAAACCAAAAGTATTTAAATCTGTTAGTGAATACCTTTCTAACGAATCTAAAAAATCGAATTTTCATAGCGGAAAGCAAAAGTTATGGCCGAATGAATTTTCAGAAAGGTCGCTATGGAATTTATATAGCCCGTGAAATTGGCGATTTTGCATACGACCTCGGAATTCGACGAAATCACTTTTGTTGGATCCGGGATGTGAAGTTATTGCTAGGTTTCAAATTTCATAATTTTTGAAGCTAGTATGCGAGCGTGGCAAAGGAAAATGTGTTTTGGTCAATTATAGTTAAATTGGATCGACCAAAAATGGGCTTTTTTGCAAACGGTCTCAGAATTCAGCGAAACTAGTTTTGTTGGGACCGTATCGTCAAAACATAGCTAGATTTATTTTTTTGGAATTTTTCGAATCAGTTTGTGGCCCTGGTAAATTGAAATGTACGTTCAAAGTTAAAAATTAAATGTTTTATACTTTAATTTGAAAAATAACTGACTATAACAGTCGAATGGGCCTACGAAACATATCCCATTATGTTCGGAATGGGGGTAAAACGCTAGGGACGACAGTCGTTGGGTTTAGATTGGTGGTCGCGTCAGAAAACCCCTTTAAAACCTCCCCGACCAATCAAAATTTTTATAAAAAAAAAAAGAATTTCCTTCTCTCTCTCTCCCCGAAGTCGATCAGCGGCGGAAAACCGCTTCCCCCTTCCCTTCCATTTTCTGGCGATTCTGATCATCGAAACACCCCCGCCCTTTGGAGTTTTCCGAAGCCCTCGCCACTCTCTTCCCATCCATAGCTGGTACGCCCCCTATCGTCGCTCGTACGAGGAGATCCAGCCCCTCAAAGTTCAGGAGTTCACGCCGCCGCCACGACCGGGATTTGCCACCGAGCTGGCCCACTCCCCCACGCGCGCGAAGCTCTCTCCTAGCCCTTCGACGCTGCGAAGGCCGATCGTCCTCTAGCTTCACGGATTGGGAGAAAATTACAACCCTAGTTTCGAACGATTTGCTGAGGTAATCGGCTTTGTTTATTTAATCTGATTTTAACACTTTTAAAGTGTTGCAAACTTTGAAAAATCATATCTTTTACGTTCGTTAACGAAATTCGATGAAACAGGAAACATCGTGACCGTGTGGACGTCTTCTACATTTTAGAAGAGACCGCATATTTTTCTGAGCCTTCTGCTATTTTTGGTGGAGTGGAACCCAATGTGAGATTTCTAATTTATAAACAATATGAAAAATGACGATGTATAAATTATATAGTCGATGTGTGAGTTATATATGCGTTGTACACCTCTTGTATAAGCGTTGTATAAGTTGTATGTTCGATGTATAAGTTATATATGCGTTGTAAAAATTATATATGTGTTGAAATAAAAGTGAATTGCTATATATAAATATATATATATATATATATACGCCCCTCATCCACAAACCATGGACGATATTTATTGATTGTGATTGGTGTGAAAATGGATTGATAGCGAATGGTTGTTTGGGATTGTTTGTGATTGATATTGATTGATTGTGGTTGAAAAATACCCATTTGTGGTTGAGAAATATTTAGTTGAAACCACATAGGATTAGTTTGTGGAAATGAAATAAATATATACATGCCGCCTGCGTGCAAACTAGATGCATGATTCCCATTGTCAAAAACCGCGAGGTTTTAAGGTAGAGCGAGGAGCCGTACTAGGGACGATCCCGGTTTTAACTACCCTGCCGTTATGCTGCCGAAATTTTGAATAATATTCATCTATTTGAATTATTTTCATTTGCTAAAACCATATTTATTCATTGAATAGAAAACCTTCATGTGTTGAATCGATATTCATTCGTTGATTAGAAATTCATGTGTTGAATGGTATTCGTGTTTTAAATATAAAAATCACATTTTTATCTATATATAGAAACTATAGAAAACCTTCATGTGTTGAATCGATATTCATTCGTTGATTAGAAATTCATGTGTTGAATGGTATTCGCGTTTTAAATATAAAAATCACATTTTATTTATATATAGAAACTATAGAAAGCCTTCATGTGTTGAATCGATATTCATTCGTTGATTAGAAATTCATGTGTTGAATGGTATTCATATTTTGAAATAAGTTGTTTCATAATAAAAATCACCTTTTATCAACTATATGGACTATGTAAAATAATCTCGTTTTAAAAGAAATTGTTTTATAATAAAAATCCCATTTTTTATCACCTATATAAACCATATAAAATAATAGTGTTTTGAAATGAATTGTTTTAAAATAAAAATCACATTTTTATTATACGCATGAATTGTTGAAATGTGAAGTGTTAAAAATAGCAACTCGTTCAAATAAATATGCATGAGTTGAAATATTCATTAATTAGCTAATGACGTGATTTTTACCTATGCATGTAACATTAGAATGAATGGTGCTTTTAAACCAAATGGAATCAAATATGAAGTTGAATAGAAAATGATAAGTGATAAGAACTGTATATATGTACATGCATATTTATTGAACAGGTTATAGCAAAGTGGCTAGAGAAGAGGAATAAAATTTTGTGCCCGACAAATAGGTACACATTTACTGTTTTGTTTGGGTGATGATTTTATGAGCCTGTTGGCTAGCCGCTTGGCTTTTTCTTTTTCTTTTTGACATGAGACGCCCGTGTGGCTATTTGGGAATTTTCCCAGCCCCTCCCGTACAAGGGAGGTTATGGCGAAATTTTCCAAAATTTTAAGGCGTTAGTGAAATATTTGAAGTGAAAACGAAACGTGGCCGTATAGTTCGCATTTTGAAACCGTGATTTCAAACGATTATACCGGGAGATCCGACCATCGGATTTTCCTGAAATCGCAACCGTTGGGTTCGCTTTGGAAAAATCTTTCCAACGGCACCAACTTTGTAAAAATCCAACGGTTGGATTGTCTGTAATGTTTAATTCAAATCTGAAGAAAAACAGCGCCAGAAACGATTATATTTATATATATAACTATAATTATATTTAATCGAATAACGACGCTGTAGTTCGTATTTTAAAATCGAAACTTCAAACGATTATACCGGGAGATCCGACCGTCGGATTTTCCTGAAACTGGAACCTTGGATTCGTTTTGAAAAGATCTTTCTAATGACGTAAATTTTGTGAAAATCCAACGGTTAGATTTTCAGATATGTGTAAATCAAATCTGAAGAAAAACAGTGCCACGGCCGCGTTATGGCCCGAAGCGTCGTTTTGAATATATTGGCTATTTTAAAATAAATAAAAATAACGATAAATCGTTATAAAATATTATGAACGATATGGATGTGATTTAGAAATTAACTAAAGGTTGGCTAAGTCGAATGGTTTCCTGGGTGTTGATTGATGTTGGTTTCGGCCTTCGGGGTTAATATTTGGGAAATCGTTCTCTTACTGATTGACGGTTAGTGACTAATGAATTGAAATGATGCGTGTATATGTTAGTGTTGCACTTGTTTATTATATACGCGAGTTGCTCAGAAAGACCGGGTTTATCCCATTCTGAATAACTGAATCGACGATAAGAAATTGAAGATGAAGACGGTGGTCGAAGACCGGAGATCTTCACCTCGTTTGGATGGTAACCGAGGTCCTGATTAGGAGGCATCCCGAAATATGGATAATGAGTGGTGATCGTCCAGACGTACGTGGTGATCGATGGGTTTGCGAGGTATTTAGTGCCTCCGGTTTCGTTCAGACCCAGAACGGACTTGTAAATGGACTGTGTGTCTGACATTGGATTTTATTCTATGTTGATTGATCTCTATTAAATATACATCTGTTTGGCGGCAGAGAATTTATTTTTTTGCTTAACGCCCTTCTCTGAGAAGCACGAGCTCAGAGGTTGTATATCGATGGGCATCAGTCGCATGGCATGAATTGCCTGTGTGGCATGCTAAGATGCAGTGATCAGGGCTTCTGTTGAAAAGCAAAGTCTTGTGGTGATGATCAAAGCACCGCCTGTGTGGCGTAGCTTTGTGTATAACGTAAATTCGCGAGCCTCACACCCAGGTATGAACCAGAAACGGGAGAAGGACCTCAGGGAGGGCATACGTTTCTTTCTAGCTAGGGTGGTGTCAGTGACCTACCAGCCTTGACATTTATATACTTTTCACCTATGTGGTTGTTGCTGTTGCGAGGCGCCTCGGTTTGATCGGACGATCCGGGTCCGATGGAGTCATTCGTTGGCTCATTTACACCCCAAAGGGTGGGGAAACGCAGTGTTCAGGAATTTTAATCCACATCGGTGGATCGGCCCTGACGATCCAAGGGCTCACCTGAGTCTGGGTCCTGAGGCTCGGGCTAGACAGTCTCGAATTCGGTAAGGACTATCCTTTGCCTTGGTTCATGACGGAAATCCAATTTCCAAATACGACATCGTGCGGTTTTGATTGTATATATATATATGGCGACATGATATATGGTACCCATGCCGTTTATGGTTGATTGTTATGATTTGAAATTGTTTTCAAAACATATAAACACTAGCAATAATATCAAATGCCTTTGTTTTATTCGTATCAATCATATTTTGGCCGTTATAAGGTAAAAACTCTATCCTCCGGTTTGCGTTGCATTGTGTGATGGGAACTGAGTCTTATAACGGCTTCATTTTTATAAAAAGCATTGCGATGGTTAAAAGAATGATTTGTTTTAAAGCACTGGCAATCCAATGGAGTAAACCCGTTCCACGAAAGTGGCGTGGTCTTGTGATTAGCCATATTATATATGCGTTGAGTAGATTTCTCATACCAGTCCCATGACTGACTCGTAGTTTGTTTCACTCTCAAACTCGGGTGCCCCTTTTTCTTCACGGGCAGCCTTGTATTCAGGTTTAGCTGGTTGTTTCTGGATAGCTGGAGCTGAAGATGGATCCTATCATTTATCTCTTTTTATGCTGTTCAGCTCCTATTGTACATATTTTATTTGTTTTCCGCTGTAGACATTTATGTATAGCTGAACTGTATTTGTACTAAGTAAGATCCTATATACTGTGTAACTCTGATGATTACTTTTATCCAGTTTATTCTATTGTTCATTATTTGGTGTATTTACTTAATTCTGTTCTGCTATCATCTGTTTCTGTGTTATATTCCACGGATTACCCTTGCCGCCGTGAGTACGGGGTTTGGGGTCGTCTCAACGTGGTATCAGAGCTTTGGTTAAGCTTAGTTCTGGGATATAACATTTGAACGAACTCGTCAGAAATAGAACCAGTAGTGTTCTAGGACGGGTAACTCTATACAGATAGGATCAGCAATATCCTAGTATGAGTAAAGCAGAATGAAATAACACCTCGATAGACACATTTACAGTTGAAGTATATGTTTCTATGTTTTAAAATACCTTTTCTATGACCTGACACTTGATCTGCCATTTGCAGAAGTACTAGAAAAATGAGTGCCAGAAACAGAAGGAATACAGAACCCGATCTAGAGGCTCTATTAAAGAGATATCGAAATCTGAACGGTGCATAGTTCTCGGGCAATGAATCTATAATTCAAACTCAAGCTTGGGTGAGCTCTGCAGAAAGAATTTTTGAGCGTATCCAGTTGAGAGATGATCAGAAAAGTTTAGTAGCCTCTTGGGCGCTCAAAGGAGAAGCTTTAATCTGGTGGGAAGCAATCATCAAAGATAATCCAGAAGGTGATATCACCTGGGACAGATTCAAAGTGATTTTCCTAGAAAGATTTACTCCTCCTGAAGCGACGGAGCGACTATGTGATGAATTTTCTTATCTAATACAAGGTGATATGACCACCCCAGAATATCATAAGAAATTCAACGAACTTGCTCACTTTGTCCTCATCTGATTCAAGATCCAAAGAGGAAAAATCTGAGATTTATTCATGGCCTGCAAAGGAGATATCAGAATAGAGTACTGAGGAATGTAAAACTTCCTTTCTCTGAAATGATTTATATGGCCTATCAGTACGAAGATCTCCATAAGAAAGGAATGTTGCGCGACGAAGAAGAAGTCTGTTCTAGTGACAAAGCAGAGTCTGAAACTGATCGTCCAGAGGCCAGTACAAAGTCTGATGTCAGTAAGAAGCCCAGTGCCAAGAGGAAAAGGGCTAGATCTGAAAAGGAACCTGCCACGACTGCCATATGCAAGAACTGCAATCAGAAGGGGCATTTGTCCAGAAAATGTAAATCTGTAAACAAACGAGGGAAGAGTGGATTTGGACCCGGAAAGAAGGTTCTTGAGGGCCGAGGATGCCATAAGTGCCATCAGGCTGGGCATATTGCGAAAAACTGCCCGCTATCAAAGAAATCTGAAGCCGTATGTATAAATGAAGTAGCAGAAACTTCCGAGCCCTCAGCTAGTCAAGAAAGGGCTGATGTTTTAGAAGGCACGCTAACCGTCAAAGATATCCCAGTTAAAGTACTGTTTGACACAGGCGCGTCACGAAGCTTCATTGCAAAGGATGCAGCTAAGAAACTGGATTTGAATTTGGAAAAGCTCAAGGAACCAATGACTGTCCAGAATCCGGTTGGGGGTTCCATTGATCTCAGTTGGGTTTGTGGAGTGCCGGTTTCTTTCTCTCGTTATCGGTTTCCTACCATCGCAGTCGTCATGAATTTTAAAGAGTTTGATCTTATCTTGGGGCTAGACTGGTTGACCAAATATGAAGCTGAAGTTAAATGCGCCGATAGAGTCGTAAAGGCGAGGATTAAATCAGGTGATTATATAACCATTCCCTGTGACGGTCAGAATGCTAATAGAAAAGACTTCTGGGCGGCTTTGAATGTTTCTCCAGCCCAAATAGAAAATATCCCTGAAGTCGTAGAGAATATTCCTGACCTCATCAAAGATATTCCTGTCGTCAAGAACTATGCGGATGTGTTCGAAGAAGTTGTTCGCTTACCTCCGCAGAGAGAAATAGATTTTAAAATTGCTTTAATTCTGAATGCAAGGCCGGTATTTCACGCTATTCGAAGAATGTCCTTGAAAGAGAAAGAAGAATTAGACAATCAAACACGACAGCTAGTATGGAAGGGTCTGATTAGGCCTAGTTTCTCTGATTGGGGAGCAGCAGTGGTATTTGTCCCAAAATCTGACGGTACTCTACGTCTATGTGTGGATTATCGAGATCTGAACAAGCAGACCATAAAGAACAAATATCCATTGTCGCATATAGATGATTTGTTGGATCGATTAAATGGAGCACAAGTATTTTCACGAATGGACCTAGCTACAGGCTTCCATCAACATCGAATTGCCGAAGAATGTGTTCCAATGACAGCATTCAGAGGTCCCGACATATTCTACGAGTGGTTAGTAATGTCGTTCGGCTTATGTAACGCTCTAGCCTATTTCGTCGATCTAATGAACAGAGTATTCAGAGGAGTATTGAATAAATTTGTTCTGGTTTTCATTGACGATATTCTAATCTTCTCTAAATCAAAGGCCGAACATGAAAAGCATCTGGGACAGGTTCTAGAAATTCTGAGACAGAATGTATTAAAAGCCAAATTTTCCAAATGTATCTTCAGGAAAGATGAAATAAAATTTCTAGGCTACGTTGTATCGAAAGAAGGAATTGCTGCGGATCCAAGCAAAATCACAGCTATCCAGAATTGGAAACAGCCCAGTACCCCCACTGAAGTCCGCAGTTTTCTCGGATTGGCTAGCTATTACCGGAAGTTCGTTAAAAACTTTTCGAAGATATCTGGTCATTTAACGAAGCTTACAAAGAAGCACTCTAAATTCAAATGGACTCCAGAAAGTGAGGAGGCTTTCGAAGAGCTAAAGTTAAGACTAATGACTGCTCCAGTGTTAACCATCATCGATGGCAACCAAGATTTAAAAGTCTGGACTGATGCTTCTAGAGAAGGCCTTGGCGCAGTGTTAATGCAAAGGGGTCAAGTGATTGCTTATGCTAGCTGTCAGCTAAAGCCGCACGAGAAGAACTACGTAACTCATGATCTTGAGTTGTTAGCTATCGTATTCGCCTTGAAAATCTGGAGACACTATCTTCTGTGTGAGAGATTCGAACTGTTTACATATCACCAGTCGCTAAAGTATCTGTTCACCCAGAAAGACTTGAATCTGAGACAGCAACGTTGGCTGGAGTTTCTTGCAGCATATGACTTTGAAATTATATACACTCCAGGGAAAGCAAATGTCGTGGCCGATGCGTTAAGCCGAAAGAATGAAATGATTGCCAGTTTTATTATCACGACTTCACTGATAGATAAAATATCTGCTCTTCAAGAAGATGATCACTTCATTCAGAAGATCAGAGAGATAATTCAACAAGGCGAACCCTCGAGTTTTCAAGTTGATAATGATGGGATTCTAAGGCTCAAAGGTCGAATATGTGTTCCTAACATTCCTGAGCTTCGGAAGGAAGTACTGGATGAATGCCATAAGTCGAAACTTAGTATCCATCCGGGAGTAAGCAAAATGTATAATGACATCAAACGCACTTTCTGGTGGAAGTCGATGAAAAGGGACATTTCCTTATATGTTAGTCGATGCCCTACTTGCCAGCTAGTCAAGAGCGACCAACAGAAACTAGCTGGATTATTACAACCGCTAGACGTTCCAGGCTGGATGTGGGAACATATTTCTATGGATTTCATTGATGGTCTGCCCAGAACCAGAAAAGGAAATGACAGTACTTGGGTGATCGTATATCGCTTCACGAAGACCGCCCATTTCATACCTGTCAGATCAAACAGAACTGCTCAGAGTCTGGCGCAGATTTACTTCAGGGAAATAGTTAGACTACATGGAGTGCCGCTCAGCATAGTCAGTGATAGAGATACAATATTCACTAGCAAATTCTGGGAAGCATTTCAAGTCGAACTGGGAACGAAGTTGAACTTGAGCACCGCTTATCATCCTCAGACAGATGGTCAGACTGAGAGGGTGAATCGCATTTTAGAAGATCTATTGCGGGCTTGTGTTATAGATTTCGGTGGATCCTGGGAAGACAATCTGCATTTGGCTGAATTCTCTTATAACAACAGCTACCAGGCGAGTCTGACAATGTCGCCATTCGAAGCATTGTATGGTAGACCGTGCCGATCTCCTGCTTGTTGGGTCGAACCAGGTAATAGACTTGTGTTGGGTCCTGATATGATTCGAGAAGCTGCCGACAAAGTTGATTTTATTAAGAAGCAATTACTCGCTGCTCAAAGCCGACAAAAGAGCTATGCCGATAGGAGAAGAAGAGATATATCCTTTGCTGTTGGCGACTATGTATATTTGAAAGTATCGCCGATGAGAGGAGTAATCCGGTTCGGTAAAACTGGAAAGTTGGCGCCCAAATTCATAGGTCCGTTTCCTATTCTGGAACGGATCGGGACTCTCGCTTATAGGGTTAAATTGCCAGATTGGTTGCCTGGAGTTCATGATGTATTTCACATATCTCAACTTCGAAAGCACATTCATGATCCAGACTTGATCGTGGAAGAAGCAGCTCAACAGGATATTGAAATTACTCCAGAATTAGCTGTGAGAAGAGAGCCGCTAAAGATCATTAGCAAAGAAACCAAAGAGCTGAGGAACAAGAAGGTTCACTTAGTCAAAGTGCAATGGAGTGGAGATTCGCGAGATTGTACTTGGGAAACTGAGGAGAGCATTCAGAAAGCTTATCCTAGATGCCGAGTAGATATCTCTGATTGACTCTGGTGCAAGGTACATTTATCCTACTTTGCATTACCATTTAATTCTCTACTATGTTGTTATTTCCTTTTCATGGATGTGCACTTTTAAATTCTATAGTCTGAATGATTTTAAAAAAGAGTATAGAAGTTGATCAGTATATTTTTAAAAGGTTGAAAACAATTGGATTGGTTGTTGTGTTGTGGGATTGTAGATTTATCAAACCACTTTCGACTTTGTTCCTTTTCGGGGACGAAAAGTTTTAATTGGGGGAGATTGTAATGACCCAGAAAATCTGAACCAATTTAAAAATTTTAAATTGGCTAAAATAATGGATTTTAAATATTTAAAATAAATATTTTAAATAATGGCAATGGAAAGTGAGTTTGAATCGACCATTGAAAACAAATATAATTAATTATAATTATAAACAAGGCCTGAAATGGCGCTGTAGTTTCAAAAATTGAATTCAAACTTTGTCGGACTGTACCGGGTGCAAAACAAAACGGATTTTAGTGAAACCAAAATTATTTAAATCTGTTAGTGAATACCTTTCTAACGAATCTGAAAAATCGAATTTTCATAGCGGAAAGCAAAAGTTATGGCCGAATGAATTTTCAGAAAGGTCGCTATGGAATTTATATAGCCCGTGAAATTGGCCATTTTGCATACGACCTCGGAATTCGACGAAACCACATTTGTTGGATCCGGGATGTGAAGTTATTGCTAGGTTTCAAATTTCATAATTTTTGAAGCTAGTATGTGAGCGTGGCAAAGGAAAATGTGTTTTGGTCAATTACAGTTAAATTGGATCGACCAAAAATGGGCCTTTTTGCAAACGGTCTCAGAATTCGGCGAAACTAGTTTTGTTGGGACTGTATCGTCAAAACATAGCTAGATTTATTTTTCTGGAATTTTTCGAATCAGTTTGTGGCCCTGGTAAATTGAAATGTACGTTCAAAGTTAAAAATTAAATGTTTTATACTTTAATTTGAAAAATAACTGACTGTAACAGTCGAATGGGCCTACGAAACATATCTCATTGTATTCGGAATGGGGGTAAAACGCTAGGGACGACAGTCGTTGGGTTTAGATTGGTGGTCGCGTCAGAAAACCCCTTTAAAACCTCCCCGACCAATCAAAATTTTTATAAAAAAAAAAGAGTTTCCTTCTCTCTCTCTCCCCGAAGTCGATCAGCGGCGGAAAACCGCTTCCCCCTTCCCTTCCATTTTCTGGCGATTCTGATCATCGAAACACCCCCGCCCTTTGGAGTTTTTCGAAGCCCTCGCCACCCTCTTCCCATCCATAGCTGGTACGCCCCCTATCGTCGCTCGTACGAGGAGATCCAGCCCCTCAAAGTTCGGGAGTTCACGCCGCCGCCATGACCGGGATTCGCCACCGAGCTGGCCCACTCCCCCACGCGCGTGAAGCTCTCTCCTAGCCCTTCGACGCTGCGAAGGCCGATCGTCCTCTAGCTTCACAAATTGGGAGAAAATTACAACCCTAGTTTCGAACGATTTGCTGAGGTAATCGACTTTGTTTATTTAATCTGATTTTAACACTTTTAAAGTGTTGCAAACTTTGAAAAATCATATCTTTTTCGTTCGTTAACGAAATTCGATAAAACAGGAAACATCGTGACCGTGTGGACGTCTTCTACATTTTAGAAGAGACCGCATATTTTTCTGAGCCTTCTGCTATTTTTGGTGGAGTGGAACCCAATGTGAGATTTCTAATTTATAAACAATATGAAAAACGACGATTTATAAATTATATAGTCGATGTATGAGTTATATAAGTGTTGTACACCTCTTGTATAAGCGTTGTATAAGTCGTATGTTCGATGTATAAGTTATATATGCGTTGTAAAAATTATATATGTGTTGAAATAAAAGTGAATTGCTATATATATATATATATATATATATATATACGCCCCTCGTCCACAAACCATGGACGATATTTATTGATTGTGATTGGTGTGAAAATGGATTGATAGCGAATGGTTGTTTGGGATTGTTTGTGATTGATATTGATTGATTGTGGCTGAAAAATACCCATTTGTGGTTGAGAAATATTTAGTTGAAACCACATAGGATTAGTTTGTGGAAATGAAATAAATATATACATGCCGCCTGCGTGCGAACTAGATGCATGATCCCCATTGTCAAAAACCGCGAGGTTTTAAGGTAGAGCGAGGAGCCGTACTAGGGACGGTCCCGGTTTTAACTACCCTGTCGTTATGCTGTCGAAATTTTGAATAATATTCATGTGTTTGAATTATTTTCATTTGCTAAAACCATATTTATTCATTGAATAGAAAACCTTCATGTGTTGAATCGATATTCATTCGTTGATTAGAAATTCATGTGTTGAATGGTGTTCGCGTTTTAAATATAAAAATCACATTTTTATCTATATATAGAAACTATAGAAAACCTTCATGTGTTGAATCGATATTCATTCGTTGATTAGAAATTCATGTGTTGAATGGTATTCGCGTTTTAAATATAAAAATCACATTTTTATCTATATATAGAAACTATAGAAAGCCTTCATGTGTTGAATCGATATTCATTCGTTGATTAGAAATTCATGTGTTGAATGGTATTCATATTTTGAAATAAGTTGTTTCATAATAAAAATCACCTTTTATCAACTATATGGACTATGTAAAATAATCTCGTTTTAAAAGAAATTGTTATATAATAAAAATCCCATTTTTTATCACCTATATAAACCATATATAATAATAGTGTTTTGAAATGAATTGTTTTAAAATAAAAATCACATTTTTATTATACACATGAATTGTTGAAATGTGAAGTGTTAAAAATAGCAACTCGTTCAAATAAATATGCATGAGTTGAAATATTCATTAATTAGTTAATGACGTGATTTTTACCTATGCATGTAACATTAGAATAAATGGTGCTTTTAAACCAAATGGAATCAAATATGAAGTTGAATAGAAAATGATAAGTGATAAGAACTGTATATATGTACATGCATATTTATTGAACAGGTTATAGCAAAGTGGCTAGAGAAGAGGAATAAAATTTTGTGCCCGACAAATAGGTACACATTTACTGTTTTGTTTGGGTGATGATTTTATGAGCTTGTTGGCTAGCCGCTTGGCTTTTTCTTTTTCTTTTTGACATGAGACGCCCGTGTGGCTATTTGGGAATTTTCCTTGCCCCTCACGTACAAGGGAGGTTATGGCGAAATTTTCCAAAATTTTAAGGCGTTAGTGAAATATTTGAAGTGAAAACGATATTGAAATTGTTGAATGAACTATATTTATATAAATATATAAATATAAATAAAATTAAAACGAAACGTGGCCGTACAGTTCGCATTTTGAAACCGTGATTTCAAACGATTATACCGGGAGATCCGACCATCGGATTTTCCTGAAATCGCAACCGTTGGGTTCGCTTTGGAAAAATCTTTCCAACGGCACCAACTTTGTAAAAATCCAACGGTTGGATTGTCTGGAATGTTTAATTCAAATCTGAAGAAAAACAGCGCCAGAAACGATTATATTTATATATATATATAAATATAATTATATTTAATCGAATAATGACGCTGCAGTTCGTATTTTGAAATCGAAACTTCAAACGATTATACCGGGAGATCCGACCGTCGGATTTTCCCGAAACTGGAACCGTTGGATTCGTTTTGAAAAGGTCTTTCTAATGATGTAAATTTTGTGAAGATCCAACGGTTAGATTTTCAGATATGTGTAAATCAAATCTGAAGAAAAACAGCGCCACGACCGCGTTATGGCCCGAAGCGTCGTTTTGAATATATTGGCTATTTTAAAATAAATAAAAATAACGATAAATCGTTATAAAATATTATGAACGATATGGATGTGATTTAGAAATTAACTAAAGGTTGGCTAAGTCGAATGGTTTCCTGGGTGTTGATCTGATGTTGGTTTCGGCCTTCGGGGTTAATATTTGGGAAATCGTTCTCTTACTGATTGACGGTTAGTGACTAATGAATTGAAATGATGCGTGTATATGTTAGTGTTGCACTTGTTTATTATATATGCGAGTTGCTCAGAAAGACTGGGTTTATCCCATTCTGAATAACTGAATCGACGATAAGAAATCGAAGATGAAGACGGTGGTCGAAGACTGGAGATCTTCACCTCGTTTGGATGGTAACCGAGGTCCTGATTGGGAGGCATCCCGAAATATGGATAATGAGTGGTGATCGTCCAGACGTACGTGGTGATCGATGGGTTTGCGAGGTATTTAGTGCCTCCGGTTTCGTTCAGACCCAGAACGGACTTGTACATGGACTGTGTGTCTGACATTGGATTTTATACTATGTTGATTGATCTCTATTAAATATACATCTGTTTGGCGGTAGAGAATTTATTCTTTTGCTTAACGCCCTTCTCTGAGACGCACGAGCTCAGAGGTTGTATATCGATGGACATCAGTCGCATGGCATGAATTGCCTGTGTGGCATGCTAAGATGTAGTGATCAGGGCTTCTGTTGAAAAGCAAAGTCTTGTGGTGATGATCAAAGCACCGCCTGTGTGGCGTAGCTTTGTGTATAACGTAAATTCGCGAGCCTCACACCTCGGTATGAACCAGAAACGGGAGAAGGACCTCAGGGAGGGCATGCGTTTCTTTCTAGCTAGGGTGGTGTCAGTGACCTACCAGCCCTGACATTTATATACTTTTCACCTATGTGGTTGTTGCTATTGCGAGGCGCCTCGGTTTGATCGGACGATCCGGGTCCGATGGAGTCATTCGTTGGCTCATTTACACCCCAAAGGGTGGGGAAACGCAGTGTTCAGGAATTTTAATCCACATCGGTGGACCGGCCCTGACGATCCAAGGGCTCACCTGAGTCTGGGTCCTGAGGCTCGGGCTAGACAGTCTCGAATTCGGTAAGGACTATCCTTTGCCTTGGTTCATGACGGAAATCCAATTTCCAAATACGACATCGTGCAGTTTTGATTGTATATATATATGGCGACATGATATATGGTACCCATGCCATCTATGGTTGATAGTTATGATTTGAAATTGTTTTCAAAACATATAAACACTAGCAATAATATCAAATGCCTTTGTTTTATTCGTATCAATCATATTTTGGCCGTTATAAGGTAAAAACTCTATCCTCCGGTTTGCGTTGCATTGTGTGATGGGAACTGAGTCTTATAACGGCTTCATTTTTATAAAAAGCATTGCGATGGTTAAAAGAATGATTTGTTTTAAAGCACTGGCAATCCAATGGAGTAAACCCGTTCCACGAAAGTGGCGTGGTCCTGTGATTAGCCATATTATATATGTGTTGAGTAGATTTCTCATACCAGTCTCATGACTGACTCGTAGTTCGTTCCACTCTCAAACTCGGGTGCCCCTTTTTCTACACGGGCAACCTTGTATTCAGGTTTAGCTGGTTCTTTCTGGATAGCTAGAGCTGAAGATGGATCCTATCATTTATCTCTTTTTATGCTGTTCAGCTCCTATTGTACATATTTTGTTAGTTTTCCGCTGTAGACATTTATGTATAGCTGAACTGTATTTGTACTAAGTAAGATCCTGTATATTATGTAACTCTAATGATTACTTTTATCCAGTATATTCTATTGTTCATTATCTGGTGTATTTACTTATTTATGTTCTGCTATCATCTGTTTCTGTGTTATATTCCACGGATTACCCTTGCCGCCGTGAGTACGGGGTTTGGGGTCGTCTCAACACAGTTACATATATTTGCAAGTTTCATCCATTAACATTTTGGACATAAGATTACATTGAAGTTAAATTGGGATCTTTTCAACTATCTTTGGCTACATAAACAATACATTAAATATCTTGTTTTGTATTATTTGCACTGTGTATTGTATCTGATAAGAATAAAAGTTTATTATTTTTACTGTTACTCAAACTAGCCAGCGTAGGGAAGGTGCCCCCTACCGATATCTTCCATGCTATCCAGCTCCTCCCATGAACCGCCTTCTTCCATATCAGGTAGTCCGGGATTTAGAATATGCAAAGAGCCACGAGCTGTGAAATCATTTTTTAGGCTTCCTCCGCAATAGCAGTATAAACCATAACTGTGCAAAATCTCCATAACCCAAATAAGCAAATCACAAAACCAGATCGAAATAATCGATCCAAATGAAATATAAAAATTCATAACTTTAGGGTTTGTGTAGAAAACCTGAGTAATTAGACGGCGCATCCATTTGAAATAGTTGGTGAGGACGAGAGAGCTAGTGCAATGATGACTATGGAGTGCGCTAGAGCAACGATGAAGACGGAGAAATCAGAGGACGAGGTGAATTTTCCTGAAGTGAAAATGGAAAAAAAATCAAAGGGGAATAAAGGAAGCGTTAATTTTTCTATGTATCGATGGAGGAGAAGGAAAAGTGAAAAACGTGTCGAAACAAAGATGAAAATTTTCTTTTGAAGCGGTGAAAATTTTACGGGTGGATAGGCGGGAAGTATTTTGGTACTTTTATAACACGGATTAAACATTATTGGTTGTACTTAGTGATAAACGCTGCCACTTACAGCAACCGAAGACAAATTTTCTAGTAGTGACAAGGAGTAGAAGATAATCTTAGTGCATTTGAGATTCGTATAATGCAAAACGAACAACACGTGGAAGCCGATGGACCAACTGAAAATGCAAATGCTAGTCGACCAAAGAAAAGAAAGAGAAGAGGTTCTTCGAAAATGAAGAGACTTCCTTCGAACTTCACAAATCGTGTTGAAGTTGAATTTAATGAGAATGCTGAACCAATAGGTCAAGGATCAATCTATTTATCGTCTTTTTAGGACCACTTGTATGAGAGCATATTCCAGTCACACTTAGTAATTAGAGACACCTTGACGCAGGTCTGAAAGCTATTTTATGGAATTGCATTCAGGTATATTTTGTAATTTTAACTCATTGTTTTATGCCAAATAAAAAATCCAGATGTCTGGATTTAATATCATACGTCTAGGTACCTATTCAGGCATAATATTATAAGCCCAGAAAAATATAAGACGTCTAAATAAAATACCCAGACGTCTGAGTACTTCTTCAGGCTTAATATTTTAGGCTGAGAAAAAATCCAGATGTCTGGATAAAATATCAGACGTTTGTATTCTTCTTCAGATATAATTCTCTAGACCAAGAAATCTATTAGATGTTTGGCTAAACAAACCAAACGGCGGAATATTTATTCAAGCATATTACTTTAGATCCAAAAAAAATCCAGACGTCTGCATAAAATATCAGACGTCTGAATTCTTCTATAGATATATTTTTTTAGAAAGAAAACACTATCAGACGTCTGGGTAAAATATCCAGACGTCTGAAAACATCTTCAGGCATTTTACTTTAGATGGAGAAAAATCAGAACGTCTGGATAAAATTTCAGACGTCTGATTGATACTACGATTGCTTTCTTTTTCTACTCTCAGACATCTGGAAAAATATCCAAATGTCTGACACACCTGTTTTGTGACACCTCACGTCCATTAATACCACTCACTAAGGGAATGCATTAAGTCTCGTGAAGCGTTATAGGTAAACAGACACAGAATAATTACAAGACAGATAAAATAGCACCGGAATTAAAAACTTTTATTAATCTTAAAGCATGGTTACACCATATGTCTGAAAATACATTAACTCAGTATATCATTAAAACTTATGTCTTGTACTTTAAATATCAGAGTACAATAACAAAGAAAGCATAATCCCCAAATCATGAGCCACAGTAGCAAAGATAGAAGCTTTAGCAATACATCTAGAAGCTCCAAGCAAGACGATAGCGGAATCCTGACTAAGCCTGAGAATTCCCTCTCTTGAGAACCTGGAGGGAACGTAAGAAAGAGGAGGAAACAAAAAAGGGTCAAGCATAGAGTCTGGCAAGTCTAGTTACTTTTAGCCAGTAAATAAATAAAAGTAACATGATAGGCATATAAGGTGGATAAGAGAGATCACTTCATAAATGGCAGGTGTAACAAGGAAAATAAGATAAGATGTTTACACTTCTCTAATGATTACTCTGCACTGTTACTAGTATATCTAGCATGAGATGACCCCTTCAACTATAATGTGGTAGACTTAGGTATACGTCCAAATGTATCCTAACTACTAACCTGATCGATTGGCTCCCTAACCCTCATAGATACCTTGTGCTGGCGCAACAATAGGAGGTATCACTTCCTAAAGTGGCAACCCCTCGTCAAAATAATGTGCACAACCATATCTTCAGGTGTAACGGTCGTCTTATCCCCTTCTGCCGGCTCACGCACGCACATGGCCCGGTCGGTTTGCGCCCACACCGTCCTCCACGTTTGGATCTCTTACAATCAGTCAGTAAGCGTGCCCCTCCTCCGCCTAGTATAGAGTAATTTGTTTGATACCTACCCTGGGTAACTGACTGAAATGGGTCCCACACAATATGATACAAGCTCTCCCCTTTGTCTTGTATCCCCCACTTGGTTTTCACTGACTATGTATACCACTGGGTGTCTTTAATTACATAGCCTTATTTATTTCTACCGGTTATGCTTACCTACAAGTGTCTTTAATACATAATCCATAATCATCCAACCGGTTTTGCTTACCTATAGGTGTCTTTAATTACATAACCCTATCACTTTTACAAGTATGTTTACCTTAAAAGGTGTCTTTAATTACATAATTTTATTATTTCCACCGATTATGTATACCACTAGGTGTCTTTAATTACATAACCTTAACGGGTTAAGTTTGTGGGCCTATATGTGAATGTTACCCAACCCCTCTCCAGATTTACTTAACCACCCCTCAACCATATTTACTTAACCCCTAACTTAAATTTAAGTTCATACAGTCCCTATGGATTAACTTAGGTTAAGTAGTCCAATTATTTACCATGTCCATTTATGGTTTCATAATGGGCTAGACCTACCACATTAGGCCTACAACATGTGGATGCTGAATATGCCGGTCGGGTCCAGGCAGACATATTCCACAGTTGGGTCTAACCTCGTGTCATAGCCCGATTCGTATTTACGTACTTAGACATCCCACATTAGGTTCAACATTAGTGGCTACTGGATATGCCGGTCGGGTCTGGGCAGACTTCCACCACTAATGCAACCTAACCTCGTGTCATAAGTACTTACAATCCCTAATTGTAATTACTAGACATTCCATATTTAATTAATTTACCAATTAATTAATCCTTTCCTTTTATAGGTGTCAATACCTATTTTACCCAATAATTTGAATTACATGTCCAAAAATGTTCATATTCAAATTTTGCCATTTTAACCCCTTTTTCCTCGTTCCTTAACTAGCGCCCTCGCAAAATTGGCAACATGTCTAGGCTAGACAATAGCCTAGTCATAAATGATTATAGGGAAAATAATGGGAATATAGCTAAAATGATCATCTTGGCATAACCATAAACTAGTATGATAATAAGGTGAATATACATACTAGCATGGACATGAAATTGTCATCGTAACAAGGTAGACATAAAACTGATGAATTATGATGTCACAATATCTATATTAGCAATTTAGATGTCCAATCGGTTCAGATCTAACATGATAACATAAGGTGATAATTTAGATCACCTAAAATAGATCTAACATCTTAACATAAGGTGACAATTTAGATCACATAAAATAGATCTAACATGTTAGCATAAGGTGACAATTTAGATCTTATAGAATAGATCTAACATGATAACATAAGGTGACAATTTAGATCACATAAAGTGAATCTAACATGTTAACATAAGGTAACAATTTAGATCACATAGAATAGATCTAACATGATAACATAAGGTGGCAATTTTGATCTCATAAAATAGAACTAACTTGTTAACATAAGATGACAATTTAGATCACATAGAATAGATCTAACATGATAACATAAGGTGAAAATTTAGATCACATAGAATAGACCTAACATGTTAACATAAGGTGACAATTTAGATCACATAGAATAGATCTAACATGTTAACATAAGGTGATAATTTAGATCACATAAAATAGATCTACACACTTCCACATCATAACATATCATAAAAGTTACAAACCAAGATCCACAATAATAACATAGTAGAACAATTCACAATTGAATTGGATTTAGAAAAATGGATCTATTATAAGATCTAACAATAACATAGATTTAAGGTTTACAACGTATCCAAATCACAGTCTTTCATAATTCACTTTGATTTATCTAAACCTAAAAGCAACTAGAACTCACTATGATTGGATTGCTAAGATGATAGAGAAGAAGTTGGTGCTGAGTCTATGCTTGAATCTCGAAAGTTGATATGCTTTAGTTGATAGAAGAAGATGAGAGGCTGTAGTCCATTTCAGACTCCGGCAGAGTTTGGCCGCCATGATTTCTAATGAAGAAATATGTGAAATAGCTATATATTTATAGCTGCAGAACCCTCTGGAACCGACTGCCACATAAGCCCTAGGGTAAATCAGGTCGTGGGTCGCCTCCCACATAGGCAAAGGCCCGAATACTCAAAAAAACTATTCTAAGCGCACTTTACAGGTGTGCCAGTTTAAAAATACATGGGCGCACTTGTCAAATGCGACGGGAATTTCTGCTTTTTCTGTCAAACTTCTATCGTCCATAACTTCTTCATACTTTATATGTTTTACGCAAACCAAGTGTCTATCTTGACCAGAATTTCGAGACGGATGCAATGGCGTAGTTCGTTTACCCTAATTCTGAATATTAAATTAATTATTCTTTAATTTATCCACTTTAATGTTGTTAAAATTTCAGAGTGTTACATTCTCTCCTACTCAAAGGATTTCGTCCCCGAAATCTTCAAGTTGAAAAGAATGTATCCTACCATCCATCATCCACCAAACACTAGCATCCATTGTCCTTAAAGATTTCTAATGCTTATATGATATACGCAAAGGTATGTGTATATGTCCCAATATTAATGCGAAGATCAGGCGGTCTACTGATTCAGTTGACCTCCTTAATGCAATGTATGTTAGTGCCATGAATCCAATATGTATGCAAATAAGCCTATTATAACATATAAGCTTTACATGTGTGCACACTCATTCATCCAAATGCAACATCCATATGCTAGTTCATCCATTTCCGTCCATAAGAGAAAAGAAAATGCACACACATCCATGTGCATTATAAGAGTTATTGAGCTGATCTAGTGCCTAATGTGTGTGTATATGCATCCACAGGAAACCACTAGCAAACACTTGCATCCATTAAACATAACATGTCTCAAACACATGTTTACAATTATGGGATTTCCTACATAAAAGTCGAAGATTCGATCGATAGGATATACTCAGATGATAGAAGTAAGCACGAATAAAAGCTTTTAGAAGAGAAGTTAAGAACATTCCCTTAAAAAGAAGAGGGTAGCAAGCGCAAAAATCTTGTCTTCGGTCTCTCCAAGTCACATCCTCTTGGTTGTCTCCCCATTGAACCTTTAGCAACTTGATCTCTTTATTGCGTGCCTTCTTAACTTCCGATCCAAGAACACGGGAAGGAACTCGCCTAACTGTCGCCTCTCGTTCCACTTCTACCTCTTAGAAAACACTCGGCTCAACAACTTCTGCGATGTCAAGCAGGCACTTCCGCAGATAGGAAACGTGGAAAACATCATGAACACCAGATAGATTTTCTGAAAGCTTCACTCTATAGGCCATTTGGCCAATCCTCTCGGTTATGGGAAATGGTCCCACAAACCTAGGCGCCAACTTCCCTACCGATCCGAAGCGAACCACATTCTTCAGAGGTGACACTTTGATAAAAAACAAGTCTCCTACTTTAAATTCGAGGTCAGTCCTTCTCTTGTCTACATAGGATTTCTGCCTATCTTGAGCTGTCTTCATCCACCAATGGATAAGGTCAATCTTTTCGGACGTTTCTCTAACCATATCTGGTCCAAGTAATAATCTTTCTGTAGATTCCCACCAACAAGTTGGTAATCTACAGGGTCGTCCGTATAATGATTCAAAGGGTGCCATGCTGATGCTAGCCTGATAGCTATTGTTATAGGCAAACTCTACTAAAGGAAGATGTTCTTTCCAAGTCCCTCCAAAGTCTAGGATACACAGCCTTAAAAGATCTTCTAGAATTCTGTTCACCCTCTCCGTTTTCCCATCGATCTGAGAATGATAAGCGGTGCTTAAACGCAACTGTGTACCTAATGCTTCTTGCAAGATCCTCCAAAATTCACTGGTAAAGATAGGGTCACGATCGCTCACGATGCTGAAAGGATCTCCAAGAAGATGAACTATCTCTCAAACATAAACTGCTGCTAGACATGATGTTGTCCTCTTACTCTTAACTGGAATAAAGTGTGCGCTCTTAGTGAGTCTATCTACCAAAACCCAAATACCGGTGTTGCCTTTCTTCGATCTAGGAAAACCATCTATGAAATCCATAGAGACGCTCTCCCATTTCCACTGAGAAACCTCCAAAGGATGAAGTGAACCACCGGGCTTGTTTTGCTCATCTTTGACTTGCTGACAAACTAAACATTGAGAAACAAATTCGGCCACATCTTTCTTCATCTTAGCCCAAAAGAAAACCCTCTTCATGTCCCTATACATCTTATCACGGCCTGGATGAATGGTCATCTTAGAATGGTGGGCTTCTTCTAGGACTGCCTTTATCAAGCTTCCAATTGGAGGAACACAAAGCCTTCCATCTCGTCGCAACCACCCCTTTTCATCTATGGCATATCTGCTGAGGTGACTAGAAGTCTCCCCTCTTCTGAGCTTATCCATGATGTCTAGAATCTGTGGGTCACCTTGTTGCGAAGCTCCTATCTGGTCCATAAGAGTCGGTCGTATCTCCAAAGATGCAAACAAATCAGGCAAAATCTCGATGGAGGGTCTAAAATCACAAGCTGATATAAACTCTAAGTTCTTTCTTTCTACAAGCAGAGGACTCAGGGCCACCCTCTGCCTACTTAGTGCGTCTGCCACCACATTACCCTTGCCAAGGGTATAAGAAATCTCAAAATCATAAGAAGCTAGAAACTTCATCCACCGTTGTTGCCTTAAATTGAGATCCTTCTACGAGAACAAATACTTGAGAGTTTTATGATTGATGTATAACTCGAACTTCTCTCCAAGTAAATAATGACGCCATGTCTTTAGTGCAAACACTATGGCAACTAGCTCTAAATCATGGGTGGGGTAGTTCTTTTCATGAACTCTCAGCTGTGTACCCCCATAACACACTACTTTCCCTTCTTGCATTAGAACCGCACCAAGCCCTGTACCGCATGCATCAGTGTAAACGGTAAACACTTTATTCCCGTCAGGTAAAGTCAAGACTTGGGTTGTTGTCAGGGCCCTCTTCAGTCGTTGGAAAGCAACGTCACGGTCTATATCCTGTGAGAATGCCAAGTTCTTCTTCGTCAGCCTGGTTAGTGGGGCTGATATCTTTGCGAAGTCCTTAATGAACTTCTTGTAGTAACCTGCTAACCGAAGAAAGGTTCTCACCTTGGTTGCATTTTTAGGAACCTGCCAATCTTGCACTGCAACCACCTTCGCGGAATCTACAGCTATCCCTTCTTTGGAGACCACATAACCTAAAAATTTCACCTCTTTTTTCCAAAAAGGGCATTTGGTGAATTTTGCTTTAAGCTGATGGTCACAAAGAGTTTTCAAAACTTCTCTCAAATGTTGGACATGCTCTTCCTTGCTTTTGAAGAAGATCGAAATATCATTAACAAAGAGTACAAAAAAATTATTTAGGAACTCCCGAAACACCCTACTCATCAGATCGACAAATGGGAGGGTGCATTTGTCAACCCAAAAGGCATAACCAGCCATTCAAAGAAACCGTCCAAAATCCTAAAGGCAGTCTTATCCGTGCTGTCCTCAGCCACTCTCAACTGATGGAACCCCGTGGTCAAGTCTAACTGAGAAAATACCGAGGCACCAACAAGCTGATCAAATAAATCATCAATCCTCGGAAGCCGGTGCCTATTCTTCTTAGTGATTTTATTCAACTCTCTATAATCAACACACAAACGAAGCGAACCATCCACCTTAGTTCGAATACTACTGGAGCACCCCCATTCAGATATGCTTCGTCTAATAAACCTTTTTTCAAGTAGCTCCCCTACTTGCTTACTCATATCTCTCCTTTCCCTTGGAGCCATATGGCACACTGGTAATGCAACTGGCTTTGCATTATCCACCAAATATATACGAAAATCGATCTCGCGCCTCGAAGGTAAACCATGAACCTCATCAAAAACATCGGAAAAATCTCGGACTACTGGAACAGATTGCAGATCGTCGATAGATGCATCAAGAGACTCTAGAAAACTAAGCATAACTGACCCTTATGGGTCACACGAAATCTCGAGGGTCCTCCCATGACAAGTCAGAGGCCTAACAACCCTCTTCTCACAATCCTGAATTGCACCATACGTGGTAAGCCAATCCATTCCTAAAATCAACCCATAGCCCATAAATCTGAGCACATACGCGTTGCATTCAAACTCGATGCTTAACACAGATATTTTCAAACCTCGACAAATCATAGATAAATGAGCCGGATCACCAATGGGGTTTGAAACAACTACAGATCTATTACATACTAGTAATTAAGTGCAGAGATTCAACTACAGAACTTGATATAAATGAATGTGAGGCACTAGAATCAAAAAGTGTTCTAATAGGATGATTGGAGAAAGAAATCAAACCTTCCATGGAAACTTTCCTACCTCTATCTGGTGCACTAGCCACGAGAGCATTCGCTTGCCCTTCAGAGGTTCCTATCCTTTGATCTTGCCCTTGCTTCCTTGGGCACTCCCTAGAATAGTGTCCAACCCCTTCACAAACGAAGCAAGCATTTTTCCTTTTCCTGCAGTCCTGGGCCAAGTGAACCTCTCGCTCGCAACTATGGCATTTCCTCTTACCCTTAGCCTTGTCATTCTTTACGCCCTTTCTTGCGTCATACCTTTCCTCAACCTTAACTTCTTCCTTTTAAGATTTATTTGAACTTTTTATATGTTCCCTTCCCAGGCCGTCATTTTTCTCATCCTTGGGTTGTACTCCTTAGCCCTAACTTCCTTATTCTCCGTTTTACCATATTTGTGTAACATGTTAACAAGTCTCTCGAAAATTGCCTCCATCACACGGAAATCCTTACGAAGCTCAAGAAAATTAGCCGTAGGTGATACTACTGTAGCTTCAGATGGAGGTTAGACACTTCACTGCCCTTCGATATGTGCCGCAGTTTAAAGATACCCATGGCATCATGCCGGAATGGGGACACCTTTTGGAAAGAATCGGTCCCCCAGGCAAAAAGGAAAAGGAATCAAGTGGAGAATCGAGAGATATTTCCTATGGCTTTGGGGAGTATGTTTTTCAAAATAGACTTTTCTTTTGAAAATGCTTTCTACTAAAACCTTTTCAAAAATAGTTTTCAAAAACTTTTATCCAATCTGGTAATCTTCAGCTCTGATACCAAGTGTGACACCCCACGTCCGTTAATGTCACTCACTAAGGGAATGCATTAAGTTTTGTGAAGCGTTATAGGTAAACAGATACAAAATAATTACAAGACAGATAAAATAGCACTGGAATTAAAAACTTTTATTAATCATAGAGCATGGTTACACCATATGTCTGAAACTACATAAACTCAGTATATCATTAAAACTTCTATCATGTACTTTAAATATCAAAGTACAATAACAAAGAAAGCATAATCTCCAAATCATGAGCCATAGTAGCAAAGATAGAAGCTTGAGCAATACATCTAGAAGCTCCAAGCAAGACGATAGAAGAATCCTAACTAAGCCTGAGAATTCCCTCCGTTGAGAACCTAGGGGGGAACGGAAGAAAGAGGAGGAAACAAAAAGGGTCAGACATAGAGTCTGGAGAGTCTAGTTACTTTTAGCTAGTAAATAAATAAAAGTAACATGATAGGCATATAAAGTGGATAAGAGAGATCACTACATAAATGGAAGGTGTAACATTGTTTACACTTCTCTAATGATTACTCTGCACTGTTACTAGTATATCCAGCAAGAGATGATCCCTTCAACTATAGGGTGGTAGACCTAGGTATACGTCCAAATGTATCCTGACTACTATCCTGATCGATCGGCTCCCTAACCCTTGTAGATACCTTGTGCTGGCCCTACAGTAGGGGGTATCACTTCCTAAAGTGGCAACCCCTCGTTGTAACAATGTGCACAACCATATCTACAGGTGTCACAGTTGTTTTATGCCCTTCTTCCCGGCTCATGCATGCACATGGCCCGATCAGTTTGCGTTGCCCACACCGTCCTCCATGTTTGGATCTCTTATAATTAGTCAGTAAGCGTGCCCCTCCTCCGCCTAGTACAGAGTACTTTGTTTGATACCTACTACGGGTTACTGACTGAAATGGGTCCCACACAATATGATACAAGCTCTCCCCTTTGTCTTGTATCCCCCACTAGGTTTTCACTGACTATGTATATCACTAGGTGTCTTTAATTACATAGCCTTATTTATTTCTACCGGTTGTGCTTACCTACAGGTGTCTTTAATACATAACTCCTAATCTTCCAACCGGTTATGTTTACTTATAGGTGTCTTTAATTACATAACCCTAACACTTCTACAAATTATGTTTACCCTAAAAGGTGTCTTTAATTACATAACTTTATTATTTCTCCGATTATGTATACCACTAGGTGTCTTTAATTACATAACCTTAACGGGTTAAGTTTGTGGGCCTGTATGTTAATATTACCCATCCCGTCTTCAGATTTTCTTAACCCACCCCTCAACCATGTTTACTTGACCCCCAACTTAAATCTAAGTTCATACAATCCCTATGGATTAACTTAGGTTAAGTAGTCCAATTCTTTACCATGTCCATTTATGGTTTCATAATGGGTCAGACCTCCCACATTGGGCCTACAACATGTGGATGCTGGATATGCCGGTCGGATCTGGGCAGACTTACTCCACAGTTGGGCCTAACCTCGTGTCATAGCCCGATTCATATTTACATACTTAGACCTCCCACATTAAGTTCAGTATTAGTGGCTGCCGGATATATCGGTCGGGTCCGGGCAGACTTCCATCACTAATACAACCTAACCTCGTGTCATAAGTACAATTACAATCCCTAATTTTAATTACTAGACATTCCATATTTAACTAATTTAACAATTAATTAATCCTTTCCTTTTATAGGTGTCAATACCTATTTTACGCAATAATTTGAATTACATGTCCAAAAATGTTCATATTCAAATTATGTCATTTTTAACCCTTTTTTCCCCCGTTCCTTAACTGGCACCCTCGCAAAATTGGCAACATGCATAGGCTAAACAATAGCCTAGTCATAAAAGATAGTAGATAAAATAATGGGAATATAACTAAAATGATCATCTTGGCATAACCATAAACTTGTATAGTAATAAGGTGAACATACATACTAGCATGGACATGAAATTGTCATCATAACAAGGTGGACATAAAACTAATGAACTATGATGTCACAATATCTAAATTAGCAATTTAAATGTCCAATCGGTTTAGATCTAACATGATAACATAAGGTGATAATTTAGATCACATAAAATAGATCTAACATGTTAACATAATGTGACAATTTAGATCACATAAAATAGATCTAACATGTTAACGTAAGGTGACAATTTAGATCACATAGAATAGATCTAACATGATAATATAAGGTGACAATTTAGATCACATAAAGTAGATCTAACATGTTAACATAAGGTGACAATTTAGATCACATAGAATAGATCTAACATGATAACATAAGGCGATAATTTAGATCTCATAAAATAGATCTTACATATTAACATAAGGTGACAATTTAGATCACATAGAATAGATCTAACATGATAACATAAGGTGACAATTTAGATCACATAAAATAGATATAACATGTTAACATAAGGTGACAATTTAGATCACATAGAATAGATCTAACATGTTAACATAAGGTAATAATTTAGATCACATAAAATAGATCTACACACATCCACATCATAGCATATCATAAAAGTTACAAACCAAGATCCACAAAAATAACATAGTAGAACAATTCACTATTGAATTGGATCTAGAGAAATAGATATATCATAAGATCTAACAATAACATAGATTCAAGGTTTACAATGTATCCAAATCATAGTCTTTCATAATTCACTTTTATTTATCTAAACCTAAAAGCAACTAGAACTCACTATGATTGGATTGCTAAGATGATAGAGAAGAAGTTGGTGCTGAGTCTATGCTTGAATCTCATAACTTGATATGCTTTAGTTGATAGAAGAAGATGAGAGGCCCTAGTCTAGTTCAGACTCCGGCAGAGTTCGGCTGCCATGATTTCTAATAGAAATATATGTGAAATAGCTATATATTTATAGCTGCAGAACCCTCTGGAACCGACTGCCACATAAGCCCTAGGGTAAATCAGGTCGCGGGTCGCCTCCCACTTAGGCAAAGGCCCGAATACCCAAAAAAACTATTCTGGGCGCACTTTACAGGTGCGCCAGTGTAAAAATACATGGGCCCACTTGTCAAATGCGCCGGAAATTTCTGCTTTTTCTGTCAAACTTCTATCGTCCATAACTTCTTCATACGTTATTTGTTTTATGCAAACCAGGTGTCTATCTTGACCAGAATTTCGAGATGGACGCAATGTCACAGTCCGTTTTCCCTAATTCTAAATATTAAATTAATTATTCTTTAATTTATCTACTTTATTGTTGTTAAAATTTCGGGGTGTTACATGTTTCACATGTGCATGTCTTCCTTGTTGTCGAGCTATAGCCATATATAATTAAAGTTCCATATCCACAATATTTTCCATCCACAATAACATACCTGAATTACATAACAATAGCATATCCGAATTACATAACAATAACATACCCAAATATCATAACGAACATAGCAACATGTCCGAAATGCATATTGAACCTAACATATCCAAGCTGAAGGTTTTAAGTTAATTTCTGGTTAAGAATTTACTCAGTGATTCACTATGAGGATGCACTTTAGCTCATGGACCCAACCGTGATTTCATTCTTATTAATTTTATTCAAGTGACAAATGATGTTTCACTTAACGTCTATGCAGTTAAAGCCCCGCTAAATCCCTACGATATCCCCGCTATAGCCCGTAGCGCCCTTCAACCGCTACGCTATTTCTATTTAGCTTTGATGAACAGCAGATCCACTTTTAGCCCTGCTATTTTTCGCTGCACCTGCTGAATCAACGTTTTTTAGCACCTGCTTTAGCAATATTAATATATGAAGCTTGATTTTCTTTTAGAACAAGTTAATAAAGTTAGTATAAAAAGATAATTTTAACATATAAATGTCTAATATGCGGTAAAACTCTATTATATTCATCAATTCTGATGTGTGTAATCATGATATTCTTTGATTTTATTATATAAGATTAATAAATACCATTTTCTTCTACATAAATGATGCGAGAACGATAATTATTTATTATAAAAATACTTACTTTTACATCTAATGTGCCTTTTTGCATGCCCACTATATCTCCGCTATTTCGTCGCTTTATCCCCGCTGCACCTTTTTGCACCTCCACCACTACAGAACGCTAACCGCTTTAACTGCACAGCTTTACGTAATGAAAATTGCAACTCCTTGCAGTTCAGTAATTTATTTTGAAGCAATCTTTACTATATTTGAAGGAAACTGTATAGTGCAAGTAATATACATTTGTGTTGCCGTACATGGGAAATGTTTTCATGGGGTTATCGGTTTTTCCATTGGAGTAAAAGAAAAAGAGATAACTTAGGAAAACACTTCCCTATAGCAACACAAATGTATATTACCTTCACTACACAGTTTGCTTCAAAAATAGTAAAAGTTGCTTAAAAAAAATTGCTGAACTGGAAGTAGTTGCAAATTTCATTACGTTAAGTGAAGCAGAATTTGTCCCTTCAATAAAGCTGTTAAAGCATGAAAGCCCGATCGGGTCCGTGAGCTAAATGCACCACCTAGTGGATCAGTGAGTAAATTCTTCAGCTTGGTCACGCTTCGTCTGCTTCATAGTCTGTGAACAGTTAAGATACATGCATTATACATCACTCAATCAAAAAATACACAACTAAATACGGATAACTTGAACTTTAATCACAAGTTTAATTTTAAACATACACATACAAAGTTAGGCAAACTTACTAATAGGAGGCGGTTGACAATAAGAGGACGCCATTGAAGTTAATTTCAGAGGAAAATTTTGATTTTTGGCCATTGAAGTTAATTTTAGGAGGATACTGAAGTTTATTCCCAAATGAGGCCTAAACCAGCAATTTATATCTATTATAAGTTCTCAAAAGAGGGCAAATTTTCCTTTTTTTTTAATTACATGCTATATTTATGTTGAATGAGGAATGGAAAAAGGTCCCCATATTTTGGAAAATGGGGTGTATTTTAGGTGTTCAAAATACACGTTAGTTAATAAATTGGTCAAAGCAAATCCAAGGAGGAAAGACTTCAAATGAAACCAGATAATATCAAAACTATAATGGAGTGGAATGATTTTATCAACTTGAAAACTAGTCCAAAGTTTAAGGTAAATTATGTATAAATGGCCATCTTCGTATATGTGAATTAACTAGTCAGTATATTTTAATTTTTTATTTCAGCAAAAAAGTGAAACATTCAAAGCCATCAGACGTAGACAGATGCCACATACATGCTGCCGTACAGGAATGGCAGGCTTAGCTGCTGATTTGGTCAGAAATAATTTTAATGTTGTGATCTTGTCATTCCATTTATAGAGTTATGATAAATTATTTTATTCCAATTTTTATTACCATAGAAAAAAGAGAGTCCATATCCCTCTTCTGTCGGTCGATCTGATGTTTGGATTAAATCTCACACTCGAAAAAACGGTGAGCCAACGAGCTCGGTTGTTGAAGAAACTATTATATGTGATTTAATTTTAAATTGAAATATTACAAATGATTTTATAATGTGATAATGTTGAAAGTTAAAATGTATGTTGTCCTACACAAGAGAAGATTAAAAAGTTTAACGCTGAATCACAAGATACCACGACAACTTCTGTGAGAGAAGATGCTCTTTTAGCAATGCTGGGAAACGATAAACCAGGACAATTAAGAGGAATGGGAAGAGGTATGACCCACACCAAGTTTGTTTTGTCATAAGATAATTAAAAACAAACAATGCAACTACAAAACAGTGTTGCAGATTTGGAGAAGATGGTTCAAATGCTAGTATCACAAAACTAGGTATTTCTAAAATGGATGGCAATAAGTTATAACTTGTACGTAGTAATTAGTTATTTGCATTCTATGAGTTTAGAATCATAGTAAAACATTTAATAAACTCATTGTTAAGTAATGACTACATAAATAATTCATAATAAAATTCAAGTTGTCATATAAACCCGAAGATAAAATAAAAATTGAGTACATGCAGCAGTTTCATACTTTACTCTTCGCAAAACCAAAAGATGAATCCAGAGATAGAATAAATTCAAGCTAGACACTGCTGCATGTACAGGCTTGACACTGCTTCATGTACACATGGTTTCTATGTTGTGGTATGCTCAAAAGGTGAATTAATGAATCATGGCTATATTCCCAAACATAAAAAGTTGGACCATGTAACACCCTGAATTTTCTATTACTATTAAAAAGAACGAATTTAAGAATACTTAATTGTTAAATTGATAATTAAGGAAAATGAGTTATGCCATTGCGTTTGTCTCGAAATTCTGCTTGGAATAGAGTCCAAGTTTTCGTAAATCGGACTTCGTATGAGGAAGTTATGGCCCTCAGAAGTTCCAGTAATTTATATAAATTAAAAACTATTCAGATTAAAATTCAAAATTCAAAATTCAAAATTCAAAACTCAAACAAGGAAGCGGGCTAGGCGGGATATTTCCCGCCCCAGGCCAGGTCGACCAGGGGGTCGACCTCCCTTATACAGGTCGACCTGGGGTTCGACCTACCCCCTCGGGTAGATCTAAACTGTGACGATTCTGACTTGTTGCTGGGTCTTTTCTGACCTGTTGCTGATTCACTAGGGTATATGTGGCAATTATGGATAACTCTGTCTAGTCTGAATGGTTCTGATTTGCTCCTATGATAATCTAATGGCTTAGATTAATTTAAACTTCTATATAAGCACGCATAGACTCAAGCTCTAAACCTAAACTAAATTAATCTCTTGGCCTCCATGCTGCTGCTAGAATAGTTCTTCTTCTTAAAGCTTAGGAATTGCAAGTCAGGATTCTAATACAAACGACGAAAGAATTATTCTCTTCTCTAATCCGTCTTTGTGAGTACAATTTCTTTCACAAAATAATTAATAAATTAATTATGATGAATTATAATTGGGATTATGAGAACATGTCTGTTGAGTCATGTGATGTTACTTAACTTTGTTATCGTCTGTTGGTGAACATATGACAGTTTTGTTAACTTATGTTGGTAAATCTATTTCATATGTCCAATCACATATGTTTAACTTGATTCATTTTATGACAACAGTTTATATGCAAGTTTAGGATGTAAATCATGTGCTAGTTTGTATGTGAATCTTATGCAAGTCTGCATGCGAATTATACACAAGTTTATATGTGAATCAAGTATATACATATGTTAGTTTATATGTAAAATATGTGATGTTAGTTTATGTGTTTAAATTCATATGCAAGCTTGTAGGAATCCATATGCAAGTTTAGGTGAAAACTATATTCACATATGCAAGTTTAGGTGAAAACCATATTCACATATGCAAGTTTAGGTGAAAACCACATTCACATATGCAAGTTTAGGTGAAACCCATATTCATATATGCAAGTTCACAATTTCATGTTTAGATTTATATTTAGATCCATGGTAGTTTTTGAAAATTTAAGTTCTATATGTCCATTGCCTATGCAAGTTATTGGCTATGAAAACTTATGTTATAATTCTTATTCGCAAGTTAGATCTATTTTATGTATTATGCAAGTTGTGATGTTTCTTTTCTTTATATGAGTTAGACTATTTGCGAGTCTAACATATTTCATATTAAATGTACGAACGGCGTGGGGACAATGGGAAAATATTAATTATACAAATTGTGAATTGGCATAAAATAGCTTTAAAGGCATATAATTAATTTGAGACACTAATTGGTATAATTTATATACCTGGAAACTATGGACATAATTTAGGTGACAATTATGGACATAGATTAATTTGGAAGTTAGTGACAATCTGAAATAGGGATATTAATTCAAATTGGGGTTGAATAATAATGTGTAATAATAAATGGCTAAGACACGAGGTTAGACTCGTTTGTGGCATAAGACCCGCCCGGCAAATCCAGCAACCACAAACGGTAGTCTAATGTGAGAGGTCAAAGGCATAAATTAAGTGCGTAATAAATGCCTAAGACACGAGGTTAGTCGTTTGTGTTATAAGACTGCCCGCACCCGCCCGGCACATCCAACAACAACAAACGGCAGTCAAATGTGAGAGTTCGTGGGCATAATTAAAAGATGCTTAGACACGAGGTTAAATCTGGCTTGTGGTGGAAGTCTGCCCGGAACCGCCTGGCATATCCATTGGCCACAAGTAATCGACTTATTGTGAGAGGTCTGCGCATTAATAATTAATTAATGCTGATCAAAGACAAATAAGATTGACAAACAGAAGTTTGGTTGAGTTGAATAATTCTTTAAGTACCAATCTGATGTTGATTTCGGTCTTCGGGGTTGATACTTAGGGAGTTATTCTCTTAACCAATGTATCTGTGAACTAAGTTGTTAATCATAAATTAAAATAAAACATGTTATACGATATATATATATATATGATACATAAAACATGATAAGTGGATAAGGTTAAGACCAACTTAACCAATAATCTGATAAGTAGGTAGGGTTAAGACTAGCTTAACCAATAACCTGCTAAGTAGATAGGGTTAAGACCATCTTAACCAATAATATATATTAATTTGATAAGTGGGTAGGGTTAAGACCAGCTTAACCAATAATATATATTAATCTGATAAGTGGATAGGGTTAAGACAAACTTAACCAATAATATATATTAATCTGATAAGTGGATAGGGTTAAGACAAACTTAACCAATAATACATATTGATCTGATAAGTGGATAGGGTTAAGACCAACTTAGCCAATAATATATAAGTGGATAGGGTTAAGAATAACTTAACCAATAATATATAAGTGTATAGGGTTAAGACCAGCTTAACCAAATATATATATATATATATTGATCTGATAAGCGGATAGGGATAAGACAAGCTTAACCTATAACACATCTTGATTTGATAAGTAGGTAACATGGGTGACATGTGGGATATAATTATAAGCAGTTAACCAAGTTGAAACATGTAAGAAGACATAAATAAGAGGGGGTTAAGTGGGAAATCCTAGTGGGGACCAAGCATAGGTGGAAAGCTTGTGTCAAGTGTGGGGACCCTTTTCAACCAGTAACCCATTTAGTATCTAAGTGAGCTCGATCTAAATCGAGGACGGGACACGCTTACTGAGTTTTATTGTAAGAGGTCAAAACGGGTTAGCAGTGGCAACGCAAGTCCAACAGGGTCATGTTCGTGCGTGGGCCCGGGCTGGGAGGTAAGACGTTGTTGCATCGTGTAGGTATAAGCCGTGCATCTTTAGTGGTATCGGGTTGCCACTTTGGGGAGTGATACACCTCACTGTGGGACCAGCATGGGTATCTACGAGTTAGGGAGCCGATCGAATGGGGAAGGTAGTGAGTACGACTAGCGGAGATAGGAGCAGGCGGCACCTATGAAGACAGTTTGGAGTCCACCTTCCATATTATGAAAATGTTGTAATTAGAATGGGGAGGGTAGTGGGTACAACTAGTGGAGATAGGAGCAGGTGGCACCTATGAAGACAGCTAGGGGTACATGAAACAACCATTATTATTATCATTATGTTCAGTAGGCAGGATCAACTTTTAGGGTGACTAGTAATGGTGCAGTATAGTAATTATCCTATAATGATTAGGAGCGCGATTAATGTAGCATATTCCTCTTGTTTGTTTTGTCTTGCCCATTTACTTCACAGTCATTCCTTGTTTTACCAGTTTATGCCTTATCCTAATTACTTTAATAATTATATTGTTAAAGTTATTGGACTTGCCAGACTTTATGTCTGACCCCCTTTGTTTTCGCCTCTTTTCTTCCTTCCCCGCCCCCTCCCCCTGGTTCTCAGGGTGGGACTAGTGCTAGTAGAGCTTGATTTAGACCTCTTTCTCTCTCTTTTGGAAGTGCTTGGATTGCTGAAAGTAAAGCTCAGCTTATCTCTTTTATGGCTACTTATGTTGGGGTTATGCTTTTTTACTTTATGTACTCAGAAAATAATTTGTCAAAATGGATATTAAATGTACTTGGTTTTATTGTTGGCTTCTGATGTTGTTGTAACCAAACTATTTCTCCGCTGCAATAAAAGTTGTTTTAATTTTTCAAGTACCAGTATATGTATCTGTCTTGTTGTATTCTGTTCTATACACCAATAATACTCCATGAAAGTTAATGCATTCCCTTTGAGAGTGACATTAATGGACGTGGGGTGTTACACATGGTATTAGAGCTGAAGGTTAACAGAACAGATAAGAGACTTTGAAAAACTATTTTTCAAAAGCATTTTATAAAGAAATACTTTCAAAAATATGTTTTAAGAGAGTATTTTCAAGAGAAAAGTTTGTTTTAAAAACATAACCCCCAAGAGCCATATATCTTTCCTTCGATTCTCCGTTTTGAATCTCTTCCTCTTTCCTTTTTGAATTTCTTCCTCCATGTATAGATGCTTTTTCTAAGATATGTAAGAACTTCTGTACGATGGGCGGAAAACAGCTTCATGGGACTGGGACGTTTGTCAAAGTTAGAAGAAAGCGGTGGACTTGTTGGTACCTTTAAGATAGACGATGGGAGGAAGGTTCAATTAGCTGCTTGGTTAATGAAGGACGAAGCCTCATTTTGGTAGGAGGTCACGAATGGAGAATGTGTAGGAGAGACGTGGATAGGACACATGACAAGAAAGTAGATCCAAAGAAAGGCGGCAAGGATAACAAGGGGCCAAGTGAAAAGGAAGGGCCACACTTGTGAAATACCTGACTACTTAAATAAAGACGTTAGAAAGAAGAAGAAGACTAGTTGTTATCGTTACGGAGAAATAGGACATCTTATTAGGATCATCCAAAGAAGCAAAAGGCAAAGGTAAGGACAAAGTACAGGATCTTCCGGAGGACAGACGCGTTCCCTCACGGCTGGCATACCTGATAGAGGTAGAAATATCTTGGTTGGAAGTTTGGTTTTTCTTTTTGACCATCCTGTTCAAACCTTGTTTAAATTTTGGAGCTTTACACTTGTTTGTAACTGCTTCGTTAGTTGAAACACTGCACCTAAATACTAGTCTACTTACGGATCCCATAGTAGTCTCAAATCCTATTGGTGGTTCGGCTCATCTTTCGATGATTTGTTGGGATTTGAGAGTGTCTATCTTCGGCGTTGGGTTTGAATGCAACACCTTCGTTCTTGGCTTCATGGGCTACGGCTTGATTCTAGGCATGGATTGGCTAGCCAGATACGGTGCCATCCTAGACTGTGAAAGAAGGGTAGTTAGATTGTTGACTCATTGTGGAAAGACCCTTGATATTTCTTGTGACCGCAGGGGTCCGGTGATGCTTAGCTACCTAGAATCTCTTGACGCATCCAATGATGACTTGGAATCCGTTTGTGTGGTTCGTGAATAGGTGACGTATTTGATGAAGTTCGGGTTTTACGCCCGAGACGCGAGGTAGACTTTCGAATATACCTAGCAGATAATGCAAAGCCAGTTGCATTACCAGTGTGCCACACGGCTCCGAGGGGGAGAAGAGAACTCAGTAAGCAAGTGAAAGAGTTGCTTGAGAAGGGGTTCATGAGAAGAAGTATTTCGGAATAAGGTGCTCCAGTTGTTTTTGCTACGAAGGCTGATGATTCACTTAGATTGTGCGTGGACTATAGAGAGCTGAATAAGCTCACAAAGAAGAAAAAACACCCATTGCCGAGGATAGATGATTTATTCAATCAGTTGGTTGGTGCTTCGGTTTTCTCACAGCTGGATTTGGCTACAGGATTTCATCAGCTAAGGGTGGCTGAAGATAGCATAGATAAGACAACATTTAGAACTCCTGATGGTTTCTTCGAGTGGCTCGTCATGCCTTTTAGTTTGACGAATGCACCTGCATACTTCGTTGACTTATTGAGTAGGGTGTTTAGGGAGTTTCTAAACAAGATTGTGGTAGTCTTTGTGGACGATATCTTAATTTTCTCTAGAAGCGAGGAAGAGCATGCCCTACATCTTAGGGAAGTCTTTGTGACCCTACGAGCGCATCAACTCAAAGCTAAGTTCTCCAAATGCCATTTTTGGAGAAAATAAGCGAGGTTCTTAGGACACGTGGTCTCGAAGGAACAGATAGTTGTGGATCCCGCAAAGGTGGTGGCAATCCAAGATTGGAAGATTCCAAAGAACGCAACAGAAGTAAGAAGCTTTTTAGGGCTAGCGGGCTATTATAGGAAGTTCATTAAGGACTTCGCGAAGATATCAGCCCCACTTACTCGGTTAACGAAGAAGAACTTGACTTTTGCTTGGGATGTTGACTGTGACGATGCTTTGCAATGTTTAAGGAGGATTTTGATGACAGCTCCAGTTTTAGTTTTGCTAGATGGAAGAAAGCCATTCACAGTATATACCGGTGCTTGTGGGACAGGGCTTGGAGCAGTTTTCGATGCAAGAGGAAAAAGGTAATATGCAAAAGGCAGCAAGTACGAGTATCGCTTATCATCCACAGGCGGATGGACAGACATAAAGGGATGAATAGAATCCTTGAAGATCTTTTGAGGTAATGTATCCTAGATTTTGGAGGGACATGAGAAGAGGCAATGAGCTTAGTGGTGTTCACAACGTGTTTCACGTGTCACATTTACGGAAGTGTTTACAAGATATCGCGGAAGTAGTAGAGCCGAGCAGGCTTAGAGAAGTAGAAGTGGAGTGAGATGCCCCGATTAGACGAGCCCCAACATGCATCCTTAGATCGGAGGTTATAAAGCTACGCAACCGTGAAGTCAAGCTTGTTAAAGTTTAATGGAGTAACGCTGAGGAAGACGCGACTTGGGAAACTGAGAGAGAAATACGCGCAACCTACCCTTTTCTTTTTGAGGGTATTTCCTTGATCTCTTTTTCCATAAGTTTATTCATGCTTATATCTATCTTTTAAGTATATCTCCTCGGTCCTATTATTTATCCTCAGGTAGAAACCAATGGATGTAAACATGTATTTGAAACATGTTATGATTGATGGTTGCGAGTGGTTGGAAGTGGTTGCTAGTGGTTGCTCGTGGATGCATGTACACACACGTTAGGCACTAGATCGGCTCAATCACTTTCATATTGCATATAAATATGTGTGCATATTTAAATTAATGGATGCATAATGGTTGTGTTATCATATGGATGTTGCATTTCGATGAATGGTTGTGCACACATGTAGAAGTAATATGTATCGTTAGGATTCTTTCGCATACACAATGGACGCATGGCACAATCATGATTTGCATTAAGGAGGTCAACTGAATCAGTAGACTGCCTGATTTTGCATTTGATAAGGAACATATACACACACTTTTTGCATATGTTCATACGGCATTAGAAATCTTGTAAGGACAATGGATGCCTTGGTTTGATGATTGAGTAGATGGATTATTGGATGTTAGGATATACATTCTCCTTAACCTGGAGATTTCGGGGGCGAAATCCGTTAAGGAGGGGAGAATGTAACACCCTGAATTTTCTGTGACTACTAAAAAGAACGAATTTAAGAATACTTAATTGTTAAAGTCAGAATTAAGGGAAACGGGTTACGCCATTGCGTTCATCTCGAAATTCTGCTTGGAATAGAGTCCAAGTTTTCATAAATCAGACTTCGTATGAGGAGTTATGGCCCTCAGAAGTTTCAGTAATTAAAATAAATTAAAAATAGTTCAGATTAAAATTCAAAATTCAAATGAGGAAGCAGGCTGCGCGGGATCTTTCCTGTAACGACCCGCATTCCACGCATCATAGGATCGTGGAATATTTATTTCTTTCACACACGAAGTCGTATGGTCATGTAACTTTGGGAGACTATTATTGGGGTCATTTCCCATGTTCATGATTTTTGTCGATTTTTAAATGACCGTTTTGCCCCTAGTTGGTACTGTTTTGGCCATAACTTTTGACTGGAAAGGAATTTTGACCTGAAACCACTTCCATTGGATTCGAATGATGGTTTCTCTTTCCGTAGAGTGGTTGCATTAGCCAAAAGGACTTACCGTTTGGGAGATATGGCTGAAACAAGGTTTAGAAGGTGAAAAACAGCTAATTGGGCTTAACCGGGTGATTAGCAACTAGGCCCAATGGGGGATTTCGGGATTTGGGGTATTTAAGTGCTGCTGGGGTTAGGATTTCGGTTTTAGACTCATTTTTCCAGCCGCCACTTACCTCCTTCAAGCTCTAACAATGGCCTCCACCTTCTAATTTCATCCCAAATCGTCTCTAATCACTTTCTAATCGAAGATTAAGCAAAACTTCATCAAATCAAGGGAGGGTAGCACCAAATCAGAGAGAGAGCTGCTGAAACACATAGGGATTGGATCCAAATCAGAGATTGTTTCAGATCTAAAGTTTGTTTGTGGCTAAGGTGAGTGATTTGCATAGTTCCTCACTAATTATGGCTAATTATGGTAATTAGCGAAGATTAGCGAAATTATGGCTCAGAAAAATCTAGAAAAATTCCTAAAATTTTAAAACATCATTTTATGCCTCTAATATGAATTTGGGTTAATTTCGACTAATTTTGCAAATCCCGGAATTTGGGGGATTAAGGGGGTGATTAGTGGAAATTAGCGAATTTATGCATGTTAAAAATCTGGAAAAATATTTATAAATTGCTAAATATTGTTTTAGACCTCTGTTAGAAGTTTGGGTTAATTTGGTTAAGTTTTGTTAATCCTATGCTTAGTTGTTCTTAAACATGCTTAAGGGGAAATATGGGATTTTGACTATGTTTGATCCATTTTAACCCATCATATTGTTGTTTTGGTGTTTGAGGTCACTTCTACATGTTGCTATGACTGTATGGTTTGCTTTGCAATTGATTAGAATAGTTGGATTGGTCAAAAACGCCGTCGAATGGCGTTAAACAGTCGCTGGAAGAGTGCAGGAAATCGCGCAGAACCGGATCGGATCGCCATAGGTACCACGATCCGCCCCCTCTTCTCCGACCCGACCCGAACGCATGCCATCTCCACGAGTCGACCATACCCCATGACCTGCTCCACTATGAAGGCCACGGACCAGAGGTCGACGCACGAGCCACTTCAAGTATCACGAGACGTGGACCAGGGGAGACCCACGACCCGATCCAGGAGTGTCGCCACGACCAGGAGCTGGAGCCACAGACCGATCCAACATGGGTGGAGTAACACGATCCGAACTAGAGTGGTGCGATCCGCGAACCGATGGAGGAGAAGCACGATCCGAACCTGGAGGAAAACCACGACCTGAAGCAACGTGAAGCAAAGAAAGGAAGACCGATCCGGAGGAGATGCTGACCAAAACCCGAGATGCAAAGGTAGTCCAAGTGGAAGTTAGAGCTCAGGATCCAGTTGGGAACCAATGAGTTCACTTCATGGTTGGGCTTTGCTGCGGGACGTGTGCAAAGGGGTTGTCGGTATTCATAACTTTGGTCCACCACTTAAAGATGGATAGTGGGCTTGTAGTGATAGTTACACGGGATTGGATTCCGTCATGGCCCAAAGTATTAGGTGACCAAAGTGGTGGATATCGTATACTTTACGCACCGAGTGAGAGATGTGAGGATGGTTGCTATGTTTGATTGTTGCCATCACTATGACATGCACACCCCCACCCCCGTTATCTTTACACCATTTGAAATGGCACCTTAGAGTGTTGTACAGTATGTAGTGCTAACTCTTTGGTTGCAGGTCTAGGTTCAGGTATGTTTTAGTCTACCTGTTATTGTTCACTTTAGATGCTTATCGCTCATACCAGGCTTTATGTCTGACCCAGAGTTTTATGTCTCCTCTTATTACTTTGGGTGCTCACACGAGCAGACTAGAGACAGGTTAGCTGGTGGTGCGCGAGTAGCTGACTCGGAGGCGGGCAGGAGGCTTCCACGTATGATATATATATATTCTCCCTGTGTCGTTGGTGGTCGCTACTTGGGCATTAGTAGTGTACCTCCTTTATCTTACTTTTGCTTTGAGACAGTTTGAAAAGTTGTAATAAGCTGTATTTTGGATTTCCGCTGCTATGATGTTTAGTTCTGGTTTTCAGCTTATGCACTGTCTCGCCTGTTTTATGTCAAAGATTATGTTGTTATTATATTTTATCCTATGCGCTGTGAGACATTTTATAGGTTCCTTGATTAGTTCACTCTCTTCTTTCTTTTCTTCTGACGACCGTCCCGTGCTAGCTAGACATGTGTACAGCACACAATTGGAGGAAATGTCGGTTGGTGCGGGGCGGGCCGTCACATTTGGTATCAGAGCTCTAGGTTGCGTAGTAAACCTAGGGAGAGATAGTACGTATATGAGAGAGCGTATTTGTGATTACTTTGGTTTTCAAAAGCTATATATGTATATACTATTAGTAGTATAAGAATGAAGTCGTACTGCACTGACACCACAAAGAGGATGGTTAATCGTTTTCTCTGTGCAGATTGAACGATGAGCCGATACGCAAGAGGTGCCGGTAGAGGAGCCAATAATGGGAATGCTGCTAACATGAGGACGATGTTTACTGACCTCATGAGAGAAATGCTTAGGGATGTACAGAGGGCAGCTCCCAATGCCGGTAATGGTGGTGGTCCAGTAGTGCAGGCGCCTAGGGCCGATTTCGCCAAGTTGTGCAAGGATTACACTAACCTTGGTGGGAAGCCGTTCCACGGAACGGAGTCGGCCACGGATGTTCAGGATTGGTTGGATAGCTGTGATCGTATCTTCGACGACTTGGGTCTTGAGGATGCGATGAAGAAAAGGCTAGCGTCTCGTCAGCTACAAGGGCGAGCGATGAATTGGTGGAATGCCATTAGAACAGCTACTCCAGAAGATCAGGTTACTTGGGATCAGTTCAAGGCTCGCTTCAGCGAGAAGTTCATTCCAGCTGCCCCGAAGTCAGTATTGTTTAAGAGATTCTTGGAGCTCAAGCAGAATGGCAGAGCTGTCTCGGAGTATATTTGTAACGACCCGTATTCTACACATCATAGGATTGTAGAATATTTATTTCTTTCCCATGTGAAGACGTATGGTCATGTAACTTTGGGAAACATCTATTAGAGTCATTTCCCATGCTTATGATTTTTGTCGATTTTTAAATGACCATTTTGCCCCTAGTTGGTACTGTTTTGGCCATAACTTTTGATTGGAAAGGAATTTTGACCTGAAACCACTTCCATTTGATTCGTTTGATAGTTTCTCTTTCCGTAGAGTGGTCATAATAGCCAAACGGACTTACCGTTTGGGAGATATGGCTGAAACAAGGTTTGGAGGGTGAAAAACTGCTTAACCGGGCCAAATCGGGTGATTAGTGAGTAGGCCCATAACCCATTTCGGGATTAGGGTTATGGGAGGGCTGAAATGAGATGGAGAATCATTCCATTTCAGTTTTCTAGCCTCCACTTATCACCAAGGATCCCTAAAAATGGCCTCCAACCTCTAGATCACCTCCAAATCATCTTTTGGTCAAGGATTTGGCTTAGCAACCCCTAATCAAAGGAGATCTTCACCTAATCAACCTTGGAGCTGCTGTTAGCATTGGGATTCGCATCAAATCAGAGCATTATTTCAGATCTTAGTTTGTTTTGTGGCTAAGGTGAGTGATTTGCTTAGTTTTGCACTAATTATGGCTAATTAGGGGTGATTAGTGTTAATTAGCGAATTTAAACATGATAAAATTCTGGAAAAATGTTTATAAAATTCGGAATGATGTTTTAGACCTCTGATATGAATTTGGGTTAATTTGGTTAAGTTTTGATAATCCTATCATCAGTTTCACCTAAATATGCTTAAGGGGAAATATGGGATTTTGGGTATGTTTGATCCATTTTTACCTATCATATTGATGTTTTGATGTTTGTGGTTGATTATGTATGTTGCTATGACTGTATGAAATGCTTTGTGACTGTTTAGAATAGTTAGAATGGTCGAAAACGCCGTCGAGGGGCGTAAACAGCTCGCTGGACAAGGTGCAGGGATTCGGATCGCATAGGGGGTTGAGGGACGATCGGATCGCCCTATGGGATCGTGGAGGCATCCCCACGAGTCGAGTCGCCTCCTCCGAACCGAACCGTCTGTGCAAGGCCCACGAAGCGAATCGATGCAGCGTCGTGCCAAACTGAAGTACTCCGATCCGGATCGCGAATAAGCATTACGACCCGATCCGTCCATGAAGGGTGAGCACGATCCGTCGACCTGGAGAAGGGCGTCCGATCCGATCCGTATGGGGTGTCCCGATCCGAACCGAGAAGGGGAGCACGATCCGAAGCAAAGGAAGGGAGGACCACGACCCGATCCGACGTAGGAGGCGCGATCCGATCCGCTGAAGAATGTGAAGGCTGATCACGATCCGATTCGATGGTGATGACCAATAACCCGAGATGCAAAGGTAGTCCAAATGGAAGTTAGAGCTCAGGATCCCGGAACCAGTTGGGAACCAATGAGTTCACTTCATGGTTGGACTTTGCTGCGGGACGTGTGCTAAGGAGTTGTCGACGTTCATAACTTCGATTCACCACTAAGAATGATGGGCTACTTATCAGTGCAGTATGGTCATTATGACCTGAGGGGCAAAGTGATGGTAGCAAGACTACGTTATCAGTGCAGTAGGGTCATTATGACCTGAGGGGCAAGGTGATGCGTAGTAATACTATGAGCCAGCGCAGATGGGGTGAATAACTCCATGGGGCAAGTGGACATAGTAAGGATTAGTAAGGCTATGAGCCAGCGCAGATGGGGTGAATAACTCCATGGGGCAAGTGGACATAGCGAGGAATTAGTGGCTACGTTATCAGTGCAGTGAAGTCATTTATGACTTCATGGGGCAAAGTGATCGTAGCAAGGTATGTTGGGTGATCGAAGTGGTGAATATCGTATGCTTTACGCACTGAGTGAGAGATGTGAGGATGGATGCTATGTTTGATTGTTTGCCATCCCTATGACATGCACACCTCCCCCACCTCCGTATCTTTATGTTGTTTGATATGATACCTTGGAGTGTTGTACAGTATGTAGTGCTAACTCTTTGGTTGCAGGTCCAGGTTCAGGTATGTTATAGTCTACCTGTTATTGTTCACTTTAGATGCTTATCGCTCATACCAGGCTTTATGTCTGACCCAGAGTTTTATGTCTCCTCTTATTACTCTGGCTGCTCACACGAGCAGACTAGAGACAGGTTAGCTGGTGGTGTGCGAGTAGCTGACTCGGAGGCGGGCAGGAGGCTTTCACGTATTATATATATATGCACATTCTCCCTGTGTCGCTAGTGGTCGCTACTTGGGCATTAGTAGTGTACCTCATTTACTTTACTTTTGCTTTGAGACAGTTTGAAGTTGTAATAAGCTGTATTTTGGATTTCCGCTGCTATGATGTTTAGTTCTGATTTTCAGCTTATGCACTGTCTCTCCTGTTTTATGTCAAGTATGTTATTATTATATTTTGTTCTATGCGCTGTGAGACATTCTACAGGTTCTTTGTATGTTCATTTCCTTCTTCCTTTTTCCTTCTGGCGACCCGTTCCGTGCTAACTGGACATGTGTACAGCGCACATTTGGAGTAAATGTCGGTTGGTGCGGGGCGGGGCGTCACACTTGGTATCAGAGCTCTAGGTTGCGTAGTTAACCTAGGGAAAGACACTAGGGAGAGTTAGTACGTATATGAGAGCGCGTATTTGTGATTACTTTGGTTTTCAAAAGCTATGTATATATATACTAATAGTAGTATAAGAATGAAGTTGCACTGCACTAGTACCACTATGGGGTCGTTAATCGTTTTCTTTTTACAGATTGACGATGAGCCGATATGTGAGAGGTACTGGTAGAGGGGCCAATAATGGAAATGCCGCTGACATGAGGGCGATGTTTACCGACCTCATGAGAGACATGCTTAGAGAAGTGCAAGGAGCAGTTCCTAATCCCGGAGTTGGTGTTGGCCCAGTAGTGCAGGCGCCTAGGGTCGATTTCGCCAAGTTGTGCAAGGATTACACTAATCTTGGTGGGAAGCCGTTCCACGGAATGGAGTCGGCCACGGATGTTCAAGATTGGATGGATAGCTGTGATCGTATCTTTGATGACTTGGGTCTTGAGGATGCGATGAAGAGAAGGCTAGCATCTCGTCAGCTGCAAGGGCGAGCGATGAATTGGTGGAATGCCATTAGAACAGCTACCCCAGAGGACCAGGTTACTTGGGTTCAGTTCAAGGCTCGCTTTAGCGAGAAGTTTATTCCAGCTGCCCAGAAGTCGGTGTTGTTCAAGAGGTTCTTGGAACTCAAGCAGAATGGAAGGGCAGTTTCTGACTATATTGCTGAGTTCGACACTTTGTCGAAGTATGGACTGTCTCTTATAGATACTCCTGAGAAAAAGAATGAGAAGTTCATTACTGGTTTGGATGGGTACTTGGGGGAAAGGCTTATCAACCACATCGATGAGACTTTTGAATCGATCGTGGGGAAAGCTTTGAGATCAGAGAGCCTTTACCCTAAGTCAAAGACTGGGGCTGCATCTGCAGAAGGGCCAAAGCCGCAAGCAGGCGGTGGAGGCAAGAATAGCTCTCAGAATAAGAGGAAGCAGGACCAATCTAAAGGTGGCCAGAAAAAGAGCAAGAAGGATGTTGAGTGCTTCAGCTGTGGAAAGAAAGGCCATTACGCTAAGGAATGTCGGGCCAAGCCAGCGGAAAGGAAGTGCTACAACTGTGGTCAAGTGGGACATCAGAAGGACAAGTGTCCGCAACCTCTTAAGGAGAAGCAGATTGTGAAAGCATATGCTCTTGATGCTGTTCCTTCTTCGTCGAATGCCCCAACTGCGGCGGAGAAAGGGAAGAATGTTGTTATTCAAGGTATGCTTTCTATTTATGATATACATGTTCGAGTTTTGTTTGATACTGGGGCTTCCCGTTCCTTCATATCTAGTGACCTGGTAGATAGGTTGGGATTGGAACCCGAGATAGTCGATAGACCATTGATAGTGACGAACCCGATTGGTGGTTCGACTAGCCTTAGTATGATTTGCAGGAATTTGGTCTTATCGAGTCATGGATGTATGTTTGTATGTGATTGCTTTGTTTTGGGCTTTACTGGGTATGGCATTATATTGGGAGTCGATTGGCTCCAAAGATACGGGGTGGTGGTAGACTGTGAGGGCTTTTTGGTGACAGTGAGGGCGGATGATGGGCGGAGGGTAGTGTTTGGTAGCCTACCTAGTGATGGGGTTATGGCTAGTTTTGTAAATTCCCTCGACATCCCGCAGGATGAGTTGTCAGATGTGTCCGTGGTTGGCCAGTATCCGGACGTCTTCGAGGAGGTGACCGGGCTTCCACCACACCGAGAGATTGAGTTCCGTATTGATTTAGTGAAAGATGCCAGACCTATAGTGATGCCACTTCGTCGTATGGCACCAAAGGAGCAGCGAGAGCTCGGGGTGCAAGTCAGCAATCTTTTGAAGAAGGGATTGATTAGAAGGAGTGTCTCCGAGTGGGGAGCACCAGTTGTATTTGCCACTAAGGCAGATGGTTCCCTTCGTTTGTGTGTGGACTATCGCGAGGTTAATAAGGTGACGAGGAAGAATAAGTATCCTCTACCGCGGATAGATGATTTGTTTGATCAGCTGGAAGGAGCAAGAGTGTTCTCCCAGTTGGGCCACGCGACAGGATTTCATCAGCTTCGAGTACCAGATGAGAGTGTTCCGAAAACGGCATTTAGGACGCCGTCTGGATTTTATGAGTGGTTGGTTATGCCATTTGGGTTGACCAATGCACCAGCCTATTTTGTGGATCTTATGAATCGAGTATTCAGAGATCAGTTGAATAAGTTTGTTCTTGTGTTCGTGGATGATATCCTTGTTTATTCAAGGACAGAGGAGGAACACAAGGGGCACTTGAGGATGGTGATGGAGGTGTTGAGGAAACACCAATTGAAAGCGAAATTCTCTAAGTGTCATTTTTGGAGAAGGGAAGTAAGATTCTTGGGTCATGTTGTTTCAGAGTGTGGTATTGCCGTGGACCCTGCGAAGGTGGCTACGGTACAGGATTGGCCCACGCCCAAGAATGCAACAGATGTAAGAAGTTTCTTGGGATTAGCCGATATTATCGTAAGTTTATCCAGGACTTCTCCAAGATAGCAGCACCGTTGACTCAGTTGACTAAGAAGAATCAGTCCTTCGTCTGGGATGGAGTGTGTGAGGATGCCTTCAAGAATCTAAAGGAGAGGTTGACGCGTGCGCCAGTGTTAGTCATTCCTAAGGGGAATGAAGAGATGACGGTATACACGGATGCTTGTGGTACCGGACTGGGTGCAGTATTGATGCAAGGAGGTAGGGTTGTAGCTTATGCTAGTCGACAGCTAAAGCCGCATGAGAAGAAGTATCCTACCCATGATTTGGAATTGGCAGCGATTGTATTTGCGCTGAAGATGTGGAGACACTATCTCTTGGGAGAAAGATTCGAGTTGTTTACCGATCATAAATCGTTAAAGTATCTCTTCTCTCAGAAAGATCTGAATCTCCGTCAGCAGAGATGGTTAGAGTTCTTGGCTTCGTATGATTTTGATATCGCGTATACACCTGGGAAGGGTAATGCGGTAGCCGATGCCTTGAGTAGGAGACATGCCAGCTTAGGGGCAATGTCTCTTGAATGGAAGCAACTGGAGTATATCGCGGGGTTTGATTTCAGACCAAAGTGCGAATTGGATCCAGTTATGCTAGCTAGTTTGACGGTCAGACCCACTTTGATAGAGCGGATTGGTTCTAGTCAGAGGGACGATCCTAATCTATTAGAAATCATCTCCAAGTTAGAGATGGGTATTGGTGAGGAGGTGAATGTGTATGGGCTTGATCGAGATGGATGGCTTCGAAAGAATGGAAGATTAGTTGTGCCCAACGTGAATGGTTTGAGAGATGAAGTGCTTAGAGAATGTCATCACTCAAAACTGACTATACATCCCGGTGGTAATAAGATGTATCAAGACATGAGACAAACTTACTACTGGGAAGGGATGAAAAGAGACGTTGGGAAGTTTATATCCAAATGCATGAATTGTCAACTAGTTAAAGCTGAGCAGAAGAAGCCTAGTGGGTTGTTGCAACCACTAGAAATTCCCGAATGGAAATGGGAGCAAGTCTCGATGGATTTCATCGATGGTTTACCAAGGACTAGATCGGGACATGATAGCATTTGGGTAATTGTGGATCGATTGACTAAGAGCGCAAGATTTATACCAGTCAAATCGACCAGGACGGCAGCCAAGTTGGCAGAATTGTATATGAAGTGGGTAGTGAGATTTCATGGAGTACCCAAAAGCATTGTGAGTGACCGAGACCCGTTGTTCACCAGTGGGTTTTGGAAGAGCTTACAAGAGGCTTTAGGGTCAGGATTACATCTCAGTACCGCATATCATCCTCAGACCGACGGTCAGACGGAGAGGGTGAATCGTATATTGGAAGATCTCTTGAGAGCGTGTATATTGGACTTTGGTGGATCATGGGATGACCATTTGCATCTAGTAGAGTTTGCATATAATAATAGCTACCAATCCAGTATCGGTATGGCTCCATATGAAGCTTTGTACGGAAGACCGTGCAACTCACCATCATGTTGGATAGAAACTGGCGAGAAGTTTGTGCTTGGACCAGATGTGGTGAGAGAGACTTCAGATAAGATTAAGATCATTCAGCAACGAATGAAAGCTGCCCAAGATAGGCAGAAGAGTTATGCTGATAAAAGGAGAAGAGACTTGAAATTCTCCGTTGGTGACTTGGTGTTTGTCAAGATCTCTCCGTTGAAGAGCGTGATACGATTTGGCAGGAGAGGCAAGTTGGCACCAAGATTTGTTGGCCCATTCCCTGTTCTTGAACTAGTCGGGAATTTGGCGTATAGAGTTGGCTTACCAGAGAAAATGGCGGGAGTTCACAATGTATTTCATGTTTCCCAACTAAGGAAGTTCGTTCACGACTCAAATGTGACTATTTCACCTGATCAGTTAGAGGACTTCGAAGTAGAACCCGAGGCGGTTGGGAACCGCAAGCCGATCCGTATTGAGGGGCACGATACAAAGCAACTTCGAAGGAAGTCGGTGAAGCTAGTCAAGGTTCAGTGGGGCGAGAACGAGAATGATTGTACTTGGGAGACAGAGGAGAGCATTAGGAAGGCTTATCCAGAACTCTTTGCCTGGTAAGATTTACTTTGCGATTTAGTTATTCTGCATGCTAGGATAGACTTGTTTTGCTTGTTTTGCATGTTTGATGGTTGTTTTATGATTGATAGGCATGTGGGACCTTTGTGTGTGTTTGGATTAGGGAATTTCGGGGGCGAAATTTCTTAAGGGGGGGGGAGAGTGTAACGACCCGTATTCTACACATCATAGGATTGTAGAATATTTATTTCTTTCCCATGTGAAGACGTATGGTCATGTAACTTTGGGAAACATCTATTAGAGTCATTTCCCATGCTTATGATTTTTGTCGATTTTTAAATGACCATTTTGCCCCTAGTTGGTACTGTTTTGGCCATAACTTTTGATTGGAAAGGAATTTTGACCTGAAACCACTTCCATTTGATTCGTTTGATAGTTTCTCTTTCCGTAGAGCGGTCATAATAGCCAAACGGACTTACCGTTTGGGAGATATGGCTGAAACAAGGTTTGGAGGGTGAAAAACTGCTTAACCGGGCCAAATCGGGTGATTAGTGAGTAGGCCCATAACCCATTTCGGGATTAGGGTTATGGGAGGGCTGAAATGAGATGGAGAATCATTCCATTTCAGTTTTCTAGCCTCCACTTATCACCAAGGATCCCTAAAAATGGCCTCCAACCTCTAGATCACCTCCAAATCATCTTTTGGTCAAGGATTTGGCTTAGCAACCCCTAATCAAAGGAGATCTTCACCTAATCAACCTTGGAGCTGCTGTTAGCATTGGGATTCGCATCAAATCAGAGCATTATTTCAGATCTTAGTTTGTTTTGTGGCTAAGGTGAGTGATTTGCTTAGTTTTGCACTAATTATGGCTAATTAGGGGTGATTAGTGTTAATTAGCGAATTTAAACATGATAAAATTCTGGAAAAATGTTAATAAAATTCGGAATGATGTTTTAGACCTCTGATATGAATTTGGGTTAATTTGGTTAAGTTTTGATAATACTATCATCAGTTTCACCTAAATATGCTTAAGGGGAAATATGGGATTTTGGGTATGTTTGATCCATTTTTACCTATCATATTGATGTTTTGATGTTTGTGGTTGATTATGTATGTTGCTATGACTGTATGAAATGCTTTGTGACTGTTTAGAATAGTTAGAATGGTCGAAAACGCCGTCGAGGGGCGTAAACAGCTCGCTGGACAAGGTGCAGGGATTCGGATCGCATAGGGGGTTGAGGGACGATCGGATCGCCCTATGGGATCGTGGAGGCATCCCCACGAGTCGAGTCGCCTCCTCCGAACCGAACCGTCTATGCAAGGCCCACGAAGCGAATCGATGCAGCGTTGTGCCAAACTGAAGTACTCCGATCCGGATCGCGAATAAGCATTACGACCCGATCCGTCCATGAAGGGTGAGCACGATCCGTCGACCTGGAGAAGGGCGTCCGATCCGATCCGTATGGGGTGTCCCGATCCGAACCGAGAAGGGGAGCACGATCCAAAGCAAAGGAAGGGAGGACCACGACCCGATCCGACGTAGGAGGCGCGATCCGATCCGCTGAAGAATGTGAAGGCTGATCACGATCCGATTCGATGGTGATGACCAATAACCCGAGATGCAAAGGTAGTCCAAATGGAAGTTAGAGCTCAGGATCCCGGAACCAGTTGGGAACCAATGAGTTCACTTCATGGTTGGACTTTGCTGCGGGACGTGTGCTAAGGAGTTGTCGACGTTCATAACTTCGATTCACCACTAAGAATGATGGGCTACTTATCAGTGCAGTAGGGTCATTATGACCTGAGGGGCAAAGTGATGGTAGCAAGACTACGTTATCAGTGCAGTAGGGTCATTATGACCTGAGGGGCAAGGTGATGCGTAGTAAGACTATGAGCCAGCGCAGATGGGGTGAATAACTCCATGGGGCAAGTGGACATAGTAAGGATTAGTAAGGCTATACGCCAGCGCAGATGGGGTGAATAACTCCATGGGGGCAAGTGGACATAGCGAGGAATTAGTGGCTACGTTATCAGTGCAGTGAAGTCATTTATGACTTCATGGGGCAAAGTGATCGTAGCAAGGTATGTTGGGTGATCGAAGTGGTGAATATCGTATGCTTTACGCACTGAGTGAGAGATGTGAGGATGGATGCTATGTTTGATTGTTTGCCATCCCTATGACATGCACACCTCCCCCACCTCCGTATCTTTATGTTGTTTGATATGATACCTTGGAGTGTTGTACAGTATGTAGTGCTAACTCTTTGGTTGCAGGTCCAGGTTCAGGTATGTTTTAGTCTACCTGTTATTGTTCACTTTAGATGCTTATCGCTCATACCAGGCTTTATGTCTGACCCAGAGTTTTATGTCTCCTCTTATTACTCTGGGTGCTCACACGAGCAGACTAGAGACAGGTTAGCTGGTGGTGTGCGAGTAGCTGACTCGGAGGCGGGCAGGAGGCTTTCACGTATTATATATATATGCACATTCTCCCTGTGTCGCTAGTGGTCGCTACTTGGGCATTAGTAGTGTACCTCATTTACTTTACTTTTGCTTTGAGACAGTTTGAAGTTGTAATAAGCTGTATTTTGGATTTCCGCTGCTATGATGTTTAGTTCTGATTTTCAGCTTATGCACTGTCTCTCCTGTTTTATGTCAAGTATGTTATTATTATATTTTGTTCTATGCGCTGTGAGACATTCTACAAGTTCTTTGTATGTTCATTTCCTTCTTCCTTTTTCCTTCTTGCGACCCGTTCCGTGCTAACTGGACATGTGTACAGCGCACATTTGGAGTAAATGTCGGTTGGTGCGGGGCGGGGCGTCACAATATTGCTGAGTTAGACACTTTGTCCAAGTATGGATTATCCCTTATCAATACTCCCGAGAAGAAGAACGAGAAGTTCATAACTGGATTGGATCAGTACCTGGGGGAGAGGCTTATTAACCACATCGATTAGACGTTTGAGTCGATTGTGGGGAAATCTTTGAGATCGGAAAGCCTTTACCCTAAGCCAAAGACCGAGGTTGCTATTACATCTGCGGATGAGCCAAAGTCGCAAGTAGGCGATGGAGGCAAGGATAGTTCCCAAAATAAGAGGAAGCAAGACCAAGTTATGGATGGTTAGAATAAGAGAAGTAAGAAAAATGGCGAGTGCTTTGGCTGTGGCAAGAAGGGCCACTATGCCAGAGATTGTCGGGAAAAGCCTAGGGAAAGGAAGTGCTTTAATTGTGGCCAAGCGGGACATCACAAGAATGAATGTCCAGAATCTCCTAGGGGGAAGCAGATCGTGAGAGCATATGCTATCAACGTTGTTCCTTCTTCGTCGAATGCCCCAACTGCGGCACAGAAGGAAAAAGGTGTCGTTATTTGAGGTATGCTTTCTATTTAAGATGTTTTGATCGGGTTTTGTTTGACAAAACCTGAGTTAGTAGATAGACCTTTAGTTGTGACGAACCCGATTGGTGGTTCGCTAGCCTCAGTATGATTTACCGTAATGTGGTCTTATCGAGTCATGGATGTAAGTTTGTTTGTAATTGCTTTGTTTAGGCTTTACTGGGTTTAGCATTTTTTTTGGGAGTCGTTCTACTCCAAAAGAATAGGGTGGTATTAGGTACCTACCTAGTGATGGCGATAGTAACTGGAGTTAAGGAAGCTAAGAGGTTATCATTGTAATAAGTTCTAGTTGTCTCTGGGAGGCAAATGAGTGCTCCAGTGCTAGATTGTTTTGCTAGTATCACCTCACGTGGGTTGTCCGAACTCGGAGGAGATGTTCCTCGGGTGCTTGTCTGATATTGGTTTAGGCCTTTGGGGCTTGTGCTTGGGGAACGTCGATTTCGACTAGGATGGTTTGCGTGAGGGGTAAATAGTTGTTGTGATTTTTCACTGGATAATATCTTGGTTTACTCGAGGAGTGATGGGCAGACGGAACATGATAAGACTGTTCAATGGTATAGACTGCCCAGAGTTAAACTCGATAGGGTTATGAGATTGCTCGACTGGGACTCGAGAAAGATGCAAAGTAATGGATTGTTTAGAACCCTATGTTGATGTTCTCTTTGGATAGTAGGACTTTGAAGGAATAGGATGTGTTCGTTGATCATGGAGGATACAATGAAGATTAGGACGATTCAAGTTGGACTTGAACTCGTAAAATAAAATGGATGTTCGTTGATCTTGGAGATGCAACGAATAGGGAGACGACTCACGTTGGACTAGAGTTTGTCGGTAATGGATACTCAAGACTGGGTCTGAGTTATAGATTGACTCGAGTTAGACTCGAGAAGGCTGCAAGGAATTGGATTGGCTCGAGTTGGACTCGAGAGGGCATCAAGATAATGGATAGACTTGGGTGGGACTCGAGTGTTTCAGGCGGACTAAAAGCAGGGGTATCTGGGGACGCCCGTTACCTTGGATCCGTTGGACGTGATCTAGTTATCCTTGGAGGATAAACGTACGTTGGACGTACGGTAGTCCGTCTGGAGGCTGGGCTTCCATTGGTTCTTGATGTTGGTTGGACCAGACATACAAGAAACGACGTATTGGGATTGGTCAGACTAGTCATGTAGGTGTTGACGTATTCATGGCTTTAGCAGGTGATAGATAGGATTTGTTTGATGGATGCTATGGTTGTTGTGTTTGTCCTTACCTTTCTTCTCTTGAGTATCACCTGTAGGATCCTGTTGAATGGAAATAGGGTAAGTTCGTTGATCATGGTGATATGACGAGTGTAAGATACTTTACGTTAGACTTGAAGTATGTTGGGCATTGTGAAGCGTCCGTTGTCTTGGAGATTCAACGGATATAGGAGTCTCAGTTGGACTTGGACTCATAGGTAGAGCACCTAGATTCATTGGATGAGTCTAGTTCACCTTTGGAAGGTGAATGTACGTTGGACGTACAGTACGGATATAGGTAGAGTACCTAGATTCACTGGATGAGTCTAGTTCACCTTTGGAAGGTGAATGTACGTTGGACGTGCAGTACAGATATAGGTAGTGTACCTAGATTCATTGGATGAGTCTAGTTCACCTTTGGAAGATGGATGTACGTTGGACGTGCAGTACGGATATGGGTAGGGTACCTGGGTTCATTGGATGAATCTAGTTCACCTTTAGAAGGTGAATGTACATTAGACGTACAGTACAGATGTTGGTGTAGTGCCTAGGGTCATTGGATGGGTCTAGTCTGCCTCTAGGAAGTGAATGTACGTTGGACGTGCAATACGAATGTAATAAGGACTCAAGTTGGACTTGAAAGAGCATTTGGAATGTAGTTGAAAATTTGGCATATAGGTTTGGATTACCTAAGGAAATGACAGTATAGACGAATGCCATAGTATCGGACTGGGTGCGATAGCTGATGCATTGAGTAAGAGACGTGCCAGTTTAGAGGCTATTTTTCTGGAATGGAAGTAACTAGAGTATATCATGGGATATGACTTCAGACCTAAGTGCGAATTGGATTCAGAAACGCTAGTGAGCCTGACGATTAGATCGATCTTGATTAAGTGGATCGGTTCCAGTTAGAGGGACGATCCCAACCTATTAGAAGTTACCTCTAGGGTAGAGGGGGGAATCGATGGCGAGAGAACGACTGTACTTGGGAAGTAGAGAATGACATAAGAAAGTCGTATCCAATGCTCTTTGCCTGATAAGATTTTAGCGGCGATGATTCTTCCCTCGTTAGTAAGCCGCATGTTAGGGCAGAATGGTTCTGTTTGTTTTGCATGTTTGATTGTTGTATATGGTTGGTAGGCATGCGGGATCCTTTGTATGTTTTGGGTTAAGGAATTTCGGGGATGAAATTTCTTAAGGGGGGGAGAGTGTAACGACCCGCATTCTACGCATCATAGGATCGTGGAATATTTATTTCTTTCACATACGAAGTCGTATGGTCATGTAACTTTGGGAGACGATTATTGGGGTCATTTCCCATGTTCATGATGTTTGTCGATTTTTAAATGACCGTTTTGCCCCTAGTTGGTACTGTTTTGGCCATAACTTTTGATTGGAAAGGAATTTTGACATGTAACCACTTCATTGGATTTGAATGATGGTTTCTCTTTCCGTAGAGTGGTTACATTAGCCAAACGGACTTACCGTTTGGGAGATATGGCTGAAACAAGGTTTAGAAGGTGAAAAACAGCTAATTGGGCTTAACCGGGTGATTAGCAACTAGGCCCAATGGGGGATTTCGGGATTTGGGGTATTTAGTGCTGCTAGGGTTAGGATTTTGGTTTTAGACTCATTTTTCCAGCCGCCACTTACCTCCTTCAAGCTCTAGCAATGGCCTCCACCTTCTAATTTCATCCCAAATCGTCTCTAATCACTTTCTAATCGAAGATTAAGCAAAACTACATCAAATCAAGGGAGGGTAGCACCAAATCAGAGAGAGAGAGAGCTGCAGAAACACATAGGGATTGGATCCAAATCAGAGATTATTTCAGATCTAAAGTTTGTTTGTGGCTAAGGTGAGTGATTTGCATAGTTCCTCACTAATTATGGCTAATTATGTTGATTAGCGAAATTATGGCTCAGAAAAATCTAGAAAAATTCCTAAAATTCTAAAACATCATTTTATGCCTCTGATATGAATTTGGGTTAATTTCGACTAATTTTGCAAATCCCGGAATTTGGGGGATTAAGGGGTGATTAGTGGAAATTAGCGAATTTATGCATGTTAAAAATCTGGAAAAATATTTATAAATTGCTAAATATTGTTTTAGACCTCTGTTAGAAGTTTGGGTTAATTTGGTTAAGTTTTGTTAATCCTATGCTTAGTTGTTCTTAAACATGCTTAAGGGGAAATATGGGATTTTGGCTATGTTTAATCCATTTTAACTCATCATATTGTTGTTTTGGTGTTTGAGGTCACTTCTACATGTTGCTATGACTGTATGGTTTGCTTTGCAATTGATTAGAATAGTTGGATTGGTCAAAAACGCCGTCAAATGGCGTAAAACAGTCGCTGGAAGAGTGTAGGAAATCGCGCAGAACCAGATCGGATCGCCATAGGTACCACGATCCGCCCCCTCTTCTCCGACCCGACCCGATCGCATGCCATCTCCACGAGTCGACCATACCCCACGATCTTCTCCACTATGAAGGCCACGGACCAGAGGCCGACGCACGAGCCACTTCAAGTATCACGAGACATGGACCAGGGGAGACCCACGACCCGATCCAAGGGTGTCGCCACGACCAGGAGCTGGAGCCACGGACCGATCCAACATGGGTGGAGTAACACGATCCGAACTAGAGTGGTGCGATCCGCGAACCGATGGAGGAGAAGCACGATCCGAACCTGGAGGAAAACCACGACCTGAAGCAACGTGAAGCAAAGAAAGGAAGATCGATCCGGAGGAGATGCTGACCAAAACCCGAGATGCAAAGGTAGTCCAAGTGGAAGTTAGAGCTCAGGATCCAGTTGGGAACCAATGAGTTCACTTCATGGTTGGGCTTTGCTGCGGGACGTGTGCAAAGGGGTTGTCGGTATTCATAACTTTGGTCCACCACTTAGAGATGGATAGTGGGCTTGTAGTGATAGTTACACGGGATTGGATTCTGTCATGGCCCAAAGTATTAGGTGACCAAAGTGGTGGATATCGTATACTTTACGCACCGAGTGAGAGATGTGAGGATGGTTGCTATGTTTGATTGTTGCCATCACTATGACATGCACACCCCCACCCCGTTATCTTTACACCATTTGAAATGGCACCTTAGAGTGTTGTACAGTATGTAGTGCTAACTCTTTGGTTGCAGGTCTAGGTTCATGTATGTTTTAGTCTACCTGTTATTGTTCACTTTAGATGCTTATCGCTCATACCATGCTTTATGTCTGACCCAGAGTTTTATGTCTCCTCTTATTACTCTGGGTGCTCACACGAGCAGACTAGAGACAGGTTAGCTGGTGGTGCGCGAGTAGCTGATTCGGAGGCGGGCAGGAGGCTTCCACGTATGATATATATATATTCTCCCTGTGTCGTTGGTGATCGCTACTTGGGCACTAGTAGTGTACCTCCTTTATCTTACTTTTTCTTTGAGACAGTTTGAAAAGTTGTAATAAGCTGTATTTTGGATTTCCGCTGGTATGATGTTTAGTTTTGGTTTTCAGCTTATGCACTATCTCGCCTGTTTTATGTCAAAGATTATGTTGTTATTATATTTTATCCTATGCGCTGTGAGACATTTTACAGGTTCCTTGATTAGTTCACTCTCTTCTTTCTTTTCTTCTGATGACCGTCCCGTGCTAGCTGGACACGTGTACAACGCACAATTGGAGGAAATGTCGGTTGGTGTGGGGCGGGCCGTCACATTTCCTACCCCAGGCCAGGTCGACCAGGGGGCCGACCTCCCCTATGGGGTCGACCTACCCCATCGGGAAGATCTGAATTGTGATGATTCTGACTTATTGCTGAGTCTTTTCTGACCTGTTGCTGAATCACTAGGGCATAGGTGAAAATTCTGGATAACTCTATCTAGTCTGAATGGTTTTGATTTGCTCCTATGATAATCTAACGGCTTATTGATTTAAATTCTATATAAGCACGCATAGACTCAAGCTCTAAACCTAAACTAAATTAATCTCTTGGCCTCCATGCTGCTGCTAGAATAGTTCTTCTTCTTAAAGCTTAGGAATTGCAAGTCAGAATTCTAATACAAACGACGAAAGAATTATTCTCTTCTCTAATTCGTCTACAATTTCTTTCACAAAATAATTAATAAATTAATTATGATGAGTTATAATTGGGATTATGAGAACATGTCTGTTGAATCATGTGATGTTACTTAACTTTGTTATCGTCTGTTGGTGAACATATGACAGTTTTGTTAACTTATGTTGGTAAATCTATTTCATATGTCCAATCACATATGTTTAACTAGATTCATTTTATGACATCAGTTTATATGCAAGTTCGGGATGTAAGTCATATGCTAGTTTGTATGTGAATCTTATGCAAGTCTGCATGCGAATTATACACAAGTTTATATGTGAATCAAGTATATACATATGCTAGTTTATATGTAAAACATGTGATGTTAGTTTACATGTTTAAATCCATATGCAAGTTTGTAGGAATCCATATGCAAGTTTAGGTGAAAACTATATTCACATATGCAAGTTTAGGTGAAAACCATATTCACATATGCAAGTTTAGGTGAAAACCATATTCACATATGCAAGTTTAGGTGAAACCCATATTCATATATGCAAGTTCACAATTTCATGTTTAGATCTATATTTAGATCTATGGTAGTTTATGCAAATTTATGTTCTATATGTCCATTGCCTATGCAAGTTATTGGCTGTGCAAACTTATGTTATAATTCTTATTCGCAAGCTAGATCTATTTTATGTGTTATGCAAGTTGTGATGTTTCTTTTCTTTTTATGAGTTAGACTATTTGCGAGTCTAACATATTTCATATTAAACGTATGAACGGCGTGGGGACAATGGGAAAATATTAATTATACAAATTGTGAATTGGCATAAAATGTCTTTAAAGGCATATAATTAATTTGAGACACTAATTGGTATAATTTATATACCTGAAAACTATGGACGTAATTTAGGTGACAATTATGGACATAGATTAATTTGGAAGTTAGTGACAATTTGAAATAGGGATATTAATTCAAATTGGGTTGAATAATAATGTGTAATAATAAATGCCTAAGACACGAGGTTAGACTCGTTAGTGGTATAAGACTGCCCGGACCCGCCCGACAAATCCAGCAACCACAAACGGTAATCTAATATGAGAGGTCAAAGGCATAAATTAAGTGCGTAATAAATGCCTAAGACACGAGGTTAGACTCGTTTGTGGTATAAGACTGCCTGGACCCGCCCAGCGCATCCAGCAACCACAAACGACGGTCTAATGTGAGAAGTCGTAAGCATAATTAAAAGATGCTTAGACACGAGATTAAGTCTGGCTTGTGGTGGAAGTCTGCCCGGAACCGCCCGGCATATCCAGTAGCCATAAGTGATCGACTTAACGTGAGAGGTCTGTGCATTAATAATTAATTAATGCTGATCAAAGACAAATAAGAATGACAAACAAAAGTTTGGTTGAGTTGAATAATTCTCTGAGTACCAATTTGATGTTGATTTCGGTCTTCGGGGTTGATACTTAGGGAGTTATTCTCTTAACCAATGTATCTGTGAACTAAGATGTACTTAATCATAAATTAAGTAAAACATGTTATACGATATATATATATGATACATAAAACATGATAAGTGGATAGGGTTAAGACCAACTTAACCAATAATCTGATTAGTAGGTGGGGTTAAGACCAGCTTAACCAATAATTTGATAAGTAGATTGGGTTTAGACCGGCTTAACCAATAATTTATATTAATTCGATAAGTGGGTAGGGTTAAGACCAGCTTAACCAATAATATATATTAATCTGATAAGTGGATAGGGTTAAGACAAACTTAACCAATAATATATATTAATCTGATAAGTGGATAGGGTTAAGACAAACTTAACCAATAATACATATTGATCTGATAAATGGATAGAGTTAAGACCAACTTAGCCAATAATATGTAAGTGGATAGGGTTAAGACCAACTTAACCAATAATACATAAGTGGATAGGGTTAAGACCAGCTTAACCATATATATATATATATATACTGATCTGATAAGCGAATAGGGTTAAGACAAGCTTAACCAATAACACATGTTGATTTGATAAGTGGGTAACATGGGTGACATGTGGGATATAACTATAAACACTTAACCAAGTTGAAACATGTAAGAAGACATAAATAAGAGGGGGTTAAGTGGGAAATCCTAGTGGGGACCAAGCATAGGTGGACTCCACATCTCATATTCTTCACCAACCACTTCGTCATACTCCATCCTCTCAATTTAACTCTGCTCACCACCAAGCACGATCATCTTCTCAGTTCACCCCATCCTCTTCATCCTCTTCACCATTAAATACAGGCTCATTACCAGTTCATCACTTCCCTAATGGTATAATTGACTTTCAAACCCAAAGCAAGCTGTCTGATCCTACTGATCATCTGGTGCTCACATATGCTCAAGTGGCGGCATCAAGAGCGAAGCTTCCACCTGTCCTTCCCAACCCATCTGTCAAGCGGCAAAGAATTCTTCCGGTCTTCAGTTCGGTCAGAGAGACGTTGAAGCTATTGAATTTGGAGAGACGCTGTCTGAAGTGTGCTGATCGTGGACACGTGGCTAAATCATGTAGGAATGAAGTGATATGCTATAATTTCTCTCTCTTTGGGCATGTAAGCTTGCACTGTCCCAATAAAAAATACCACCCTCTCGAATAAACGAAAATGATTGGACGCGCCCCCATATAACTCAAATGGCGAGCCGTCGCGAGCCACAGTACCTGCAATTTCAGAAGGGAGGGTCCCATCAGTCTTCTCACATTTCAATTCGTAATTATAACTCTAATATAATTACACCCAAACCCAAAAACAAACCCCCTATCGTTTCAAATGAAAGCTCTTATTTATCTCCTCCTTCTTCACCTAAACATAGACAAAAATCTCCAATTTTTTGGGAAATGGCAGACGCATACCTCTACCTCACTGCGATTACCATAGACGGCCTCTGGTCTATAGAGATGCTCTCTAATGCACTCAAGACAGCTTTTGGTCAGGAGTATGAATGGCCGATCTAGCATACTACCGATAACTCCTTTCTCATTTGCTTCCCCAACTCTGCCATTAAAGATCATGCCTTGCATTTGAAAATACTAACGAAAGAAGATGGTGTTGTACTCTTACAACAAGCAACAACTCTTGAAGAAAATCCTGAACCCCTCCTTGAAAATGCGTGTTGGGCTAAAATCAGTGGGTTCCCAGAATTCTTCAGGCACGACTCTGATACTATTAAGAGAATCCTTAAAGCCGATGTGAAGATTCATTCACACAGACTCTTGCGATTGGTCCGTTTTGGATCATCGCTTCCTTTTCGTTAAGATGCAGTTCTTCGAAGGTATTACAACTCCATGTTCTTTCATTACTTATATAAATAACCATGCTGTGAAGCTTAAGATAGAACGATAGACACATGCACACCCCTACCAACGTCCAGAAACTCTCTTATTGGGAATCAACTATGACTATGATGGTTTCATCTTTCAACCCTTACCTCAGCAACCAGATTGTATGGAGGAAGATAGATTTGACGTGATGAATGTTGAGGCTTTGATTCAAGTGGCAATGGTGCCTAACATTCAGCCTCAGGACCTTGCTTTGGTGGATTTTAACAAAGAAGACATCATCATGCCTAGATGGGACCCAATGGTGGATCTAGATCTTTCAGTCCCTCTGCACCAGCAGATGCCAGCTTTTCAGGAGCATCAGGATCGGCGTCATCAGGAAGGCCAAGGTTCATCTTCCCTTTGCTTCTCCGCCTCAGCTATCAGGAGAAGTGCAAGACTCAACAGGGCTCGCTCGCTGCCTCCAGGATCCTCGGGTAGCTATTTTGAACCAATTATTTTTTCTTCTGCTAATAAAGTGTTAAACAAAAAGTTGACAAAATGCATGTGGGTATGTTTGCATGATAAGCATTATACGACCATGCAAACCCTAGAACAGCAGTGTACTAACCTTTCTAAATAAAAACAGTCACATGGAATATTAGGGGATTGGGGGACCCCACAAAAAATCATGCTGTCAATCTCATCATCTCCCCTCACCATATTGATATTTTATTTTTGCAAGAAACAAAAGTCACTAATCCAACCAATTCTAACATTCGTACTCTTTGTGGTCCCTTCTTATCTGGCTGGACACACGTGGATGCTGTTGACACTCATGGTGGTTTAATCACTGCGTGGAATGAGCACGTGTGGGCTTTTGAACAATCTTTATCACATTCTTCTATTCTACATGTGTCCCTTCGTCATATTCCCTCTAACACCACTTACCACTTCACTAATGTATATGCTCCTAATGATCACCAGAGTAGAGCTGAAACTTGGCATCATTGTCATAACCTATCTCAAAATATAAACGAACCTTGGATAATTGGTGGTGACTTCAACACAACCCGCTCATTTGATGATCGTAATTCAGACAACTTATCCTCTGACACTTCACTCTTTAATGCACTCATTCAATCTTGTTCACTTATTGAACCAACTATCAACAACCGCCATTTTACATAGTCAAGTAGAAGAGAAAATCCATCATTATCCAAACTTGATCGCTTCTTCTTCAATCTCTTATGGGATGACCTCTTTCCATTGACCTTGGTCAATGGCCTCGCCATCACCATTTCAGATCACTGCCCAGTTCTTCTTGACACCTGTTCAAACACTACTCTTAAACGCCCATTCAGATTTGAACGTCTCTGGCTACTTGAACCATCTTTTGATGACTTTATCAAACTCAACTGGGATCATCTTCCATCTCACCACTCTGCCATGGTTAGAATTGTAAGCAAGCTTCGTTCTCTTCGTAAATTGATTCGACCATGGGCTAAGCATGTTTGGAATTCCTTAAAAAGTCATATTTCATCCACACAAGATGCCATTCTTAATCTTAATATCATTGAAGAACTTCAACCATTATCTGACTCTGAATGACTTGAATTGAAAGAACATGAAGCAAAACTGGACAGACTTATCAAACAGGAGGAAATTGGACGGAAACAAAGATCTAAAGCGAAATGGATTAAGGATGGGGATAAAAACACTGCTTATTTTCATAGAATTGCTAATTGCCATAGACGCTCCTCATTCATCTCTGAAATTGTCCATAACAACAACACCTTCACCGACTCCAAAGACATTTTCCATCAATTTACTGTTTTCTACAGAAGCATCCTTGGTTCATCTCCACCCCCTCTCTAGACATTGATTGGCATTATCTCTATCCAAACACATCTCCCATTAACATTGATCATCCTTCCTCAGAGGAGGAAATATGGAATGCGGTTAATGAAATGGCTGATGATAAAGCCCCTGGGCCTGATGGCTTTGGCCCATCTTTCTTCAAACACTTTTGGCCCACCTTTAAAAAAGACATCATTGAAATGTGCTCGAAATTCTATTCAAACCCCTCATTAATTGCAAAATTGAACTATGCCAACATCATCCTCATTCCAAAACATTCTGGTGCTAACACTGTCTCCTCATTTAGACCCATCAGTCTTCTCAATACAACTTTCAAAATCATCACTAAAATTCTATTTAATAGACTTCAACAGCATATTGACTCTCTGGTGGGTAACGAACAATTAGCTTTCATCTCTGGTAGAAATATCCTTGACTGTGTAGCAGCCACTCAAGAAGTAATCTCTCATTGTCGTTTCTCCAACACCCCTGGTATCCTTCTTAAACTTGTTTTTTCAAAAGCCTTTGACTCAGTCAATTGGGAGTTCATTTTATCCCTGATGAAGCATAGGGGATTCCCACTAAGGTGGTGTAACTGGATCAAAGAAGTTCTGCACATTAGCATTTCTACTGTTTTTATTAATGGAGAATATAGTGGCAAAATAAAATCTAAAAGAGGCTTAAGACAAGGAGATCCTCTTTCTCCCCTCATTTTTGTTCTAATAGCTGATGTATTTAATTAAATGGTGAAGCAAGCTCTATCTCAATGCATTCTTTCTGGCATTCCAATCCCAACTTCTGAAATTTACACAACCAATTTGCAATTTGCAGATGACACAATCCTTTTCACCACTCCTTCCCCAAAAAACATTCATTGTCTCAAAGTTCTTCTCTACTCATTTGAAATGATTTCAGGCCTCTCAATTAATTTTAATAAAAGCTCCATTATTATGCTTGGTAATTGTTCTCACCTGGGTCCTGTTATAGCTGATTGCCTTAATTGCAAGCTTGATTCATTCCCAATTAACTATCTTGGTATTCCCCTCTGCCCCACTAAACTCCATAAATCAGATTGGCAACCGCTCATTTCAAAAACTGAAAGTAGGCTTTCAAGTTGGAAAGCGAATTCTTTGTCCTCTGCTGGCCATCTTGTTCGTGTAAAACACGTCCTCTCATCAATTCCAACTTACTGGATGTCTTTCCACAAACTTCGTAATTGGGTTATCAAAAAAAGTGACTCAATTCGTAGTACGTTCCTTTGGAATGGGGTAATCTGAAAAAATTAATCAACTGGCAAACTGTTTGTCTCCCAACTAACCATGGTGATCTTGGTGTTCTGAACCTCTCGACCTTCAATATTGCACTGCTTGTTAAGTGGCTAAGGTGAGCTCTCTCGCCTGGTCATTTCATTTGGAAAGACTGGATCTTGAATCGCTTATACAATGCTAACCCCTTCATCATCCTCCACTTTAAACCTGATGGTAGACCCTCACCATTCTGGAAAGGAATCTTATCCACCATAATTAGAGTTAAATCTCTTCTCCATGTTAAAGTTGGTAATGGAGAATCTTGTCTCTTTTGGCTGGATATTTGGAAAGAACAGATCCCTCTTCATTCTCTTTTTCCCACCCTTACATCAAACCATAATAACCTACTCACGATAGCCGAGGCCCACGATTTAGGCCCAATGGGCTTTTTCCCTGAAACTTTTCTGGGCTTAGAATCCCTAAATGAAATAAATTCATTGGATAACATTCTTAGCTCTACTCATCTAGTACCAGAACCAGACTCTTTCATTTGGGCTCTAGGCCCATCTAAATCCTTCTCAATAGCATCCTGCTACAAATTCTTAATCCACCCTAGACGATGTTTCTCCTTCTCAAGAATTTGGAAATGCCACCTTCCCCCTCGCATTATTTTTTTCCAATGGCTTCTCTTACATAACCTTAATAACACCAGAGATAGACTGCATCGCTTCAATGCCTCTATTGACCCTATATGTGTACTGTGTAGACAGAGCAACGAATCCATTTCACATCACTTCTTTGATTGTGAATTTTCTTATGCAGTATGGGCTGTAATCAGTTCTTTTACCCTTGGCTTCATCCCATCTTTCATCTCATTCTTCGACTACTGGCAAAACTGCCCCCAGACCCCTTAATAGATTCCTTAATGGCTTTTTTTCATGGTGTATTTGGTTAGAACGTAATGCAATCATCTTTGGCAGACCCTTGAAACTCATGATGGGTACTTGTTATCATATCCTGCATCTACTTGATTCATGGACAGGAACAAACAGGCATGCGCGCTTCAGGCTTTCCCTTCCAATGCCACATTCTCCTGGCTCTTAGGAGAGCAGTAACCTCTTTCCCCGTTGATCCAGATGTAGTTCCTTAGTTCTACTTATGCTGTATTTTGGTTGTGTACTCTTATCTTATACTTAGTTCTCTATGATGTATATATTCAGATCGGTACTTGTACCTACTTATTGATTGACTAGGTCTAGACTATTTGCCACTGGTTGGGCATGTCAACCAGCTTATATTATTTCCTACTATGTTTACACGTAACCGGCTGTGTAGTCTTACGCTACACACCCGTCTTCCTCCAAAAAAAAAGTGTGGGGACCCTTTTCAACCAGTAACACATTTAGTATTTAAGTGAGCTCGATCTAGATCGAGGATGGGACACGCTTACTGGGTTTGATTGTAAGAGGTCAAAACGGGTTAGCGGTGGCAACGCAAGTCCAACGGGGTCATGTGCGTGCGTGGGCCTGGGCTGGTAGGTAAGATGTTGTTGCATCGTGTAGGTATAAGCCATGCATCTTTAGTGGTATCGGGTTGCCACTTTAGGGAGTGATACACCTCACTGTGGGACCAACACGGGTATCTACGAGTTAGGGAGCCGATCGAATAGGGAAGGTAGTGGGTACGACTAGCGGAGATAGGAGCAGGCGGCACCTATGAAGACAGCTAGGAGTCCAACTACTATATTATGAATAAATGTTGTAATTAGAATGGGGAGGGTAGTGGGTACAACTAGTGGAGATAGGAGCAGGCGGCATCTATGAAGACAGCTAGGGGTACACGAAACTACCATTATTATGTTCGGTAGGCAGGATCAACTTTTAGGGTGACTATTAATGGTGCAGTATAGTAATTATCCTATAATGATTAGGAGCGCGATTAACGCCAGCATATTCCTCTTATTTGTTTTGTCTTGCCCATTTGCTTCATAGTCATTCCTTGTTTTACCAGTTTATGCCTTATCTTAATTACTTCAATAATTATATTGTTAAAGTTATTGGACTCGCCAGACTTTATGTCTGACCCCCTTTGTTTTTGCCTCTTTTCTTCCTTCCCCCCAGGTTCTCAGGGTAGGACTAGTGCTAGTGGAGCTTGATTTGGACCTCTTTCTCTCTCTTTTGGAAGTGCTTGGATTGTTGAAAATAAAGTTCAGCTTATCTCTTTTATGGCTACTTATGTTGGGGTTATGCTTTTTACTTTATGTACTCAGAAAATAATTTGTCAAGATGGATATTAAGTGTACTTGGATTTGTTGTTGGTTTCTGATGTTGTTGTAACCAAACTATTTCTTCGCTGCAATAAAAGTTCTTTTAATTTTTCAAGTACCAGTATATGTATCTGTCTTGTTGTATTCTGTTCTATACACCAATAATACTCCATGAAAGTAAATGCATTCCTTTTGAGAGTGACATTAATGGATGTGGGGTGTTATAGACCCTGTTCATAAAAGATGACTCAATATGTGTATATACATGTATCTCCTCATCTAGTACTTATCAAAATGAGCTGCATGTACATGTTATTCCTTATCAGAAATGAGCAGGCCCTTTCATCCCTATCTAAAACTTAGTAGTAGAGTTACTTCTTGTCTTCACCATACTTCAGAATATTATGATAGACTACACTCATAGATCCTTAAAGACACAGACCTACTGTCTTTAAGTTACTTCTTTTCTCTTACACAAGCCTTATTTCAGTGTCAATCATGAAGCGGTGATGTCATGCTCGCATCTATTGGGAGAAAGCCATGCCACCTTGGTTAATTGAAGACATGCTGCTTTGGTTAACATTAGTACTGTCATGAGGTTATTTTCAGATCCATGTAGAGGGGTATTCAGTGCCTTAAAGATACTGAATATGTAACACCCCACCTCCGTTAAGGTCACTCACAAAGGGAATGCCTTAACTTTGGTGGAGCATTTTAGTAAATAGAACAGAAACTTACAATATAGATAAAACAGTACTTGAAAATTTTATAACTTTATTACAGCGGAAAACAGAAATCAGTATGGTTACATCTTTTCAAATCACAATATCAAAATTCAAGTACAAAATATCAGTCCTGTACAAAAGCCTTCAGAATGCATAGTTTAAAACCATAATCCCCATAGAAGAAGACAAGCCATACTTTAAGCACTTCAAGCGGAAGAAATCTGGATCAAGCTAGAGTATTCCCTTCTACAAAACCTGGGGGGAACGGAAGAAAGAAGGCGAAACAACAAGGGTCAGACAAAAAGTCTGGCAAGTCCAGTGATTTTCAGTTATGAACAGATAATAATAACATGACATGAAAATAAATCTGGATGAGAGATAACAGTAACAAGTGTAGCGGATATAACAGAAGAACAGAATGACGTAAGCTATTTCTTTACACTTCTCTGCACTAATACTAGTTTAACAGAATTAGGTGTCACCCTAATGTCTAAACTGAAACAGAAACGGGTATAGAATAATTTCCATAGAAGAGAATGCTAGTAATGGGCCTTTACCACCCGAACAGAAACAGAAACAGATTAATCCCTACGGAAACAGAATGTAGAATTAGGCGTACACTAGTAATTGGGCCTTTACCACCTGAACAGACGGTACCACACGGAAACAGATAGGTGTTGCCACCCAACAGAAACAGACGGTACCAACAGAAATAGACAGAACTAAGTGTACCCTAAAACCCTACCCCAAGCGATCGGCTCCTTAATACATAAATATCCTGTGTCGGCCCCACAGTAGGGTGTATCACTCCCTCAAGTGACAACCAATTGGCACAGACCTATTTACAGATGTCACGGCGTCTTACATCCTCAGAGGCAGACCGGGATCCATGCACGCACATGACCCGGTTGGAACACACCATCAACACCCCTCGCCATTATCAGAATGAACCGCTTATAATTAGTTAAGTAAGCGTGCCCGGACCCTACCTACTGTTGGGTCAAAGTTTTGATACCAGAAAGGGTTACTGACTAATATGGGTCCCAAACAACAGATGACACAAGTAATTCCCCTCCTAACCTTATGTCCCCAAACTAACAGATTTCAGATTAACTTATTTACAAGTTTCAGACATACAAAATTCAAATCAACTAGTTCACAGATCAGATGAGTTTTTAGACAAACGGATCAGATATACGGATTTAACAGATTTACAGATTTGTCTAACTTTGCAATTGGGCCTACAAATTCATGGAACAGATTAATTAAATTCATTAGTCTAGTGGGTTTAATCCTATCTGCCCAACATGTTTTAGATATCATATTTATCTCAGATTTTCATTAATTAAATATTAATGCCCGGGCCTCTCACATTAGACTGACAGTTTGCGGCTACTGGTTAGGCCGGTTGGTTCCGGGCAGATTTTTGTCGCAAACTGAGTCTAACCTCGGGTTTCAAGCACGTTATGACTAACTTCTCACATTAGAACCTATTGTTTGCGGCCACTAGAATATGTCGGGCGGTTCCGGGCAGAATTACACCGCAAACTCATTCTAACCTCGAGTTAGCCATGTTTATCTTTGCGGCCAATTAATTAATGATTTACCATTTATACCCACGCCTAATATACATGTCAATTATTCATAACTATAGCCAATTCAGATTATGTCAATAGCGGACTAATTATATCAACTCAACAGATATAGCAGATAACAAATTTTGCAGATTAGGCGACTTAACAGATTTAGCAGATTAAGCAAACTAGCAGATTTAGCAGATAACAGATTAGGCATCTCAACAGATTTAGTTTAGCAGATTTGGCATTTTCAACAGACTTAGCAGATGACAGATTTGGCAGATGAACAAATCTAGCAGACTAGAGCAGAACTAGCAGATTGAGCAGATTAAGTAATATAACAGAACTAGCAGATTAGGCCAATATAGCAGAACTAGCAAATTAGGCAAATATAACAGATTTAATCATTCCTTAAAGTTTCACAAACATATATTGCCTAATTATGAATTTGGCCTAAGTTTGCATGCTTAAATAGTTGTCATGATTCACACTATGATCATATACCCCACGTTTGCATTGAATTTACATGTCACAGATTATGGTCATAATTTGCATGTCCCAATTTAGTTCAACTTGCCTAGTACAAAAGATTCACATATAAAGTATACCAAATATAGCCATCGATTTCAATGCATATCATATATTCAAAAATCTCCTACTTAGATGTTATTCACATTTGATAGTTATCAAATCTTAATACAGACCTTCACACCTAAGTCATATTCTCTTTCAAATCATGAATTGTTATATAAACAATATGCCCAACAATCTAGTTATAACAGATCTTAATTCAAAATATGCGTTATGCCCAATGTCTCAAGTCACATGTTAACATACCATGGTTCCTCTTCTTCCAATTCACAGAATATGCATAGATCTAAATCTAGTTTACAACCTATGTCCTTTTTCTTAAATCAGTCACAGATTAGCCATGCCCAATTATGCCACATTCATTATTTGTCCCAAACATTTTAGCGTTCGTGCGTTAATCTCTTAGGAGATTGGCGCAGGCTCCTAGTAGCCTGGCTATAGAACAGAAAGAAGAAGAGATACAGAATAAAATAGATCAGAATAGAACAGAACAGATATAACCTCAGATTCAGATTTACAATTCATGTCACAATCAGAATTAACGTTTATATCGGAAAATAACTGTACTTGCCTTGGTTGGATTAAAGAAAGAACTTTAATTGTTGTAGAATCGTTGCAGAAGCTTTAATATCTAATTTGAATTGAGTTGCTTAGGTTGATGTTGGTTAGCTTCTAGTTTTGATTCCAGTAGAGTAGCGACGCCATTTTTATTTTTATTAGAACAGATGTAGAATAGAAGCAGAATAGAATTGTGTGTAGACAAGGCTAGGTCTTAGGATGTATTTATAGGTGTAGGAACTCATTTAGGCCCTTAGATTAACCTTAGAACTCATCAGGTCCGTCCAAACACGTCACAGCCCTCAAAATCGCACACACACGCACCAGGTTCGACCAGGGAGGTCGACCCCCAGGTCGACTGCCCAGTCGACCTGGTCTGGGGGGTCGACTGCCCAGTCGACCTGGGTCCTGGGGGGTCGACTGCCCTGTCGACTCCCCAGTCGACTTGGGCTCTGGGCGGAAAATTTCCCGCCCAGCCCGCTTCTGGGTTTGAATTCGAATTTTGAATTCGAATTCCGAGCTGTTTTCGATTCTGAATATTTCTAAAACTTCGGAGGGTCATATCTCCCTCATACGGACTCCGATTCTTGCAAACTCGGACTCGTTTCCAAGCAGAATTCCGAGATGAACGCAATGGCACAACCCGTTTTCCTTGATTCTTATTTTAAAAATTAATTATCCTCTGATTTGTTACCTATACATTCACAGAAAACACGGGGTGTTACAGAATACCTCATCTACATTGTTCTGAAAATAAACTTTGTGGAAGCACTACTTAACATTTTAAGGGGCTACACTGCTATCATATATCACTGTGTCCAGTATATTGTTTGTTTTGATATTTGATCAATTTGTCCAATATATCGTTGTATTCTAAACGTATATCAATTTGAACAATATATCGTTGTGTTCTACATGTATATCAATTTGTCCAATATATCACTGTGTTCGTTATGATATTCAATGCTTCTACAGACATTATTTTAGGCCGAGAAAATATCCAGACGTCTGAATGATTCTTCAGGCATAATATTTTACACTGAGACTATCTAGACGTCTGAATGATTCTTCAGGCATAATATTTTACACTGAGATATAATCCAGACATCTGATTGCTGCTACATTTACAATTTTTTTAGGACGAGAGAAATTTCAGACGTCTGGATAAAAATTCCAGACATTTGAATACTTCTTCAGGAATAATATTTTAGAAAGAGATGAAATCCAGACGTCTAGATAAAATATTAGACGTCTGATTATGATCTAGATGTTTTCCAGGTTCTGATATCAGACGTCTAGCAATATATCCAAACGTTTAACACATCAAAATCAGCTGTGCATGTCACAAAATCATTATTCTGATATCCATCCGTATCTGAAAATTAAGCCGATATGAATATCCGATATTCGAAAATTAAGCAGATTATCCGCTATTCAAAAATAATTCTGGATACGGATATGAATATGGCACTATCATCAAGTTATCACAACTTCTCACAAGCTAACATACGTCAAAGTCACAATCAAAACACAACCATCAAAGTCACAATCAAAACACAACAAACTAACATCATCTATTTTTCACAAGCATAGCACACATCAAAGTCACAATCAAAACACAACCATGTCACAAAATAAAGTTTAACACATAGATAATTTTTCATAAATTGTAAATTAAGCGTCGGTGTCTTTAGGTATGACTCTCGCTTTTGTTGAGTCGTTATCCCCCTTTTATCTACCCCTATGTCCACTTGTCATCATATTTCTTTATCTTCTTTTTCCTCAGGTTCGATGCTCACTTCTTTTGGGTCGCCTTCCCCCTCTTTTTCTTCCTCTCTCTCTCTTCCTTTTCATCGGATGTCTTTGGATCTTCTTTTTCTTTAGGTTCGATGATCGCTTGTTTTGGGTCGCCTTCCCCCTCTTTTTCTTCCTCTATCTCCTCCTTGTCATCGGATTTCTTAGGTTCGATGCTCACTTCTTTTGGGTCGCCTTCCCCCTCTTTTTCTTTCACTTTCTCCTCCTTGTCACCAAATTTATTTGAATCTTCTTTTTCTTCAGAATTATGTACTAAAAAGGTTAGATATAGTGGAGATGGTGGAGTCCGTGGTCGAGTATGTCGTAAAATTTCAGTGAGAGACCGTGTTGTTGCACTCATTGTATTCTCAATTGTTGCGAGACAAGACGCTAGTGTAAGTTCCTTATTCGCAATATGATTCCCTAAGGCAACTTGATTTTGATACAATATTAGTTGATTATGAATGACGAACAGAAGTAATGATTCATTTGGAAGAATTTGCCATGGGAGAAGTCATACCTTCAAAAGTCCGATATTGAAAAGCTTGTTGGGAGGAAGATTCCGGCATATCCTGAATATGCTCTTGAGGATGCTCTTACGGCGGAACTTGTTTACCATGACATTTGTCTCTCCATTCGTCTAGAGTGCAAAATTTTGGTGGTTCTTCCGGGAGATGCATCAAGGAGAAGAATTTTTACCTGCCTTCTTAATCGGAATTTCCTCAAATATTGATAAATATGTCGGAACTTCTTTTGCTTTTAATAATCTCATAATAAACGGAGCATAGATAATTGTTTGTCGAGACCTACTCCAAAATTCCTTTAGTTCATCAAAGATAAATTGAGCCCAATTAACTTGAATACCACTAAATATAGCATATAAGGCCCTATGCTCTAGATCAAGTTCATGGCTTCCAAGCCGAGGAAACACTGTATTTATAAGAACTCGAGTAAGAAATCTCGCTTGTGGTCTTAAATATTTAGTAGAAAACCGAGGCATATCATCTTCCCAAATTTGGTGAGTAATGTTATCCCGTGGCTTAAAACGCATATCGAGAATATCATTGATATTTGTCCCAGTGTTAGAACATTGCAATATATCTCCTATGTCCTTAGCTGTGAATCTAACAGTAACCCCGCTAACACTTGACCAAATCCAATTTTTTCCTACTTGAGGATTCCAAAAACCTGTATTATCTAATTTCGCATAGAATAGAAATATGGATAGCTAGTCAATGTGAAAGTAATATAAGGGAATGAGACCGGTGTTACAAGACCAGCATCCTGGCATAAGCTATGTAAATCATACATCAGAAAATCAATGATACTGTAGAATGGACCAGTATATAGGATTTTATTCTGCATCAATCCATATCTTTCTATTGCCAAGGGTGCTTTATTCATCCATCTGTCGATTCATGATTGCGAAACTGGTGGGGTGTTCCTTCAGTAGTTTGTGGAGGATTTGACGATTCTTCATCTTCCCTCTTTCGTTTTGATGAACTTTTTTTATAGGACCCATGATTTGGACTAGATTTGGGATTTTAGGGTTACAGGAGTTTCGATTTGATCGGTGAAATGGAAGAGTGAGGAATAGAAGGTTGCAGTTATTTTATATAGAAATAACCGATGTTTTGTATAGCAGACCTCTGGTTTGAAAAACAGACGTTTGATTTAGGGTTATTTTCAACCCGAGGAAGTTTTCAAACGTTTGGGAATAGTTTCAGACATCTGTTTTGGATGATTTTTAAACCCGTGTTTATTTTTAGACGTCTACTAATTTTTTCAGACGTTTGATTTTAGTTTTTCTGTTTTTTATTTTAACCCTTTTATTTTTTAGACTTCTCATTTATTGATTCAGACATCTGGTTTTTAATTTTTTGTGAGACATCCCGTTAATTTGCATAATTGTTTACATAATTGCATCACGATCACCACCAATTAATAATTACTTGCATAATTGTTTATCGGGTTAAAGGAAGCAACAGAGATGAGAGTCCATCTCAAGTGGTACAAATGATTTATATTATTTTTTCCATAACAATGGAATTTATTTTGATTTAATATATAATATAAATGATTTTGACTAAATGTAGAGTAAGTATGACCAACCGAATGTCAGACGTAATTTGTTGGATTGGACTGGGATGGACGAAATAGTAGCTGAAGGAAGCGTTCTTTCAAATGACCCTAAAGAGCTTTTATACAATATTCCACTTGGACCAAATGCCATGAAAGTTTTGATAGAAATCCTGAAGAAATTGGATGCTTATTTATAGAGGTCTACTCCTAAGGTGATCTCACAAATTGAAGAAGCTAAGGATGAGATAGTAGCATGGCCATCTGACAGAGTTGTACTCCACACCACGATAGTCTCTGAAAATGATGAAAATGCGGTATACTTAATTCTTTATGCACTCATTAGCTCAATGATTTAATATACGACCTGATAATATTTTTTTTACTGCAGTAAAACTTCATCAACAAATAAGAAATACAAGTTGTATGATTGGGTTAGAAGCAAAAAATTGGCTACCGAACGGTGGTTGTACTCTACTGATCCAAATCAGCTCGTGGATAATATTCTGCTTGGACACTCTGTTGTGCTTGTTTTGATTGATGCGCCAGAAGAATCAGATGCATTCTTATGGAGAGCACCATTCGGTATGACATATGTTGGAGAAGCTATTGGGTGCAAAGTAGCTTGGCGGCAAAAAAAATGTCGTTCGTGAGGATATCAATGCTACGACATCTGCTGGTACGCCAAATATAGTATCACATTCAATGTTAATGTGTAGTTTATGTATTTAATTTATAAAAACATGCATATATCTTGATATTGTTTTATTAATATAATCACTTCTGTTTTGTAGAAAACATATTTAAACTGTTTCAAATATTGCATGACAGACCACTAGTTTCAAGTCAAACATTAAATGCAAGTTGATTAGTGTTCATGGAGAGAAAGAAGTTGTTGCTGAAGGGCGTGTCTTTGACTGATCCAAATGCAATTGTCTATTTTGTTCGTTTGGGATAAGGTGCCTTTAAAGTTTGGGTTGATATTGTTAAAATTCCAAATTCACCTTTATGGAGACCTACGTTTGAATTTGAGTTTATTGAAGATGCAATTGATTCTACTATAGTTGGGCCTTCTGCAAATGTTGCCACAAAATCGTCTTCAAGTAGGAATGACTTATACTTCTCTTTACTTATCATCAGTATGAATGATGGAAATACTCCTTATTATGATTGTTTTGGTAGAATTTTACTTCAAGTATGATTTCCCTTTTCACCTCTTAAACTGAATTAATATTTAAATTTCGTTTAGGTAGATAAAACCGGAAAAAATAGAAGATACGGTGACCTAGATGTGCTCAAAATTTTTGATCTTATACAATTTTTCTTTCTTGCAATTTGGTCGTACTAAGCCGTATGCATATTTGTTGACACAAGAAATGTTGCAAAGTTTAGGATGCTGGTTGGAAAAAAAATATGTTGCCTGTGCATGGAACTGAACCATGCCAACGCTGTCAAGTAGTTTGAGCACTACGACCAGTCAAACAAGCTAATATTAGAAATGTTCTATTTATACTGAATCCAAGAACAAGATGACTTTATCGCACTTGACCTCGTTTTCTTTTCAATTGCCATGTTTAGCCATACTTTTTAGTTTAGTTGTTAGCAGTTTCTCAATGTCATACATATACAACAAAAGTAGTTATGTATTTTCTTATTGCCAAATCAGGTGTTGATGTTTGATGCATGACGGAAATTCAACTTTGGAGCATACGAGCTTGGACTTTGAATGGTTCATATTTTTATTTTTTGTTAGTAAGCATTTTTTGTAAAAACAAGTTAGATGGGAACATCGATTACAAAATGTTATGTCCAACTATTTTCTATTTGGCTTATGGAATTATTATAACTTATGTGATATAGTTTTATAATTATAGTTCTTTTGTGTTGTTTGAATTTCGTGATGATTTTGAACTGCATTGTGTAAAAATGATAAATACTGATAGATGTACCTCAACAACTCTAAAAAAACGCTATGATATATTTTGAAAAAACGTTGTGGCATGCGGGAAAGAACAACATTTGCAAATGATAAAAATCACTGTGATATATATGGTAAAACGCTGTGATATGTAGAGAGCAACAACTTTTATAACCAGAAATAAACGCTGTAATATATGTTGGAAAACGTTGTGATATATAGACAGTCATAACATTTCTGGACTTTATAAAACACTATTATATATTTTGAAAACGCTATAATATATGGACGATGACAATGGTTATAGCCGTTTTAAAACGCTGTTATATATTCATAAAAACTGTGGTATGAAGATGATAACAATGTTTCTAACCCATATAAAATGTTGTTATATATGTGATGAAGAAGGAATAATTTGTGTTAGCTATGCAAACACAACAACACAAAACACTGTATAAACATAATGACAATGCCAATTAAAATATTGTGCAAACATAACACCAACACCAACTAAAACACTGTAGTATGTCCTTCTTCTACATCGTTTTCAAAGTATTGTGATAGTCCCATGATCTATAACAACGTATTGGTAGACAGCGTTCTTCAAAACGCTGTAAAATTATATAACAACGTTTTTTCAATGCTGTCAATGAACATATTTGTTATAGTGTTAGATATTATTCCGTTATGTTTTGTAAATGAGTACGGACAGTTATAATTATCCAGATATTGGATGTTCACTGTACTTTGATAATTGTAAGTATTATTTCAAGTTTTCAATAAAGACTTATTTCTGTATTATATTTTATTCCGCTGCGATGTGGGCCTTTATGTATTGTTGTTTCTTCTTCTTTTTCTTCTATTCTAATCTTTCTTTCATATCTTTCTCTCATACTCTAATTTCTTTCTATTAACTGTCTATTGTTTTTGATACTTAGGTTTTGGCAAATAATACAGGATTAAGTATTATTGTCGAAATTCAGATGTTGAATTCCTTAGGTCGTTACAGTGGTATCAGAGCAATGGTTTAGGAATAACATTGGCTCTGTGGTGTAACTCGATAGAGAATGGATTAGTAATACCCTAAATTAAATTTGGGTGTATATATATGAGAGAGCGTATTTGTAGATTTTATAAAAATGTTTTATATTGTCTAATTTGATTGGTTTAAATTTAACTAGCACTTGATACAATATTGTTTTGTAAAGCAGGTAAATGAAATAATTTTGCCCAAATTATATTTTTGTGTAAAAAAGTAATAATTCTATCAAATTATTGTTGATATTTGACTACTTGATTGATTTGAACATAATTCAAATGGGATTGTGAATTTGAACTGGTTTAATATAACCAGAAGATGAAAAAAAAAATTGAAATAAAAATCGGAATTTGAAAATATAAATTCAAAGCTAAGGAAAACAAATTCCAATATAAATGAATGGATTGAAACTAGGCTGAAAAGTATGTTAAATGGATTTGGATTGAAATTGAAACCATATTAAACTAAAATGGATTATTAAATCATTATGGGAATGAAATTTCTCGAATTTAAGATGAATATAAATAAATTGAATATTAATGATCTAAATAGAACTCGATGCATACAGTTTGAATGTATCGAGTCAAATAAGAAGTGTATTGCAACAAATCCAATTCGAGTAATAATTGAATATAACTTACAATATTATTCAATTGAGTTTGGGCTACGAAATCGAGTCTTGAAATGGAAGTGAATGTGTGTGTATATTGAATAATAAAAAAATAGAAAAAATAATCTTGGATTATAAACTTAAAAGGAAATGAATGAAGAATAAGTCAAATTAAGTTTGATTGAGATTGAAATTTGAAATCAAAATTTAAATGAACTTGAAAATTAGAAATTTAACTTGGAACTTGGATTACAAATAAAACTCTGGCTTGGTTATAAGAAATATATATATATATATATATCTGAACATGGTTGTTTTAAACTATCATGATTTGAGCAAGAAAACCAATAAATGGTTGAATTGGTAAATTGGAAGTAAAATGTTAAATTGATTGTAATCAAATAGGAATGGATGTGTATATGATTATACAGGTTTATTGGATGGAAGCAAGTGTGAGGAATAAATATTGGATACCTGACAAAAACGTACATATTTAATTTAATATGGGATTTTATGAGCCTATTTGGATTTTTGATTTTCTTTTTGATTGGAGAAGTCCTCGAGAGGAATTTTGCGGTTGTACCGATCAGCCCGTACTAAGGAGACGCTGGTGAAATTTTTTGAAAATTTAGGGAGTTAGAAAAATTTTCAACAGTTTTGAAAAAAAATTGTTAACAAAAAGTTAATCGAAGTTAAAGATTTCTGAGTGGAGTTGGAAACTAATGAGTTGTTTAAGTGGTAAGGATATTGAGGTGAGTGTCGAGTTGTATAAGTGGGTTATGGGAAGTTAATAAGGTATAGCTATTTTTCCTACTTAGTAATTTCAGGAATGAAATTTTTTTAAGGGGGAAAAAATGTAATATCTCGTATTTTTGATCGGTTTAATTTTAAATATTTAAATTAGCTTTACATATTGAATTGGTAATATAAATGGATTTTTATATTAATCAAGTGAAGTTTGAACATATAAATATATATTAATTTTAAACAAGCTCGAGTGGCGCGGTAGCTCGTAATATGTAGTTTTGAACTTCAATTAATTGTACACAATCCGTTATAATTCGGAATTCGTTAAAACAAGAAATATTCGAATCTGATAAACTATAATTTTCTAATGAAAGAGAAAAATCGAGATTTCGTATTTATATTATAAGTAATGTCCAAATCAAATTTTTAAATAGTCGCTATGGAATCGTTTATAAATCAATTGAATATTTGTTTAACTTGACAATGTAATATCGGGTATAAAATTCAAGTTAATTTATTTTGGAGTTATATGAATTCAATTTGTGTATATATATATGTGATAATAATAATTTATTTTCAATAGATTTGTTTATTTTTGAATCATGTATATTAAATCGAATTTAATTTTAGATCATCAATTTAAAATTTGATATCTTCTCCATGCGATCGAATTGGGTCGTGGAACCTATTCCAGCGTGTTCAGAAAAATTGGTACAACCCTAGGAATGTCTTTTGTTGCGCTCAAATAGGGTTCGAAATCGCAGGATGTTTTCTAGTCTAAGTCACGTCGATTAAAAATAAAATTTAAAAAATAACATAAAAAAATATAATAATAGGGAACGACCTAATTTCTACCGCAGGTTACCCTACAACGTCTGTTCTATTCACTTTCACATCTAAGTTGCTTCCTTCTCCCTGAAGCTTCACAACAAGGTACACTGTGAAGCCTATGCCTATCCTAACTCTACCGAGAGACGTGCTTCTTATCCTTCCTTCTTCGTGCATATAAATTGAAGCCATCACATTCATACCTTTCCCATTCTAAATCAGCAAAACATTTCAGTTCCTCTGTGTTCTTCTTCTTTCTATAAATCGCAAAAAGAAAAACAAGTCCACCTCTTTGAAGCCATTCAAAATAATATCTTTCGTTTTACTTTTCCTCAAATTAAAAACAGATCCAACATTAAAAAAATCAAAACCAAAATTGCGAATCACGATCGAAGGTCATGAAAAATATGAAACTCAAAGAGATTTTGGGGGCATCGTGTGAAGACCCGTAACTTCCCCGTAAAGGAAAGCGTCGGATAGTTCGAGAACAAACCACAACAGAACGCATACAGAAGAACATTTCATTGTATATTATAACAATGCATCAGATTACAAGAATATACAGAGTATAAAAGAATATAACACAGAAATATCAGAGATTTAAATTACATTTAAATACATAGCAGCGGAAAATAATACAATACACAACTAGAAGGAGATATACGGATACAAAGCTTTCCGGATATCGTTCCAGCTGTAAACCAGGATCCTGTGAATATAAATCTGCAAAACCGAAACTACTAGCTGCCCGTGTCGAAAATAAGGGCACCCAGAGTTTAGGTTAAAACAATAAACCCCAGGTCAGTCATGTGACTGGTGTGAGAACTAAAACAGTTATTAATCTTTATTTTTAAAGTTAGGTAAATCAAGGGACCACGCCATAACACGGAACGGGTTTCCTCCCAAGAATACCAGTGCCTAAAACAAACAGCGCAATGCTAAAGAAAGAAAAATGAAGCTGTTATAAGACCCAGGTCCTATCACACAATGCAACGCAAGCCGGGGGATAGGGTTTTCCCTTATAACAGCCAAAGAATGCTTGATACGTTTAAAACAAATCATTTGATACTATAATAAGTGCATAGTGTATAAAACAACTTCAAATCATAAGTATCAATCATAGGCGGCATGGGTACCATATATCATGTCGCCATATATAGGTTTACAAATAAAACCGCAAAGTCACGTATTTGGAAATTGGATTTCCATCTATGAACCGAGGCTAGGGGCAAGATCCTCAACCGATTCGAGACTGTCTAGCCCGAGCCTCAGGAACAGCCGCAACTGCCCCTTGGATCGTCAGGGCCGGTCCACACGGAGTGGATTATTATGCCTGAACAATACGTCTCCCCACCCTATGGGGTGTAAGTCTGGTCCGTCAGCCGACCAGAATGCATTCGGCCGAAACCGATATAACCGAGGCGCCTCGCAACCGCAACAACCACATAAGTCAAACTCGTCAGGGCGTGTAAAACCACTGACGCCACTTCTAGCTAGAAAGAAACGCAAGTCCTCCCTGATGTCCCTCCCGTTTTTGGTTCATACCGGGTGTGAAACTCGCGAAGCAAACGTTACACAAAGCTATGCCACAAAGGCCTTGCTTTGATCATCACCACAAGACTTTGCTTTTCAACAGAAGCCTTGATCTTTTGCATCTTAGCATGCCACACAGGCAAACCATCCTATGCAACCGATATCAGTCACACAGAATGATATCCGATGTCAGACACACAGTCCATTTACAAGTCCGTTCTGGGTCTGAACGAAACCGGAGGCACCTAGTACCCCGCATATCCATCGATCTCCAAGTACGTCTGGACGATCACTAACTGTTTCCATCTTCTTGGGTGTACAGCCCAATCAAGATCATCAGTTATCACCCAAACGACGTGAAGACCTCCGGTCTTCGACCATCGTCTTCATCTTCGACTTATCGTCGTATCGATTATTCAGAATGGGATAAACCCGGACTTCCCGAATAACTCGCGTATATTTTATAAAAGTGTTACACAAACACAACATACGCCTCATTCCAATTCATTAGTCACTAACCGTAAATTAATCAAGAGAATAATTCCCCAAATATTAACCCCGAAGGCCGAAACCAACATCAGATCAATATCCAGAAAACCCTTCTGCTTGGCTAACCAACAGTTAGTTTCTAAATTTCACGTTCAAATCTAATTAAAGATTTAACTATCGCCTGGAGCAAAACTGGTGATACTCCATTCTCGATCTTTTCAATCTAATTAAAGATTCATTAAAACTCCACTTAGTTTTAATCTTTGACTGGGTTAAAGAATCAGTGTCATTTAAAAACACGGTTCACGATAAACCCTAAATCACATTCATTAATCGTCGGGTTAAAGAACGAGTGTTATTTAAAACACTGTCCACGATAAACCCAAAAATCAATATCGATTCAATTCCAATTAAATGTCATTTAATTGGTACACTTCATTAAATCTAAATAAAAAGATTTAATCTTTTCTCAACTGGGTTCAAGAACAGTGTTAGTGAAGACACCATTCACGACAAACCCAAATCACATTCATTAATTATCGGGTTAAAGAACAAGTGTTATTTAAAACACTGTTCACGATAAACCCAAAAATCAATATCAATTCAATTCCAATTAAATATTATTTAATTGGTACCCTTCATTAAATCTAAATAAAAAGATTTAATCCTTTCTCAACTGGGTTCAAGAACAGTGTTAGTGAAGACACCATTCACGACAAACCCAAATCACATTCGATATTCAATACAAGGCTCTGAATAGAAAATATATCGGCTTATATTCAATATCGAATTCTACGACTAACAAATGTCGTATTGGAAATAACGATATAAGTATATATCTTTCAAATTTCCATAACAACACCTGTATAATCACGAATTCCAACATCGAAATATTCCGAAGACAATTTCGATTCAAATCCACTCCAATGCAGTCATTGGAAATTTTGGTTATTTTTAAAACCCTTTTCGAATTCAATTTATTTATTTAAAAATAAATAGAATTATATTTCTAGTTCAAAACTAGTTCATTTTGATAAAAATCAATTTTTATCTTTTCAAATATGGAGTTTTTCATCCCAAATCTTTCTAAATCATTTCTTATGATTTTACACAAATTATTACTATTTTTAATAATTTTATCAAGGCCCGTACAGTCGATTTCCATCAATGGCCATCGAACTGCACTTACAGCGACCTTTTTCGAATTTGATTTGGACATAATTCCAAATCCAACCGTTAGATTTCAAATTTCTAATATTCGTTAGAAAGCTCTTTTCGATACGAACCCAACGGTTCCGGTTTCAGGAGAATCCGACGGTCGGATCTCCCGTAATGTCCGTTTGAAATAAATGGTCGAAATTCACGAACTGCCGCTGCGCGGCGCGTTCTATTCAGGCCATTATATTATATATAATATATATAATATATATTTCGTCGATTTCTATTTAAAACGAACTATATAAATAGTTTTAAAATCGTTTCAAAACCTATTTCAAATTCCATTTCAATTCAAAGCAAAATTGAATTCTTCTTTATAAATTCGTTTCAAAATTCATTTCTATTCAATTCAAATTTCAATTCAATTTGAATTCATTTCAATTCGCTTTCAATTCCATTTGAATTCGTTTTCAATTCAATTCATTTCGAAATCGTTTTCAATTCAATTCATTTCGAAATCGTTTTCAATTCATTTTGAATTCGTTTTCAATTCAATTCATTTCGAAATCGTTTTCAATTCATTTTGAATTCGTTTTCAATTCAATTCATTTCGAAATCGTTTTCAATTCATTTTGAATTCGTTTTCAATTCAATTCATTTTGAATTCGTTTTCAATTCAATTCATTTCGAAATCGTTTTCAATTCATTTTGAATTCGTTTTCAATTCAATTCATTTCGAAATCGTTTTCAATTCATTTTGAATTCGTTTTCAATTCAATTCTTTTCGAAATCGTTTTCAATTCATTTCATTTCGAAATCGTTTTCAATTCATTTCATTTCGAAATCGTTTTCAATTCATTTCATTTCGAAATCGTTTTCAATTCAATTAATAATTATATATAAATATTTATATTCTAACGACGACGTACATAAATATATACGTCGAATTCAATTCAAAATAAATTTCTCGTCGATATTATTTAAAATAATCCATTTTAAATATTCAAAAATTCGCTAAAATGGCCAAAATAAAAATTTTAAACTGGCCCAGATTTTCGGGTTGTTACAATCTCCCCCACTTAAAACTTTTCGTCCCCGAAAAGGAACAAAGTCGAAAGTGGTTTGATTATTCAGCCCTACGTTCGATCAGGCTTCCATTCTCTAACTTTTCAGTTTCTGAGAATTTTCAAAACTTCAAAAATTTGGCTAACACCCTAAATTTTCGAAAAATTTCGCCATAACCTCCCCTGCACCGGGAGCATCGGGGAATTTCAAATAGCTTCCCCGGTCCTTCAGATCTCAAAAAGAAAAAGAAAAAGCCAAGCGGCTAGCCAATAGGCTCACTAAATCATCATCACCCAAACAAAACAGGAAATTATGTAGTAAACATGTACCTATTTGTCGGGCAAACAAATTTTATTCTCTGCTCTAGCCTCCTTGCTATGACCTGTTCAAAGATATATATGTATATGCAAGCAAATGCGACCAATTTTCAATATAATTCAATATTTGGTTCTACTAGGCATAATGGTTCAAAATTAGCAAACAAATAGGCAAACAACACAAACATCAATCAATTATTGAATTAGAGCTTCAAATTCATAATTTTGATATATATACAAAAATCAGATTTTGATGCCAAATCACAACAATGTGTTCTAACTATATATAAGTTTTGGTTCTCACACCAGCCTAATGGAAATATATAAATATCACATCTTCAAAACACGAACATAGATTCTGATGATGATCGATCAATCATCAGGACCATCTCCGGGTGTCTAGAATGTGATTCTATATCTATCCAGTATATTAAAATTTCGAATACACGCGGATCAGACATATACGCAAAATCTATATATATACTGGATTGTCCACATCAATATAAATAGATAATCAAATACGAATAATTGATTTAAATTTTCAAAACAGAATTTGTTTTCATTTTAAAAAAAAATATACTCTTCACACTCGTTCTAGGATACTACTGATCCCATCTCTAACGAGTCATTCTCGTCGGATATTACTAATCCAATATCTGATGAATTCTTTCGTATGGTTCTAATGTGCCTTGCTCTCTGCTTTGTAAACCAAAGCTCTGATACCAACTGTGAAGACCCGTAACTTCCCCGTAAAGGAAAGCGTCGGATAGTTCGAGAACAAACCACAACAGAACGCATACAGAAGAACATTTCATTGTATATTATAACAATGCATCAGATTACAAGAATATACAGAGTATAAAAGAATATAACACAGAAATATCAGAGATTTAAATTACATTTAAATACATAGCAGCGGAAAATAATACAATACACAACTAGAAGGAGATATACGGATACAAAGCTTTCCGGATATCGTTCCAGCTGTAAACCAGGATCCTGTGAATATAAATCTGCAAAACCGAAACTACTAGCTGCCCGTGTCGAAAATAAGGGCACCCAGAGTTTAGGTTAAAACAATAAACCCCAGGTCAGTCATGTGACTGGTGTGAGAACTAAAACAGTTATTAATCTTTATTTTTAAAGTTAGGTAAATCAAGGGACCACGCCATAACACGGAACGGGTTTCCTCCCAAGAATACCAGTGCCTAAAACAAACAGCGCAATGCTAAAGAAAGAAAAATGAAGCTGTTATAAGACCCAGGTCCTATCACACAATGCAACGCAAGCCGGGGGATAGGGTTTTCCCTTATAACAGCCAAAGAATGCTTGATACGTTTAAAACAAATCATTTGATACTATAATAAGTGCATAGTGTATAAAACAACTTCAAATCATAAGTATCAATCATAGGCGGCATGGGTACCATATATCATGTCGCCATATATAGGTTTACAAATAAAACCGCAAAGTCACGTATTTGGAAATTGGATTTCCATCTATGAACCGAGGCTAGGGGCAAGATCCTCAACCGATTCGAGACTGTCTAGCCCGAGCCTCAGGAACAGCCGCAACTGCCCCTTGGATCGTCAGGGCCGGTCCACACGGAGTGGATTATTATGCCTGAACAATACGTCTCCCCACCCTATGGGGTGTAAGTCTGGTCCGTCAGCCGACCAGAATGCATTCGGCCGAAACCGATATAACCGAGGCGCCTCGCAACCGCAACAACCACATAAGTCAAACTCGTCAGGGCGTGTAAAACCACTGACGCCACTTCTAGCTAGAAAGAAACGCAAGTCCTCCCTGATGTCCCTCCCGTTTTTGGTTCATACCGGGTGTGAAACTCGCGAAGCAAACGTTACACAAAGCTATGCCACAAAGGCCTTGCTTTGATCATCACCACAAGACTTTGCTTTTCAACAGAAGCCTTGATCTTTTGCATCTTAGCATGCCACACAGGCAAACCATCCTATGCAACCGATATCAGTCACACAGAATGATATCCGATGTCAGACACACAGTCCATTTACAAGTCCGTTCTGGGTCTGAACGAAACCGGAGGCACCTAGTACCCCGCATATCCATCGATCTCCAAGTACGTCTGGACGATCACTAACTGTTTCCATCTTCTTGGGTGTACAGCCCAATCAAGATCATCAGTTATCACCCAAACGACGTGAAGACCTCCGGTCTTCGACCATCGTCTTCATCTTCGACTTATCGTCGTATCGATTATTCAGAATGGGATAAACCCGGACTTCCCGAATAACTCGCGTATATTTTATAAAAGTGTTACACAAACACAACATACGCCTCATTCCAATTCATTAGTCACTAACCGTAAATTAATCAAGAGAATAATTCCCCAAATATTAACCCCGAAGGCCGAAACCAACATCAGATCAATATCCAGAAAACCCTTCTGCTTGGCTAACCAACAGTTAGTTTCTAAATTTCACGTTCAAATCTAATTAAAGATTTAACTATCGCCTGGAGCAAAACTGGTGATACTCCATTCTCGATCTTTTCAATCTAATTAAAGATTCATTAAAACTGTAACAACCCGTAAATTCTGGGCCAGTTTAAAATTTTTATTTTGGCAATTTTAGTGAATTTTGATTATTTAAAATGAATTATTTTAAATAATATCGACGAGAAATTTATTTAGAATATAAATCGAACGTATATATTATACGCGTCGTCGTTAGAATATAAATATTTATATATAATTATAAAAGGAATTGAAAATGGCGCGGTAGTTCGAAAATTCGATTTCTAATTTCAAATGAATATACAGAATTCAATATAAGTCAGAATTGAACGAAACAAGAAATATTTGAATCTGTATAACTATATCTTTGTAACGAAGTTAACAAACTGAGATTTCATCTTAGAAATGATAAGATATGTCCAGTTGAAAATTAGAAATAGTCGCTGTGGAATTTATATATATTTTAATATAATATATGGCCCTTAAAAATAGCCATTTTGCAAACGACCTCGGATTTCGACGAAACCAGTTTTGTTGGATTCGCAGTGTAAAGTTATTGCTAGATTCCAAATTTCATAATTTTTCGAATCAATATGTGAGCGTGGCAAAGGAAAACGCGTTTGACCAGTTTCAGTTGATTTTAATCGACTGGAAATTGGCCATTTTTCAAACAGTCTCAGAATTCGACGAAACTAGTTTTGTTAGGACCGTATCGTCAATACGAAGCTAGAAAATATTTTTCTGCAATTTATAGAGTTATTATGTGACCCCGGTAATTTGAAATGTACGTTTAAAATTCAATATAGTGATTTAAATGTAAATTTAACGGAAACTGATTCAAACGGTCGAATCAGCTTACGATACATATCCCATTGTGTTCGGAATGGGGGTAATTCGCTATGGACGACAGGCGGTGGGCCTCGTTTCGAGGTCTTAGGTAAAAGTCAACTTTATGCAATTAAATTAATAAAAAAAAAAAAAATATCTTTCTCTTTTATCCTCCAGGCCCCCCCCCCCCGTTCAAAAAATTAAATTTCAGAATAAAAAAAAAAAGAGGGCGGAGCCCTAAAACCGCTCGACGGAGCCACATCGCGCGAGGCGCTGCTCCCCCCATCTCCGACAACTCCTCCGCCGCCCTCTCAGGTGAACCCCCCCTCGTGAAAACAACCGAGCGCCTCCCCTTGAAGCCCTCGACGCCGACGAAGAAGCCGCGCCACCCCCCCCCTCGAAGCAGCCCCTCCTGCCACCACCGATCGAAGACCCAAGCCGCCGACGAACTGCGAAGACCTCCCCCCCCCTCTCAGTAAGAATTTCTGTTTATTTTATTATTATTATTTTTTTTTTATTTTTTTTAAAAACCGATTTTAATAATGATTTTGTTTTAAAAATAAAAACTGAAAATGTTTAAAAGTAAAAAACTAAATATTTTTAAAGGTATAAAACTGAATATTTTTAAAAGGAATTTTTAAAAGTAATAAAACAGGAATTTTTAAAAAGTATTAAAAACTGGAATTTTTAAAAGCATTTTAAAAACCTGAATTTTAAAACATAGAAAAAAAAAACTGATTTATTTATAAAGTATTAAAAACTGAAATTTTTATAAAGTATAAAACTGGATTTTTTTTATAAAGTATTAAAACTGAATTTTTTTTAGAAATAAAAACTGGTTTTTGAAATAAAGGATAAAAACTGAATTTTATAAAAAAAAAAATAAAAACTGATTTAGTTTTAAAGGTAAAAGCTTTAACATGGGAAGAAAGGTTTGAACTTTCAAGCAAAGTAAAAATCATATTTTTATATGGTGAAAGCAAAAGTAAAAATCATATTTTTATGTGTTGAAAGTCGAAATAAAAATCATATTTTTATATGTTGAAAGTCAAAGTAAAAATCATATTTTTATATATTGAATAGCGAAGTCAAAATTCGATTTTTACATATTGAGTAGCATAGTAAAAATTCTATTTTTACATATGTAGAGGATACGGGCGAAAGCGACAATAGGCGAAGATTTCTATTAAGAAGAGCCGTGGAGCTAGGATAGCTATAAGTGAGAATTTCTCACCTTTCAATTTATTTTTCTAGTTATATATATACTAGGATGCAGACGGTGCTTAGTAGCACCCGACACCCGTCCACAGACCATGGACTTGTTTGTTTGACTGTTTGGTGATTGATTGTGATATTGGTTTGAATGTGGTTTGTGGTGTGAAAAATCGAATCGATAAATTGGTTAGGATTAGACGTGCGCCGTTATAAGGCGAAGGAGTAAGGCTAGGTTAGACCCTTACTCCAAAGTTTGTGGTTTGCATAACGAATTGATTTGATTGATGTGTGAATGGCGTGGGCCTTCACTAGACCGGGGATAAGGCTAGGCCTTGTCCCGTTTCTAGTATCGTGCCGTTATGCCGCCGAAATTTTCTAAAATAAGTTAGAAAAATAAAATTAGCATTTTATTTAACGAATGAACTGAATATAAATTCATATGTTAAAATAAAATGTGTTATCGTTAAAAATATAATTTTTAACGTGAATGTGAATAAATAAATATTCATTTACAAACCAGACGGTTTGTTTATGTACACCTATTTGAATGACGTTGATTGGGTCGATAAATTTTACACATCGCCTAACTGCACAAATAAAATATGTGTTTGATTGTTTGAAACCCCACACGGGTGTTAGGATGAAATTTGAAGTTCACTCATCCTGATTTATTAAATATGTCGATCGATTGATTGACAAGCTGCTATAAGCGTTAAATGTCTATATTTGATGCTTATACAGTGTAGTGCACTTTGGTTGATGGTTGATTATTCATCGTTGTTGATATATACATGTGTTGTAGAAAATCCATATAATTAACATTATATGGTAATTGATTGGGCCTCATTCCAGTTTCGAGAAAAATAGAAATATTTGAAATAGAAATATTTGAAATAGAAATATTTGAAATAGAAATATTTGAAATAGAAATATTTGAAATAGAAATATTTGAAATAGAAATATTTGAAATAGAAATATTTGAAATAGAATATTTGAAAATAGAAATATGTGAAGCCGTGAGGATTAGATTGACGCCATTTTGACGTGAACGATATTTATATCGATTTTATTCATTTTAAAATGAATATTGAAACGTGATTTCGAAATCGAATATTTTGAAATGAATTGAATTGAAAACGATTTCGAAATGAATTGAATTGAAAACGATTTCGAAATGAATTGAATTGAAAACGATTTCGAAATGAATTGAATTGAAAACGATTTCGAAATGAATTGAATTGAAAACGATTTCGAAATGAATTGAATTGAAAACGATTTCGAAATAAATTGAATTGAAAACGATTTCGAAATGAATTGAATTGAAAACGATTTCGAAATGAATTGAATTGAAAACGATTTCGAAATGAATTGAATTGAAAACGATTTCGAAATGAATTGAATTTTAAAACGATTTCGAAATGAATTGAATTGAAAACGAATTCAAATGGAATTGAAAGCGAATTGAAATGAATTCAAATTGAATTGAAATTTGAATTGAATAGAAATGAATTTTGAAACGAATTTATAAAGAAGAATTCAATTTTGATTTGAATTGAAAAGGAAGTTGAAATTGCTTTTGAAACGAATTTAAAACCATTTATATAATTCGTTTTAAATAGTAATCGACGAAATATATATTATATATATTATATATATAATATAATGGCCTGAATAGAACGCGCCGCGCTGCGGCAGTTCGCGAATTTCGATCATTTGTTTCAAACGGACATTACGGGAGATCCGACCGTCGGATTCTCCTAAAACCGGAACCGTTGGGTTCGTATCGAAAAGAGCTTTCTAATGAATGTTAGAAATTTGAAATCTAACGGTTGGATTTGGAGATACGTCCAAATCAAATTCGAAAAAGGTCGCTGTAAGTGCAGTTCGATGGCCGTTAATGGAAATCGACCGTACGGGCCTTGATAAAATTATTAAAAATAGTAATAATTTGTGTAAAATCATAAGAAATGATTTGTGAAAGTTTGGGATGAAAAACTCCATATTTGAAAAGATAAAAATAGATTTTTATCGAAATGAACTAGTTTTGAACTAGAATTATAATTCTATTTATTTTTAAATAAATAAATTGAATTTGAAATGGTTTTGAAAATAACCAAAATTTCCAATGATTGCATTGGAGTGGATTTGAATCGAAATTGTCTTCGGAATATTTCGATGTTGGAATTCGTGATATTACAGGTGTTGTTATGGAAATTTGAAAGATATATATGTATATCGTTATTTCCAATACGACATTTGTTAATCGTAGAATTTGATATTGAATATAGGCCGATATAGTTTCTATTCAGAGCCTTGTATTGAATATCGAATGTGATTTGGGTTTGTCGTGAATGGTGTCTTCACTAACACTGTTCTTGAACCCAGTTGAGAAAAGATTAAATCTTTTTATTTAGATTTAATGAAGTGTACCAATTAAATGATATTTAATTGGAATTGAATTGATATTGATTTTTGGGTTTATCGTGAACAGTGTTTTAAATAACACTTGTTCTTTAACCCGATAATTAATGGGATGTGACTTTGGGTTTATCGTGAACCGTGTTTTAAATGACACTGATTCTTTAACCCAGTCACAGATTAAAACTAAGTGGAGTTTTAATGAATCTTTAATTAGATTGAAAAGATCGAGAATGGAGTATCACCAGTTTTGCTCCAGGCGATAGTTAAATCTTTAATTAGATTTGAATGTGAAATTTAGAAACTAACTGGCGGTTAGCCAAGCAGAATGGTTTTCTGGATATTGATCTGATGTTGGTTTCGGCCTTCGGGGTTAATATTTGGGGAATTATTCTCTTGATTAATTTACGGTTAGTGACTAATGAATTGGAATGAGGCGTATGTTGTGTTTGTGTAACACTTTTATAATATATACGCGAGTTATTCGGAAAGACCGGGTTTATCCCATTCTGAATAACTGATACGACGATAAGTCGAAGATGAAGACGATGGTCGAAGACCGGAAGTCTTCACGTCGTTTGGGTGATAACTGATGATCTTGATTGGGCTGTACACCCAAGAAGATGGAAACAGTTAGTGATCGTCCAGACGTACTTGGAGATCGATGGATATGCGGGGTACTAGGTGCCTCCGGTTTCGTTCAGACCCAGAACGGACTTGTAAATGGACTGTGTGTCTGACATCGGATTTCATTCTGTGTGACTGATATCGGTTGCATAGGATGGCTTGCCTGTGTGGCATGCTAAGATGCAAATGATCGAGGCTTCTGTTGAAAAGCAAAGTCTTGTGGTGATGATCAAAGCACGGCCTTTGTGGCGTAGCTTTGTGTAACGTTTACCTCGCGTGTTTCACACCCGGTATGAACCAAAAACGGGAGACGGACCTCAGGGAGGGCATGCGTTTCTTTCTAGCTAGAAGTGGCGTCAGTGGTTTTACACGCCCTGACGAGTTTGACTTATGTGGTTGTTGCTGTTGCGAGGCGCCTCGGTTATATCGGTTTCGGCCGAATGCATTCTGGTCGGCTGACGGACCAGACTTACACCCCATAGGGTGGGGAGACGTATTGTTCAGGCATAATAATCCACTCCGTGTGGACCGGCCCTGACGATCCAAGGCTTGCCTGCGCGCTTGCCTGAGACATGGGCTAGATTGTCTCGAATCGGTTGAGGACTATCTTTTGCCTCGGTTCATAGATGGAAACCCAATTTCCAAATACGAGACTTTGCGGTTTTGATTGTATATCCTATATATGGCGACATAGTGGGATGGGGCGCTCATGCCGCCTATGATTGATACTTATGATTTGAAGTGTTTTATATACTATGCACTTATAATAGTATCAAATGATTTGTTTTAAACGTATCAAGCATTCTTTGGCTGTTATAAGGGAAAACCCTATCCTCGACTGCGTTGCATTGTGTGATGGGACCTGGGTCTTATAACAGCTTCATTTTTCTTTATTTAGCATTGCGCTGTTGGTTTTATGCACTGGTATTCTTGGGAGGAAACCCGTTCCGTGTTATACGGCGTGGTCCCTTGATTTACCTAATGATTTGAAATAAAGATTAATAACTGTTTTAGTTCTCACACCAGTCACATGACTGACCTGGAGTTTATTGTTTTAACCTAAACTCTGGGTGCCCCTATTTTCGACACGGGCAGCTAGTAGTTTTGGTTTTGCAGATTTATATTCACAGGATCCTGGTTTACAGCTGGAACGATATCCGGAAAGCTTTGTATCCGTATATCTCATTCTAGTTGTGTATTGTATTATTTTCCGCTGCTATGTATTTAAATGTAATTTAAATCTCTGATATTTCTGTGTAATATTCATTTATACTCTGTATATTCTTGTAATCTGATGCATTGTTGTAATATACAATGAAACGTTCTTCTGTATGCGTTCTGCTGTGGTTTGTTCTCGAACTATCCGACGCTTTCCTTTACGGGGAGGTTGCGGGTCGTCACATTTGGTATCAGAGCTTTGGTTTACAAAGCTAGAGAACAAGACACATTAGAACCATACGGAAGAATTCATCAGATATTGGATTAGTAATATCCAATGAGAATGACTCGTTAGAGATGGGATCAGTAGTGTCCTAGAACGAGTGTGAAGAGTAAATTTTTAAAGTGAAAACAAATTTTGTTTTGAAAATTTAAATCAATTATTCGTATTGGATTATTTATTTATATTGATGTGGACAATCCAGTATATATAGATTTTGCATATACGTCTGATCCGCGTGTATTCGAAGTTTTAATATACTGGATAGATATAGAATCACACTCTAGTCGCCCGGAGAAGGTACTGATGATAGCACGTGCATCATCAGTATTTATGTTCGTGTTTCGAAGGTGTGATATCTATATATTTCCATTAGACTGGTGTGAGAACCAAAACTTATATAGTTAGGAACACATTGTTGTGAATTGGTATCAAAAACATGATTTTTTGTATATGTATCAAAATTATGAATTTGAAATTCTAATTCACTAATTGATTGATGTTTGTGTTGTTTGTTTAGTTGTTTGCTAATTTTGAACCATTAGCCTAATTGAACCCAATATTGAATTGTATTGAGAATTAGTTGCATTTGCTTGCATATACATATATATCATTGAACAGGTCATAGCAAGGAGGCTAGAGCAGAGAATAAAATTTGTTTGCCTGACAAATAGGTACATGTTTACTACATAATTTCCTGTTTTGTTTGGGTGATGATGATTTTGTGGGCCTATTGGCTAGCCGCTTGGCTTTTTCTTTTTCTTTTTGAGATCTGAAGGACCGGGGAAGCTATTTGAAATTCCCCGATGCTCCCGGTGCAGGGGAGGTTATGGCGAAATTTTTCGAAAATTTAGGGTGTTAGCCAAATTTTTGAAATTTTGAAAATTCTCAGAAACTGAAGAGTTAGAGAATGGAAGCCAGATCGAGCGTAGAGTTGAATTATCAAACCACTTTCGACTTTGTTCCTTTTCGGGGACGAAAAGTTTTAAGTGGGGGAGATTGTAACAACCCGTAAATTCTGGGCCAGTTTAAAATTTTTATTTTGGCAATTTTAGTGAATTTTGATTATTTAAAATGAATTATTTTAAATAATATCGACGAGAAATTTATTTAGAATATAAATCGAACGTATATATTATACGCGTCGTCGTTAGAATATAAATATTTATATATAATTATAAAAGGAATTGAAAATGGCGCGGTAGTTCGAAAATTCGATTTCTAATTTCAAATGAATATACAGAATTCAATATAAGTCAGAATTGAACGAAACAAGAAATATTTGAATCTGTATAACTATATCTTTGTAACGAAGTTAACAAACTGAGATTTCATCTTAGAAATGATAAGATATGTCCAGTTGAAAATTAGAAATAGTCGCTGTGGAATTTATATATATTTTAATATAATATATGGCCCTTAAAAATAGCCATTTTGCAAACGACCTCGGATTTCGACGAAACCAGTTTTGTTGGATTCGCAGTGTAAAGTTATTGCTAGATTCCAAATTTCATAATTTTTCGAATCAATATGTGAGCGTGGCAAAGGAAAACGCGTTTGACCAGTTTCAGTTGATTTTAATCGACTGGAAATTGGCCATTTTTCAAACAGTCTCAGAATTCGACGAAACTAGTTTTGTTAGGACCGTATCGTCAATACGAAGCTAGAAAATATTTTTCTGCAATTTATAGAGTTATTATGTGACCCCGGTAATTTGAAATGTACGTTTAAAATTCAATATAGTGATTTAAATGTAAATTTAACGGAAACTGATTCAAACGGTCGAATCAGCTTACGATACATATCCCATTGTGTTCGGAATGGGGGTAATTCGCTATGGACGACAGGCGGTGGGCCTCGTTTCGAGGTCTTAGGTAAAAGTCAACTTTATGCAATTAAATTAATAAAAAAAAAAAAAATATCTTTCTCTTTTATCCTCCAGGCCCCCCCCCCCCGTTCAAAAAATTAAATTTCAGAATAAAAAAAAAAAGAGGGCGGAGCCCTAAAACCGCTCGACGGAGCCACATCGCGCGAGGCGCTGCTCCCCCCATCTCCGACAACTCCTCCGCCGCCCTCTCAGGTGAACCCCCCCTCGTGAAAACAACCGAGCGCCTCCCCTTGAAGCCCTCGACGCCGACGAAGAAGCCGCGCCACCCCCCCCCCTCGAAGCAGCCCCTCCTGCCACCACCGATCGAAGACCCAAGCCGCCGACGAACTGCGAAGACCTCCCCCCCCCTCTCAGTAAGAATTTCTGTTTATTTTATTATTATTATTTTTTTTTTATTTTTTTTAAAAACCGATTTTAATAATGATTTTGTTTTAAAAATAAAAACTGAAAATGTTTAAAAGTAAAAAACTAAATATTTTTAAAGGTATAAAACTGAATATTTTTAAAAGGAATTTTTAAAAGTAATAAAACAGGAATTTTTAAAAAGTATTAAAAACTGGAATTTTTAAAAGCATTTTAAAAACCTGAATTTTAAAACATAGAAAAAAAAACTGATTTATTTATAAAGTATTAAAAACTGAAATTTTTATAAAGTATAAAACTGGATTTTTTTTATAAAGTATTAAAACTGAATTTTTTTTAGAAATAAAAACTGGTTTTTGAAATAAAGGATAAAAACTGAATTTTATAAAAAAAAAAATAAAAACTGATTTAGTTTTAAAGGTAAAAGCTTTAACATGGGAAGAAAGGTTTGAACTTTCAAGCAAAGTAAAAATCATATTTTTATATGGTGAAAGCAAAAGTAAAAATCATATTTTTATGTGTTGAAAGTCGAAATAAAAATCATATTTTTATATGTTGAAAGTCAAAGTAAAAATCATATTTTTATATATTGAATAGCGAAGTCAAAATTCGATTTTTACATATTGAGTAGCATAGTAAAAATTCTATTTTTACATATGTAGAGGATACGGGCGAAAGCGACAATAGGCGAAGATTTCTATTAAGAAGAGCCGTGGAGCTAGGATAGCTATAAGTGAGAATTTCTCACCTTTCAATTTATTTTTCTAGTTATATATATACTAGGATGCAGACGGTGCTTAGTAGCACCCGACACCCGTCCACAGACCATGGACTTGTTTGTTTGACTGTTTGGTGATTGATTGTGATATTGGTTTGAATGTGGTTTGTGGTGTGAAAAATCGAATCGATAAATTGGTTAGGATTAGACGTGCGCCGTTATAAGGCGAAGGAGTAAGGCTAGGTTAGACCCTTACTCCAAAGTTTGTGGTTTGCATAACGAATTGATTTGATTGATGTGTGAATGGCGTGGGCCTTCACTAGACCGGGGATAAGGCTAGGCCTTGTCCCGTTTCTAGTATCGTGCCGTTATGCCGCCGAAATTTTCTAAAATAAGTTAGAAAAATAAAATTAGCATTTTATTTAACGAATGAACTGAATATAAATTCATATGTTAAAATAAAATGTGTTATCGTTAAAAATATAATTTTTAACGTGAATGTGAATAAATAAATATTCATTTACAAACCAGACGGTTTGTTTATGTACACCTATTTGAATGACGTTGATTGGGTCGATAAATTTTACACATCGCCTAACTGCACAAATAAAATATGTGTTTGATTGTTTGAAACCCCACACGGGTGTTAGGATGAAATTTGAAGTTCACTCATCCTGATTTATTAAATATGTCGATCGATTGATTGACAAGCTGCTATAAGCGTTAAATGTCTATATTTGATGCTTATACAGTGTAGTGCACTTTGGTTGATGGTTGATTATTCATCGTTGTTGATATATACATGTGTTGTAGAAAATCCATATAATTAACATTATATGGTAATTGATTGGGCCTCATTCCAGTTTCGAGAAAAATAGAAATATTTGAAATAGAAATATTTGAAATAGAAATATTTGAAATAGAAATATTTGAAATAGAAATATTTGAAATAGAAATATTTGAAATAGAAATATTTGAAATAGAATATTTGAAAATAGAAATATGTGAAGCCGTGAGGATTAGATTGACGCCATTTTGACGTGAACGATATTTATATCGATTTTATTCATTTTAAAATGAATATTGAAACGTGATTTCGAAATCGAATATTTTGAAATGAATTGAATTGAAAACGATTTCGAAATGAATTGAATTGAAAACGATTTCGAAATGAATTGAATTGAAAACGATTTCGAAATGAATTGAATTGAAAACGATTTCGAAATGAATTGAATTGAAAACGATTTCGAAATGAATTGAATTGAAAACGATTTCGAAATAAATTGAATTGAAAACGATTTCGAAATGAATTGAATTGAAAACGATTTCGAAATGAATTGAATTGAAAACGATTTCGAAATGAATTGAATTGAAAACGATTTCGAAATGAATTGAATTTTAAAACGATTTCGAAATGAATTGAATTGAAAACGAATTCAAATGGAATTGAAAGCGAATTGAAATGAATTCAAATTGAATTGAAATTTGAATTGAATAGAAATGAATTTTGAAACGAATTTATAAAGAAGAATTCAATTTTGATTTGAATTGAAAAGGAAGTTGAAATTGCTTTTGAAACGAATTTAAAACCATTTATATAATTCGTTTTAAATAGTAATCGACGAAATATATATTATATATATTATATATATAATATAATGGCCTGAATAGAACGCGCCGCGCTGCGGCAGTTCGCGAATTTCGATCATTTGTTTCAAACGGACATTACGGGAGATCCGACCGTCGGATTCTCCTAAAACCGGAACCGTTGGGTTCGTATCGAAAAGAGCTTTCTAATGAATGTTAGAAATTTGAAATCTAACGGTTGGATTTGGAGATACGTCCAAATCAAATTCGAAAAAGGTCGCTGTAAGTGCAGTTCGATGGCCGTTAATGGAAATCGACCGTACGGGCCTTGATAAAATTATTAAAAATAGTAATAATTTGTGTAAAATCATAAGAAATGATTTGTGAAAGTTTGGGATGAAAAACTCCATATTTGAAAAGATAAAAATAGATTTTTATCGAAATGAACTAGTTTTGAACTAGAATTATAATTCTATTTATTTTTAAATAAATAAATTGAATTTGAAATGGTTTTGAAAATAACCAAAATTTCCAATGATTGCATTGGAGTGGATTTGAATCGAAATTGTCTTCGGAATATTTCGATGTTGGAATTCGTGATATTACAGGTGTTGTTATGGAAATTTGAAAGATATATATGTATATCGTTATTTCCAATACGACATTTGTTAATCGTAGAATTTGATATTGAATATAGGCCGATATAGTTTCTATTCAGAGCCTTGTATTGAATATCGAATGTGATTTGGGTTTGTCGTGAATGGTGTCTTCACTAACACTGTTCTTGAACCCAGTTGAGAAAAGATTAAATCTTTTTATTTAGATTTAATGAAGTGTACCAATTAAATGATATTTAATTGGAATTGAATTGATATTGATTTTTGGGTTTATCGTGAACAGTGTTTTAAATAACACTTGTTCTTTAACCCGATAATTAATGGGATGTGACTTTGGGTTTATCGTGAACCGTGTTTTAAATGACACTGATTCTTTAACCCAGTCACAGATTAAAACTAAGTGGAGTTTTAATGAATCTTTAATTAGATTGAAAAGATCGAGAATGGAGTATCACCAGTTTTGCTCCAGGCGATAGTTAAATCTTTAATTAGATTTGAATGTGAAATTTAGAAACTAACTGGCGGTTAGCCAAGCAGAATGGTTTTCTGGATATTGATCTGATGTTGGTTTCGGCCTTCGGGGTTAATATTTGGGGAATTATTCTCTTGATTAATTTACGGTTAGTGACTAATGAATTGGAATGAGGCGTATGTTGTGTTTGTGTAACACTTTTATAATATATACGCGAGTTATTCGGAAAGACCGGGTTTATCCCATTCTGAATAACTGATACGACGATAAGTCGAAGATGAAGACGATGGTCGAAGACCGGAAGTCTTCACGTCGTTTGGGTGATAACTGATGATCTTGATTGGGCTGTACACCCAAGAAGATGGAAACAGTTAGTGATCGTCCAGACGTACTTGGAGATCGATGGATATGCGGGGTACTAGGTGCCTCCGGTTTCGTTCAGACCCAGAACGGACTTGTAAATGGACTGTGTGTCTGACATCGGATTTCATTCTGTGTGACTGATATCGGTTGCATAGGATGGCTTGCCTGTGTGGCATGCTAAGATGCAAATGATCGAGGCTTCTGTTGAAAAGCAAAGTCTTGTGGTGATGATCAAAGCACGGCCTTTGTGGCGTAGCTTTGTGTAACGTTTACCTCGCGTGTTTCACACCCGGTATGAACCAAAAACGGGAGACGGACCTCAGGGAGGGCATGCGTTTCTTTCTAGCTAGAAGTGGCGTCAGTGGTTTTACACGCCCTGACGAGTTTGACTTATGTGGTTGTTGCTGTTGCGAGGCGCCTCGGTTATATCGGTTTCGGCCGAATGCATTCTGGTCGGCTGACGGACCAGACTTACACCCCATAGGGTGGGGAGACGTATTGTTCAGGCATAATAATCCACTCCGTGTGGACCGGCCCTGACGATCCAAGGCTTGCCTGCGCGCTTGCCTGAGACATGGGCTAGATTGTCTCGAATCGGTTGAGGACTATCTTTTGCCTCGGTTCATAGATGGAAACCCAATTTCCAAATACGAGACTTTGCGGTTTTGATTGTATATCCTATATATGGCGACATAGTGGGATGGGGCGCTCATGCCGCCTATGATTGATACTTATGATTTGAAGTGTTTTATATACTATGCACTTATAATAGTATCAAATGATTTGTTTTAAACGTATCAAGCATTCTTTGGCTGTTATAAGGGAAAACCCTATCCTCGACTGCGTTGCATTGTGTGATGGGACCTGGGTCTTATAACAGCTTCATTTTTCTTTATTTAGCATTGCGCTGTTGGTTTTATGCACTGGTATTCTTGGGAGGAAACCCGTTCCGTGTTATACGGCGTGGTCCCTTGATTTACCTAATGATTTGAAATAAAGATTAATAACTGTTTTAGTTCTCACACCAGTCACATGACTGACCTGGAGTTTATTGTTTTAACCTAAACTCTGGGTGCCCCTATTTTCGACACGGGCAGCTAGTAGTTTTGGTTTTGCAGATTTATATTCACAGGATCCTGGTTTACAGCTGGAACGATATCCGGAAAGCTTTGTATCCGTATATCTCATTCTAGTTGTGTATTGTATTATTTTCCGCTGCTATGTATTTAAATGTAATTTAAATCTCTGATATTTCTGTGTAATATTCATTTATACTCTGTATATTCTTGTAATCTGATGCATTGTTGTAATATACAATGAAACGTTCTTCTGTATGCGTTCTGCTGTGGTTTGTTCTCGAACTATCCGACGCTTTCCTTTACGGGGAGGTTGCGGGTCGTCACAAAAACTCCACTTAGTTTTAATCTTTGACTGGGTTAAAGAATCAGTGTCATTTAAAAACACGGTTCACGATAAACCCTAAATCACATTCATTAATCGTCGGGTTAAAGAACGAGTGTTATTTAAAACACTGTCCACGATAAACCCAAAAATCAATATCGATTCAATTCCAATTAAATGTCATTTAATTGGTACACTTCATTAAATCTAAATAAAAAGATTTAATCTTTTCTCAACTGGGTTCAAGAACAGTGTTAGTGAAGACACCATTCACGACAAACCCAAATCACATTCATTAATTATCGGGTTAAAGAACAAGTGTTATTTAAAACACTGTTCACGATAAACCCAAAAATCAATATCAATTCAATTCCAATTAAATATTATTTAATTGGTACCCTTCATTAAATCTAAATAAAAAGATTTAATCCTTTCTCAACTGGGTTCAAGAACAGTGTTAGTGAAGACACCATTCACGACAAACCCAAATCACATTCGATATTCAATACAAGGCTCTGAATAGAAAATATATCGGCTTATATTCAATATCGAATTCTACGACTAACAAATGTCGTATTGGAAATAACGATATAAGTATATATCTTTCAAATTTCCATAACAACACCTGTATAATCACGAATTCCAACATCGAAATATTCCGAAGACAATTTCGATTCAAATCCACTCCAATGCAGTCATTGGAAATTTTGGTTATTTTTAAAACCCTTTTCGAATTCAATTTATTTATTTAAAAATAAATAGAATTATATTTCTAGTTCAAAACTAGTTCATTTTGATAAAAATCAATTTTTATCTTTTCAAATATGGAGTTTTTCATCCCAAATCTTTCTAAATCATTTCTTATGATTTTACACAAATTATTACTATTTTTAATAATTTTATCAAGGCCCGTACAGTCGATTTCCATCAATGGCCATCGAACTGCACTTACAGCGACCTTTTTCGAATTTGATTTGGACATAATTCCAAATCCAACCGTTAGATTTCAAATTTCTAATATTCGTTAGAAAGCTCTTTTCGATACGAACCCAACGGTTCCGGTTTCAGGAGAATCCGACGGTCGGATCTCCCGTAATGTCCGTTTGAAATAAATGGTCGAAATTCACGAACTGCCGCTGCGCGGCGCGTTCTATTCAGGCCATTATATTATATATAATATATATATAATATATATTTCGTCGATTTCTATTTAAAACGAACTATATAAATAGTTTTAAAATCGTTTCAAAACCTATTTCAAATTCCATTTCAATTCAAAGCAAAATTGAATTCTTCTTTATAAATTCGTTTCAAAATTCATTTCTATTCAATTCAAATTTCAATTCAATTTGAATTCATTTCAATTCGCTTTCAATTCCATTTGAATTCGTTTTCAATTCAATTCATTTCGAAATCGTTTTCAATTCAATTCATTTCGAAATCGTTTTCAATTCATTTTGAATTCGTTTTCAATTCAATTCATTTCGAAATCGTTTTCAATTCATTTTGAATTCGTTTTCAATTCAATTCATTTCGAAATCGTTTTCAATTCATTTTGAATTCGTTTTCAATTCAATTCATTTTGAATTCGTTTTCAATTCAATTCATTTCGAAATCGTTTTCAATTCATTTTGAATTCGTTTTCAATTCAATTCATTTCGAAATCGTTTTCAATTCATTTTGAATTCGTTTTCAATTCAATTCTTTTCGAAATCGTTTTCAATTCATTTCATTTCGAAATCGTTTTCAATTCATTTCATTTCGAAATCGTTTTCAATTCATTTCATTTCGAAATCGTTTTCAATTCAATTAATAATTATATATAAATATTTATATTCTAACGACGACGTACATAAATATATACGTCGAATTCAATTCAAAATAAATTTCTCGTCGATATTATTTAAAATAATCCATTTTAAATATTCAAAAATTCGCTAAAATGGCCAAAATAAAAATTTTAAACTGGCCCAGATTTTCGGGTTGTTACACATCGCAATTTAGGTTGCCATTGTCAAGAGTTGCATAAATGTTTCAGAGGGGTACTGAATGGAGAACTGGTATGATGCGACATCGATATGGGTTGCAACTGAAGTGGAGGTGTGGACAGTCTGAGATGTGGTGATTTAGGGGAGTTCGGTATGATTTGAATTTGAAGGTGGTGATACTGGTGACGCCAATTGGTTCGGCAGGGGGGAGGTACTGTCTGATGTTGAACAATGATGATGGGGAATTTTTTTTGGAGTTCGACAATGAGGAAATGGAAGTTTGGATATGTTCTGTAAGGAATGGTGAATGTGTGAGGCTGAATTGGTTGAACATTGAAGATGCGTGTATGGATTCCATTAATGCGGATGTTTAAGGCACGGCAGTGGCCATATTGTGAGGTTTGCGGTAAGAATGGATGCACTGAAATGGACGGTTGGCTGGAGGAGAAGTCTAGGAAGTAAGGGGTTGATGGAGTTGAGAAGTGCAGTGATGATCGAATAAGGTCCAGTAGCAATGCTGGTTAGAAGAAGTCATAGTGACTGTTTGGGATAGTACTAGTGACAGCAAGGTGATTATCAAAGTGAGATGATTGCAATTTTGGGGATGTTTGAGGAGGCGCTTCATAGTTGGTCAAGGCAAATAAGGTATACGTTTTAAATGAATTTACAATGCATAAATAATATACTTAAAGTAGTTCATTTAAATAAATATTTAATCGATAAATAAAATAATCATAGACGATAAATTTATTTGAGACAATGAAGTAGATGCGTAGCTAAGACGATATGGAATTTTAAATGGATATTCGGAAAAGAAAAATCGAGGTGAGTTAAACTCACTCAGTTAAATTATTGGGAACTAATTTTAATAGTTCAAATTTAATTTATTGCTTATTGGATGATAATTATTTGATATAAAGTGATAATAGCATATATGTAATATTATATATATAGTGTTGTTGATTGGATATACATATATATATATATATAATATTGGTGATTGGATATATTTCCCATAGTACCATTAGCGGATGCCCGTAGTGCCATTAGTGGATGATTTCCAGATGCGCCCCACAATATATATAGCGGATGACCTTCTATATCGTGATATCCTGCCTAGAAGCAGGATGAGTATTATTATTGTTGATTAACATCTACGGTGCAGGAAAATTAGGTTGGAGGGATCCAACTGGATTCCTCAACATATATATTATTTGTTTTCACATATATGATGTATCTATAATCTATGACAATTCATGGTAGACTTGGATGTGTAAGTACCACTGATTACTGATTTTGGATATTTTATATATCAATAAATATGTATATATGGATTTCAAAATAGAAATTGAAATATAAAAAGAATTTTAAAAGGAAATATTTATTTTCAAACAGAAATGGTTATTTAGAATCTAAATTAAATAGAGTTTAAAAGTAAATATTTATTTAAACAAATATTTTGAAGAGGCAATTTTATAAGCGACATTATAAAGAAGTGAAATTATTTTCATTAAGGAGTTTGGGAAAAATATAAGTTGTGTGTGAATTTGGAAATGAAATGGAAATCGAGTATAAAACCGATATTTTAATAGATTAGAATTTTCCAATTACGAAGGAATTTATAAACAAGATTATATAACTTTACAAATAGATGTTATAATTATAATTTAAATTTGAAGTTGCAAGTATGAATTAAGATGGACTGAATAAGTCAAGTACGAATTTGTGTTGAGAAATATTATTCACGAGTGAGGTGAATAGGTGTTAAAGCAAATGAGTTGAAGGTAGGAATTAGTTAAAAGGAAAGTCAGGAAGGGTTTTATTTGAATTTAAATTGAACTAATTTGAATAATAATGTAGATTTTATTAAAAAAATATATAAGATTTTAGATAGCAAATATCAATAGAAAAAATTTACAATGATATCTATATACAAATATTTTTATGGAATGCAATTATTTAAATAAACAGAGATAAGTTGTAATAAAACTATGAAGGTGTTTATAAAGAATATTTATGGAATATTCGAGGATGGTTGTAACAAACGTTTTGGTAAATCATATTGTTAAGTAAAATATTTTTGAAATGGTTATAAGTTGAGATAAATATCTCATTTGAAGTGATAATTGATATTTGGAATTTTTATTCGTTAGAAGTTAAGAGATGGAGTTAAGGAAATTAGAAACAGACCGAGGATTAGTGAGTTGAATGGCATTTTGAGTATCGATCAGATGTCGGTTTCGGCCTTCGTGGTTGACACTTAGGGTGTTATTCTCTTGCTAGTTTATGGTTAGGGACTAATGATTAGGGTGAGAAATATGTTCTTAAACGAATTTTAAAATGAAAGGGCTTTAGAATATTCTTATAAATAAATATAAGAAGAAAAATGAGTTTTCCAATTATTAAAAAAATAGAGAAGTTTTAAATTAACAGGTTAATCAAAAGAGGTTAAAATGACGGTGAATATTAAATCAGTGAATTCAATTTTCTTTTATGGATGAATGATTGTTGGTACGAAAATACCAGGATCGAATTTATATTCGAAAACCATTCTGAACAAACTAATACGTAAACGTGGAGGATGCTGATTGAAGATGGAGCAGTGAAGACCGTGGATCTTCATATGCGAAAGGACTACTTGTCGAATTCTCTAGAGTCGCTTCCGAAGATATTCTAATGGTGATACATTCGTGATTGAAATCGACAGATTGCAAGAACTACTTGTAGGCAAAGAATTTCTAAAGAATCGCGTACATTGATTTCTACAAACATATCCGGTGGTGGTAGAGGAATTCGTTCTTACTGCTTAGACACCCAGAGTACTTTCTGTAGACATCAATTAGTGATTTGATGGATCTGACGATGTGGCATTCAAAGTGAATGGTCGCTAGATATTCTAAAGAAGTAATTTTATACCTCAAGCCTCACAACCGGGAAATGACAAAAATCAAGCAGTCAACATGGCTAAGTGGGTCGCTCCTATTAGAGTGTATTATCACCATATATAGAATATTCTTTTTGTTCTTCTTTTCACTTCTGTAACTCCCAGGAACGCTTATGTTGCTAGCAACCATAAGGTGACAATATATTCGATACACTCAAGGGAAATGAGTGGTCAGTAATGTGTAGCTGAGTTGCAAGACTTTCTTGTTGAACTCCAGTGTATCCCCTCTATAGTACACTGATCGGAAGGTGGTTCCATACCTTGTCATTGTTGAAATTCAATATCCAATAAATGCCTGCAGTTTTTGATTTTATATTATATATCTGCTAGATGATTACTTATTTGATTCAGACACTATCATAATATCAGAATAGTTATGATTTTAAAAATGGTTTGGGTTATCGTAAGGTAAAAATCGTCTGTGTTTATGTATGAATTGGTCTTACGATTATCCTTTTCTTTCGAAAGGCTTTTTTTTGACTTTAAAATCAAGTTGGATAACACCAATAATTTAGTGAGTTTTTCTCATGCTGGTTCACCAGACTGATTCTGGCGTTTGTAATGCTCGGGTCGGGCCGAGTTTACAGGTTCAATATAAGATGATACAGACTTCACGAGACAAGTTTGAGGAGTTCAGATGCATGATATATATTTAGATATTATTCCGTTATGTGTCGTAAATGAGGATATACTGTTATAACTGTCCGGATATTGAATGACCACTTACTCTAATAATTGTAGGTATTATTTCAAGTTTTCAATAGAGATTTATTTCTGTATTATATTTTATTCCGCTGCGATGTGAGCCTTTGTATATTGTTGTTTCTTCTTCTTTTTCTTCTATTCTAATCTTTCTTTCATCCTTTAATTTCTTTCTGTTAACTATCTGGTGTTTTCGATACTTAGGTTTTGGCAAGTAATGCGGGATTAAGTATTATTGTCGAAATTCGGATGTCGAATTGTACGGGTCGTTACAGAAAGTTAATTGATATATCATATTTCTAAAATTAATTTCGGTTTTTTTTATAAGTTGTCACCTCTAACTTTTATATAGTTTTAATTTTTTTTATTCTGTTAAGTAACAAAGTATGATTTCATAATAGAAGTTAAATTGTTAGATTATAATTTTTAGATTTTATAATTTGCTAATATTTGTAGAGATAAGACTCGAATTCCTAGAGAATGTTTAAATCTTGTTCCTATTTTTAAATGTTCTTATGCTGCTTTGATTCTATTTTTAAGTAATTAAATGTTAGATGTTATCTTCAAATGACATTAGGGGGGTAATTTTGATAGTTCATGTTTATACAAAAAAATGTGGCACCAAAGGTATTATAACCACGAGTGTTATGCCACACGTTTGCGCGTGATTTTTTTTAAAGAAATTATATTATGTTTTACAAATTCAATAAAAAATAATATGCATAAATATTTTGTCACATTTATTTATTTCTAAATTTCAATTTGTAATATTTTGTTTATTCGAGTTCTCATTTCTATTAATTAATTAAAATGAAGAATGTTTTGAGTTGGTGATGAACGTTTATTTGTTAAGATCATGTTTTTAAATAACGTTGAAAATCCTATTATCAACCAAAGTTAAGATTCTATTTTTAAATGATATTAAGATCTAATCTAATAATATTAAGATCTTATTTGTAAGCGATATTGATATATAATCTAATAATATATCTGCATACGAGTAATTTTGGTACTTCACGTTGATATCAGAAAAACATGACACCAAACGTATTACACCTATTAATGCAGATTAAAAAAGAAGGAAATTTGTATGTTAGATCATACTCTAAATAATTAAATGGTTGACATATCTTCAAATGATATTAGAGAAGCAAATCTAATAGTTCCCGTCGAAAAAAAAGTTCGACACAACTATTAATAAAGATAAAGGGTGCGTTTTTTGCGAACAGAATGGGACATTTGAGTGTAACACGTTAGTGAACGGGGAATACATTTTTTGCTGCAAACGGAGAATTTGAGTGTGGAATTTGAACAAGTTATTTATATATAATACTGAACGGGCTGAAAAATGGATCGCCGTCGGACGAATCAGACGCTAACGATCCATTTTTGGGCGATCAAAATGAGTGGTTGCGTCAGCGAACATCATGGTAACATTGTTAGTGCGAACGGTAGCAAAGATGTAACGAGAGCTAGTTTGTTCACACTTATTTAACTGATGTTATGTTCACACCACTAACGGTGTTAGATTTGTGCGGCTGAGATTAAAAGGTGGAATTCAGGGGTCAATCATAGCTCCACACCACTAACACCGTTAGTGGTGTTATGTTCACATCAATTAAAAAGATGTGAACCACCTCCTACTGAAGATGTAACTATTTAGATTTATCGATTTAACATAGACAGGATACAAAATCACAGGTCTCTGTCCACTTACTTTTTAACTAAAATAAAATAAAAAGTAACATCCCTATTTACATACAATCCGTTGGTGCAATAAATATAGCCTGTGAAACGCTGGAACTGGAAGGTAGAAAAGCAGAACCCTAGATTTTTCAGAGCAGCAAGAATCACCTCAAACCATCCGTTAAAATTTTACGCTTCATCTGGTAGATTCTGAGTATACGTTGCAACGCATCCGAGTTTGCATGATCGATCGGTTAGTCCTATTACAATTTGCTTTCAACAGTTAATTTGGTTACCAATTTTACACTTTAATTTACTTCTAATCCGTTTCCTTTAGATTATTTTGTTGTGATTCCTCAAGCATGCCGTTGCGTATTCCTTTAAAACTTAGGTTTGTCTCGCTCGAAAAGTTAATTGCTTGCAAACGCAAAGATTGATTTATATTTTTACAGATTAGATGCCATTAGTTGCTAGTGTATAACTCGATTTCTACTCTTCATTTGCTAATTTTCTCATTGAAGATCGGAAAAGATGTGGCTTGCTGTGACGGGCAAGTTCACCTTTGGTACGGAATAATTTGATTGCCTGCCGAATGTTGCAGTTTTTTTGGTAACCCATTTGATATTAATTAATTTGTAATTGCTTGGCTGTGCCATTGAATTTGCATGTTTCTATCTTTGAAATGCTACCTGTTACTTTATTGAATAGCTGATTATTTGTTGTTATAGGTGGTTTCGATGTTGGATTGGGTTCAAAAAGATTGAACTATGAATCTCAAAAATCTAAAAATGAAAAAGGTTGGTTTGATGGCGGATAATAGATTTATGTTTAAAACGGATGCATTATTGTTTCCAAGCAAACAACCATATTAGTTAAATGTCTTGGTTCTCACTGTAGAGTTGACAATTGGTTTTATGGTGCGTTTTGCAAAATAACATCAATGTGTTATTTATGTTATGTACACCAAGTAATAAGCAAAAAGCAAAATGGCATTTATGTGTTAATTTATGGATGCTTGTCTTGGGTTATCTGGTATACTGTTAAACCCAGCACTTGACTGTCTCTTGTTAGTAAGTCATTATGTATTTCTTAGATAACGTTCTTTCTTTTATAAATATATATATCTAAATGTTATTCCTTTTATATTTGATCAATAATTGTTTAATAACCCATAATGAAATTTAATTCACTCAAGGGTATTGCATTGAATAAGAAAAAGATGGAAGGCCGGACTGTTATGGTAATTGTAACCATTATCGACATGAGAAAACCATCACCGTACCTAAAATACTGTTAAGTCAAAAATGACTATCGATACTTTTTCGTTGCCGCTAATAAAATGTTTAGTGGTATACCGATAATTGGGCAAACCATTGGTCAATAATGATAAGTTAACTAATATATGAAACTATTAAAATGTTTTGATAATGCTTAAGAAGTAACTATTTTGTTACTAATTCCAACTTAATTGCTTCTATAAACATTTTGACTTTGTTTTCATAGAAAATATTTTTGTTTCATCACAAGTTATTTACAGTAATATAAAATAGCAATTTTGATAATCTTAAACTTTTAAGTTAATGAATCCAAAAAGAAATACCATCAGAGGCAATACAACAAATACATGCTTAATATATGATAAAATTTTGAAATTTTTTTTTTGGTTAAAATTAATTAAAATAATAAAAACAACAAAACTATATGATTGGTAAATTTACTGTCGCCGTTAATTTTGACATTGCTACATTTACCATTGATAATGATAAAATTGTCATTATCATGCCCGACATACTGATACAATAAAATATACCAATTTAGCTTGGCATTGATTACATATTTCTTGGTAATGGTAAATTTACTATTACCATAACAACCCTAATTGAAACTATGCATTTGCTTATGCCACTATATTTGTGTACATTCAGATGCAAAAGTAAATGTCTATGTCGATATGTCCGAGTGGTTAAGGAGATAGACTTGAAATCTATTGGGCTTTGCCCGCGCAGGTTCGAACCCTGCTGTCGACGTTGTTTTCTTTTTTATTCGCAAAATAAGAATGCACAATACTTTAGACAATTCCGATTCTTCTACTACTCAAAATCTTAGCTCAATGCTAGACAATCGGAATAGGTTTTTTGATCATCAAATTACATGTATTTAGGGGGTTACAAATTTTTGAATGATCAAAATTTTGCGAAGTTATCCTAAATATATAACATGATAAATACACTACATCTACGGAAAATCATTTAAATTTGAAACATATAGTTGAGAAAGTTAGTGATGGATTTTTGGGATGCTGGGAGATCTGGATCCTTCCACATGCGCGCGTGCCTATCGTCTTTTATAATAGTCGTTTCATTTATGTGCAAACATATTTGTGTTTCCAAATTATGTTAGGATGGGGATTCGTTGGGAACTATATGATGGGTGATCTGGATCCTTCCACATGCCTATTGTCTTTATAATCATCGTTTCCTTTATGTGCAAATATATTTGCGTTTCCAAATTATGCTATGATGAAAATTTGTTCTCCCACAAATTGCCCTTCGCATCATGCAGATAGAAGCCATTACAAAGGTTCAGCTTTGGAGCTAGAGTATATCATACAAGAATTGCAGCATCAATGAAAATAAAGCAAAAGTATCTAGCTAAAATTTTGTAGCAAGTACCGTAAGAATGTTGCACAACACCAACCTACATTGCTCATTCATTTATATGTTCAGTGCTGTTTAATACTCGTCTTTGAATCACCTGGCTTGGTTTTGAATCTGGACATATGATTTTGCCTTATATTGGGGTGTTAAATGATGCAAAGACGGTTTCGTTGAACTCAATCATCTTTGGGTACGGTCAATCATCGTCAGTACGGTCTTATTGAAATGTGTCAAATTTTGCTGCCAGTGTGGTTCTATGGTGTAGTGGTTAGCTCTCCAGACTTTGAATTTGGCGACCTGAGTTCGAATCTCGGTAGGACCTTTTTCCCCTTATTTTTTATTTCTAAGGTAGCAACAGCTTTGGACTTATATGGCTTTAAAGCAAAGTGCATCGTCTCCGCTTCAGTTTACCTCAATATAGTGCAAGGTTTTTTGTTTCAGCTTTTATTTTTAATTTTTTTTTTTTTGTTTTTTTTTGTTTTTTGTTTTATGGGCATGAATCTGGACTAGATAAATTATTTGGACGTCCATTTCTTGTTTGTTTATTATAGTGACAGTAGTTTCCCTACTATGGTGCATACTGCATCCCTTTTGGTTTCAGATTTGTGAGATCTATCCCCAATTCTTACCTTGTTTTTGTTAAATTAATGGACATGAACTTGAAGACTACCCTAAAGGTGTTATTAATAAATCTGGAATGTGGAATTACCGACCATGGTCTCAATTCTCATGACTCATAAGTGCTGCTTTGCCATCATTGAAACAGCGGCAAGGTTAATGCAAGTTGACTTCATATGGGCCGTGTTACTTTTCTTTTTTATTGCAAGATTGACAAAAAATTTCCCCAAGTTTTGTCTAGTTTGGTTCTCAATGTTCAAAATCCCAGTACATGTAATTTAATTCAGAGTATCAATTTTGTTGGTGACAAAGCAATTGTCTAATTTTTCGGGTTAATATCTTTTTTCGGTATAAAGTAGTGCTTCGGGGTTGTGCTAAAATGGAGGGAACTATTTGAACAATAACAATGCTCAGTTTGTTGTGGCTTAAAGAAAATTTCACTGTTGTTACATAAGGTATGATCATGTAATGTCAATGGTGGCAGTGAAAGACATAAGTTTCAAATTGATGTCTAAATTTGACTTTCTGCCTCTAACCGAAGTCGTCACATAAGGTATTGTATCTAGCGAAGTAAATGGTTTGTGCAGAAGTTAACCCATTTGTTACTAACTATTGAGTATTGACGCTGTTACAATGTACATGTTTATATTTGAAATTATAGCGAACGGTTTTATAATACACTTAACAAGAACCAGCGGCATGGTTATTAGATGCAAGAGGATTGAATTAACGAGTGTATTCATTACCTCTTGATTTTGAATCCTGGTAAAGAAATCATCCTACAATAGCCATATTTCAGTTCCCTTTATTCTTCACTTGCTGGCCTCATAAAGTTTTTACAACTAGAAAGAGAGATCTGGAAAGCAAGCACCATGGTTGAAATACGGAATAAGCGATAGAGAGGGAAGGAGCACTAATGAAACAAATAACTAATATTTTTCGTTTGTGAGTTGATAACTTGATATCAACTAAAGTTGCTTTGAGGAAAAACATGGAGGTTGATTTACTACCACACCAGCAAATATAAACAAATTACAGTGAAACTGAAGTCACATATTGGAGTGGGATTGCACTATTAGAGAGCATGGCAGCTGCATGGTTCCCAAAAGTGAACTGTTATTTTGCCTTTCACTTAAGGATACGAGTGTCGTCCATTTTTAAGCATCATACTACCTTATTTGGTAGGGTGCTTTTTTCTACCAACATTTCTGAGATTGAAAATTCTTCCTGCTCAAAGTTGCCTTTTCTGTTGCAGAATGTTTTGTCTGGTCAGAATGGCTACTTTTCTTTTATGAGTACGATGTAAACAAATTACAGTCCGTATTTGGGTTGGGAGTTGTTCGATTTTAAGCAGTAATAATAGACTATTTTCGTGAGGAAATTCAAGTTTCATTTAGTAATCTGCAGGGAAAGAAATAACCGAAATCAGCCGCAAATAGGCAACTATGCCTTTATATGGTGTAATGTGATTAAAGTTGTGTATATTTTACTTTGCAAACACAAACAAAATTAGACTAATTTATGGTGTAATGTGATTAAAGTTGTGTATATTTTACTTTGCAAACACAAACAAAATTAGACTAATTTATGGTGTAATTGTTGAACTGAGTTGGCTCAGTTGGTAGTCATAGATGAATGTATGCATGTAAACATAGGTTAATTAAAGTTGGACACGACTGTATGCGAAGAAAAGGTAACTAACACACATGCACTACCTGTTAACCGGTTAGTTATAGATGAACACCCTCCCCCGAACCTTCAGACAAAGATTACAACTATATTCCTACTGATTATGGTTTGCATGGGGGCATTTATGAGTTTGGACGCCATACCAAAATTTTGGCAGATGCAGTGTGAAACTTGTTGTATATAACGGTGTTGTATACACAATTATATGATTTTTGTTTGATGATAACAACCAAATATATTTTATAAATGTGTTTGTTACTGTACTGTTCTATATTTACATCACAGACAGGAATGTAATATTTATATTTAAATAAAATACATCTGTACAGAAATTCAAATATTTACTGTATTTTATTTAAAATATAAATATTATATTTCTAACATTCAAACAGTACATCTATTTTGACTCCACTATTTAATCACTTCACATATTTGTACTTATAAATAAACAGAATAGAATAGACAAGTCTGTTTGACAACAATGAAATAATATTTTTATTTCAAACAGATTTTGTTTATTACAAATAATCAGTACAATCACTTTTTCATATACATTAGCTCCTCACTATAACACTCATACATTCACTCAGTTTGCATTTCATATATACAATTTCATTTACACAGATTCGTATATATTTACACAGGCACACTGACACTCTTCTTATTTTCACTGTCTTTTATCTTTTGTCTTCACAGCTTTCTGCATTCAGTCCAGTCTTCGTACCTGTCATATACAGAAACACGCAAACACAGTATATGGAACATAAATAATATTCAAAATTCATGCAAATATAATTTTAAATTTTAATTTTTTTTTTATTTGCCTCAGTTTTCTGGTGTGTTTCTCATCATTTTTCATGACTTGATCTGATCTGTGTCTAGCTAGTTTGTGTATGTACAGGGACAGGAAAGTTTCTGAATGGCTGCATACACACACGTGTGTGTATATATATATATATATATATATATATATATATATATATATATATATATACATACACGTGTGCACTGCCACGCCAATTCAGTGTGCAACTGAGGAGTAGCCATGTGGACCTTCTCGACTCAGTGCACATGAAAACAAAGTGAAAATGACAGCTCAGAGGATCAAAGCAATACAAACTAGCCCAAGTGTCGAGCCAGTTTCAATTTCAAGTGCCAAAGTGGAACAAAGACAGTGCAAGTTCAAGAACATTGCAGCAGTTAAGTGCATCTATGCAACGACAAGTTCATGTATGGAACATGTAAATAGCAAGTGACAGTGTATTCAAGCAAGTATAGTGAAGCAAGCACAACAATGGTTCAGCTCAACATTGTTCAAGGGAAATACAAGTGTGGACAAGCCAACAACAAGGTATGGTGCAATCAAACCAGAGCATGATCAAGTCAGTTTCAGCTTAGCCAAAACAGTGAACATACCTCAAGCATCAAGGGGGCATGAAGCTAAACCAAACATGCGTACAAATATAACAATGATAAGTGGTCGAGACATTGCAAAAGTTAAAGCAGGATAGTGCAAGTTCAAGCACAAGCACAAGCATGGAAGATCACAGCAATACAAGATGGGTGCAAGTCATATACTCTTGGGCATGACAGGTCAAGTGTCAGCATGGATCAACATGAAGCATTCAATCAACATGTTCATGTATCATTTCATGGTTGAAGACAGTGTACACAAGACAAAGTGGTACAGGTTCAAAAGCAGGTGCCACAACAAATCAAGCAAACATAAATGGTGATGGCAGTTACAAGGTGGTGCAGATATAAGATAAATATTTCCAGAAATGCATGTGTGAACAAATCAGTTCATATATATTTAAGAAAGCAAAAATCAATTACGAGATTAGTTTCCAGAAAAAGCTGTTTGGAAAACCAGTGTGTATTTGGCAAGAAAGCGATTTTAATATTCCAGAATTCAATAGCAGAAACTGTCAAGCTAAAGGAGAAAGTAATTTTCTTCTTTATCAATACTTTCCAGAAATCACATAACATATTTGGCAAGGTTACAACAGAGCATCAAATCAAGGGAACAAAATCATTTTTGGCAAGTTCTTATTGGGCTGAAATCAATCAAGAAATATTTGGCAACAGCTTATTTTTTTTTTTTGATTCAATTCATTCCAGATAACACCAACATTTTTCTGGAAAGTTTTTTTAATCATGGAAAATTTCAGCAAGAAATTTTCAGAAATTCTTTCAAATTTGGCAAGTGATTATAGGTTGAATCACAAATGACATGGAAGACCAGATTTCGAATTATATACTTCCATAAATCAGATTGTGTTAAAAGGGGGAAATGAATTATTTCCAGTTTGCAGAAAATCAAGTTTAGGCAAGAAATTATCTCGGCAACTTATTCATCAATTCATACTCACGCAACAACTCAATCAAAGCAGATTTTTTTAAGACCAAAAAGGGAAACCGAACAAAGAAAAATCAGTCAAGATCACAATTTCATTCAAACCGATTTTATCACGCAAAAGTCAAAAGGGGAAACCGCAAATTATCAGGCCAAGTCATTCTAACGAAATCAGAGAGATTAATAGGATTATATGATCCTATACATTATCACCAATCATCACTGGCAAATAAATCAATTGAAACCGAACAAATTCAGACAAGAAAAAAGAAATCAAAAATCAGATAACTCACTTTTTTCTCTAGGGTTTCGGTCGCCAGATATTCCCAAATCAGATAAGAACAATTCAACGACGAAGGAGCTACACGAGTTCAAGCTTCAGAGAACCAGATTACATTAATCTGAAGCTATCGTGATTGGATTTGGGGGCAAACATTAAAACCCTAGGAGCCGCCACCATATTTGTTTCTTCATAGACCAAAGAGAAAGGGAGCAAAATAAGGGTGCAACTAATTTGTAAAATGGCCGGCCATGTGTTTAAAGAGAAAAGGGGATGACCCTTACCATTTTAACTCCTAGTGGTTTAATTGTTTTTCTTTTTGTGTTATTTTAAATTCCTTTTTGTAAAATCATTCGAACAGTTCTAGAGACTGTAAAATCCTAGGAAACCAGTTAGTGTATTAACTGGCAGTTTACTAGTCTATAAAAACTAGGGTTATTGTTTACGGGTCTGTAATCAGGGGAAATCTGATCTAGGAGATTAGATCAGTCTACGGTTTTAAGCGTAGGGTTAGAATAGGAGCAGGGTTTGCAAGTGTACATGGTCTTGTATGCGGGATTTGTTCTATCACCTAGTAGAAACCTTAGAAATGCAGCAGTAGGCAGGGTTTTGCTGAAGCTGGGTATATCTGTGTGTGATTTATTTTCTGCATTTCTGTTTCTGCTATATTCTGCGATCTGTTTATTATTATAGATCTCGTTAGATTTTTAATTCAGTTAAAAACTGTGATAAACCCTATTCACCCCCTCCCCCTCTAGGGTTAATCTAGATCCAACAAGTGGTATCAGAGCAGGTATTTTTGTTTAACTCTAGAGTCATGGGTAATCCTTGTTGTCAGATTATTGAAAGTCAGTCCAGTCACATCCCAAACATTTTCGATGGAACATATTTTTTGAACTAGAAATCCAAAATGGAATTTTATTTAAAATCTGTTAATATTAAATGTTGGGATGTTGTTATCAATGGGTTTGATAGTGTAGATATTACTTTCAATGCTCGCGCTATGAAAATTATATTTGATTATCTTAGTACTGAACAGTTTAATCTTATCTGCCATTGTTTATCTGCACAGGAAATCAGGGATACTCTCAATACGAAGTATGGAAGATCTGACAACGATAGCTCAAAACCCGAGAAAGTCAACTCAGATTTAGAGTTCTGTTTGACCGGATTTACAAATGAAAATTCAGAAGGATCAAATGATGGAGAATCAATAGATGCTGAAACAGAAAATTTCTCATATGAAGATTTAGTTTATATGTGCGTTGATTTGACTAAATCTGTTGATAAACTCCAATCTAAAAACAAATCTCTGAAATCAAAGAATTCTGAGTTGACCAGCAAAATGGAAGATTTGGAATTACAACTAAAACATTTTAAAAATTCTTCAAATTCAGATTGCAAAAATTGTTTGAAATTGAAAACAATCTTGTTCATCTCAATAAAAATATTCAAAAGTTTGAAAAAGAAATTCTGATCTTAAAAGAGAACAAGATTGAGTTATCAAGTTTGAATAATTTGTTACAAAAGGAATTTGAAAATTTTAAGACTGATATATATTCAAAATTTGAAATTGCTGAAAGGAGAATTTATCGAAATCCGATTTGATTTTGAAAGAACTGGAAAATGAGATTGAAAAATCCAAGAAATTTGAGTTTAAAAAACAAAAACTTTTTGAATCTGAGATTGCTGAGTCCCAAACCAAAATTAATTTGCTTAAAGATGAAAATTTGTTTTTGAAAAATGTAAGATCACTGAAAATCATTGTTCAGATTTATTGAAAGAAAATGGTGATCTTAAAACTAAAATTCAACAACTTGAAACAACCCTGAAAAAAATTTCAAACGGTGAAAAATCTTTAAATATGTTGTTGAAAAATCAATTTTCATCGGGAAATAGAAGTGGACTTGGTTTTGAGAAATCTGAGTTTTCTGAAAGGAGAAGCTCAAACGATTTTAAAAATCCTTCAACCTTCTTTGAAAAGGATTGTCTTGATAAGTTGAACTTTGTTAATTCCAAAGGTTTTTTGAATGAAAAGCAAAATTTGAATTTGTTGTGTAATAATCCATCTAAACAATCCTGGATCCCAAAAAGAGATAAAACAAACTTCGTTAAATTCAAATAGATATGGGTTCCAAAGGGGACAAAGGTAAATTCAGATGGATTGTTATATAAACAGGTCTGGGTACCAAAACATTTGAATACAACTGTTGGTGGTTTTGCAAATTTTGTTAGACCACTCGATCTCTTAAATTGTTAGGTACCGAAGGAGGCTGAGGAACTGTATTGCTAAAGAAAAACTGGATTCAAACCGCTTCATGTCAATAAATCATTCACAGTTCCTTAAGCCACATCTATTGAGTTAGAAATTCTGATTTACATTGGATTCTGGTATGATCTCTAAACTCACCTGTGTAAATTTTTTTTTTGTTTGTTTCTTTCTCCTCTATCTCCTTCTGTTTTTGTTTTCTTTTTTGATTTATCACTTCCATTTTTTTCTTTTATCCTGGGCTTTCTTAAACTTCCAATTGTAGAATTCATGTTTGTCTGGAAATTCACTTCATGTGTATTAAAACTCTGATATTTTTAATCTTGTCCAAATCTTGAATTTATTTATGTAAATATCTGCAATTGATTTGAAGTTTATTTTTCCGATTTCTGAATTTATAACAGTGTTGATGTATTCTTGTCATATCTTGAACACTGTTAATTAGAATTCTAAATTTTTGAAGATCTGAATAATTATTGAAATTTCACACACTTATGCTATTTTTGAGTTTCTTCCAATTCATTTTGGAAACGCTTAAAATATTATACTCATTACAGTACATTGCTTCTTATCATTTGTGATAATTTCAGAAATTTTCAGATTGGCTTGGATATATTGATTTGTCTTAAACCTCAGTAATACATCTTGAAAACCATCATTACTCATGATCATTATGGGTAGAATTTGTTTGTTTGAAATCATCTGAAATTATTGATATTTTGAATAATCACACACCTCCTAAATTTGAAATTATCAACCTTGTGTGAGTGATTCATTATATTCTAAAACTTGACATCGATTCAAATGATTTCAAATAAATTATTCTATTTTTTCTGGATCATGAATACCTTTCAAAATTGATATAGATGATCTGAGATTTCTTTTAGGCTTGTCTAAATTTTTTGTGAAAATTTGATTTGAAAATCAAGTCTTAAAAATCACTGTTATTTCATGATAATTTAATTTGAATATCTGTTTGTTTAAAATCATTTGAAATTATTGATTTATTGAATCTCACACGTATCTTGAAGCTGAAATTAATAATCTGGTGTGATCGATTCATTGAATCCTGAAATCTGCATATTCCTCAAATGATTTCAAAGAAACGGTATTTTTTAATCATTGGTTCATGAATCATCTTGTGTGACCAACATCTTGTCAAGTCTGATTTGAAACTGTTTCTGTTATGCTGCTCTGATACTGTTTTTCAAAGAACTGCCTGTTTTAACTTGTCTGTTGCTTGGCTAATTTGTTATATTGTCTGCTTGGTCTTTAAATTTCTGCTGACTGTGATATCTTGGTTTGTCCCCGGTATCTTTGTGATTAAAATTTATTAATAGAGACACCAAGTGGTATCAGAAGTGCCTTATATTTGTTTAACCCATCTGATATTGTTTTTGAAAATATTCTGTAATTGCTTGTTTATGATCTGTTTGCTGCTCTGATACTGTTCTTCAAATAATTGCTAGTTCTTGTCTGCAGCTCTGATAAATGTGCCAAATTTGTTAGTTCTGTCTACTTGGGCTTTGTGTTTGAAATTTCTTTAATCTGAGATATCTAGGGTGTGAATAAATTCCTCGATAAGGGAGACTACAATTGATATCATCTTTTTCATCCATTTGTCTTGAATTTTCACTTTGTATAGACACCATACACATTTTTTCCCTTGTATAAATTTGTATAAATTCCTCTTGTAATTGATTTTCAATTTTAAACTTATTTATTGATTATTCTTTCAGAAATTGAAATCAATATCCAAATTGAACTGTATTTATAATTCATCAAAATTATTATCAGATTTTGAAATTGTGATGAATTGTGACTGCAGTATATTCCACAATAAGAGGAGATTTTATTTGGATTTTCATGATGGTTGAATATTTATTATAATATCTTTGAACTGGTAATTATTTCACGATCATCTTCTTTTTCTATCACCCGTCTGCCATCCATCATGTTTGTGTATTAATGTGGAGAGTTTATTTTTTAAAATCATCTTGTTTTAAAATAGTGAAAATTATTTATGATAGAAATGGGACTATATTATTATTCAGAATTAGTGATAATTGAAAATTTTCAATAATCCCGGTACAGTCGAGCTTATTTCATAATATAATTAATTTAGAAATTTATTTCACAGTCCATTTCTGTACCTACCACATTTCTATCATCCATTTTGGTTTCATATACCGAGGAGTTTTTTCTTTTAAAGCTGAAATGATAAATATATATAATAAATATATAAGCGTGTCTCTAACCTCATTTAAAAATCCAAGCTCTGGTTATGCATGGCTATGAGACAACTTATAATTTAAGCTGCGACTGACCTCATTTAAAAATCCAAGCTCTGGTTATGCGTGGTCAGTGTGCTCTTAAATAAAATAAAAAGAAAAAGGACATGTTGTGCTATAAATTGAAATTATTCTTAAATTCTCCTCGGTGTATAAGAATCAGCCTATCAATCCATCTTCTAATCTGTGAAATGTGTTGAAATATTATGGCGTATTATGATTTGTTGATTGATAGATATTGGGATTTGAGATTATTCGATCTTGTCACTTAAAATTGAATTATTAATTATAGTCCAAATCCATCACTGTTTTTGTTCTTTATTTTTATAAAAAACCTTTGAAAATAATTGGAAATGAATTGTTTTTAAAACTCTCTCCATTTTATATAAAATTCGTCGTATATCCGTCATTCTCTACAATGTGAAATATGCCACTTGTTCTTAGAATATTATGATTTTTGTTTGACTGATTGAAATTTATGATGACCGTTCTTCCTCTTAAGCTGAAATTATATTTTTTAGTCATTTTTCATCTGTATTTTAAATCTGTATCCTTTTGATGATAACAAAAGAGGGAGAATGGATTAGATTTTGATTTATGAGTGAATATTTTATAAATATTTTTACTTTTGAAAATTCATTATCATTCAGTTCAATTCACTCATGCACAGTTATAGGGGGAGTTTTCTATTGTAGGGGGGAGCTAATAAATAGGGGGAGTTCATTTTTCACTGTAAAACACATTTGTTGGATTCAAAATCTTTTATTTGTTTGTCATCATCAAAAGGGGGAGATTGTTGTATATAACGGTGTTGTATACACAATTATATGATTTTTGTTTGATGGTAACAACCAAATATATTTTATAAATGTGTTTGTTACTGTACTGTTCTATATTTACATCACAGACAGGAATGTAATATTTATATTTAAATAAAATACATCTATACAGAAATTCAAATATTTACTGTATTTTATTTAAAATATAAATATTATATTTCTAACATTCAAACAGTACATCTATTTTGACTCCATTATTTAATCACTTCACATATTTGTACTTATAAATAAACAGAATAAAATAGACAAGTCTGTTTGACAACAATGAAATAATATTTTTATTTCAAACAGATTTTGTTTATTGCAAATAATCAGTACAATCACTTTTTCATATACATTAGCTCCTCACTATAACACTCATACATTCACTCAGTTTGCATTTCATGGATACAATTTCATTTACACAGATTCGTATATATTTACACAGGCACACTGACACTCTTCTTATTTTCACTGTCTTTTATCTTTTGTCTTCACAGCTTTCTGCATTCAGTCCAGTCTTCGTACCTGTCATATACAGAAACACGCACACACAGTATATGGAACAGAAATAATATTCAAAATTCATGCAAATATAATTTTAAAATATTTTTTTTTATTTTCCTCAGTTTTCTGGTGTGTTTATCATCATTTTTCATGACTTGATCTGATCTGTGTCTAGCTAGTTTGTGTATGTACAGGGACAGGAAAGTTTCTGAATGGTTGCATATACACACGTGTATATATATATATACACGTGTGCACTGCCACGCCAATTCAGTGTGCAACTGAGGAGTAGCCATGTGGACCTTCTCGACTCAGTGCACATGAAAACAAAGTGAAAATGGCAGCTCAGAGGATCAAAGCAATACAAACTAGCCCAAGTGTCGAGCCAGTTTCAATTTCAAGTGCCAAAGTGGAACAAAGACAGTGCAAGTTTAAGAACATTGCAGCAGTTCAAGTGCATCTATGCAGTGACAAGTTCATGTATGGAACATGTAAATAACAAGTGACAGTGTATTCAAGCAAGTATAGTGAAGCAAGCACAACACTGGTTCAGCTCAACATTGTTCAAGGGAAATACAAGTGTGGACAAGCCAACAACAAGGTATGGTGCAATCAAACCAGAGCATGATCAAGTCAGTTTCAGCTTAGCCAAAACAGTGAACATACCTCAAGCATCAAGGGGGCATGAAGCTAAACCAAACATGTGTACAAATATAACAATGATAAGTGGTCGAGACATTGCAAAAGTTAAAGCAGGATAGTGCAAGTTCAAGCACAAGCATGGAAGATCACAACAATACAAGATGGGTGCAAGTCATATACTCATGGGCATGACAGGTCAAGTGTCAGCATGGATCAACATGAAGCATTCAATCAACATGTTCATGTATCATTTCATGGTTGAAGACAGTGTACACAAGACAATGTGGTACAGGTTCAAAAGCAGGTGCCACAACAAATCAAGCAAACATAAATGGTGATGGCAGTTACAAGGTGGTGCAGATATAAGATAAATATTTCCAGAAATGCATGTGTGAACAAATCAGTTCATATATATTTAAGAAAGCAAAAATCAATTGCGAGATTAGTTTCCAGAAAAAGCTGTTTGGAAATCCAGTGTGTATTTGGCAAGAAAGCAATTTTAATATTCCAGAATTCAATAGCAGAAACTGTCAAGCTAAAGGAGAAAGTAATTTTCTTCTTTATCAATACTTTCCAGAAATCACATAACATATTTGGCAAGGTTACAACAGAGCATCGAATCAAGGGAACAAAATCATTTTTGGCAAGTTCTTATTGGGATGAAATCAATCAAGAAATATTTGGCAACAACTTATTTTTTTTGATTCAATTCATTCCAGATAACACCAACATTTTTCTGGAAAGTTTTTTTAATCATGGAAAATTTCAGCAAGAAATTTTCAGAAATTCTTTCAAATTTGGCAAGTGATTATAGGTTGAATCACAAATGACATGGAAGACCAGATTTCGAATTATATACTTCCAGAAATCAGATTGTGTTAAAAGGGGAAAATGAATTATTTCCAGTTTGCAGAAAATCAAGTTTAGGCAAGAAATTATCTCGGCAACTTATTCATCAATTCATACTCACGCAACAACTCAATCAAAGCAGATTTTTTTAAGACCAAAAAGGGAAACCGAACAAAGAAAAATTAGTCAAGACCACAATTTCATTCAAACCGATTTTATCACACAAAAGTCAAAAGGGGAAACCGCAAATTATCAGGCCAAGTCATTCTAACGAAATCAGAGAGATTAATAGGATTATATGATCCTATATATTATCACCAATCATCACTGGAAAATAAATCAATTGAAACCGAACAAATTCAGACAAGAAAAAAGAAATCAAAAATCAGATCACTCACTTTTTTCTCTAGGGTTTCGGTCGCCAGATATTCCCAAATCAGAGAAGAACAATTCAATGACGAAGGAGCTACACGAGTTCAAGCTTCAGAGAACCAGATTACATTAATCTGAAGCTATCGTGATTGGATTTGGGGGCAAACATTAAAACCCTAGGAGCCGCCACCATATTTGTTTCTTCATAGACCAAAGAGAAAGGGAGCAAAATAAGGGTGCAACTAATTTGTAAAATGGCCGGCCATGTGTTTAAAGAGAAAAGGGGATGACCCTTACCATTTTAACTCCTAGTGGTTTAATTGTTTTTCTTTTTGTGTTATTTTAAATTCCTTTTTGTAAAATCATTCGAACAGTTCTAGAGATTGTAAAATTCTAGGAAACCAGTTAGTGTATTAACTGGCTGTTTACTATTCTGTAAAAACTAGGGTTACTGTTTACGGGTCTGTAATCAGGGGAAATCTGAACTAGGAGATTAGATCAGTCTACGGTTTTAAGCGTAGGGTTAGAATAGGAGCAGGGTTTGCAAGTGTACATGGTCTTGTATGCGGGATTTGTTCTATCACCTAGTAGAAACCTTAGAAATGCAGCAGTAGGCAGGGTTTTGCCGAAGCTGGGTATATCTGCGTGTGATTTATTTTCTGCATTTCTGTTTCTGCTATATTCTGTGATCTGTTTATTATTATAGATCTCGTTAGATTTTTAATTCAGTTAAAAACTATGATAAACCCTATTCACACCCTCTCTAGGGTTAATCTAGATCCAACAAAACTCTGTACGAGATGTTGAAGACACCTCGGATATTCAGTTTCACTGAGAAGTGAGATCTAGTACAAAAGGAAATAAACTGATTGTTTATATGCCTAATTCAATTATTTTTGAAAATACTGATAAGTGGAATAATACACTAGTTGCTTATATAATAGGGAGACGATCAATGTACGAAATGTTTTAAGTAGTTCACAACCAATACTATGAAACCTATATCTGAGTTAGCACTGTATTTTAAACCTATTGGCTTGAATGAACAAGAATAACACCTATTGGCTCAGTTGGCTCAATGTACAAGATTAACACTTGTTGGTTCTAATGAACAATATTTATAAATAAATGAATAAAAACAGTACAAACTGCTATAATTTTGTCATCAATGTACGAGTGTATGAATAAAATTACTTGTTTCTACAAAGAATTTTTATTTTAGTAAGTTGACGACCCTAGTGGAAGTTATGTTGCTTAGTTAAATATAATGCTTTGTGAGCACCATTATGCTTCCGTAGTTTGAATTCTGAAAATCAGGTACAATTGTGCATGTTTACTGCAATAAAAGTAATATGATTTTCCTGTCTTTTATATATAAGAAGAACTAATCGCGATCCTTTCATACTGTTAATTTGTGCATGGCCTAGTTTTTTGGGAAGAAAATATTGTCTTGTTAAAGAATGGAGGATCATTTCATAAGTTGTTTTAACTAAAGACTGCACTGGAGCCTACAATTTTATGTCGTTATGCTCTTGTTATCTCTGTTCTTGATGTAGGTTCATAAGTTACCACTTACCATGCAGCCAATGTAGTGGTTGTATTGATTGATTTCCTTTTCCTTTGTATTTCGCCGTCATTTTTAATTTGTACCTAATTTTTTTTTATCCCTTGTAGGTATCATGAGTCTTACTCTCGCCTGTGATGGTGAAATACTTATGGTTTGGAAGGTTCCGGAAGCAACTGATATATGTATCTATGGCATTGTGTAGATATATTTTATGTGTAGACTATTATATTTTGCATTAGTTGATTTATAAATTCATATTAAAATTGTAGTGTATTGGCACTTGAGGAAAATTATAATTTGATTCATACTGATTCTAATTTTTCAATGTGTTATTACTACAGGACCTCAGATTGAATCTAATTTTTCAGTATATTATTATTGTTGGATCCTCAGTTCAACCTTGTTTGTTGGAAGCTAAACTATAGGTTTATTTTGGTCCAGGATCCATGGAAGTTGTACATCTTATAGACTTGGAATAGCATTCTGCACATCTCCGTATAGTGAAATAAGGGATCAAGGGTGATTCTGAAATCATACGTTCTACTATTGTGATATGGTTGGTTTTGCATATAGCTGATTGGCATTTGTTTGCTATTTAATTACTTTTAGGTATTTTACAAAGTATTTTGCTTTATTGGAAATCATGGGTAATCTTGTAACGGTTTCCTTTCTCATTGTGTGTGTGTGTGTGTGCCAATATAGTAGTGGAAGTAAGGGCACCACGTTCTAAATTAGGAACATCGTACGCGACGGTTAGTTGTCGATCAAGCACTGCTTGATCAATTGTTGTCCGCTTTAAAGTTAAAAACAATCATTTTTTTAAGTTGGATGGTTAACCACCAAGCAGGTTCCTTGATAGAAACAAGTGTTATATATATATATATATATATATATATGAGGAGCGTTTTATAACACCCTATCTTGTAGCATTCCTACCAGTTCGTGGGTTATGGTAATTTAAATCCAACAAGAATTTATAGATGTTCAATCCACATACATATTATCATTTATCCAAAATTTGAGTTCGTTCTGACATTCATAACATTATCAAAATATTAACTCATTATTCACCGTTCAAGCATTTATTCAAACCGATAAATTTGAGATCGTTCTGACAAGAATTTGTAGAATAATATATTTGATGTTTAAATTTATCGGTTCGAATAAATGCCTGAACGATGAATAATGAGTTAATATTTTGATAATGTTATGAATGTCGGAACGAACTCAAATTTTGGATAGATAATAATATGTATGTGGATTGAACATTTATAAATTCTTGTTGGATTTGAATCATCGTAGCTCATGAACCGATTCGGGTGCTACAAAACAGAGATGCCCAGGAACGCTATTACTAAAAATATAGGTTTATTTTTGGTCGGTCCATTGAAATTGTACAGGTTATAGACTTGGAATAAAGGATCAAGGGTAATTCTGTAATCATATGTTCTATTGTTGTGATATGGTTGGTTTTGTATTTAGCTGATACCAATATATGGGTACAAAATTGATACCTTTTTACTAAAAACAATACAACAATATAACGAGATTGATACCAAAAAGCAAACAATATATAACACACAAATATTCAACACACAACAATCAATAAAAAATGACACTATATAGCGAAATTCAATTACAAAGAAAAGTCATTGTACATTCCCAATATATCACATACCAAAGTACTTACATTTTCAAATTTAATTGCATAAGATCTAAAAAATACTTATAACCCCTAACATAAATCCCAAAAATAATTCACATCCTCTTCAAAGCTTGATAATTACGCTCGCTATGACCATATTGTTTGCACATGTCACATCTATTTTGCTTATTTTGAAAGAATGCAAACCCTCATTTTCATTTTGCAGAAACTCCATGGGCACCACGTTTATTCTTAGACGGGTTAATGACATCTTCAAAGCTAGAATCAACAAGCTTATCATCGTTAGGAATACGATTTACAACCTTACCATAGGAAAATCGATAAACACCAACAGTAAAATATTGTTTAACAAAATTATAAAAAATAATTTCAATTTATCGATGCATTTAATAGCATGAGCACAAGGGAATTCTGTTACTTTTCATTGGTAGCAACTACAAATTCATTCCTTAAAATCAACATGATGAGAGAATACTAGTACTACAGATATAAAATTGACAATTATATAGTATAAAACTAACACTCAAAAACTGCTATTATATTTTAAAACAAAATGATACACAACCAAAAGATCATAATTTTTTTGATTAAAAACACAGCAGTACAATCCAAAAATTATAGTGAATGCAACTATATAAATTATACAATAACATCAGTTCAATTTTTTTAAAAAAATAACTTTAAAACAATTAGCTTTTCATCTAATTTAAACTGATACTAAAAAACACAAAGTGATACCCAAAACCTGAATAAACGAAACTAAACACATCAATACAATTTTATAAAATGCAATGTGTAACAACCTTGATTTTTGGAACCAATTTAAAATTTATTTTTAATCGATTTTAATGCATTTTAAGAATTTAAAATGATATATTTTGAGAATTAACGATTTAAAGTTTATTTAAATCAAAGTTAGAACGTATAAATTTAAAATTCAACTAAAATGAACTTGTAACATCGCGGTAGTTTGAAAATTTGATTTTGAACTTTAAATGATTATACAGAATGCAACAAATGTGAAAAATTATATTATAATCTGTTTAATTATATCTCTCTAACAAATGTGAAAAATTATATTTTATATTATGAATTGTATGTTATGTCCAGATTAAAATTTAAAATAGTTGCTATGGAATTTAATAATATTTTAATTTTATTTATGCTCTTAAAAATTGTCATTTTGTCGACGACCTCTGTTTTCGATGAAACTAATTTTGTTGGATCCGTAACGTCAAATTATTGTCAGTTTTATAATTTCAAGTCAATTGGAATTAGTATGTAAGCGTGGTAAATTTAAATGCCTGTTGAATTTTAGTTGTAAATTTAATAAGCAAAGAAAAATGCCATTTTTCAAACGATCTCCAAATTCGACGAAATCAGTTTTGTTAGAACCGTATTTGTAAAACACAGGTATATTTCAAATATCGTATTTTTTTGAGTCAGTATGTGGCCATGTTAAATTAAAACGTACGTACAAATTCAATATTTAACGTTATATTTTAATTTTGATATAAACTTATCAAACAATCAAATCAACTTACGAAACATATCCCATTGTATCCGAAATAGAGGTATTTCATTAGAGGCGATATTCGTTGAGATTCGTTTGGAGTTCGGACGTGAAAATTGACCGTGAAGTAATTATTAGAATTAAATAATATAAAATTAAAAGGGTATAAATATTTTTTTCCTAAACCCTATCTCTCTACACCTAGAAACGCGCAGCCGACCTTAAATTAATTGCCAATTTTGCTCGATCCTTCTCCCCTAATTTTCTTCTAGTCCACGCCATAATTCCATGAACTCCTAAAAGCAAAATTAAAGAGCATATCGAACTCTTTATTGTCAACGGATATGATAATTTTTGGGGCCATGTTTCTCTCGATTTTGTGGCTCAAAGCTGTCGATTTCAAGACCGTTTATCAAAGCACCTAGGGGCTCAAGTATGGAGCGGTGACTGGCGGTGGATGAGGCTGCGGAGCCCTTCGTCTTGGGTACGTCTGATGGTGGTCCGGTCAATTGTAGGTGCAGTGGATTTAAACCCTAGGGCGACGGTGATGTGGGTTCTTCGACCCTGGTACGATGCAGTGGAGAGGAAACAATAAACGTAGGGGATAAAGAAAACTAATCATTTTATTATTTTTAAAATGTAATTAAATGTTTAAACTTTTGTATCTTGTTCATTCGGAAACATAATTGGACGATTTCAGTTGCTTTGAAATCGTGTTGAAAAATACTACGCAACAGAACTAGTTTGGACAGAAACAGAAGCTACTGGAATTTTTGATAAAATTAAACGCTCGTTTAATTTTGTGAAAATATTCTTATTTTAACGATTTCAGAAACCGATCAATGTGAGAACTGTCTCGCTTAAATATTTTGTCCAGTTAGTTATTTTTATAACTGAATAGATATCGATTGCCTGTGATCGCAATATTTGTTTGGTGATTGATGGATGTTTACAATTTTAATGTTATAATTATTATACTATTTATAAAAATATACATTGTTAAATAAAACATTTATATTATGAATTATTCCGGAATGACAATTTACCCACCCGTCTCCCTAATAATAGGTAAATTCACATGGACTGTGATGTAAATCCTACACGGGTATTGGGATGATAATTTTACACATCGCCCAAATATGCAAATAATAATATATGTTTATTGGTTGAAAACCCCACACGAGTCTGGGGATGATAATTAATTCACACATCTCACTTTTATTTAATTGTATGTCAACTGATTGATTGACATACCGTTATAAGCGATATTAAATTATTTAATGCTTGTACAATTGTAAATTGCACTTTGGATGTGAATTGGATGTTTAATAATTGTTTATAATTATTATTGTATACATGTGATGTATGAAATCCATATAATTAAAATTATATGGCAATTGATTGAGTCTCATTCCAATTTGGAAATAACGAATGTTTTAAATATAATATTCAGTGAAGAGTAAAAATCTGATTTTGATGTCCGATTTTGGATGGATATGAAAATATTGAAATATGAAGCCGAGTCAAGTATATATATGCCATTTTAACTCAAACATATTTGTTTATTGATTTTATTCATTTTTATAATGGATATCGAAAAGATTTGATTTCAAAATCTAATATTTTGAAAATAATATTATTTCAATATTATAATAATATAAATGTTCAATTTTAATTTTAAATTTAAATCGAAGTTGAATTCGTTTTTAAACGAGATTATAAGCGTTTTATAAATACGTTTTGAATAGAAATCTAATATAAATAAGATTATAGTGATCTAACATTTAGATATTTGATTTTGAAAGGAAAATGATTGAAATAAAATTTCAAATGCTAGTTGAAAACAATTTATACAATTTATAAATTATTTTAAAAATGTTTTCGATTTTATTTTTATTTATAAATCGAATTCGGGCTTGAATAGAACTCGTCGCACAACGACAGTTCGCGAACGTTAAACCGTTACTTCGAATTGACGTAACGGGAGATCGAACGGTCGGATTCTCCTAAAACTAAACCGTTGGGTTCGTATCGAAAAGATATTTCAAATGAATGTGGTTAGATTTTAAAATATGTCCAAATTAGTTTTGAAAAAGTCGCTATGGATGCAGTTCGGTGACCGATATTGGAAACCGACTGTAAATTCCTTAATAAAATTATTAAAAATATGATTAGTAAAATTATAATAAATGATTTGAAATGATTTTGTATGAAATATTCCACATTTGTAAGGAAAAAAGATTTTTTTATGTGAATAAGTTGTTTACTAACTTGAGTAAAGAACTGAAAGAAATTATATGGTTTTGATATAACCAAAACTTTCTAACGTATGAATTGGAATGGATTTGAATGGAAATAATCTTCATAATATTTCGATATTGGATTCCGTAACTATACGGATATCGTTGAGGAATTTGTAAGATATAGATATCATTATTCCTAATACGATATCTATTGGTTTCAAAATTTGATGTTGAATATAAGCCGATATGATTTCTATTCAGAGCCTTATATTTAATATCAAATTGGATTTTGGGTTTGTTGTGAATAGTGTCTTTAATAACACTATTCTTACACTACTACAAAAGTGGGCATATTCGACATTAATGTGCGTGCGTTGCAAGAAAAGCATTGCGAAAGATACGATTTCTTTGATCTTCTGCAACAATACTCAAATGTTGTTGTATTAGATGTGAATGCACTGTTGCGGTGGGAATTCTAGTGTTGTGACGTGCACCACCAGTTAAAAACGTTGCGTTATACCAATTAAAAGTACACCTCATCAATCCACCCCTTCATAAATGAAAAATCACAACCGTCCATCCACGTTGATCAATCCACACTAACCTTGCCTGTTTCTCGCTAAGATTTTCATTCTTATGTTGCTACTTGTCATTTCATCAATCTGGTCATTTTGTGCCTTCTTCTTTTCTTCTTTCTTGCGCCTGATAAACTAGGGCAACATTTGGTCAGAGAAAAAAATTCACAATCTAAAAATTAGGGAATCACGAAACCGAATTGTGCAATCAGCGAGCGCCGGGCATACGACGACGATCTCTGGACGATGACGATTCAAATCGCAATTCTCCAACTGTAACCAGGCAAAGGTTGAAATTTGAAAGGTAGGCATGGTAGTTTCAGCTAATCGATACCCAATATTCTTCAATTTACTTTAGGAATTGATATGTTTGATTTTTAATTTTCCCGCAGATCTGTGACTTTCTGCGTTATCATTGCGTATCTGAGTTTGTGAGTACAGTCTTCAAACTTTACTATCCTTTTTCTTTTATTTATTTTTTCTCACAAAGTTGTAGATTAATACCTTGTTGATCTTAGTTATTTGCTAATATTTTTGTTATTCATTCAGCGAAGAAGCAAGCAAAAAAGGTCATTTAGGAGCAGAGAACAAAAGGAAGCGAAGAAGCAGATTATGCTTGCAAAGTAGATTAATTACCTTATTATATTTCAAGCCCTGATCTTTCTCAGTTTATTTCTCTAATCCTTTCTTTTGAATCCAATTTAAGTCTTTTCTATCTTTAATTATTCTTGCTAAGTAGGTTGAAACCTTGACTGACTTTTATATCTTTCTCAGATTATTCCTCTAATCCTTTCTCAGTTTATTTGTCTAATTCTTATGATTTTATTGTCATATTCCACTGGAGTTGAAATCTTGACTTACTTTTATTTTCCAAGTTTAAAGTAAGTATTCGTTGACCCAGATGATTATTAAATACAAAAATTATTATAAGTGAATCCAATCTACCTTAGTTTACATCCTTTTCTCCGTGGATCATGTGCTTGAGATATACAAACTTGCCTTCACCACTTGGACTTCTCCATACTCTTTCGCACTTGTAGTAGCACTTGTTTATTATACTAATTGGCGCAAGATTTTAGCTATACATCATGATAAATAGCTTCCTTCTGAGTATAAAAATTTCATGATCAGTTAGCTACCCTGCCTCACCCATTGAACTAGAAAGTTAACCCCAAATAATTTAGAATTCGATTTCTATTATTTTTTGTTTAATGCTTACTGTTAAGATATCCTTGGAAGTTGCTTGTAAATTATCGCAGTGTTTATTTGGTGATTGGGTGAGGTTACAAGATTGATAATGTTTTACATACTCTTATATTATTTCTGTGTAGAGTTACAGATTCAGTTGTTGATATGTTGAAGGGTCTGCGTTGTTATTTTGATAAAGCTTTCCCTGCTATGCTTTTGTATAAAAAAGAACGCCTGTAATATCATGAATCGGTTGGTGATAAGATATCCCCATCAATAGTCTATGGTGCAGAAGACCTGTTACGACTTTTTGGTGTGTGGCATTTCGATAAGTGTTTAATTTCAGTTCTGGCATGCACTAACCATTTATTAGTCACCTTTATTTCTATATTACGTGCATAAGCTTTACCTTCAATATAGAGAGAAAGAGAAATGTTTGTTTTAAGAATTGGATTTTTAATGTAATACAAATATGTATGTGTGCGCATGTTTAGGTAATCTGATTCATTGTTGATAAAAAGCCATTAATCATCTTGAGTACACAGTTTGACATTTAAAAGGTAATTAATCTTGCTTTAAATAATCTCTACCCATAATACGTTGTTAAATGAATGTTTAATAGTTTTCATATTATTTTAAACTTGTATTTACCATCTTTAGTACAAGCCCAGGCCTTATAATCTCTATAGTTATCAATACATATCTGATAACATGTTTTATTATGTGGTTCAAATCATTTTGTTAGGTGGAGTTGTGTTTGGTTATGGTTATTGGGCTTAGGCTTTTTGCTGATGAGACTGTCAAGTTTCAAGCAACTTGCTGCCTTTTTACACAGCTAGCTGTCAAGTTTAGGAATATAGACGACAACAAGTGATCCTAAATGTTGTATACACTACACCATTTAGTAATTCAACCACCTACTATGATAAATTAATTAATCGTTCAAAGCAATTTAATTGTGTAAGTACTATTGCGACTACTGATTGAAAGCTAATAGAACTAATTAATTTCCATGTTTAATAGTTTTTTTTTTCAATTACGGGTTAACGGGTTGGGTCTGGTTTACATAAACAACTTCAGTCTACAAACCTATGTAGTACAAATGATTGGTTCTACAGTTGCTGAATTATACCCATACACCGTCGGGTACGTTGGGTTTACAACTTTGATACTTCATTAGCATACTCAAAACTACCTCATGATCGCCATAGACAAAGTAAAGGTATAATTGGTCTTCATGTATGATGTTATGAGTTATAATCTTGGAGGGATGGGATGAAGTGCAGGAATGATTGCTATTTTCAAAAAGAAACATTGGGACTGAACTTAAGGTAAGGTCTTTTGCATCATCTATCCATTTTTAATGAAACACTGATTAAATTATACAGTCAGCTCATGATGGATGCATGCATATTATTTGGGAGACACTAAACATGTAATTTAAATGTTGGACTAAACATGTCTTTTGCATCACCATTTTCCCCACTGTCTTCTTCCATGTTTTGATAATTTATTGGATGGAGTGCAACTTGTTAGTGTAATATTAATATTGTTGACGCCAAAAAATGGTCATCAACGGCCAAAAGTCGGATATGAGCATGATATATGAAGAAATATCAGAAAAAGTGAGAAAAAGCAAGACAACAGCGTTTTTATAGTGGTTCGGCATTAACGAGCCTACATCCACTTTATAATCTCATAATAATGTTATAAAGTCGGTGATACAATGAATGAGATCGTCAGGATCTTTATTACATCGTCGTTTTTGAGGAGTATAACAAGTATTTCATGATGAAAGTGGTTGGCAGCCATGATTGAGTCATGCATTGGCCAAAGCGTTAGGCTCTAATCTGAGCTAAAGAAGATCCCCTCTTTGTTGTATTGCTTGGTGTATTTATAGGTAGTAAGCTTCAATATTTGGAGGTGCCATGTGTCAGTTGATCCATGTGAATAGCAGATAATGGAGCTGAGTCTTGATTACGTGGAGACGTCCCATCTAATATGTGGCAACATAAACGTAGCTAGATCCGAGCTTATAGGCTTTAGAATAGGTAGTTGGACCAAGTAAGTAGGCTATTAAATAGATCTCATGACCAAGTCATTGGTATAGTGTAAGATGATCTCAAGACCGTCTAGCCCAGGTCTTTTGGGTTGAAGTGCTTCTATCCAAGAGCCCTCGAGTCAAGGAGCCTCGGGCCAAAAACGTATGGGCTTGTGTAGGTCCATGCTCGAGTCCTGAGCGATCCTATGATGGGTCCATGGGTTGGTGGACTTGCCAAAAGGCGGGTCAACACTTTGCCCCCCATAGTACATTGTGTGGCAGGCATGATATACTTTGAGTAAGTCGAACTGCATCTCCTTGGAATGTCATTCATCTTCAGGAAAGCAATGTCAAATTGTCATGTCTTTAGAAGTAGTCTTGAAGCTTGAATTCTTTTTTCTTTTCTCTATGCAAACAGCATGTCATGCATCACACCACCATCTGTAGTACCTATTGAGCCAAAGTTCGAAGCTGGGGTAGTTGAGAGGAACAGGTAATCACTTACGCCTCGTCGAGTCAGGAGGTCGAATGAAATCATCATAAGTCTAGCTGGGTCGCTGGCTTTTGCAAACGGTCGTTCATAAATAGTCTTTGCCAAATGGTGTCATCTCCTTATGGAAGTCGAGAGCATGGTCAAGTGTAAGATCAAGTCAGACCATTAGTCACACACAGGTCAGTGCATGGTTCAGTTATCCAAATCATGAGATAGTGTAGAAAATCTGAAAGGGCATGTGAACTTGACATCGCATATGGGTTTTTACTTCCCGAGTTATTGGAATAGTAGGCTAGGAATCCATGATTGCCATATCTTGCCAATAGAAAGCCAGAAAACCACGATCACTCCGGATCGTATTAACAGAAGATCATAAATTCATGGTCATGTCAGACCTTATTTAAAGAAATCCACGACCACTCCGAATCATTTTTATGGTCCAACGATCATGTACGAGTCAGTACGAGATATCGTTGAAATCATAGGAGCCGATGTCTAGTGTGATTTTCAAAATCATAAGGCATTAGAAAAGTTAGTCTCGCTCTCCACTTATACTTGCGATTTGAGTCTTCCAAGTCATGTTTAGCTCATAAGCTATCTCGCTTGAATGAGTAAGGCAAGTCGTGTCATCGTCCGAAGGTGTCATGTCAAGGACGCGTTTAAAGTCAGTCTATAAGCTGATGCTCATCCCTATATCATCGATGGGTGACAAACGAAGCCAGTGCTCATGCCCCCAGCGTCAGTGGGGGTCGAACTAAGACAGTCGGACGTCCAATCCTTAAGTCTTCATACTCTCTGCCGTTGTTTCTGGTTAGAGTTGCAGGTTTGGTAGTCTTAGCCAACTCAAGTCGTTTTATACTTTCTCTCTCGAGTCAGCGAGAGTTATAGTTGAACGTACGATCTGTCAAATCACACATGTCTAGTCATTGTTCCTTCACCTTAGTCGGAAAGTGAGGATCGACACATCAAGCGCCAGTGAATTTAGTTACTCATATCATTCGGGCCAGTTAGGCCGATCCCCTTTGTTTATGTTTCATCGTAGTCCAAAATAGTCATCACATTCTTGTCGAGTTCGTTCTTCATGCTAGGTTCCATGGAGGTCATCATTTTTGGCTGTAGTTAGAGATCCTGCAAAACTTTAAGGAGTTGGGAATGTGCATGGAGTAGTCGGGTGGTCGAGTTATGTCGTTCGAGGCTCGCCGTGCTCCCAACAATGGGGGTTTGGCTGAGTAAAACCCAAATCCATGCCCTCTGTGGATTCATGCTCCATCGTCAAATCATGGGTCAGAGTTGGGTGCAAAACGATTTGTTGGTACTCAACCAATACTGGTTTCTGCTCTCCCATCCAAGCTCTGAGGATCGAAGTTGGGCTGCGAGAGGTCAGACTGTAGTCACTTTGAATACTCTTATCCCCTTCCAATTGGGAAGTAGGTTGGGATCAGTCAATGGATGGTCACTCTTCACCCCTTTCAAGGTCCCCATGCAGCAATGTAAAACTCGTCATTGCACTTAGGCTATAGTCAGTCACATATAGGCATGTGGGTTGATTCTAGGTATCACTCTCAAGGCCCTCTTTCAGTCGTTGCCTTAAGTTGTGTGATGTGTTATTGAACATCCCATTCTCAAGGTCTCCTTTTGGTCGTTGCATTGAGTCGTGTGGGAAGTTTAACATTAGAAGTCGACGCCAGTCCTTCGAGTACGACCCGTTTGTTGTTGTATGCGAGTGTGTCCCTCGTGTCTTTTCTTTGTGTCTATACATAATCCTGCAATTTGACAAAGAATAGTTCGCTTAATCTTGCAAGCTACTAAGTCAATCTTTAAGTCACAAGAAATTGTAGCTCGAAATGAAAACATGTTGAGTGCTAATCTATCTAGCATAGAATTATTACATGTCAAATTGTAAGGTTTCGTAGTTTGGAGGTATAGTGTTTGTAGCCTCCATTTAACTTTGAAACACGGGTCGCGTCCGAAGCGTGTTTGAAGTTAATTCAGAAATCTATGCCCATGCGCCCAGTGTTCCAGTCCGTAAGTCCTTTATAATCTTCTCCTCAGTCTGATGGTGATGAAGATTGCATGCATCGCAACATTGTCCTTTATACTCTCTCCCAAGTCGTGAGAGTTAGAGTTATGGGTTTAGTGGTCTTAAGTAATGGTGCACCATTCACACTAACCCAACAGATTTATACTCTCTCTCAAGTCGTGAGAGTTAGAGTCATGGACGTCGTGGTTCGTCCTTTATACTCTTCCAAAGTCAGTTTGGGTTAGAGTTATAGATCGAGTGGTCTTAAATCTTGGCGCGCCTGTCACACTCGTCCTAAGTTTATACTCATATCCAAGCTCTGAGGATTAGAGTTAATCGGGCAAACAGTCGGATCATATTTGCCTTGGCATCGTTCCTTTGCTTCCACGTCAAGGGCAAAGGTTGCCATCAGGGGTGGTCAGTTCACGCCCCTATTGAGTTTATACTCCTCCCGTTAAAGTCATGGGAAAGAGTTAGAGACGTCGTTGGAGAGCAGTCGAGTCATACTCATCCCCGTCTTAACATTTCTCTTTTTCCCCCACATTGAAGGAAAAAGTTATTATGTTGTTCATGGATCGTTCCCCTGTCATTGCTGCACTCTTCATGTCGGATCAAGGGATGGAGTCGTCAATCTACTACATGGTTATGTCATACTCGAATACATCTCTATGTCTTGTCTGGCGAATCGAAGGCTAGATGCTGAGGATGCCTCATTAGTATGCCCATGCAAAGATAGCTCACGACGAACTCATGTGCGTATATTCCCTTGCCCCCTACTTCAAGGGCAAAAGTCAGTAAATGAATGGGCAAACTTCATTCACGTTAGATTGTTGGCGTCAAACCAAGAGTAAGCAGGTGAATAGACGAATCGCGTTCGCCAAAGCTTGACATTCCTCCGATCAAACTATGGAAGGAGTGGTCAGTACCAAACCTCGGGTACCTGCAACATTTATATATGAATTTGCATGAGTTAATCATGTCAATAACTCAATAAGTATGTAAAGGCAAAATGCATGATTGGAAAATAAGTATGTTGATGAGCGATGATGCCTCTTCTATTTGGATCTATGAAATCCGATGGTGTCAAACATAGGATCTGGCCATATGGATTGTCGAACCGCGTCCATTCTAAGTCGGATTTGGACTTTGAAAGGCAAAAGTCGATGCATAATTGTCTTGAGTCATGCCACGCATGAGCCGAGTAGCGGATGGTCGTGTCAGATCCACCTTGAGGTGTATAACTTTCCTTGGACGGGGGGCATGGTTTTGTAAATGAGTGCTTCAGTCAGGCCCGTTATGGCAATGCTTTGTAGTTCTGCATGCAGGTATTGGAAGTGTGATCAGTACCAGACTCTGGGTACCTGTTAAGGGAATGAGTATTATTCAGAATGAGAATGGTTTCACATATCCTTTGCCAGCCCATTTTGACTTGTCCTATCTCTGATAGGTGATGACTGTTGAAGCTTTAATTGATGAAGGAAGTCTTTTCAAATCCTCATGGGGCGTCAATGCCAAGAATGATTAGACCTGGATCGAGGTACTGGGATAATAAAGGCAAGCGGCCTTTGTGGGTGAATGATGAAGGTGTGTTTCCTTTGAATCGCCTTCTTGCCTCCATGTCGAGGGCAAGGAATAAAGGTCAGGTAGTTAGATCAGAACTGCTAATGGCAGTATCTCATCTTGTGGTTGTTAAGGCTTTGATCGGCAGAAGAACAATGGATCCATGCATATAGAAGCTTTGTCTTTTCCATGTCAGGAAGTGGGAAATGGAGGGTAATAATGTAGACATGCCTCGTCCATCCGCGGTTATGTCTTTGATTCAACGTCGGGGAACGAGAGCCGATATTTAAACAATCAATCAACATCCTGGCTTAAGTGTTTCAAGCTTTAAACTCGTCGATCTTCGGGCAAGAATGAAGCAGTCGATCAGGGTTGAATAACCTAAGTAAACGAGGGTGATGGCTCTTGGAAGATTCCCGGTCATTGCCATCCTGCTGTTGATATTCTCAGACCATCCGTCGAATCTTGGATGATAAGTCTTTATGGTTGTTGTTGGCCAAAATATATGCCGAGCCAAAGGCGAGCCGGCAAGCAGGTCCGGGCGCAGTGCCGGTGGGGGTCCGGGGCCCCACAGTCCCGGCGGCGATCGACCTAACCGGTTAGGTCGAAAATGTGGGCACCGTACGATTTTTTCGATTTTGGAAGATGGAGTCTTTTCTGAAACGATCAGAAAATTGCATTTTTTCTAAAAATGACCTTGTCTCGGGTCGATGCACAAGACTTTAGAAATGATTAGTAATCCGGGACGGTATATCTGAAAAAGTTGGTTCAAAGCAGGTTGACCTGGAGATCTTCATAGGAGTCGGTCGACCTGGGGAGCTTCAGACGAGTCGGTCGACCTGGACTTGAACATCGTTACGACGATGGCTGTTCAAACTGATCTCACCTCGACCTATGACCTGCTCTGGGCCAAGCTACACTACACCAAAACAGGTGATTGCCAATGAGTATAACCGTTGCAAGCAATTTCCACAACGCTTATTAGTGTTGCTAAGGGGGCATGGCAATGTGGTAGCAACGCTTATAAGCGTTGGTAGATTTTCTCTTCCAACACTTATAAGCGTTGGTAGATTTTAATTCGCAACGCTTATAAGCGTTGGTACATTTTTGTTTGCAACGCTTATACATGTTACAATATTTCTGTTTGCAACGCCTATACATGTTACAAAATTTTAATTCACAACAAATATAAATTTTAATAATAACAGAAATATGTACTAGCAACTCACAACAAATATAAATTTTAATAATTCACAACAAATATAAATTTTAATAATAACAAAAAGTGGTCATCAACGGCCAAAAGTCAGATATAAGCATGATATATGAAGAAACGTCAGAAAAAAACGAGAAAAAGCAAGACAACAACGTTTTTATAGTGATTCGGCATTAACGAGCCTACATCCACTTTATAATCTCATAATAATGTTAAAAAGTCGGTGATACAATGAATGAGATCGTCAGGATCTTTATTACATCGTCGTTTTTGAGGAGTATAACAAGTATTTCATGATGAAAGTGGTTGGCAGCCATGATTGAGTCATGCATTGGACAAAGCGTTAGGCTCTAATCTGAGCTGAAGAAGATCCCCTCTTTGTTGTATTGCTTGGTGTATTTATAGGCAGTAGGCTTCAATATTTGGAGGTGCCATGTGTCAGTTGATCCATGTGAATAGTAGATAATGGAGCTGAGTCTTGATTACGTGGAGACATCCCATCTAATATGTGGCAACATAAACGTAGCTAGATCCGAGCTTATAGGCTTTAGAATAGATAGTTGAACCAAGTTAGTAGGCTATTAAATAGATCTCATGATCAAGTCATTGGTGTAGTGTAAGCTGTTCTCAAGACCGTCTAGCCCAGGTCTTTTGGGATGAAGTGCTTCTATCTAAGAGCCCTCGAGTCAAGGAGCCTTGGGCCAAAAATGTATGGGCTTGTGTAGGTCCATGCTCGAGTCCTGAGCGATCCTATGATGGGTCCATGGGTTGACGGCCTTGCCAAAAGGCGGGTCAACAAATATGTCTGATTCAATTTAGTGTTATGATTTACATATTATGTCAATTCAGTTTAGCATCAGGATTTACATATTATGTTTGATTCAACCCTCATTGAATTGCATAGCTAAGTCTATAAAGCTATCATAGAGATGATTTTGTTCTAGCAAGCAGTGTTTATAAATTACTCCAAAAAGTGTGTACCGAGTCTAATTATTTGTTCCTATTATAGCATACCTTATCACCCCGAGTTGATGTACATCCGTTGTGAAAAGTGTGCCAGATGGTGAGGAGGAAGTCTAGAGCTGCGGAAATTATCGCGGTTGGAGATAGATTTTTAGTTATATTTTTTGTATTATTAGAACATGGTTATGCTCATGTTTTTCATATGCATATACGTATGTATATATGAAAATGATTATATGGTTCAATTGAAAATTATTATATGGTATTGCAAAAAATTTAATTGAAGCGTTGTAATTACTTTCTTCTATTGTTGCGTTTTCTTTTTTCTGATGTTGCATTTTAGGATAATGGTGTTGCATTACATAATACGGTGGTGTTGCATTAAATAAAATATTATTGATTCCACATGGCACGTGGGCCCCACAGCTAATGTGGACTGTGACACGGGGACAGCTGACGTGGAGAGATGATGTGGCATGTGACACGTGGGCATCTTACGTGGAAGCTAACGTGGATCTCACTATCATGACCTGGAAGCCAGGCTGTAACTTATGCATAAGGCAATGCTGTGTTTTATTGCATCACTTGCTAATAGCATTGCAGTACAGTTATAATGCAATACTTTCTTTCTGTAGCAGTAGATGGGAAAAAGTGTTGCATTAGAGGGCTAATGCAATGGCCGCGGATGCCACGCCCTTCTGGTTTACGACAACGATTTTTTGATCTACAACCACAGAAAACTAGTGTTGAATATACCCACTTTTGTAGTAGTGTTAAACCCAGCTAAAATAGAAGTTTACCAATTAATTAATCTAATTGGAATTGAATTGAAATTGGATTTTTGGGTTTATGGTGAACAATGTTTTAAATAACATTTGTTCTTTAATCCAATTAACGGTGAAGATATGATTTGGAATTTACAAATCATTGATTAACATCTAAGGGAAATTTTCCGAAGTAAAGTTTTCCAATTTAATACATCTAATTGGAATTGAGTGTAATTCGATTTATTAATATTCGAAATAAGATTCTGTGAAGGTGGAACTTTGCTATATATGGAATTTAAAAGGCCTTGCCGTTATTCCACTTATAGTATTAGTCTGATATGGAAATTTACATTGATTACGACTGATCTAATTTCTGTGAAGGTTCCATTAGAATGGAAGATGATTTTGGGCTTATCGTGAACTTTGTTTTAAATTACATTGGTTCTTTAACTCAGTTAAAGATAGGATTTATTTCCTAAATTTGAATAATCATTAAATAATGATTTTTGAAGATTAAAACTAATGGAGTGTTAATGAATCTTTAATTAGATGGAAATGTGAATGTGGTAATTAAATTTACGAAATTCGAAATGTGTTCAAGAATGGGGTACCACTAGTTTTACTCTGTGCAATAGTTAAATCTTTAATTAGATATAAAACGTTAAATGGTAATTGAATTTACTGGTAACACAATGAGTGTTAGATATAGAGTACTACCGGTTTTGCTTCATGGGGTGAATTGGTTGGGATAATAAAATGAATGATCACTTCGGTAAGGCTTGTTAATCCCTACTAATTAATAAACCTTAATTTGGTTTAAGTTTTGTAGAAATATAATCCAAAGTGAAGAATTAAACAATAATTTTAAATGAGATAATATTTAATAAGATTTATGAGAACCTTTTCTAGTAATAAGAATACTTGAATAAAAGAATATTCTGGATTGAAATGAGGCGTATGATGTGTTTTTATAGCACTTGATTACAAGATACGCGAGTTATTCGGAAAGACCGAGTTTAACCCATTCTGAAAAACTGATACGACGATTAAAAGTCAAAGATATGAAGACGGTGGTTGAAGACCGGAGATCTTCACATCGTTTGAATGATTACTTATGTCTTGATTGGGATGTACACCCAAGACGAGGTAATAAGCGATTGTCGTCCAAACATACTTGAAGATCGACCGGATATGCAAGGGCCTCTCCTCTGTATTGGACATATGGGATGAGGAATAAGGTACCTCCGATTTTGTTCAGACCCAGAACGGACTTGCAAATGGATTGTATATATGACATTGCATTTCATGTTGTATTCGTTGATCTCTGCTAAATATATACGTTTGATGAAGGAGAATTTATTCTCTTGCTTAACATCCTTCTTTGAAACGTGCGATCAAAGAGGTTATACATTTGTAGAAATCATTGATATGGTATGGATTGACAATGTGACCTGCTGGGATACGTGGATCAAGGCTTTTGTTGAAAAACATAGTCTTGTGGATGACGATCAAAGAACCCCTTTAATGTCACACAACTTTATGTAACGTTTATTCGTGAGCTTCACACCCCGATATGAACCAAAAAGGGGATAGAGACTGCTGGGAAATGGACATACGTTAGCTTCTAGCTAGAAGTGAGGTCATGGTATAGAGCCCAGACATTTTTCTTGTGTGGATGTTGGATGGATAATGGAAAGCAAGGTACTTCAGATTTGATTTGGGTCGCCAATGGCCCTTGATGGTCGACATACTGACCTTGTGACATGTTCAATAGAATTGGCTAACGCATAGTTTATGGCATTGCCAATCAGTGACGACTGACGGCCCTGAAGATCCAAGGGTTGCCTAGAGGTGTGATCCTGAGGCATTCGCTAGAATGGCTCGAAATCAGTGAGGAAGATCTCTTGCCTCGGTTCATAGATGGAAACCTAATTTCCAATACGCGAATTTTCGGTTTTAGTTGTAAACCTATATGGCGACATAGTAGGATGGGGTACTATGCCGTCTATGATTGATACATTTATAATCGAAATTGATTTTTCCCTTACTAATAAATGATAAATTTATCGTATCAAGCATGTTTGGCTATTATAAGGTAAAACTCTATCCTCCGGCTTGCGTTGTATTGTGTGATGGGACCTGAGTCCTTTAATAGCTTCATTTTTTTAGCATTATGTTGTTTGTTTTATGGTATTCTTGGGAGAAACTCATTTCGTGCTATACGACGATGTCCCTTGATTTACCCAACATTAAAATAAAATTAATAATTGTTTTAGTTCTCACACCACTCCTATGACTGACTCGTAGTTTATTGTTTCCTATCTAAACTTTAGGTGCCCATATTTTCCACACGGGTAGTTGGTAGTTTTGGATTTGCATATATTTCTTTTCACAAGATCCTGAATTACGGCTGGAGCTTTACTTCGTAATACTTTGCATCCATGAATTTTTTTAGCAGTAGTAGTTGATGATTTTCCACTGCGTTATATTCCGTTGCTATGTAATTTAAATCTTTGATATTTTTCTGGTGTGTAATTTTATATGTATTCTTGTGCTCTGATATAAATTGTTGTAATAATAATGAAAAATTCTCCTGTTTGTGTTTTGAAGCGTCGTGTTCTCATACAATCCGCGTTCTCGAACGGTCTTGGTCGGTTTAGCGATTTATTCAGACCGGGTGAAATTCAATGCGTAACAGTGTAGTATTAGAGCTTTGGTTTACAAAGCTCGAGAACTAGACACATTAGAACCGAACGGGAGAATTCATTAGAGATAGAATTAGTAACATTCTATAAGAATAACTCGTTAGAGATAGGGTTAGTAATGCCCTAGAATGAGTTTGAAGTGTATTATTTCTAAAACGAATTTAGTTTTGAAATTTTATATCTTATTATAAGTGCTTGGATATTTTACTTAATATTCTTTTTGGACTATCAAATATAGGAATATTTTGCATATACGTCTCGCGAATGTATATCCGAAGTCTCAAATATACTGGATAGATAAAGAATCACACTCTAGTTGCTCGGGGATGATTCTGGTGGTTATCCGGATATCAACAGTAGTTTCGAAAATGGGATATCTATGTATTTCTAATTGACTAGTGTGAGAACTAAAACTTAAATCGAGTTTATTATTTGTAATTTGGCATTGAAAATAGATTTTTGAGTATATATAAAAGTTATATATTTGAAAAATTAATTAACTAGTTGATTGCTGATTGTGATGTGTGATGATTAATCTTGTTGAGTCTCGCTATAATAGTATTTTGACAATGACAACTATACGAACCCATTAATATATATTATCGACTAACTCTCTGTATTGCAGGAAGGCAACATGTCCGACGATCAGATTCAAGAACACAAGATTGAATGATATAATATGTTGTAAGAATTTGGTAGTCCTAGAATTTTATGTTAAAGTCTTCCTTGATGATAACACACACACGCATGATTTAAATATATAATTCTTTGATTATAAAATGGGCAAGATATAGGCCGATAACACAAAACAGACGCCTGGTCTATTAATTTCAGACGTCTGTTTGCTGAAACAAATTGTTTTTGAAATACAATATTTAGACATCTGTTTTAATATTTCAGACGTCTGATTCTGAAAGATTGCGACTTTTACTAAGAGATACAACCATTTATATTATAACTCTTGATAAAAACTTTTCATTATCAGTTGCATCCTTTTATATATTATAAATAGAGAGTGATCAACTGATCTAATCACCGAATTTTCAATCTAATTCTCTCTATCTTACTCTAATCTCTCTAAGTTTTCTAAAGCAATTTATTTTTATATTTGAGACCTTTTAACTTCCATATTCCTTCATGCACTTCACGATTATCATCAAGGAAAGGCTATAGGAAGGGTGTACTTAATATTAGACAATCCGTGTTATCAAGAACACAAAAGAGTCAACAATTATTCTGTATTAAGTGAAGACCTCTTCAGTGGTTGAGGCAAGAAATCCCGTTCAGCAGTTTGGGTGATTGTGTACCTATTCCTCCGGGTGAAGTGAGGGTTTTAGTGTTAGTGAAATACCAGAAGTGAGTCTGGGACTGGACGTGGGACAGTGGTCCGAACCAATATAAATCGACTGTGTGATTTACTGCGCTTTATTCTACTATATACTCTACATCCTACTCTCCATACTATATGATCCTATACAGCTGCATAGCCTCTTTTAATTGGTATCAGAGCAAGGCTGTCCTATAACCGTAACACCGTTATTTGATATTTTGGTACTATGGAGAATAACCCAAATACTGGCTTAACTAATTTTGCCGAAGGACAATCTACTCAAAGACCTCCACTATTCAATGGACTACATTATAATTACTGGGCTACAAGAATGAGAATTTATATGCAAGCAAGTGGCTTTAGTGCATGGTATGCTACTCAAAAAGAGTTCACAACACCTACAACTGAATATTCAACTTGGACAGTAACTCAAAAAGATGAAGCAAATGCAAATGCAAAAGCTATGAAATGCTATATTGTGCTCTTGATAGAAATGAATTCAATCGAGTAAGCATTTGTACATCAGCATATCATATATGGGAGACACTTAAAACTATTCATGAAGGAACAAACAAAGTCAAACAAACAAAAATTTCAACGCTCAAGAATCAATTCCAAAATTTCAAAATGAAGCAAAATGAAACCATCAATGAAATGTACTCAAGATTTCAAGACATTTTACACGCATTGATAGGATTGGGAGAAAAATATAGTGACTTTGATATTGTGTCAAAAGTACTAAATTCTTTAACCGAAGATTGGGAGAGAAAATTATTGGCCATTGAGGAAGCTAATGATTTGTCAACTATGAAACCTGAAGAACTCATAGGAAATCTTATGTCTTATGAAGTTAATCTTCAAACAAAAAGAGAATTAGCTCAAGAGAAAAAGAATGTGGCATTTCATGTGGATAAAGAAGAATCTGAATCAGAGGACGAAGATTTAGCCTTTATTACCAAGAATTTTAAGAAATTTCTAAAATATAGAAAAGGAAATTTTAAAAAGAGTAGCTCAACAAATCTTCCTCTTAAAAATTGGAATGTTTTAATTGTCATAAGAAGGGTCACATGGTAAAAGATAATCCAGAGATGAAAATAAATCAGAAGAACTTCAACAACAAGAATAAGAAAGATAAATTCAATAAGAAGGCATTTTCTGTTACATGGGACAGCTCAGATTCAGAATCATCAGAAAGTGACAGTGATAATGAAAGTGACAATGAGCAGGCAAATGTGTGCTTCATGGCTCAAGAATTCGATGTAAGTGACTTATCTTATGAAGATTTAATAGAAGTTAATTCTGAATTTTTGAACATCATAAAAACATTAAAGAAAATGCTTAAGGAAACTCGTGAAAATCAGAACAAAGCTGAATTTGAAAGAGATATGTTGAAAGATGAAAAGATAATTCTAGAAGAAGAACTTGAAAAAGTTCAAGAAAATCTTACAAATTCAGATAACCAAATTTCTCTTTTGAGTCAAGAAATTGAAACTCAAAAGTAAAAAAATGATGAAATTAGTTCTGAAAATCATATGTTGAAAACTAAAGTAAAAGAACTAGAGCTAGAAAATAGAAGTATTCAAGCTAAGTTCGAAAGCATCTCTAAAAATGTATCAAATTTTAACAAGGGTAGAGAAAACTTACCAAAGATCATAGAAAGTTCTCAACCATCTTCAAATAAAAATGGCTTAGGATTTAGAAAAGAATCAAAAATTCCTCTAAAGAGAAATAAAAAATCAAAAAGGGGAACTGATTCAAAAGTTAAAAACATTTCTAAATCTACAAAAAAATATCAAAATATTCCAAAAACTAATAATAGTTTGATCAGAAGCAAATATATTTATTCATTTTTGGAATCTGTACATAATAATATCAATTATTTATATAAAAGGGATACTAAATCCACTTGGGTTTGGCTTCCTAAGACCTAACTCTTAGCACCCTATCAAAAAGTGGGTACCAATATGCTTATTAATATTTTTTGCAGGACCCACTCAAAAAGAGAAAATGGATATTGGACAGTGGTTGCTCAAAACACATGACTGGAGACAAAGATATGCTAACCAGTATTTCATACTTTGACGGTGGCTCAGTTACCTTCGGAGATAACTCAAAAGGTTTTATCATTGGTAAAGGACATGTGTGCAACTACGGTATTTCACATTTACCTCTTATTACCAATGTTTCTTTAGTTAAAAATTTAAAACATAATTTACTAACTATTAGTCAATTATGTGACAGAGGTTTTAGGATAACTTTTTCTGAAAATAAATGTAGTATTTTTGATAAAAAACAAAACCTTATTTTTGAAGGAAATCGAGATAGAAATATTTATGTTTTAAATATGAAAGTTAACAATAATAAGGACATGTGTTTGATTGCCAATAACAACGATTCTTGGTTATGGCATAAGCGTTTATGTCACATAAATTTTAAAACTATTTAAAAACTTTCGAAACATGAATTAATAAAAGGTTAACCAAAAATAAATTTTAAAGTAAATAATCTTTGTGAAGATTGTCGAAAGGGAAAATTAACCAAGTTTACTTTTAAATCAAAAATAGTTATTTCAACTTTAAAACCATTAGAACTATTACATATGGACTTGTTTGGACCTACTCAAGTTCAATCAATTAATCACAATCGTTATGTTTTTGTAATAATTGATGATATCTCAAGATATACATGGACTATATTTATGAAGAATAAAAGTGATACTTTTGAACACTTTAGAAAATTTATTAAAAGAATACAAAATTTAAAAAATTTAAAAGTAAAAAATATTCGAAGTTTATCGTGGTGGAGAGTTCGAAAATGAATCTTTTGAATTTTTTTGTAAAAAGAAAGGACTAAATCATAATTTTTCTTGTCCTAGAACTCCATAACAAAATAGAGTTGTAGAAAGAAAAAATAGAACTTTACAAGAATGTGCTAGAACTTTACTTAATGGAAGTTCTCTATCTAAGCAATTTTGGGCAGAAGCTTTAGCAACTGCTTATTACGTATTGAATTGTATTTCTATTCGACCTTTAACAAAAAATACTCCTTATGAACTTTTTAATGAAAAGAAACCAAATATATCATATTTTAAAGTTTTTGGCTCTAAATGTTTTATCCTTAACACTAAAGATCAACTTGGAAAATTCGACGCAAAAGCTGATCACGGAATTTTTGTTGGGTACTCAGAACGTAGTAAAGCTTATCGTGTTTTTAACGAACACACTAATATCATAGAAGAATCTGTACATGTATCTTTTGATGAAAATTTTAATAAACACATAAATAATAATGATGATGAAATTATCGAAAATACGGGCCTTGAAAATACGGAAAATAATCACGTAGAACATATTCGATCACCTCCCAGAATATTAAGATATCATCCTACACAAAATATTATCGGTGAAATTGACACATACGTTCGAACTAGAAGTCAATTAAATCAAATGGGTCATGTAGCATTCCTGTCAACCATTGAACCCAAAAATCCGAAAGAAGCTTCTACTGATGATTACTGGATTATTGCTATGCAAGAGGAAGTAAACCAATTCGAACGCAATGATGTGTGGGAACTTGTACCTAGACCAAACAACCAATCTGTTATCGGTACAAAATGGGTATATAAGAACAAGGTAGATGAACTCCGAAATATTACACGAAACAAAGCCATATTAGTTGCTCAAGGATAAAATCAGGAAGAAGGTGTCGATTATGAAGAAACTTTCGCACCTATATCAAGACTAGAAGCCATACGTACTTTATTAGCATACGCAAGTTTTCATAATCTTAAACTTTATCAAATGGACATTAAAAGCGCCTTTTTAAATGGCTTTATTAAAGAAAATGTTTACGTCGAACAACCACCTTTATTTGTACATGAGAAATATCCGGATCATGTCTGCAAACTTAAGAAAGCTTTATATGGACTAAAACAAGCACCCCATGCTTAGTATGACTGACTTAAAAGCTATTTAATAAATTCAGGTTTTCGAATAGGAAAAGTAGATCAGATCTTATTTATTAAAAATTCAAATAAAGATATCCTAATTGTTCAAATTTATGTAGATGACATAATTTTCGGGTCAACTAATGATAACTTATGTAAAGAATTTTCTTCTATAATGACAAATGAATTTGAAATGTCACATATGGGTGAACTATCATATTTTCTAGGTTTACAAATTAAACAAATTTCAAATGGTATCTTTATTAATCAAGAAAAATATTGTAATAATTTAATCAAACGTTTTGGGTTAGACAACACTTCCGGTAAACCAACTCCAATGAGCACTACAGTTCATCTAGATAAAGACGAAAAGGAAAAAGTATTGATCAAAAATTGTATAGAAGTATGATCGGTTCGTTACTTTACCTAACAACTAGTCGACCAGACATAATGATGAGCGTCTGTTTGTGTGCACGATTTCAATCAAATCCAAAAGAAACTCATTTAAGAGCAGTAAAACGTATTTTACGATATCTAAATAATACTAAGGACTTTGGTCTTTTTTATCCGAAAGGATGTCCATTCGAATTAGTCTCTTACAGTGATGCTGACTTTGGTGGATGCCGAACGGATAGAAAAAGTACAAGTGGTACGTGCCATTTCATTGGAAAATCGCTTGTATCCTGGTTTAGTAAAAAAAAAATTGTGTATCACTTTCTACATGTGAAGCAGAATACATATCTGCTGCTTTAGAATGTGCTCAAGTTATTTACATGCAACAAACAATTAGAGATTTTGGAATAAATTTAATCAACACTAGTGCTATAAATTTATCAAAGAATCCAATAAATCACTCTAGAACAAAACATATAGATATACGGCATCTTTTCTTACGTGACAATATTGAAAAAGATACTATTGACTTAGAATATGTTTCAACCGAAAATCAAATTGCAGATATTTTTACTAAACCGTTAATAGAAAACTCTTTTATCAAATTGCGATGAGAATTAGGAATTATTTCTATAAAAGATATATACCTTAACATAATCCTTTCTTTAAAAATCAAAAAACGTTTTTACTTTTAACTAAATACCTATTATTAATCATTTCCTACAAACACTCACAACACTCAAACTCTTTCACTACAACAAAAACACCCTATTGCAATGACCCTGTTACAACGGGCAGTAAAGACCCGTTGTAATAGAGTGTTATTACAACGGTCCATTCATGTCCATTGTAATAGATACCATATACAACACTCTTTTTACAACGGGGGATGACTATCCGTTGTAATTGATTGCTAGTACAACGGTCATTTTTAGCCCGTTGTAATAGATGTCAATTTAACAACGTTTACAAAATGCCCGTTGTAATAGGTGTCAATTTTACAACGGTCATAAAATGCTCGTTGTAAGAGGTGCTAATTTTACAACGGTCATACTGCCCGTTGTAAGAGATGCTAATAAATAATAATAAATACTAAGTTATTTATAGTAATAATTAATATTTATTATTTAGTAATTAACATTTGATAATTTTTATTAAATACTAAAGAATTAATAATTAAAATTTACTATGTATTTGATACTTTATTTTTAATAATTTTTTATTAATGTGTAATTTTTAATAATTAGGATGTGATATTTATTTTTACATTTTTGGTATTTAATAATGTAAATACTTGTTATATTTTATATTGAATATTACAAAAAATTTAAGATTTAAAAATTTCTAAGATAAATTTTCTAATACTAAAAAAAATTAGAATTAAAATTTGAAATTTTGACAAAAATTTAAAAATAAAAATTATAAACATTATTCCAAATTTTAAAAATGTTAAAATAATTATAAAATATAATTTTCTATTATAGATATGCCATGGATAATTGTTTTATACAACTATTAATTATATTTTATATTCAATAATTTATTATGATTAGTCATTAATAATTAGTAAATTATAGTTAATATTTATTTATGATTAAGAAATAATAATTACTAAAAGGCATATAATGATTAGTACTTAATAATTAATATTCAATTATAATTAATAAGTAATAAGTAACAATTGGTAATAAATAACTAATAAATAAAAAGCAATATTTTCTAATAATTAATACTATTAAATAGTCTATATTAAATAATCATTAAGTAAGACTAATAATTAATAATTAATTAGTAATTAAAATAATTAACAAGTAATTTTAATTATCTTGTATTTGATATTTAATAATTAAATTAATATTTCCGTTTCATAGTTTAAAAACTTTAAAATTTTCTGAAGTAGATCTATTGTTTTTAAAAGTAGTTTTACTCATTTTCTCTTGTTTTGGTACAACTATGAATTTTAAAAGTAATAATGAAACACAAACATTCCGTAATCATTTTGTTTTGGTTTTATGTTTTCAACTATTGATATGTTTCAGTTATTTCATCCTCACCCCCTTTCAGTAACCAAAATCATATTGATATGGGAAATATTGACTATTTCATTTTCAACCATTGGTAAGGAAAATATCAAACATTCAGAAGGTGGATCTGAATGTACAATAGCCTTAATAATATTTGGAAACGAATATAAATATGGCGGTATTGGGATATATATCTGTCCGACTTGAAATAAATTACATATTTTATTATAGTTTAATATTTAATAAATGTTCAATTTCATTAATTTGTCATACACAAATAATACAAATAAAAGCATCAAAGCCTAGCTCGATACAATTATCCATAAATAAATCATCGTTAGTCCCAATCACTATTTCTCATTGTCGGCCGTAAGATAAAAAAGAAAACCCTAGATATCTCAGTCTACCGCAGCCTCCCCTCAGAACAACTGTTGCTTCCCCTCAGATCAACCGCCGCGATCTCTCAGTCTACCGCCGCCTCCCCTCAGAATAACTGTTGCTTCCCCCTCATATCAACCGCCGCCTCTCCTCCGATCGGCGGCCGCCTCCTTCAGTCTGCCTCAAATCCGATTAGACCATTGGTTTCTCTCATCGTATGCCATCTGAATCCACTATGCTCAAAATGCAAGAGGCGGCGACTGGCAACGCAATTGAAACGTGTCGTCTTTTGCACATTATTCTTCTATGCATGACTTTATTTTTCACATCAGGCAAATTGTTAATGAAATGTGTTGTGTTGTTTTTGCTAAAATTTGTTGTGGAATTGTTGCTGCAATTACTGAATTCGATGTCAAGAGCAGTTGTAGAAAGTGTTCCAGAATCTTGCTTACATACTAAATCATTTATTATGTTATTAGTATCTAGTATCGGATGCAAAATTTGATAAGGAAAGTCTTTGTTGCTTGCCAACCTCCAGGAACTATCCTCTTACTCATATATATCAATATTCCAAATTGTGTTTACAGCTTTTTTCATACGGATTGGAGAGCAGACTTAATGTGATAAGCAATATATCAATAAAGTAAATGAAAATCCAACATAGACCATCAACAGAGCAAGCAAAAGGCTCATGTAACTCATCTATACTATATTATAATTACCGAGTTTAGAATGCAGTGCTCACAGGCCTCCTGAGTTTGTAAAACTCAACAGTCGCAAAAAACAAATTTCCTTCAGTAAAAGCGTCATTTCATAATTTTTATTTTTTTTCCAACCAAATCCACATGACCTTCCTCATCCAGCAATCTTTGCATTATCAAATAAGTAACATGTATTAAAACCCGTATGTTTACACTTGGCTTTTTACAAAACTTCAAATAGCATTTTTTGTTTTTAATATTTTTTTCTGAATCGGTATTTCTTTTTACAGAATTTGTACCAGACTTCTGTTAATTGAATGAATATAAATTTATCGGTCCAACTACTTGAGGGTGAGACAGAGCAATTCAGATAATTTTCATTTTTAGCACTTAAAAGGACATCAAAGTAAAATCCCTCAGCTATCATTTGATTCATAGCTCTTTTCGTGGAAGTTCAGTGAAATTAACGGATTGACTTGTCACAATAGGGTAAAATTAGTGACTTTCAAAATAGAAGTTAAATATGAATTGGTTTGTAATTAATAATTAGTTTTCGATAATAAGTTAAACATGGTATGTAAATGTGTCTTTACAATGATGAAAGAAAATATTGTTAGAGAATAATTGCAGCAGGTGTAAATAAAATTGATGAATATTTGGTATGGTAGTTTCTCCTTTTTCATAAAGGTTCCTAAATGCTGTCACTTTTCAGTTCTATCAGTTAAACTATGGTTTTATATCTAAATGAGATCGGGGACACCATGTATTGAATTAAACAAATATTTTATAGTTCAAAGTAGCTTTCCCTGTTTTACTAGATGGCTAGATGTAGTGGCCTCTATCTTCCATTAGTATCAATTTGATGCATAGCTCGATTGTTAAACAACTAGATTTATGGTCAGGCAACTAATATTTTTCTTAATGGGTGAGTATGTAATTATACTTCATTATATGGAAATAACAACATATTTTAAGTTTTTGTGCTTAACAAGGTAGTAATTGTATCTAATTCTATTATAAGTAGAGACAGGGTAGTAGAGGTAATCTTCCCCCTGGTTAATGATTCATGTGGAGTCAGAATCGTAGGCATTGCTCCAAGAGCATCCAACCGTCATATTGCTTCCATCCTCAAAACAAATTTAAAAGAAATATTGGTTAGTTGTCTTGATTCTACATCAGACCTTAATCATAATTTCGTATTCAGACTTGATCAGCATATAGAAAGTAACAATGAATTGTTTTTCTAGATAATTATAGAAATTTTGTTGATATTTTTGTGTGTGTAAGTTACTTGATTATTTTTGGGTGATTTTTATTAGCAAATTCTCAATAATTCACATAGAAAGAATGGCTTGATAACCATATATAAGCAACAATGGTCATTATTTCAATTCTAAGTATGTCTCATAAGAAAATATAGACTTGTGCTGATCCGTATATAGAAAATCATGTCTGTGTGTATATGATGTTATTTACTAATTTTTCTATGAAAATATTGTCTCACTCACATTTATTGATATGCATGGTAGCTTATATGTAAAAACATAATGTTACAACATTGTACTTTCTACAACAACATGCACTATTTTATCTTCAGTAATTTGCAAATAAAACTATGCTTATTGTTAGTAGTGATTTGTGAAAATTTTCAAACTTTAAAACAAAAGATTGGAGGTCGACACGTAGGTAGAGGTGCTAGCTTTTCTAGATGATATTCCATGTCAAAAGGATTTAAAAGGTAAATTGTCTAAGTCAAAGGTAGATGTTGAAAGCCAACTATTGGTGTATTGCTTCTACAAATATACGTGGCTATATGTCATGAATCTTCCAACTTGAGTTTAAATCCCTTTTGATAATTGCTTTTCATGTTTTATTTTGTTCTTTATTAAACCTTCTATAGTATGGTTTTCGGCTATCAACCTGAGTTAACTTTTGTTAATACAAAATTTAGTGTAACAAATATAAACATATACCTATGTGCAACTTATTTATATGCAACATTAAACATTCTAAGAGGATACACATTTTGATTCATATTGTATTAGTATATGATAAAGAATAAAATGACTTAATTCAGTCATTGACGTCTGATTTGTCTTGAGATGTGATTGGTTTTCTCTAATATATATATGTATGTATGTATGTATGTATGACCGAGTACATAAATATTGGGTTGGTTTGTGCCAGTATATGCTAGATTTTGAAAATTCATAGATAAGTTAATCGTGTTAATTGTATTATATCCATGCATGCATTCAACCATTACAATCAATAAAAACAATAGTTACTTCACCATTTTAAATTTATATACCGTTCACTGCATGTCATAATTAGGAGTCAGTGTATCTAAACGTATTTAATGGAATGATATCTCTTCACTTTTTGGATCACTATTGCGGTGTTCATCACATTTCAAGCTTCTCCCTAAATTGAATGGTCAAAAGATTTCCTCCCTGCTTCCAAATTTTTTTAGGTACAATATTCTATTCATAAGTTCACATAATCCTAAACATAGATTGGTTTGCTAGAGGAATCCAATCATAGAAGAGTTTCGATTATCATGAAATAACATGGATATTTGAACTTAACGCCAGAAGGACATTATATTTTAGAAGTTGAGTTTTCCTGTTTTGATGATTAGATGAATGTGTTTCTGTTTCTTAAGCATAATTCAGTTTCTATACTCATCTATAGAATTTTTTGAATTATACAGGTCACTTGATACAAAGAATGCCCAAAATTCTGGTAGTGAACAAACATAAAGATATTTTTGGGTAATATTTAGAAGGGTCAAGTCGCATAAAAGAGAGTTTTGAATAAAATAAAAAAGAAAATAGGAAAAAGAAAAATGAAATAAAAAACAAGTTTAAAATTGCCTAAATTTCCCTCAGCACACTTACGAAAGGAATCAAATTGAATGGAATATGTTTACATGTTAAGCATTCTAACCCTATATACTTTACCATTTTCCTTGACCATGAAATTCTGTTGTAACTATTATAAGGTAGTTGTTTCATGATCTGGTTTTTGATGCAGCTGTTCGACTTAAGATATGTGGGAATTGATACAAATTTAGAAATAACATTTGGTAATTTATAGAACCAAATATATATATATATATAGACACACACACATACATGCATACATACATATATGCACTACCTTTAACTTGACACCTAAATAACCAACTACTGGTTATTTGCAGAATCAAATTGCTTTACGAGAATCCGTTAAAAGGAAAAATAATTATCATACTTATATTTTTGATTTTTAGTTGTGTTAATAGGAGTGCTAAATGATATATTGATGCTCTAATTTACTAAGTGTTTATAATTTTATTTTGTATAGAAATTTACATCCAAATTTGGATTTTCAGGCTTTTTGGATGGATGATGACAGAAATGTTGTGGCACTAATCAAAAGTGTTAAAAAATTTGGAAGGCCCTGGGTTGCAAATAAATTGAGTTTAGATATGCGTGCTTCAGATATATATTTTTGTACCTCGGTCTCTGACTTCATTTCTGTAATGACCCAAAATTCCGGTCCAATTTGAGCTGACCAAAAACACAAGTCCAACCCCAAATTAAATTGAAAATCAGGAAATTAATAGAAAGAAAACAGAGGGTGAGGAAAGATAAGATAGAAACTTGGAATAGAAGAAGAAGAAGAAGAAGAAGAAGAAGAACACAATATCAGAGTAACACGAATCTCACAGCGGAACGAATAAATATATTTCATAACATAACTTTGAAATACAAATCTGTACTTGAATATACATATCATTATCAAAGTACATCACTTACAACACAGCGGAAATAACTATAACTATATGATCTTGAAGCCTCCTGCTCCAAGCTCTCCCAGTGTATCTATAAATCCCGACTACTTGACTGCCCGTACAAATTTAGGAACCCAAGAGTTTAGGGAAACAAACAAATAAACTCCGGGTCAGTCATGGGACTGGTGTGAGTAAAACAATTTAAAACAGTTCAAGCAGGTAATCGATATCTCATAAGACCACGCCGTATAACGGAACGGGTTTTTCCCTTATGAGAATCCAAATATCTTTATATCAAAAACCTTTTGATATTATAATAACGTCTATCATCACAATATAATAATCATCTAGCAGAAACGCTTTCATCTCACGTTCTACATATATAGTATACAATCAAAACCGCAAGCACGTATTGGGTAATGGATTTCCAACTATGACAAGGTATGGAACCACCTTCAGCTAGTGTACCAATACACTGGGTTCAACAAGAACATCTTGCAACCCGGGCCACACATGACCGACCACTCATTTCGCTTGAGTGTATCGAATGTATATCACCAACAGTTGGGATCAACAACCGTTTCCCGAATGGGACGGTATCGACAATAGATTTTTAGAAATAAATGAAACTCTAGATCAGGTGATTATACACCCTACTTCGGAGCGACCGACTTAGCCATGCTGCCTGCCCGATTTCTATCATTTACCGGTTGATGAGGCTAGAAGCTACGCTTTATCATCACATCAGATTCACTTCGAATGCCATATTGTCAGATCCATCGAAAATCACTAATTGACGTCTACAACAGTACATTACGTGTTAGCTAAAGAAATTTTCTTCTCCGCTTCCACTCTTGGTACGGTTGAAGAAATCAATGTACATGACCTTTCTGGAAATACTCTGTCAGACATTCATCCATACAAGTCATCCAGGAACAGGATGAACCGAAGGCACTATTCAGTATATCCATCTTAGGCACTGTTATCTAAGATTTATACAACAGCCCTTGCACTTTACTCCGTCTTCAATTATCTTTGGCATAGATGATTCGCAATGCTTATGCCAATACAGAGTGGTTCTTTGGATAAAAATCCACCCGGTCTCTCCATATTAACAACGTTAAAATGGTCAAAACTTTGATAGTCAGTGAGTTAACTATCAAATGAAAACACGAGTGCAAACAACGATATTATTTCCACGAGGAAATTATATCGATCAATCATCATTCAACATTTATCTCTTTATTTCATAAATTTACTTATCTCCTGTTTCCCTATATTCAACATTTCTTATTTTCTAAATTTATAAAATATATGTATTTACCATTGGAAAATATTTCCATTTCTTGTTATCTATATCAGAAAACATTTCTGGTTCTTAGTTGGAAAACATTTCCAAAACTCCTTCATTGGACTTAGACAGATGTTTAAACAAACCATCGCGATGCCAACTCAAACCATTACGCTTATTAACTAAATTACTTTGACCCACCTTCACTATCGAACCTTAACCATTCCTTAGTTAAAAATGAAGTCAATCAAGTTGGGGTAATACTACCTCTCAGACCTTAACTGAACAACGTTTGTAACCATGAAATAGGCAAAGTCCACCTTTTAATTCTTTAACAAGCTTCCTTACGTAACTCTCTTTCGAATCATCTCTATTCGATAATTCTTTCCTTCAATAAGGTATATTCGATAACTCTATTCAATTTACTCTATTCGATTAACCCTTATCAATTAACTCTATTGGACTAACGCTATTGGATTAACTCTACTTGATTTAACTCTAGTCGATAACTCCTTTAACTCTATTCGAATAAACCAAATTCGATTAACTCCTTTAATTCCATTCGAATAAACTATATTCGATTTATTCCTTTAACTCTATTCGAATAAACTAATATTCGATAACTCTATTTAACTCTTATCGATTAACTCCATTGAATAACTAATTCGATTTACTAACTTTTGAATACCATATTCGATTTAACTCCCTTCGAATAACTTATTCGATTTAACTCTATTCGAATAACTAAATTCGATTAACTCCTTTTCGAATAAACTATTCATTTATAAAGATTTACTTCTAGTAACGGTTCTTCACTTTACAAATGATTTCCTTTTTAGTAACGTTTTCCTTTTTAGTAACGTTTTCCTTTTCGGTTATAAACAAATTTCCTTTTTATAACTCTATTTATTTTATAAATATTTCCTATCAATTCTATTTGTAAATGATTTACAAATATTTCCTTTTCTATTATTCTATTTGCAAATGGTTTGCAAATATTTCCTTTTCAAATCTATTCTTTGATTTTAAAATTTCCTTTTTCTAAATATCTCCTATTTATAAATATTCCAATTTATAAATGTTTCTTATTTACAAATACTCCATTTATAAATATTTTATTTTCAAATATCAATTTGAAAATATTCCCTTGTCAACATCTCGGTATGTTATGGTATTCAACATATCAAATCACGATGATCAGTATCGTCCAAACACATATAATTGACAACAGATTATATATCACATCATATATCACAATATATGAATAACAGTAAAATAACTGTTGAGGAATCCAGTCGGATTCCTTTAAACTGTTTCCCTGCATCCACATATGTTACACAATAAAATCAACATCACTTTCAGTTCCATATGATATATTCTGTTAAACAGAATCAATATATAAATTCAACTAACTGACTAGCAGTTCAATCCACCAAATCAACACACAACAATCAACAGATGATTAACAGTTCTAAAAATACAACATGAAATTATAAACTATTCAGAGTTGGTGAGTTTTACTCACATTTGTAGTTCATCGTTAAAGAACGATAAACTGTTGTTTGATTTGAATCAAACAGTTTACTTCGCCGTAAATTCAAACTAGCCCCAATTCACTTCCAGTCAGTTCCATTGTGTTGCTCCCGTCCATTAGATCCTAACGGATCTTGTTTCGCTGATTTCTGATAATATATGACGAAGTTATAACACTACGAAGTTAATACACTTTTAAAAAGAAATAAAACTTGAATTATTTATTTTAAATGGGCCTCTCACCATTTTAACATCACGGCCCAAACCCACCTATACAAACCCAGGCCCACTCATCTCTTCTTCTACCATCGTCTGACCCTCATCGAAGTAGAACGTAGCCATTCCTTGTTCTTTCAATCCCAATCCTCCCTCAAACACTCCACCGAACAACACAAAACCACCACCAACGATCTCCTCTTCGTCTCCTCTCCATGCTCCATCCACTCATGCCCCATTCGCATTCCGTCCTCAGATTCCGCCCGTCTCCCACTTCGATGCGCTGTACAGTAACCACCGAACAAAATGTGGTGACTATCCTCAAAACTTTGCAAACCAGTGTAATTTTCCGTCACGAACTCAGATCAATTCTCCAATTCACCAATTAAGGCTTGAAAATCACAAACCCGCCAACCCTAGCTTTACTGGTTTTCTCGTTGGATCCCAAAAAAGACACCGAGTCCACTAAAATGGGTATGAGGGTGAAGAGCGTGAGCTAGAGGTTTCAAATATGAATGCTTTAAAATTTAAGAGAATTTATTTTGTTTGATTCAGATTTATTTTCCTTGAATGATATGAGAAGGAGGCGGCCTCCTTTTGATTTTCAACAGGAAGTAAAAATTTGGTTTAGAAGAAATAGGGTAGTTTATTGTAACGTCACGATTTTCCATGCCTGGGAAACCGTGTCATTATTGAAAGAATTTAGAAGATGAGATAGAAAAGGTAGAACTTTTAGAATAGAAGAGTAAGAAGTTATCAGAATCTCACAGCGGAATTTCACAAAATACTTATATATTACATCACAAAGCCTGATACATCAGAGTACATAACATATTACATCATCATGGTTCATACAATACCATATTACAATACCATTGGTAATTAAACTGAAAATTAAAACACATATACTACTGGGTCTTGAACTGGTTCAACATCATGTTCCACTTGCTTTGCCTGAACCTACTTGTCTACTCATAATAAATATTATGAGTACCCAAGAGTTTAAGAAACAAAAATAAACTCTGGGTCAGTCGGGGGACTGGTGTGAGGAAACATAGTTAAACAATATAAACAGGAAAATAAGTGTCAAGGTGTTTATATTGATCCATGTTATACTTTTGAAAATCATTAGATCCATCCATGTCTAATATCTGGAAATGATCTAATCTCTTTTATATCAAACATTTGATATTATAATAGTTCGTAACAGATAATTAAAAATCTAGTGAAACGCTTGCATCTCACGTTCACATATATAGTATACCACCATAAAAGTCGCAGAGCGCTTATTGGAGTTTTGGATTCCAACATACAGGGTATGGGAGCACCCACCGATCAGTGTACTCTAGAGAGGATACACTGGGGTTCAACAAGAACGTCTTGTAACCCGGCCACACATGACCGTCCACTCATTTAGCTTGATTGTAACGAATATATTATCACTTCTACGGTTGAGCTCGATTTACCGTTTCCGAATGCAACAGCAGCAAAATAGATTTAAGAAGTTAAATAAGGAAGTCCTCTAGATGGTGATAATATACCCTGCTTGGGTATGACCCAACTAGCCATGTTGCCTAGCCCAACTTCTGTTACTTCCGGGTTGTGAAGGTTTGAGGTCACGTTCACTTCTGACAGATTATTTCTTTACATTCTTTGAATGCCACATCGTCCTATCCGTCAGAATTACTCATTCGATTACCCAAATATATTACGGGTAATAAAGATAAGAGAAACGAATTCCTCCGCTACCAACGTACTATACTTACGTAAAACCGATGTGTAAAATCTAACTGACATACGCTGTCAGACACTCGTCCATTCGGGTATGTTCTGGGTTTGAACAGACCAAAAATATCATTTAAAATAACGCTTGCATCTTGTTGACTTCAGCATCTCGATATGCGTCGTATACTTCGAATCGAAGTGGAATCGTTGATTCCGGACTCTTCGAACGATGTACGAAATCTTTTTACAGTCGATAAATGTTCATCGATCAAATCAGAAGTATAACTTCGTTCCAGATAAATTATTATTTTTAAATCAGCGTTTGCTTATCTGGTCTACACTAGTACAGTCAATTCATCCCTTAAATAAATCCGTTAAGGTATATATATGATTTCATAGTGGTTTGTTCATCATTTACAATTTCCCGTGCTTCGCACACAGTATGATCTTTTCTTTTGTCAATTTGCTTTTGGAAATGTTTTTTCGAACTTTTCCCTTTTTATTCTTTTTCTTTATGATTATTTAATTTATAAATAATTTAAATAATGAATTTAAATCATTTATTCTTGTATATTTTCGGTTTAAATCTTGCATCGAACTTCTACCGAATCTTGTCGGTTTCTTCTCCACTTGCCTTTAAATAAAAACACTTCTTTTTATTTAATAAATTATTTATTATATTTTTCAAGCTTTTCAAATTTAAAACTATATTCTAATTTTTAATTATCATTTTAAAATTTTGATTTTTGAATTCCAAATGCCGGACTTGGCAAATGCCAAATCTTGTTTGGCAAGTACCAAGCCTTGGTTTGGCAAGTGCCAAACCCTGGCATTTGGCAAGTGCCAAATCAGATGGCACTTCGTCATCTTCCCCGCCCAGTATCAGTGCACGGTGTGCACGTGCACGCCTCCCCACGCCACCGTGCCACCACCGAACCATCACCCACAAACTCCGCTTCCTCCACTGACCCCAACCGACGCCTTGCCACCACCGTACGTCGCCTCCTCCCCGATTTCGCCACTCCACCAAACTACCAGTAAACTGCTTCGAAAAGCAGTCCACCCAAAACCGAGCTCGACCCATCGCCTCAGACCACCGGAGCACCTCGCACCGCCGCCGTCAGCTTCGCCATGTCCCAACGCCGCTCCACGCTCAACCTCGGCCAACTCGCACCACCGTGGGACCCGTACGTCGCCTCCAAACCGATGAACCCATTTACACCCAAAAACCCTAAATCCAATCCGTTTACAGAACCTATGCATTAGAAAAATCAGATTACATTTTTCCCTGATGCCCTAGTTCCCAACGCTCCTTCCCTCGCAACCGCTCGGTCTCCACTGTCGCCGATGATCGGAATTTGATCAAAACCCAAATTCCGTTCATGTTCAAAATTCTCGCAATGTACCAGCTTAAAAATTGTTATATTCATTTTAAAAATCATCATTTTCATCCGTGATTCTATTCATATTATCAAAACGGGTTTTCATTACACTTGAATCTCGACTTTGATTTTTCTTTTACAGAGAACATTACTGTGTTCTTTTATTTTTGAACAAAACTTTTGCAAATGTATTTTCTTTGATCTTACATGTATAAATATGATATGTTTGCACCAGAATCACATACTTTTAACAATCAAACTGCGGATCATCCTGAATTATCTTTCAATGAACAAGTTCTGTATTTTACAGAACATATGCAGGAGGTAAATACTGGTAATTATCAAGTCATACATACACACATACTATGATGAACGCTACATGATGGATCAATCTATAGGAAGGGAATCAAGTGGTTCTACATCTTATTTTCTAGTTGACAGTAACAAACAGGGATCAAAGAAAACATGGCAGTTTTTACTTAACAAAGAAAAACCGTTTTACTGTATTTTTAAAAACAAGAAAATTTAGGATTAGTTTCACTCACCGAATGCTTTCCAAGATCCCAGAGACTTCTTCAGAACTTTAGAGATGAAAGCTAGTTTTGATTGTGAGGGGAAAAGTGAGATATTGGTGTGGTATTTATAGGAGAACTCATGCATTTTAAAAAATGATTTCCTGCACATGATTCCTCACAGTAAACTCTCTTAGCCTCACCCCTCTTCTACTAGCACCTACGGCCTTAAATTGAGGAGCACATGCATTGAACATTTTGTTTTATTAAGGTCTTTAGCCAATGAGGGTGTCCTAGGTGATGGCTTCTAGAAGATTGGACCTTACCTTCATTAAATGCAGGGATCATTCCTTTGGATTTTAAAGCCTTAAACAAATATTTTTATTTGTTTCTTCTTGCTGAGATATTTCCTTCTTGCTTAAGATATGCACATGCTAATTCCATTTTAGGATTTTAGGGAATGGTTTTACAAATCCTAGGTTACTATTCAAGTAACTTGCATTAAATGTTTTTTGTCTTTCTAGGAATTTGGTTTTTGTCTTTTGCCTTGATATTTTTGATGATCAAAGAACAATATCTTTATACATCATATACTTCATGTTGTAGCCGATTTGTTTTTTTTTATATTTCAAATCCTTAAGATAAATCAAGTATATACAATACATATTCTTATGCATATATATGTATCAAAAACCCTTTTTGTTTTGTTTTTGTTTTTAAATGGCAAATCTCATTTTAATCCCTCATTAAAATGATTTTAAAATAGTCAGAAAAGTCGGGACATTACATTTATAAACCCGATTAAATTTGCATATGTGGAGGTTTGGTTTCCATTTGCTAAATGGTGGTTCAGAACAGAAGACGTGGCTCTCGTTTTCATCTCAAATAAGTTAGGTTCCTTTATTTAGTTGTAACATTTTATGTACCCTATTTTATATAATTCTGTCCATATACGAGCTGTTATGAACAGACATGAATACACCAGTGAGGCGAGCAATGTCCCATGATCCCAAAAATATAATAATACCGGTAGGTGAACTCATATTGTGAAACCCCGGGATGTTGATACAGGGTGTCAATCACTCCAAATAAAAAGTTACTTATTTAATTGATTAAAAATTACCATAAAATTCTAAAAATTAAATTATTATTGCGTCTCAAAAGAACCTCGTCTAAATTCGAAACCGGTGGCTAGTTATATTGAATAAACCGTTACGGTCGATAAACGATTCTTTAGCGACTATTTTAAAATTTGATTTGGCCATAAATCAAAATCTACACAAATCCCGATTTTTCTCTTCCATTAAAAATATATATTTCACCAGCTCCATACGTTTCTTGTATCACAGAAATCCGATTTGAAACGGCTTCTGTATATTCAGTTGAAGTTCAAATCGCCAATTAGCGAACTGCCACGCCATTTCGAGCTCGTTTATAATTATATTATAAGCTATACGTTCAACTGTCGACGATTGAATATATTCGTTATTATAATTCAACTTTGAACTGAATTATATAATTCGAATTACCCAATTTACACATATCGCCATTTCAGCCAATTCTGATCATTTCAGAATTAAATATATTATTTAATTATTATTTTAATTAAATATTCACCATTATTAAATTCAATGACCATTATATTCTCTGATTCACTATATAAATAATTAAATAAATTAATTATATTACCTCTGCTAATGCGGGTCATTACAATCTTCCCCACTTAAAATAATTTCGTCCTTGAAATTGCTAAGGTAGAGAACGACCCTATCGACTGGTTAGAACATATTTGTTCACTTCTTAACTCCAGTTTTAACTGAACCAATTTAATTTCACTTAAATAATTATTCATTCCTTAACAACGAATTTTTTTAAAAATCCCAAAAATTTTCTAACGACTTAACTTTTCGAAAAATTTCGCCGGCACCACTTTTGTACTGGTCAATAGGTCAAACTCCAACTCGCCTCTCTGGGCCATCTCCAACCCAAAAGAAAATCAAACAGCCAAGCGGCTTGCCAATTCGGCTCATAATTCTTATATCCAATAGAAATATAAACTTGTACCTTTTGTCGGCATATCAACTCTTTCACTTCCATATGCTATCAACTCAGCATATACCAATGTTATCTCACTCAAATTCTGAAATCACTTTCATCTCCAACACAACCATTCGCCTTTACCAAGCCAAATATCATTTTAACTCAAGTTTCTTCTCGATTCCCAACTCTTAACTTGATTATCACATTACACTTCAAACTTGAATCTCACAATCCAATTTGTCTTGATGTCATTCTAATTCAATCTCAGTTACCACTTTACTGGCTTTACTTTAATTCAATTTTGCTTTCACAAATTTCTGTTAAATTTGTTTTTAATTCAAACAGTCTTTCCCTGGGAGTTTTTGAACAGTTTACTCTTTTTAAAAAAAAAATCAAATTTTCCTTTTGAACATGTCGCTGAGCCCTTAATTAATATTCCATTAGTTAAATCACTTCTCTATTTCTTTATCAATATTTGTTAACCAAATATTTTCAAAAATCATATTGGCCTTTTATATTATTTGGAAAACATTTCTGAATATCGCCTTCCTTTATTTTCTAAACTTTAGAAAATATATGCTATTTATAATTGGAAAATATTCCAATTACTTATCTCTTTTCCGATCTCGTTTATTTCTATACTTAGGAAATATTCTTTATTATATTTCCAAGCTTACACTTATTTCGGTTAAAACGGATGTTGTGTAAAACATCGTTACGACAACCCAAATACTATATTCAACTAACTCTTATTCAACATTGATCTTCGAGCCTGAAATCTTACTATTTATTTGTTAATAATGAAATCAATCAAGTTGGGGGTATAACTACCTCTCAGACCTTGACTGAATAACATTTATAATATCAAAACAGATATGACTACTTACTCGAATAAACAATACCATACAACTACTTATTCACTTTTAAACATGTATACGCTTCCTCTTTCTATTCTTACTAGATTTTATTCTTAGTCTTCCTTTTTGATTTTACTATTCTATTTCTAAGTTCGTTTTCTTATCGACTTCTATATATATAAATATATATATATCGATAAGTTGATTTCTAACTATCAAATTATCTTAAAAATATTCTAACTCCTTAAATTCTCGGAAAAATTCGCCATAACCTCCTTTGTACCAGGAGCATCGGGATATTTCAAATAGCCTCCCATGGCCCTCACCAATCCAAAAGAAAAAGAAAAAGCCAAGCGGCTAGCCGATACGGCGCATAAAATCTCATATATGAATTAAATACATACCTTTTCGTCGAGCATTCTATTTATATACCTTCATACCTTATCCATACTTATCTCATGTATATTTATACCTGCCCAATCTATTTTAACTATACCTGATCGTTTTAACTCAATTCGTTAATTAATTTGTTAATTAACTCTTTAGTCTATTTCACTTTTATATTTGAACATGACATGTTCAAATATATTTTAACTTGCTTATTAACTAATTTGAATCCAAATTTCAATTTTAAGTTCTATATTCGATTTCGAATATCCATTTACCAATCCAATTCACCTTTCAAAGTTCAACTTCAAATTCAAAACTTGATTAACTAATTCCTCTTCGACTTAGTTAATTCTATTCAATTTCTATTCAAATTTTATTCAAATTCTATATATTCAAATTCCATATATCAAATTCTATTCAAATTATATAGTTTAAATTCCATTTAAATTCTATATTCAAATTCTATATTTGAATTTCTATATTCAAACTCTATTTCAATTCCATTGAATTTCATATATTCAAACTCCCTTCGAATTTCTGTATTCAATTTTATTTGAATTCTCTTTATTCAAATTCTATATTCAATTCTATATTATAAATCCCATTTTGAAATACAACACAACTTGTCTTTCCCAAAACAAATTCAAAACAGTATCTCTGGTAGTAATTCGTCACTTACAACTCGAAAATGAATATTGATGATGTAACGACCCGGGGAAAAAAAAGAAACGACAATCGGGTTCCCGACAACAATACGTATACCCGTATCGCTTGCCAAAAACCCAAGTATCGAACCCCCAGATTGTCATGAGAAAGAATTTAGAGGGTGAGAATAGAAAGAAAGAAGTAATAGAATAGAAGAAAGAAGAAGAACACATCAGAATCTCACAGCGGAACGAATAAAATATAATATATCAAATCTCTTTATACAAAAGAATTGTATAAACATACCAATCATCAGAGTACAACATTCATCAATCACAGCGGAATAATATCTGTATATAACTAGCGGTGAAGCCTCCTGCTTCCAGCTCCTGAACTCCAAGCGAAACTTATCCTGAAACATACTCGGTCTGACCCGAGCACATTTGATTTAAAACAAAATACACCGGGTCAGTCTGGAATACTATCAGTGATAAATTCACATAACACACAGCTTGTTTAACTTTGAAAAATCTTTTCGAAAACAAAAGGATAATAGTAAGACCAGTCCGCACATAAACACGGACGGTTTTTCCCTTACTATAACCCAAATCATTTTTGAAATCAATATCCTTCTCTGATATTATTATAATGTCTAAATACAAGTAAATAACAATCTAGAGGAACGCTTGCATCTCACGCTCCCCATATATAGTATACAATCAAAAACCGCGGGCACTTATTGGATATTGGATTTCCAACTTGACAAGGTATGGGACCACCTTCCGCACGTGTATCTCTAGAGGCGAATACACTGGGTTCAACAAGAACGTCTTGCAACCCGGCCCACACATGACCGACCACTCATTTCGCTTGAGTGTATCGAATGTGTACCACCGACGGTTGGGATCAGCAACCGCCACCCGAATAGGGTCAGCATCGAATAGATAAAGAAGCAATAGGAATTTCTCTAGATAGGTGATCATACATCCTAATGGGAGCGACCCACACAGCCATGCTGCCTGCCCGATTTTTGTCATTTCCCGGTTGATGAGGCTTGAGGCTAGAACTCATCTCTTCGAACATCTGGCCATCATTCACTTTGGATGCCACATCATCAGATCCGCCAGATCACACTTGATTGACGTCCACAAACATACTCTAGCTATCAGGCTAGAGAATAACCATTTCTCCGCCATCAACTATGGTATGTTTGGAGAAATCAACTCATATAATTCCTTTGGAAATACTCTGTCAGACGTCCGTCCATACAAGTCATCCAGGAACAGGATGAACCGAAGGCACTTTCCTACTGCATCTCATATAGGAATCACCCCATGGATCAGTAGCGAGTAGTCCTTGCAAATCCGTGGATTCAACCATGACAGAATCACAAATCAAATAACTCTGGTTGCAATCCAGAGAGATTCGACCAGTAGTCCTTCCGCTTATGAAGATCCACGGTCTTCACTTGCTCCGTCTTCAATCGACGTCTTCACGTATTTGTTGGTCGGAATGGTTTCGAATATAAATTCGATCCCGGTCTTTCCATACCAACAATCGTATTGGTCTGGTTTGATAGTCGGTGTTTTAACTATCAAATAACAAATGTGTCAATGAAATGATTTCACTGATTCGGTACTTGGCATGACTTGGCCTCTTTAACATATTTAACAATTGGGTGGATAAAACTTTCTCGATATATTTAAACCTTATAATTACCTTTATTTCATAATAGAATTCTCAATGCCATTTTATATACCTTAAAACATGTTTATATTTTCCTAACTTGAATTAATTCCATTCGCTTGACCCTAGGTCGCAGCGATCACAATGGTTACGCCTGATTCCCTCAGGAAACATCCGACTGCCATAGGCTATCTTGCAGCCCTGCGAATTTCGCTAGCAGTCGTACGCAATGGTAACTTTTCCTGAATAACTATGTTTGACTAACTCTACTTCAAATACTATATTCGATCAGTTCTAATTGAATACCAAATCTTCAAAATAATTTGAAATCAATATTCTTATTAATTTTCATATTCCCAAAATCTCGCTTTCATTTTCAATACTCCACGTATGGGACATCATGCCAATCACCACACCTTTCACTCGCTTCAAACCAATACCATTCCTCGATAATAATGAAGCCGTTCAAGTTGGGGTATTCTATTTACCTCTCAAACCTTGATCGACAACGTTCTTATCTCAGAATGATGTCAGTTTGTAACTTAAAACACTTCACACAAATCTTATTTTACCATCTCGATTTTAAACTTGGTCTTGTAAACCATTTCATACATTTGAAATCCTTGTTTGATAATCTCTTTACTCAATTCCTTTGACCAAGTCAATATTCACTAAAAGCAATGCTTATAACCTTTGATTTATAAATAAAATCACTCGTCAAAATTTTTTATTTCCATTTAGACGAGCATTTCTTATAATACTCTTTATCTTGGCTTTTAATTAAAAACCGCTTATCCCTTACTTTAACATAAAACCTTTAAACTTAGGTTTCATTTCCACAAATACCTTTATTGATATTTAACACCTAACATTTGTAAGTATTTCCTTTTTCGGTGTTTCACTAAATCTTATCCTTAAACATTTAAGGTCGCCTTTCTAGTTTAAAACACTTTTAAAACCTTGTCTGGATTTCTTCCTTACTACTTATACAAATGCGCTTACCATTTCACCACTTAGCCTAGAACCTATTCTAAGACCATTACCCCATTTCAGTCCGTTACCCATTTATTTGTCATCTTCCTTACTATTTCATTTCACTTGAATTTCCTTTTTACTTAGCTTGGCAACTACGAAAAATCTTATTTAAATCCTCACCTTCATTTAAAAATCTCATTTTCAAATCACGTTTGCCAACTTTGGATTATATATCTCCTTATAATTCTTATCTCTCTTTAGATTAAACTTCATCGCTATTTGAATCCTTCCTTAGTTGAATTTCAACTAAAAACCCTCCTTTTAAATTATTAAAAATGGTTAATTTTAATAATTACTATACTAACGATAGTTAACTTTGCTATTAACTATAAGTAGTATACTTATCGTTTTAAAATCTTATTATATAATAATTAACTTTACTAACATTAAAACAATTCAATAACTTCTTTGGATCATAGTTAATCGAAGATTAATTTATATCCAACATTAAACACTTCGATAATCAAATTCGATTATAAACGGTCGATTTCGTCAATCGTACATAACAGTTAACTATTAACTGATTTCATTGTCATTTCCCTTTTTAAATTAATTAAACCACTTAATTAATTTAAAAACGCCATCTAATTGTATAAAAATACCATTATTCCTTTTTCCATATGTAGATAATTTCTTTGGTTTTTCTGCTTTAGCATTCGCAAAGATCACAAATCTCGTTCCAAAACCATTTAAACAATTCCCTTTAAAAGCTTGATTAAAATATTTATTCATGAATCTCAAATTTTATAAATTATATAAAAGCACTGAAAGGCTTCAATTTAGTTATAAAATAATTTATAACTTTAAAACTGCGTCAGTTCACCGAACGGTAGAACGACGTTTAAAACTACACATTTATGGCCATTCACTGCCAACTACCAAATCAACACTGTTGGTTGATTTTAAACCACAACACAGGTGAATATGTTTTCACTATCAACATTCGAACAGGTTTTGGTGTTAGTCAATGTGTACAATTCATATGTATGCACAATAAACAAAAATACAGTTAATTTGAGGAATCCGGTTGGATCCCTCCAACATGTCCTTCTCTGCATCACAGATGTTAGTTGATAAAATAGACGAATAAATAAATAAACAACTGCAACCAATCAGACAATATCAACCAATTTGCATCCATCGCATCCAATCAACCCTTTTAAGCTGTTAACTGTAAAATATATCTTACTGTGAATGTACCCCATCACAGTATTCCAGAAGGTGTGAGAATTAACTCACCTGAGTTTGATTTGTCGATAAATCAGCTCATTTCTTGTCAAATTGAACTGCGTTTAATTCATTTGAAAAATCCAGTCGCTGTCTTCCCTGCTCTTCCCTTATCCATCGCGTAGTACACGTTTTTACGGTTCTGCTGTTTTTCGTTTCGTCGAAATCTGATTTCGTGTGTACTCGAAATTAATAATCGAAGTTTATATAAATATTTAAATTAATTAAACCTTAAAAACCTTTAAATACAAATCGGGCCTTACCATTAAATCGTCCAGCCCATTCTGTTTTCTGACCCGCTTCCACTCCCCTTCTATAACTCTCGAAACCCCTCTCAAACCCTTATTTCTCAAAACAAATCGGCCGCCTCCAAATACAGAAAAAGAACGAAACCCTAGGTCCATGAAAACTCGCATCGCCTCCGTCCCTGACCACCGTGACGCCCCGTTGTTGCCTCGGCCTCATCCTCAGTTGCTTTGCCATCCCCAGAGATCGAAGACCGAACGAAAAAGCTAAGTGATTTTTCCCAAAATCTAATTTCTGTTTTGATTTTCTGTTTTGATTGTTGTTTGAATTCGATTTTTCTTCGTTGTTGTGTTCTGAAACAATGAATATGAATGCCTATTTATAGTCGAATTGATCACTGTGCTTTTCGAATTGTTATATCCTAGTTATAGGCTTAGTTGTGAGCTATGTTCTTAGGCATTTACCCCTCTCATTAGCTGTATTATCCACTGTTGGTACCTTGATGGATCCCTTTGATGGTTGCGTGATGTTTTTAACGGGCAGAGTGCGTATTTTTGATGGGTTCCATGTCCTGTTACTGCTCAAATATATAGTATGCTCGAACTGTCTACCTATAGATGCTATGAAGCTATTGTATTATCTTTTCCTCTTGTCCATTGTCTGTTCGTATTGCACATGGACCGACTATGAGCTGTATGTTAGATTATTTGAGTTGTTATATCAGTGCAGATTTGATTTAGCCGTTAAGTTACTGAGTAATTTACAATATCTTTTTTGGTTCGTATGGATTTCTATTCGAGTTGTCTTGTTCGAATGATACTGTTAATTCTTGATAGATTTTTCCTCCATGTGTACTCCTGCTCAACTGTCCCTATGTAGATTTGTTGAGTCATGTATGCTTGGTTTGCACTTGAATTTGCATTTTATATTGTTGTATTGTCATGTCTGTGTGTACACAGCTATCAAGTTGTTTAATTCCATTTCAGATTTGAGTTAGATTTTCATGTGCAAATTCTGCTTAGTTGTTCACAATCGTACTATCCCTATGTAGATTAGGTACATGGTCTATTTGCATATTTTTTTCTTATTTTGATTTGGTTGTAAAGATATCTTTTCTGTCTCCCTTATGGATGATGCACATGTATCGTTTCTTTCTTGGCTATTCGGCATTGATGGTTTGATGCAGAATATATCCAAGATTTAGTTTCCTTTTGCATGATTTGTATACTGTTTTTTTTTCTTTTTTTTTTCCACTGTTCCCATGTGGTATTTTTCTTTCATTGAAAATCTTTCAACCCTATACATATAAATACATATTTTTATCTAGCTATTTATAGCTGTCTTCTTTCAGGTTCATTTCACTGATGGCAATAGTGCTTTGAAGGCTGCACTTATCAGACAGTGAAGATTTTTGTGGGATTCTCCATGTGCGGCTGAATTGTCTACTTCATTTCTTTTGGAAACTTTAACTGTGCCATGTACCTTTTGTGTCTAATGTATGGCTGAACAGTTTGTAAAGATTTGTACTCGAGAGAAATATTTATAAATAAATGTGTTGTTATTTTTGTATTGTTGTATTCACTGTTGATTTACTGTTTTGGATTTGGTGGACAAATGTATATCATTGTATTGAATTGAGTACGTATGTGTATGGTACGCATTCTATACCGGCCTATTGGATAAAAAAAAATGGCTAACGACACTTAGACAAGACTAATCTAGGTTAAGTCAATGGTAAACTTTTATATCTAAACTAAATCAATGGTCCCATTTATCATAATGCGTATAAAAGTATTTAATAGGAGGAGTGGAGAGAAAGTTTCACACGTCCAATCTAAATAAGGGACCGATAATTGCATATTAGAATAATTTGAATAAAATAAATCAAGACATTGATTATTTCATTTGAATAGTATGAACATATAATTTATATGGCATGTGCACGTATTAACAGAATTTGAGACTATTTTTAAAACTTACAAAATATTTATAAAAATTCAAACGGTTCAAATAATTAAAAATAACCTGATAAGATCGAGTATATTCAAATGGAACATCGTATAACTTCCACTAAGACCAAGATAGATTTTCACACTCGATATTCTAAAATATTTGGTTTAACAAATATTCGAATATATATATATAACCATCAATATTATTTAAACATTCAAATTAAAATGGTCGAACCCCATTATTTAAATTAAATATTTTAAATAAATAAAATATATAAATGGTCAGAAAATATGGGATATTACAGATGATGTAGCTGTCATCATCGGAATCTATTTTCCAGCGATCGAAGTGAGTTCAATACTATAAAATCATTTCTAAACATTTCCACTTTGAAATTCATTTCAAAATATAATTCACACTGCTTGTAAAACAATTTAAAATCTCCCAGGATCTTAAATTTTCCTTATTTTTAATCCAAATCCATTTACAAACACTTATCCAATTCTCCAGAGTTTTAATTCAATTTCTGGTTTAAATTTCAGATTTAACTCATCTGATTTCACGTATTTCACTTATATGAATTCTGATTGGTTATTTACATAACCATTTACTTATAATCTTACTCGATTATAATAACAACCAATATATCCAATATATATCAAAATATACATTGGGTAAACTATTTTCATTTACCCTCTTTTCAAAACATATCATGCCGACCTATCGTATTCGAGTGTTTATAAACTCCTACCGATACAGTGGATCAAACTGATCGACCAGAACTCATAAACGACTCAACCAATAAATCTTCACAATATAAAATTATTTTTATATCATCTACAAATACGTTCACTTGTATATATACACTCAATCTAGGGTATTACTAACCCCATCTCTACCGAGTCACGCCACAGAGCCAAGGTAAAACTTAACTTAAGCTCTGATACCAATTGTAATGACCCAAAATTCCGGTCCAATTTGAGCTGACCAAAAACACAAGTCCAACCCCAAATTAAACTGAAAATCGGGAAATTAATAGAAAGAAAACAGAGGGTGAGGAAAGATAAGATAAAAACTTAGAATAGAAGAAGAAAATGAACACAATATCAGAGTAACGCGAATCTCACAGTGGAACGAATAAATATATTTCATAACATAACTTTGAAATACAAATTTGTACTTGAATATACATATCATTATCAAAGTACAGCACTTATAACACAGCGGAAATAACTATAACTATATGATCCTGAAGCCTCCTGCTCCAAGCTCTTCTAGTATATTTGTAAATCCCGACTACTTGGCTGCCCGTACAAATTTAGGCACCCAAGAGTTTAGGGAAACAAACAAATAAACTCCGAGTCAGTCATAGGACTGGTGCGAGTAAAACAGTTTAAATCAGTTCAAGCAGGTAATCGATATCTCATAAGACCACGCCGAATAACGGAACGAGTTTTTCCCTTATGAGAATCAAAATATCTTTATATCAAAAACCTTTTGATATTATAATAATGTCTATCAACACAATATAATAATCATTTAGCAGAAACGCTTTCATCTCACGTTCTACATTTATAGTATACAATCAAAACCGCAAGCACGTATTGGGTAATGGATTTCCAACTACGACAAGGTATGGAACCACCTTCCGCTAGTGTACCTCTAGAGAGGAATACACTGGGTTCAACAAGAACATCTTGCAACCCGACCACACATGACCGACCACTCATTTCGCTTGAGTGTATCGAATGTATATCACCAACAATTGGGATCAACAACCGTTTCCCGAATGGGACAGTATCGATAATAGATTTTTAGAAATAAATGAAACTATAGATCAGGTGATTATACACCCTACTTCGGAGCGACCGACTTAGCCATGCTGCCTGCCCAATTTCTGTCATTTACCGGTTGATGAGGCAAGAAGCTACGCTTTATCATCACATCAGATTCACTTCGAATGCCACATTGTCAGATCCATTGAAAATCACTAATTGACATCTACAACAGTACATTACGTGTTAGCTAAAGAAGTTTCCTTCTCCGCTTCCACTCTTGGTACGGTTGAAGAAATCAATGTACGTGACCTTGCTGGAAATACTCTGTCAGACATTCATCCATACAAGTCATCCAGGAACAGGATGAACCAAAGGCACAATTCAGTATATCCATCTTAGGCACTGTTATCTAAGATTTATACAATAGCCCTTGCACTTTACCCCGTCTTCAATTATCTTTGGCATATATGATTCGCAACGCATATGCCAATACAGAGTGGTTCTTGGGATAAAAATCCAACCGGTCTCTCCATATTAACAACGTTAAAATGGTCAAAACTTTGATAGTCGGTGAGTTTACTATCCAATGAAAATACATGTGTAAAAACGATATTATTTCCACGAGGAAATTATATCAATCAATCATCATTCAACATTTATATCTTTATTTCATAAATTTACTTATCTCATGTTTCCCTATATTCAATATTTCTTATTTTCTAAATTTAGAAAATATATGTATTTACCATTGGAAAACATTTCCATTTCTTGTTTTCTATATCAGAAAACATTTCTGGTTCTTAGTTGGAAAACATTTCCAAAACTCCTTCATTGGACTTAGACAGATGTTTAAACAAACCATCGCGATGCCAACTCAAACCATTACGCTTATTAACTAAATTCTTTTAACCCACCTTCACTATCGAACCTTAACCATTCCTTAGTTAAAAATGAAGTCAATCAAGTTGGGGTAATACTACTCTCAGACCTTAACTGAACAACGTTTCTAACCTTGAAATAGACAAAGTTCACCTTTTAATTCTTTAACAAACTTCCTTACGTAACTCTCTTTCGAATCATCTATATTCGATAATTCTTAAATTCGATAAGGTATATTCGATAACTCTATTCAATTTACTCTATTCGATTAACCCTTATCAATTAACTCTATTGGACTAACGCTACTGGATTAACTCTAGTCGATAACTCCTTTAACTCTATTCGAATAAACCAAATTCGATTAACTCCTTTAATTCCATTCGAATAAACTATATTCGATTTATTCCTTTAACTCTATTCGAATAAACTAATATTCGATAACTCTATTTAACTCTTATCGATTAACTCCATCGAATAACTAATTTGATTTACTAACTTTCGAATACCATATTCGATTTAACTCCCTTCGAATAATTTATTCGATTTAACTCTATTCGAATAACTAAATTCGATTAACTCCTTTTCGAATAAACTATTCATTTATAAAGATTTACTTTTAGTAATGGTTCTTCACTTTACAAATTATTTCCTTTTTAGTAACGTTTTCCTTTTTAGTAACCTTTTCCTTTTTATAACATCCTATTCGGTTATAAACAAATTTCCTTTTTATAACTCTATTTATTTTCTAAATATTTCCTATCAATTCTATTTGTAAATGATTTACAAATATTTCCTTTTCTATTGTTCTATTTGCAAATGGTTTGCAAATATTTCCTTTTCAAATCTATTCTTTGATTTCAAAATTTCCTTTTTCTAAATATCTCCTATTTATAAATATTCCAATTTATAAATATTTCTTATTTATAAATAATACATTTATAAATATTTTATTTTCAAATATCATTTTGAAAATATTCCCTTGTCAACATTTCGGTATGTTATGGTATTCAACATATCAAATCACGATGATCAGTATCGTCCAAACACATATAATTGACAACAGATTATATATCACATCATATATCACAATATATGAAAAATTGTAAAATAACTGTTGAGGAATCCAGTCGGATTCCTCCAACCTGTTTCCCTGCATCCACAGATGTTACACAATAAAATCAACATCACTTTCAGTTCCATATGATATATTTTGTTAAACAGAATCAATATAGAAATTCAACTAACTGACTAGCAGTTCAATCCACTAAATCAACACACAACAATCAACAGATGATTAACAGTTCTAAAAATACAACATGAAATTATAAACTGTTCAGAGTTGGTGAGTTTTACTCACATTTGCAGTTCATCGGAAAAGAACGATAAACTGTTGTTTGATTGAATCAAACAGTTTATTTCACCGTAAATTCAAACTAGTCCCAATTCACTACCAGTCAGTTCCATTGTGTTGCTCCCGTCCATACGATCCCAACGGATCTTGTTTCGTTGATTTTCGATAATATATGACGAAGCTATAACACTACGAAGTTAATACACTTTTAAAAAGAAATAAAACTTGAATTATTTATTTTAAATGGGCCTCTCACCATTTTAACATCACGGCTCAAACCCGCCTATACAAACCCAGGCCCACTCATCTCTTCTTCTACCATCGTCTGACCCTCACCAAAGTAGAACGTGGCCATTCCTTGTTCTTTCAATCCCAATCCTCCCTCAAACACTCCACCGAACAACAAAAAACCACCACCAACGATCTCCTCTTCCTTTCCTCTCCATGCTCCATCCACTCATGCCCCACTCGCACTCTCAGATTCCGTCCGTCTCCCACTTCGATGCGCTGTACAGTAACCACTGAACAAAATGTGGTGACTATCCTCAAAACTTTGCAAACAAGTGTAATTTTCCATCACGAACTCAGATCAATTCTCCAATTCACCAATTAAGGCTTGAAAATCACAAACCCACCAACCCTAGCTTTACTAGTTTTCTCGTTGGATCCCAAAAAAGACACCGAGTCCACTAAAATGGGTATGAGGGTGAAGAGCGTGAGCTAGAGGTTTCAAATATGAATGCTTTAGAATTTAAGGGAATTTATTTTGTTAGATTAGGATTTATTTTCCTCGAATGATATGAGAAGGAGGCGGCCTCCTTTTGATTTTCAACAGGAAGTAAAAATTTGGTTTAGAAGAAATAGGGTAGTTTATATACCCGATTAAATTTGCATATGTGGAGGTTTGGTTTCCATTTGCTAAATGGTGGCTGAGAACAGAAGACTTGGCTCTCGTTTTCATCTCAAATAAGTTAGGTTCCTTTATTTAGTTGTAACATTTTATGTACCCTATTTTATATAATTCTGTCCACATACGAGCTGTTATGAATAGACATGAATACACCAGTGAGACGAGCAATGTCCCATAATCCCAAAAATATAATAATACCGGTAGGTGAACTCATATTGTGAAACCCCGCGATGTTGATAAGGGTGCCAATCACTCTAAATAAAAAGTTGCTTATTTAATTAAAAATTACCATAAAATTCTAAAAATTAAATTATCACTACGTCTCAAAAGAACCTCGTCTAAATTCGAAACTGGTGGCTAGTTATATTGAATAAACCGTTACGGTCGATAAACGATTCTATAGCGACTATTTTAAAATTTGATTTGGCCATAAATCAAAATCTACACAATGAAATCCCGATTTTTCTCTTCCATTAGAAAAATATACTTCACCAGCTCCGTACGTTTCTTATTTCACAAAAATCCGATTTGAAACGGCTTCTGTATATACAGTTGAAGTTCAAATCGCCAATTAGCGAACTGCCGTGCCATTTCTAGCTCGTTTATAATTGTATTATAAACTATACGTTCAACTATCAACGACTGAATATATTCATTATTATAATTCAACTTTAAACTGAATTATATAATTCGAATTGCCAAATTTACACATATCGCCATTTCAGCCAATTCTGATCATTTCAGAATTAAATATATTATTTAATTACTATTTTTATTAAATATTCACCATTATTAAATTCAACGACCATTATATTCTCTAATTCACTATATAAATAATTAAATAAATTAATTATATTACCTCTGCCAATGCGGGTCATTACAATTTCATGTAAGTTCATTTTGGTAATGTTTCCTGTGCTATATACACACACAGGACCACATAACGTGTGCTTTTTGCTATTAGTTTTTAGCAAGAAAATATTCCATTACTCCTCGTACTTTTGAATTCATATGCGTGTGATTTGTATAAAACTAACGTATCTTTTTCTCATACTGAAATGTTAGGGTTGATTTATTTATTTTTAATTTATTTTTAATGTAGATAATATCAATCATTACAAATCAGAAGCTGCATTATTTGCTTCTTAGTCCATATTGCTATTTCATTTTTCTGTTTCCATTGAGCCAACACGTAACAATATATCAACTTACAGGGGCCATCATTAGATAATTTCTTACGGGCTTCCTCATGCATTAATGCAAAAGGTTTTTGTTTTAATAAAATATTAGTCGCTTCTGCATTGCAAATGGTTGTCATAAGGTTTTGAAAAGTACTATTTACAGAAACTTAGTATTACATCAGGCTGTATGTTTTATGACTCAAAAACAATATTACTTTATTTTTTGATATATTTGTATCTATCAAAACTATGTTAGATGTAATTAATATTATGTTAACAATTTGTATTCCTATCGATCACGGGACTGTGGAGTGTTCTATCTGTGATTTTTTAAGTTTTACAAAACATGCTTGAGTTGAATCATGTAACAATGCAGATGATAATGATAGCGTCACGGGAGTCTTTTTCTACAAGATAAAATGGCATATAAAAGCTTTAGCTCCCAGTACCCATACTTACAAATTAAATATGAGGACGAGTGATAGAAGCAAAAGTCTATAGGAGATTGATGGATAAAAGCATCTTCTTTTCAGCTAATATTTGTAATTGATTCAATCTTATTGTTACAGCATTGTATATAATTGTCAAAGATATACAGATGAATTAAGGTCACCATTGTACAAAAGTATTACCATTGTCTTTCAGTTTTAATATGTGTGGGTATATGGATGTTTTTAATTAGGCCAAAGTACTACTAACTTTTAGCATCTTAAGCTCCTAATGTTTTTTTTTTTTGATTATGTGACAAATGCATATGTGTATGTACATATATGTTAAATATGTATGTACGCATGTATAAGGATCGTCATAATACAAACGTATCAACACGTGTATGTATCTATATTTATATGTCCATTGGCGTATTCCACTACTTTGTTATTGGGTAAAGGGATGATGAGTTTTGTAGTTGCCTTGATGAGTTTTTATGTTGCTGCATTTCATTTGAAACAATATAAGCTACAAGAAAATACGAATAACAAAAGAAAATAACAATACATTGAAATTTCTAATGTTGTTTCACATTTTTATGGGTTCACCAAATTTTGAGTATGTATTTTTTTTTTTTGGAGTTCAGGTGGAAATTGCCTCTTCCCACAATTGCCATGATCAACCACAAAGAGCTCCACTGAAAGTAAGGCCAATCGTCGAAGTCATGTTGCGGTAATTTATGTTTTACAGCACTTCTGTCTTGTGTAATTCTGTTCATTTCAAACTACTTCTACCATGTCACTAGACAAGTAATGATAATAATCAGTACCATAATGTGCATTGATGTGTGAGCTGTGCTGCTTGGCCAAAACTATATGCAGTAACAGGGACATGGTTGGATACTTGTGAAAAGCAACCTTTGGAACTTAATTACTGTAGTTTGCACTTGTATCCTCTGCTGTAAGATTAACTTTTCGTACACATTCCGAATTTAGTGCAATGTTGTAAGGTTACGACAATGAAAGACTTGAATGTTGTATAATAAGTTCTGAATGGTGTATAATAATATATTCTTTCGGCATTTGCTTAACATTTTTTTATTTTTATTTTTTGCAGTCATACCATGCAAGTAACAGTATGCAGGCTCAAGATCGATGGGATCAGGTTACTCTGGATGATTTGGTGAACAAAAAGTGCAATCAATTGGGTTTGGATAAAAACATAATTGCAGAGGGGACGATAGCAAGTACCGATCCCGATGCTTTAGTACATTTTAAAAAGCTTGTAGCTGATGCTTGGAAGATATGTGTGAATTTAGTGGTGGAACCAGAAGCTTTTTTTTAGGCCATATTCGGAGATGTCCATTATCAGACTGGCCGTTGGATCTACCGTCGCATGGCACAAAGATTACGTTTCCTTGGTCTAGTGTTGGTACTTATGAAACTAGTTATGTAATTTATGTTAGAACTATGTCGATGCAAATTATCTAAATCTTTTGGAATGTAAACTTTTCTAAATCTTTTGGATGTAAACTTATCTAACTTTTTGAAATATGTTGGAATTTTTAGACTTTTGCTTTAGTCTTTTATTATGTGTTATTATGTGATTTTGATTGTTGCATCACAATATTTATTACATGTTAAAATATATATATTATTATTAATCTATATGGCAACAAATTATATATAAATCTTCATTTATTTCGCAATGGGCAAAACATGCTGTAATATAATGTATTACAATGGGCAGACGCCGCTTGTAATTAATAAGCTATTACAACGGGTTTATAGACATTGTCATAGAGTCAGTGCACATGACAGAACACGTTATTACAATGGTCTTTTACAACAGTCACTGACCGTTGTAAATTAGAAAGGACCTATTACGACAACGCATATTAGGATGGGGGTTTGCCCATTGTGAAAAGCATATAACAACGGTTTTTGCCCGTTGTAAAAGGGCTATTTTGTTGTAGTGTTTTATGGCTTACAGACTTCTGAAAACTTAAACCACAAATACATCATTTGTTTTATATATATAAACCTATGACTTTCTACAAAGATAAAAACAAATATCAATATTAAAACAATCTCAAGTAGAAAAACTATGTCCTCAAGTAACTCCAACTCCTCAATTAGTATTACCTTTACATCGGATAACTCTTCCGATTCTCCACAACTTCCAACACCAACACCTCGAAATGCACCTCAATACCACTGGGGTAATTATCACACCGGATTTACGCCAGAATCAAAGAAATCTAAACGAGCCTTATTCTCATCTCCGGATACGAAACGTAAAATTGATGTCCTTCACCACTACCAGACAAAACAAATAGCACTACAAAAGGAGTTGTATTTCGAACAAAAAGTGAGATCGACTTGCTTGAGTATTCTCGAAAAGATGATACGTAAGTTTTGTGGTTCAAAAGAAAAAGATGTTGTTTCACCTTTACCATCTCTGCCAAATCCTATCGATCCATCGTCTTCTTACCGAACTAACAATGACTACACTTTCTCACCTCCATGACCATCATATGATCCAAATTCTTGGGATATAAATTATCAGGCTAACGAAGGAAGGCGTTCAGCAACACCAAAGAAGACTCCAGCTTCTGAGAATTGAATGTGTTTTTATTTTAACATGTTATTTACCTTTTATCTACAAGCAATAAAAAAATTATTTTCCTTTCCAAAACAGACGTCTGAATAAAATAAAACAAACGCTGAATACTCCTATAAAACAAAATTTTCTTTCTAAACAGACGTCTGTCTTAAATAATCCAGACGTCTGAAACATTCATAAAATACACTAGATTCTTTCGGGTTGAAAACATTCCAAAAACAGACATCTATCTAAGAATTTTAGACGTCTGTTTTCATACTCAGAATTATTTCAACTTCAGAATCAGACGTCTGATCCCAAAATTCCAAACGTCTGAAATACACACTTTTTGAACTAATTCTTTACGGGTTCCCATCCTTAGAAAAACAGACGTCTGTTTAATTTTCCTCAGACGTCTGAATCGGAACTGACGTGTTTTTTAAATAGACATGTGACTCCTCCCAATCATCACAACCCTTCATTATTTCATCTTCCACTTTTTAACTCTTCATCTTTTACTACCTCTATAAAACCCTAGCCCCCAAATAAAAATTTTACCACAAAATTTTACCTCTCTTCAACATCAAGCTCATGGGAAATAGAGGGAAACGTACTCGAGAAGATGAATCTCTTCTACCTTCCGAAGAAATGATTTAAAGATGGCTTTGGGATGATACTGCAAAAGCTAGGTATAAGGCAATGAAGGATTCAAAATTCTTCGAAGGTGCATTCGTGAAATTTGATGCTTTTTCGAATTATCGTCTACTACACTATGCTAGATACTTTCACTTTGAATCGCTTGTTGATTATAACAAAAACAATGTCAAAATCTACCCTCTTCTAATCAAGTTGTTTTTAGCAAATCTAAATCTTGATCATACCAAGCCTCATGTTAAAAAGGATACGATTTGGTCATGGGTATGTGGAAAGCGTGCGCTTACAACTATGCAACGCTTAGGCCAAATTCTTGAATGTGCATGGAAAGGATTGGATATAGACTCAATAGAAGTAAATATGGAGACAAGAGATGAGACTTCACATCAATTTCTATCTGATGATCTAATTAACATGCAAGACATTACCTCCACTCATCTTCGACTATAAGCTTGTCTACTTAATCGTATTCTTGTATGCACCGTCCAACCTAGGACAGGTAGTAATGAAAAAGTATACAAACGGGATTTTCAAGCTCTCTATGCTTTATATTCCAACAAACAAATCAACTGGGCCAAAATTATCATGGACGAATGGACTGACATAACATATAAGCGCAAGTACAAGACTCTACACTATGGTGCTTTCATTACTCGCACTCTGGCCGCTTGTGAAATCAACATACCAAACAGCATACCTTCCTTATCCATCAAATAAATTGATCCCAAAACGTTGAAACTCATGAACATTGATCCGAAACCACGATCTTTAGAATACATGTCTTTTGAGGATTGGACTCAACACGCTGCTACTCAACCAGAAACTCTAGTTACTGACCCTTCTCATCGTCATCATTTGAGGGAAGAAGAAGATGAAGGAATTCAAATCATTTCTCCCGATACTTCCTCTAAGCAAGATTTGGTTACGCTTTCCCGCAATCAATCAAAACTTCATGACGACCTAAAGCGTTTTGAAAAACAAACAAACACAAAGTTTAACTCGATCAAAGGTTTCTTGAATAAAATTTGGGAAAAGGTTTCATGCACTGACACTTCTTCGGGCCAAGCTCAAGCTCCAATTCCATTCCAATGGTCTTCAAGCTCCGAAGAGGTTCCCGATTCCGAAGAAGGCTCTCCCAAAGATGGAGGAACGACTGTTGTTGCATCTACTTTAGAAGAATGGTAAGCGTGGTTCACGATATGCTAGCATAAGTATTTTTCTTAAGACAACTTAATCTCTTTCCATGGTTTGTAATATTTTTTGGTACTTCTTTTTATTTCGCACAAAAACTTTATTATGTGCTGCTCTATGGTATGTTCAATCGTATGCTTATCTAAGTTTGCTTGTCTGTTTCTGTGTGTGTGTATTACTTCTACGCTTAAAATTCTCAATACATATTTATTTCTGTCAAATGACAAAGAGGGAGAAATAAGTGACGTTATATGCATATTGACAGGGGGAGCATATATAGTTGTCATTAGTCGAAAAAGGGGAGAATGTCGAGTCTCACTATAATAGTATTTTGACAATGACAACTATACGAACCCATTAATATATATATTATTGACTAACTCTGTATTGCAGGAAGACAACATGTCCGACGATCAGATTCAAGAACACAAGATTGAATGATATAATATGTTGTAAGAACTTGGTAGTCCTAGAATTTTATGTTAAAGTCTTCCTTGATGATAACACGGACACACACGATTTAAATATATAATTCTTGGATTATAAAATGGGCAAGATATAGGCTGATAACGCAAAACAGATGTCTGGTCGGTTAATTTCAGACGTCTGTTTGCTAAAACAAATTGTTTTTGAAATACAATATTCAGACGTCTGTTTTAATATTTCAGATGTCTGATTCTGAAAGGTTGCGACTTTTACTAAGAGATACAGCCATTTAAATTATAACTCTTGATCAAAACTTTTCATGATCAGTTGCATCCTTTTATATATTATAAATAGAGAGTTGATCAACTGATCCAATCACCGAATTTTCAATCTAATTCTCTCTATCTTACTCTAAGCTCTCTAAGTTTTCTAAAGCAATCTATTTTTATACTTGAGATCTTTTAACTTCCATATTCCTTCACGCACTTCACGGTTATCATCAAGGAAAGGCTATAGGAAGGGTGTACTTAATATTAGACAATCCGTATTATCAAGAACACAAAAGAGTCAACAATTATTCTATATTAAGTGAAGACCTCTTCAGTGGTTGAGGCAAGAAATCCCGTTCAGCAGTTCGGGTGATTGTGTACCTATTCCTCCGGGTGAAGTGAGGGTTTTAGTGTTAGTGAAATACCAGAAGTAGTATGGGACTGGACGCAGGACAGTGGTCTGAACCAGTATAAATCGACTGTGTGATTTACTGCTTATTATTCTATTATATACTCTACATCCTACTCTCCATACTATACGATCCTATACAGCTGCATAGCCTCTTTCAAATCTAACTAATGGAAACATTGGAATAATAAAACCAATATAATAATGAAAGGTAAATTAAGCCAAATCGAATCTAAAATTGGACTTAATCGAAAATTTGTTCGAATTGGATTTATATACAGATATATGTATCCGCATATTCATATTATTTGTTGATTATTTGACAGGGGGCTAGCAAGACCCTAAGGACAAAATAAAACATGGGCACCTTATTTTAAATACTGGTGTTTGTGTGTGTGTATATATATATTGAATAGGTTATGGATTTAAAGTTGAGTAGAGAAATAAATTTGCGTGCCCGATAAGAAGATCGATGCACCTTTATTAGTTGGTTGCGCAATTTTATTATTATACTATTGTGAATGATTTGGATGCGCTGTGATGGTTGCTCTGTGTGAAATTAAACATACACCATAGGATAGTAACCAATAAATTATGGACCACACCTCATAACATATGTTATGGAATGCATGACATAGCATATTCCATATAAGCATGCAATTATTTGGTGCTTATATGACAAGGTTTGGATTACCATATGAACATGCACTTATTTGATGCTTGTATGGCGAGGAATGAATTACAGTTTGAACCGATGACTGATCATGGACTTAATAAATATATAACGACAAATTGCAGGATTTAATAACAAACCCTACATAGGTCTTGAGATGAAAAAAATATACACGTCTCTCTTGTTTTAGATACGGCACATGGATTATGGTTAATTCCCATCACTGGGTCAAGGGATGATTTTTCACATGCCTCCCTTGAGCATAGATAAGTCACAATTGATTTGTATGCGATATACTGATTTATTGGGTGCCTAATAAGGCCATATAAATTTGTTCAGATCAACTCGTACATGGGTGGTTATGGCGATTTTTTCGGAAATTTAAGGCGTTAGCCAAATTTTGAGAAATTAGAAAGTTCTTAGAAACTGAAAAGTTGAAGAGCTTGAGTCAGGCGAAGGTTGAGTTGGTTAAGTAAATGATCTTCAGTTCCTTCTTCCTTTTCGGGGACGAAAAGTTTTAAAGTGGGGTGATTGTAACAACCCTGATTTTTTGAACAAATTTAAAATTTATTTTTAATTGATTTTAATGGATTTTAAGAATTTTAAATGATTTATTTTAAGAATTAACGATTTAAAATTTATTTAAGAACGTGTAAATCAAAATTTTAACTAAAATGAACTCGTAACGTCGTGATAGTTTGAAAATTTGGTTTTGAAATTTAAATGATTATATATAATGCAGCATACATGGGATTTCTATAAAACAAGAAATATTAGAATCTGTTTAGATATATCTCTCTATCGAATGTGAAAATTTTAGATTTCATGTTACGAATTGTAAGTTATTTCCAAATTAAAATTTAAAATAGTCTCGATGGAATTTAATAATATTTTAATATTATTTAAGCCCTTAAAAATGACCATTTTGCAAATGACCTCCATCTTCGATGAAACTAATTTTGTTAGATCTGGAACATCAAATTATTGTTTGCTTTAAAATCTCAAGTCCATTGGAATTAGTATGTAAGCATGGTAAATTTAAATGCCTATTGAATTTCATTTGTAAATTTAATAAGCTAAGAATAAGGCCATTTTTAAACGGTCTCCAAATTCAACGAAATTAGTTTTGTTAGAACCGTATTTGTAAAACATAGTTATACTTCAAATTTCGTAATTTTTGGAGTTAGTATGTGGCTGTGGTAAATTAAAACGTTCTTTCAAATTCAATATTTAACGTTATATTTTAATTTTGATATCAACTGATCAGAACTATCAAATCAGCTTACGAAACATATTCCATTATGTTTGAAATGGGGGTATTTGGTTAGGGGCGACATTCGTTGGGATTCGTTTGGAGTTCGGACGTGAAATTGACCGTGATGTAATTATTAGAACTAAATAATATGAAACTAAAAGGGTATATTTTTTCCTAAACCCTATCTCTCTACACCTAGAAACGCGTCGCCGGCCTTGAATTAAGGGCCAATTTTGCTCGATCCTTCTCCCCTAATTTTTTTCTAATCCACACATAATTCCATGAACTCCCAAAAGCAAAATTAAAGAGCATCTCGAGCTCTTTATTGTCAACGGATATGATCATTTTTAGGATTGTGTTTCTCTCGATTTTGTGGCTCAAAGATATCGAATTCAAGACAGTTTATCGAGGCACCTAGGGGTTCGAGTGTGGAGCGGTGCATGAGGCGGCAGAGCCCTTCATCGTGGGCACGTCACATGGTGGTCCGGTCAATTGTAGGCGCGGTGGTTTTAAACCCTATGTAACGACCCAGAAAATCTGAACCAATTTAAAATTTTTAAATTGGCTAAAATAATGGATTTTAAATATTTAAAATAAATATTTTAAATAATAGCAATGAAAACTGAGTTTGAATCGACAATTGAAAACGAATATAATTAATTATAATTATAAACAAGGCCTGAAAAGGCGCTGCAGTTTCAAAAATTGAATTCAAACTTTGTCGGACTGTACCAGGTGCAAAACAAAATGGATTACCCTTGCCGCCGTCAGTACGGGGTTTGGGGTCGTCTCACCCTAGGGCGACGGTAATGGGCTCTTCGACCTAGAACGATGCAGTGGAGAGGAAACAATAAATTTAGGGGATAAAGGAAACTAATTATTCTATCATTTTTAAAATGTAATTAAATGTTTAAGCTTTTATATTTTGTTCATTCGGAAACAGAATTGGATGATTTCATTTGCTTTGAAATTGTGGCGAAAAACACTAGCAATGGAACAAGTTTGGACAGAAACAGAAGCTATTGGAATTTTTGATAAAATTAAACGCTTGTTTAATTTCGTTAAAACAGTCATTATTTGAACGATTTCAAAAACCGATCAATGTGAGAACTCTCTCACTCAAATATTTTGTCCAATTATTTATTTTTATAACTGAATATATATTGATTACCTGTGATTGCATTATTTGTTTGGTGATTGATGGATGTTTACAATTTTAGTTTTATAATTATTAAATTATTTATATATATACGTTGTTAAACAAAACGTTTATATAATAAATTATTCCGGGGGGACAATTTACCCACCCGTCTCCCTAATAATAGATAAATTCACATGGACTGTGATGTAAATCCCACATGGGTATTGGGATGATAATTTTACACATCGCCTAAGTATGCAAATAATAATAATATCTTTTTATTGGTTGAAAACCCCACATGGGTCTGGGGATGATAATTAATTCACACATCTCTCTTGTATTTAATTGCATGTCAATCGATTGATTGACAAACTTTATAAGCGATATTAAATTATTTAATGCATATACAGTTGTAAATTGCACTCTGGATGTGAATTGGATGTTTAATAATTGTCAATAATTATTATTGAATACATGCGATGTACGAAATCCACATAATTAAAATTAAATGGTAATTGACTGAGTCTCATTCAAATTCGGAAATAATGATATTTTAAATATAATATTCAGTGAAGAGTCAAAATATGATTTTGATGTCTGATTTAGGATGGACATGAAAATGTTGAAATATGAAGCCAAGTTAAGCAAATACACGCCATTTTAACTCGAACAATTTTTTTTATCGATTTTATTCATTTTTATAATGGATATCGAAAAGATTTGATTTCAAAATCCGATATTTTGAAAATATTATTATTTCAATATTATAATAATATGAATTTTCAATTTTAATTTAAAATAGAAATAAAAGTTGAAATTGTTTTTAAATGAGATTATAAGCATTTTATAAATACGTTTTGAATAGAAATCTATTATAAATAATATTATAATGATTTAACATTGAGATATTTGATTTTGAAAGGAAAATGATTGAAATAAAATTTTAAATGGTAGTTGAATATAATTTATTAATTATTTTATAAATGTTTTCGATTTTATTCTTATTTATAAATCGAATTCGGGCTTGAATAGAATTCATCGCGCAACGACAGTTCGCAAGCGTCAACCCATAACTTCGAATTGACGTAACGGGAGATCCGACCATCGGATTCTCCTAAAACTGGAACTGTTGGGTTTTTTATCGAAAAGATATTTCAAATGAATATAAGAGATTTAAAATCTAATGGATAGATTTTAAAATATGTCCAAATCAGTTTTGGAAAAGGTCGCTATGGATGTAGTTCGGTGACCGATATTGGAAACCGACTGTAAGTGCCTTAACAAAATTATTAAAAATATGATTAAATTATGTAAAATTATAATAAATGATTTGAAATGATTTTGGATGAAATATTCCATGTTTGTAAGGACGAAAGATATTTTTATCTGAATAAGTTGTTTACTAACTTAAGTAAAGAACTGAAAGAAATTATATGATTTTAATATAGCCAAAACTTTGCAACGTATGAATTGGAATTGATTTGAATGGAAATAATCTTAGGAATATTTCGATATTGGTTTCCGTTATTATACGGATATCGTTGTGGAATTTGGAAGATATGGATATCGTTATTCCCAATGCGATATCTGTTGGTTTCAGAATTTGATGTTGAATATAAGCCAATATGATTTCTATTCAGAGTCTTATATTTAATATCAAATTGGACTTTGGGTTTGTTGTGAATGGTGTCTATAATAACACTGTTCTTAAACCCAGTTAAAAGAGAAGTTTACCAATTAATCAATTTAATTGGAATTGAATTGAAATTGGATTTTTGGGTTTATGGTGAACAATGTTTTAAATAACATTTGTTCTTTAATCCAATTAATAGTGAAGATATGATTTGGAATTTATAAATCTTTATTTACAATTTAAGGGAAATTTCCAAAGTAAAGTCTTCCAATTTTATACATGAAATTGGAATTAAGTGGAATTCGATTTATTAATAATCAAAATGAGATTATGTAAAGGAAACCCGTTGCTATATGTGGAATTTAAAAAGCTTTATCGTTATTCCACTTATAGTATTAGTCTGAAACGGAAATTTATATCGATTACGACTGATCTAAATTACGTGAAGGTTCCATTAGAATGGAAGATGATTTTGGGTTTATCGTGAACTATGCTTTAAATTACATTGGTTCTTTAAATTATTTAAAGACAGGATTTATTTCCTAAATTTGAATAATGATTTTTGAAGATTAAAATTAATGGAGTGTTAACGAAACTTTAATTAGATGGAAATGTGAATGTGGTAATTAAATTTACCATATTCGAAATGTGTTTGAGAATGGGGTACCACCAGTTTTACTCCATGCGATAGTTAAATCTTTAATTAGATTTAAAACGTTAAATGGTAACTGAATTTACTGGTAACACTATGAGTGTTAGATATAGAGTACTGCCAGTTTTGCTCCATAGGGTGATTTGGTTGGGGTTAGGATAATTAAATGAATGATTACTTCGGTAACGATCATTAATCCCTACTAGTTGATAAACCTTAATTTGGTTTAAGTTTTGTAAAAAGATAATATAAAATCTTTTGCAATGGTTTCCAAAGTGAAGACTTAAACAATAAGTTTAAATGAGATAACCTTTGATAAGAATAATGGGAAACTTTCCTAGTACTAAGAATATTTGAATAAAAGAATATTCTAGATTGGAATAAGGCGTATGATTTGTTTTTAAAGCGCTTGATTATATGATACGCGAGTTATTCAGAAAGACCGGGTTTAATCCATTCTGAATAACTGATATGACGATTAAAAGTCGAAGATATGAAGACGGTGGTTGAAGACCAGAGATCTTCACATTGTTTGGATGATTACCGATGCCTTGGTTGGGATGTATACCCAAGATGAGGTAATAAGTGATGGTCGCCCAGACGTACTTGGAGATCGACTGGATATGGGAGGGTCTCTCTCATAGGAATAAGGTGCCTTCGGTTTATTTCAGACCGAGATCAGACTTGCAATGGATTGCATGTCTGACATTGTATTTCGTGTCCTATTAGCCGATCTCTGCTAAATATATATCTATTTGGTGGCGGAGAATTTATTTTCTTGCTTAACACCCTTCTCTAAGACGTATGAGCATAGAGGTTATATAACGTTTGTTTAATTTATTTAAAAGGGAATTTATATATATATATATATATATGGGCATCGTTTTACTAGAAAATATTAATGATTAGTTGTAAATTTCATATTGGTTGAAAGTGAAGTGATATATTATTTTACATGGATATAATCGATGATAATAATTTATTATTATTTTATTAAATTGTTTTGGATTTAAATTAAATTTATATTATATCGATATTATATAAGCGTTAAAAATATATGTTTTCAAACAATCTCCGTTTTCGATAAAACAAACCTTTTGGAATACGTATGGCTAGGTATTGCTATATTTCCAGTTTGGAACCAATTGGAGTTATTTTTTCGGTAGACTAAATTAAAAGGTGAACCGATAAATATATTTAGAATTAAATAACGACGTTGTGCGAACAAAGTCCATTTTCAACGAAATTAATTTTATTAGGACCATACCGTCAAGATGTAGCAGTACTTCCATTTAGTTGTATTTGAAGTTCGTGTGTAGTGGGGCGGATATATATCATGCTACGTAAATAGTACAATAAATAATGAAAATACACAATTGTCATATTATTGCTTTGATCTTTTCTGTCATTTCTTTCAATGTTCCTGCACCCTAAAATGTCTTCAACCTATCGAAATGTCATTTCTGAACCAACAGTGTATCACTAACCTAACAATATTAGCTGCCAACCGACCCTAGGTGTAACACCCCACCTCCGCCAGGGTGGCTCTTGCAAGCACTCTAACTTTAGAGGGGCGTTTGTACTGGGTAAACATGCATAATGATATATCAAGGCAGAACAAGAACATATGTATATATGTAAACAGAGTAAATAAGATAAGTAAAACAGCGGAAGATTTCAAACTATTTCAAAACAAGTCTGGTACAACATAATGTCAACTTTCAAAATACACAAGTCTAGATAAAAACAACATCACTGAAAAACTGAAATACATAAGTACTATCCCCAAAATAAGTGATAACCATAGCTAGCTTCATGTCAAGACCGTACATGAGCTAAAATCCCACAAGCAAGCGATCAGAAATCCAAGCTAAGCTCCAATATTCCCACCCTGAGAACCTGGGGGGGGGGGGAATGGAAGAAAAGAGGCGAAAGAAAAACAGGTCAGTCAAAAAGACTGAGTAAGCCCTACTACAATCAATGTAAACTGATAAAGTTAACTGGCATGAGAAGCAGGGATGAACATAAGGATAACAACATACTAGCATGATGATTAACTAACAAGGTAGATAAAGGTGTCATCGCATAATCAGGTTTAAGGTTTTAGCACCACAGGTGTACTAGCAAGCTAACATGACTTGAATAAACAAGTATTGATCCCTTGGCCCAAGCTTTGGCCCAATAACATGAAGTGACCCTAATACGAGGTCCAATAACATGAAGTGACCCTAATACGAGGTCCAATAACATGAAGTGACCCTAATACGAGGTCCAATAACATGAAGTGACCCTAATACGAGGTCCAACCAAATGGTCTAGTCGATCGGCTCCCTATAAGCCTAACTCGTCACGTGTTGGTGTCAATACGGCCCAAACATAATTGTAGTCAGACTGTGCTGGGTCTCCCGTCGGGTGTATCAAGCCCTAGGGTGTCAACCCCTGGACACCATAAACATAAGTGCACAATCTAGATCTACTAGTACCCGTGCTTGATTTTCTCCGGCTACGGACTACGTGCACGACCGTAGTCCGTCCGGAACTACACCGGCGTACCACTCTGCCATCGTTTTGGTCACTTACCTCAAGTCCAGTAATCGTGCCCCACCCTAGCCTAGTCCCTAGGGTCATGATGATACAAACTTGGGATTACTGCTGGAGTGGACCCCCGTTGCTAGGATTTTCTAGTGGGTTAAGTACGGTTTAACCCTCTTGCTAATCATGGATTAACTTGGTTAAGTGTAACGATGAGTTCACGACTTAACCCTGATTAATCTACCAAGCCCACATTGATTAAGTATTAAGTGGACCATGACTTAAACCCTAACCATGAGGCATTAATTAATTAATGTGCCTTAACCTCTCACATTAGACTTCGTTGCGGTTACTAGTTAAGCCGGTCGGTTTCGGGTAGATTTATACCACAACTTGGTCTAACCTCGGGTTCAAGGTACAACATGACCAACTTCTCACATTGGGTCCTATTGTTTGTAGCAACTAGTTAAGCCGGTCGGTTCCGGGTAGGTTTACGCTACAAACTCAACCCAACCTCGAGTTGGTCACACTTATATTTTCTAAGTGTCATGTCCATTATGTTTCCAAAACATATTACAAGTTTTCAAGCATTTGGGTAGACCTAACTTAATAGGTAAATTCCCAATGGGTAGACCTAACTTGATAGGTAAATTCCCAATCTTATGTTTTTATGTCTTTTAAGTTTACCCAACCCCAAACGCAATCCCATCGCTTACATATCGCAATAGCGCATAAAGGATAGAAAGAGGGAACTTGGCATAATCATGACATAAAGGTGTTGAAGCCACAAGTTTAACATGGTGGCATATGAAATGTACATATGTTCATATACTTGCATATTACATTTTTAGGCCTCAAAAGCATGCATAAAACCAAACTTAGCATATTGGTGATACATGGTGATAAATAACATGTAGAAATGGCCATAAGTTCGCATTTAGCCTCACATGCAAGTTATCATAAGAGATATGATAACTTACATGTTGCCAAAATGCAACCTTTAGCATAAAGCTTGAAGCTTTATGTTCATATACTCAAGGTAAGCTTGCATAACATGATAACATGAGTAAAATGATCCACCCAAACTTGACATGGCAAACTTGCATAACATAACATGGCAAACTTGCATATCATAACATATCAAACTTGCATAACATGACATAGTAAACTTGCACATCATGGCAAACTTGCATATCATAATGATCAACCAAACTTGCATCATTCATTTAACTTTAGAGTTTAAATATGAAAGTAGAAAAGGGCTTACAATGCTTATGAAGACACAAATATATATATATATATATATTGAGACAAAGCCCTTATGCAATCAAATAAACCCAAAATGCAAGCTCCAATAGAAAAACCCTTGAGCCAAAATGATCAAAACCCTTGCTTTATGATGTAAATATGGAAACTTGACTTGAATGCAAGCTAATGACACTCATACAAGCTTGAAAACACTTGTATGCATTGAAAATCTCTCATAGAAATAACTTAGAAATTTTATGAAGAGAGTGGAGGCCATGAGAGGAATAATTTTGCCATAGTTTAGTTGTAGGGTTGAATAATGATGATTTAGGGTTAGGTTAGGGGCTTATTTATAGAGATTAGGATTAGTTTCAACCTTAGGATTAAACCCTATTTCCAATCTCAGCCCTTAAAACCGAATCTGGCCCCAAAACCTAACCAAAACCCCAAAATGGTGCACCAAGCAAAACTGCCCGGCTGAACCAAGTCGACACCCAAGTCGACAGGGCTGTCGACTTGGGCCTAACCATGTCGACTACCCAGTCGACATGGGTGGTCTGGCGGGAAATTTCCCGCCTGCGCCCAACTGCCCTAATTTCCAAATTCAAACTTGAATTTGAAATCTGTTTTTACTTTGAAATTTTCTGAAAACTTTGTTGGGCCTTAATCGGGTCATACGGACTCCGATTTTCGAAAACTCGGACTCTATTTCGCGTATTTTTCCGAGACGAACGCAATGGCACAGCCCGTTTCCCTTGATTCAGATTTATAAATTAAATTCTGCCTCGATTTACGTTATAACAGGTTATTGAAAATACGGGTTGTTACATTCTCCCCTCCTTAAAGGATTTCGTCCCCGAAATCTCTAAGTTAGGAAGAACATATCCTACCATCCAACATCCATCTACTCAAAACATCATCCACGAGCAATCATTGTCCTTACAAGATTCTAAATGTTGCATGAACATATGCAAAGGTGTGTGTATATGTACTTATCTAATGCAAATATCATCAATGCAAATTATGTTAGTGAAATGAATCCATATGTATGCAATTCCTAACATAATGTATAACATCTATATGTGTGCACATAACATACATCTGTATGCAACATCCATGTGATAACACAAAAATTTTCATCCATGAATAAGCATAAACACTCATGCATATGCAATATGAGGAGTGTGTGAGCCGATCTAGTGCCTAATGTGTATAATGCATCCACGCGTAACCACTTGCAAACACTTGCAACCACTTGCAAACATCAAGCATAACATGTTTCAAACACATGTTTCATCCAAAGGGTTTCTACCTAAGGTTCTCATGACGAGATTAACACGTTAAACTAGATAAACATGGATAGCAAAGAGAAAGATATGCTAACAAAGAAAAGAGATTGAGAGTGTACCCTCAAAAAGGAATGGATAAAGCCCACGCATCTTCTCCTCGGTTTCCCAAGTTGCGTCTTCTTCGGCTTCACCCCATTGAACCTTCACCAACTTGACCTCTCGATTCCTTAGCTTCTTGGTCTCCGTCCCCAAGATACGAATCAGAGCTCTCCTCAAGGTAGCCTCTTTCTCCACTTCCACATCTTTCAGAACACTTGGCTCAACAACCTCTGCTGATTCATGTAAACACTTCCGGAGATGCGAGACATGAAAAACATCGTGTACTCCGGCAAGCTTTTCGGGCAACTCCACTCTATAAGCCATCTGCCCGATCCTCTCTATAATAGGGAATGGTCCAACAAACCTCGGTGCTAACTTCCCAACGGCTCCAAATCGGACCACATTCCGCAAAGGAGAAACCTTCACAAAAACCATATCTCCAACATCAAATTCCAAATCAGTTCTTCACTTATCAGCATAGGATTTCTGTCGGTCTTGGGCCGCTTTCATCCATCTCCGAATCAACTCGACCTTCTCGGATGTATCTCTGATCATATCAGGCCCAAGTATAAGCTCATCTGTAGTCTCCCACCAACATGTAGGCGACTTGCACGGCCTCCCATACAAAGCTTCAAATGGTGCCATCCCTATGCTTGCCTGATAACTGTTATTATATGCAAACTCAACAAGAGGAAGATGGTCTTCCCAAGTACCACCAAAATCTAGAATACAAAGCCTCAACAGATCCTCGAGTACCCTATTCACCCTTTCGGTTTGACCGTCCGTCTGTGGGTGATAAGCCGTACTTAGATTCAACCTCGTGCCCATAGCTTCTTGCAAGCTATTCCAGAACTGACTTGTAAAGATTGGGTCACGGTCACTGACTATACTAGAAGGGACTCCATGTAGTCTCACAATCTCACGAAGATATACAGACGCTAGCCAAGATGCGGTCCTCTTGCTCTTCACCGGAATGAAATGAGCACTCTTCGTAAGTCTATCCACGATAACCCAAATGCTCATATTCCCTTTCCTTGACCTTGGTAGCCCATCGATAAAATCCATGGAAATACTCTCCCACTTCCATAGTGGAACGTCTAGAGGATGCAATAGCCCACCGGGCTTCTTCGACTCGGCCTTAACTTGCTGGCAAATGATACATCTAGAGATAAAATCTGCCACATCCTTCTTCATCCCAGGCCAAAAGAAAATGCGCTTCATATCTCTATACATCTTATCTCCTCCCGGATGTATAGTCAACTTAGAGCGATGCGCTTCCTCAAGAACTTTTCTTACTAAATCTTCTACCATTGGAACACATAACCTTCCGTCTCTCCTCAGCCAACCCTTGTCATCAATAGAATATCGAGCGAGATGACTAGACGCCTCTCCTCGAATCAGCTTATCCATAATCTCAACTATCTGAGGGTCTTCTCTCTGCGAAGCCCCAACTTGATCAAGAAGGGTAGGTCTGAGTTCCAGAGATGCTAAAGAACCGGTCATCGACTCAATCGCCAAAGAGAAATCAAAGGTTGCCACATACTCTAAATTCTTCATCTCAATGAATAGAGGACTCAGAGTCAACCTTTTTCTACTCAATGCATCTGCTACCACATTCCCCTTGCTAGGGGTATAAGCTATCTCAAAATCGTAGGACGCCAAGAATTCCATCCATCTTTGTTGCCTCAGATTCAGATCCTTCTGAGAAAAGAGATACTTCAATGACTTGTGATCGGTGTAAAGCTCAAATCTTTCTCCCAGAAGATAATGGCGCCAAGCCTTGAGTGCATATACTATTGCTGCCAACTCTAAGTCATGAGTGGGATAATTCTTCTCATGCACTTTGAGTTGTCTACCGCCAAAGCATATCACTCTTCCTTCTTGCATCAGAACAGCTCCTAACCTCGTGCCATATGCATCGGTGTATACTGTAAATAACTTCCCTCCATCGGGCAAAGCTAGAACAGGTGCTGATGTGAGAGCTCTCTTGAGCCTCTGAAAAGCAAGCTCGCATTCTATGCTCCAAGCAAAAACTAAATTCTTCTTTGTCAATTTAGTGAGAGGAGCGGAAATCTTCGCGAAGTCCTTGATGAACTTCCGGTAAAAGCCTGCAAGACCTAGAAAACTTCTCACTTCGGTTGCATTCCTTGGAGTCTTCCAATCCTGAACTGCAACTACCTTAGCGGGATCCACCGCTAAGCCTTGCTTAGATACTATATGCCCAAGGAATCTAACTTCCCTTCTCCAAAAGTGACACTTGGAGAACTTGGCCTTTAACTGATGCGCTCTAAGCGTATCCATCACCTCCACGAGATGCCTTGCGTGCTCTTCCTCATCCTTAGAGAAGATCAGAATATCATCTACGAAGACCACGACAAACTTGTTCAAGAACTCCCTGAACACCCTACTCATCAAGTCCACGCAATATGCGGGTGCATTAGTCAAGCCGAACGGCATGACAAGCCATTCGAAGAATCCATCTGGAGTTCTGAACGCAGTCTTGTCTATACTATCTTCAGCTACCCTGAGCTGATGGAATCCAGTAGCAAGATCAAGCTGAGAGAAAACAGAAGCACCGATAAGCTGGTCAAAGAGATCATCAATCCTCGGTAACGGGTGTCTGTTCTTCTTAGTCAGCTTATTCAACTCTCGATAGTCAACACAAAGTCGGAGAGAACCATCTGCCTTGGTAGCAAATACCACAAGCGCTCCCCATTCAGATATACTTCGTCTAATGAAGTTCTTCTCAAGCAACTCCTTCACTTGCTTACTTTGCTCCCGCCTTTCACGCGGAGCCATGTGCCGAACGGGCAAAGAAACCGGCTTTGCATTATCCACCAGATAAATGCGGAAATCAATCTCTCGCTTAGGGGGAAACCCCCTAACTTCCTCGTAAACATCCGGATACTCTCGAACCACTCTCACAGACTGAAGAGTTTCCATTGACGAGTCGAGTGATTCAAGATAGCACAACATGACGGGACCTCTCGGATTACAAGAAATTTCTAGGGTGTTTCCGAGGCGAGTCACGAGCCTCACAACCCTATGCTCACAATCAAGGATGGCTCTATATCTGGACAACCAATCCATGCCCAATATCAATCCGTATCCCCTAAAACCAAGAACATAAGCACTTCACAAGAACTCTACACTCAGTATAGAGATCCTCAAATCCCCACATATCATAGACAGATGGGCGAAACCCCCAATAGGATTTGAGACACAGACGGGATCATCTACTAAGCTAGTACTAAGGTGAAAACTATCAACAAGATCAGATGAGATAAAGCTATGCGATGCACCAGAATCAAACAAGGTACGAACTGGAAAATCAGAAATATATACAAGGCTCTCAACAGAAATACTACCTCGATCGGGAACTGGAGCGGCATTGAGAGCATGAACTTGCCCTCCTGAAGGTCCAGCACGCTGAGTCTGACCCTGGCCTTGCCCTTGCTTCTTCGGGCAATCCTTACTGAAATGTCCAGTCTCACCGCAGAAAAAGCATTCACCATTCTTCCTTTTCCTCTTCTTACAATCCTTAATAAGATGCCCAACTGAACCGCAATAATGGCACTTCCCCTTGTTGTTATTGCCCTTGTTGTTGTTCCCCTTGTTGCCTTGACTCTTGTTCTTGTTCTTGTTCTGATTGCCTTGACTGCTCTGACCACTTGGATTACCCTGATTTCCTTTCCACTGGGAATCAGTCTTCTTGGCTTGAGCATCATTCATCTTGATCTCTTTCTTGACATCTCCCTGAAGTAACGCCATATCAACCAAGCTCTCAAACGTGGCCCCATGGGGAATATGTGACATAGCCAATCCCTGCAACGGCTCATTCAATCCTCTAGCAAAACGAAGAGCCTTCTTCTGAGGAGTATTCACCATATCCAAGCTAAAACGAGCTATCTGATTGAACTTGTTCACATATTCTTTGACAGGCATATCTCCTTGTTTCAAAGTTATGAACCTCTCCATTTGCAGATTCTCCTCAGCAGAAGATAGAAACTTAAGCACGAACCTTGCCCTGAAATCGGCTCAAGTCTCAACAGGCCTAGTACCATTGGTGACTTCCCACCAATAAGCGGCTTCATCCTTCATAAGCCAAACTGCCAACAAGATCTTCCTCTGATCGTCTAACCCAAAGATAGCAAATAAATCCTCGGTCTCTTTCAACCAATTTCTGGCCTCTACAAAAGTCTCAGTGCCTTGAAAGTTCTTGCCACCCATTGCTTTGAAATCCTTGCAAGTCTTTGCGAAGTCAGCTTGAGGATGCTGAGGGGGAGGAGGAAGAGGAACCTCAGCGACAGGAGGAGGAGGAACATTAACTACCGGAGGAGGAGGAGGAACATCTGTGGGGCCGGCTTCGGTCGCCCTAGCCTCCAAAAGTCTCCTATACCAAACAGGTACGTGTACTCCCTCCGGAATAGCAAAGTTATCGGCCATACTGAAAACGAAGAAAAAGACAGATTCAGAATGGAGAAAAACGAAGGAATTTTGCTAATGGCTTTTTTTTGGGGAATAGCCTTTAAAATAAACTAGACTTTTCTTTGGAAAATACTTTATACTTGGTTTTGAAAATAGTTTTCCAAAAGTTTTAAAAACCTTTTTGTTCCTTCTCGTAAACCATATGCTCTGATACCAAATGTAACACCCCACCTCCGCCAGGGTGGCTCTTGCAAGCACTCTGACTTTGGAGGGGCGTTTGTACCGGGTAAACATGCATAATGATATATCAAGGCAGAACAAGAACATATGTATATATGTAAATAGAGTAAATAAGATAAGTAAAACAGCGGAAGATTTCAAACTATTTCAAAACAAGTCTGGTACAACATAATGTCAATTTTCAAAATACACAAGTCTAGATAAAAACAACATCACTGAAAAACTGAAATACATAAGTACTATCCCCAAAATAAGTGATAACCATAGCTAGCTTCATGTCAAGACCGTACATGAGCTAAAATCCCACAAGCAAGCGATCAGAAATCCAAGCTAAGCTCCAATATTCCCACCCTGAGAACCTGGGGGGGGGGGGAACGGAAGAAAAGAGGCGAAAGAAAAACAGGTCAGTCAAAAAGACTGAGTAAGCCCTACTACAATCAATGTAAACTGATAAAGTTAACTGGCATGAGAAGCAGGGATGAACATAAGGATAACAACATACTAGCATGATGATTAACTAACAAGGTAGATAAAGGTGTCATCGCATAATCAGGTTTAAGGTTTTAGCACCACAGGTGTACTAGCAAGCTAACATGACTTGAATAAACAAGTATTGATCCCTTGGCCCAAGCTTTGGCCCAATAACATGAAGTGACCCTAATACGAGGTCCAATAACATGAAGTGACCCTAATACGAGGTCCAATAACATGAAGTGACCCTAATACGAGGTCCAATAACATGAAGTGACCCTAATACGAGGTCCAACCAAATGGTCTAGTCGATCGGCTCCCTATAAGCCTAACTCGTCACGTGTTGGTGTCAATACGGCCCAAACATAATTGTAGTCAGACTGTGCTGGGTCTCCCGTCGGGTGTATCAAGCCCTAGGGTGTCAACCCCTAGACACCATAAACATAAGTGTACAGTCTAGATCTACTAGTACCCGTGCTTGATTTTCTCTGGCTACGGACTACGTGCACGACCGTAGTCCGTCCGGAACTACACCGGCGTACCACTCTGCCGTCGTTTTGGTCACTTACCTCAAGTCCAGTAATCGTGCCCCACCCTAGCCTAGTCCCTAGGGTCATGATGATCATGGATTAACTTGGTTAAGTGTAACGATGAGTTCATGACTTAACCCTGATTAATCTACCAAGCCCACATTGATTAAGTATTAAGTGGACCATGACTTAAACCCTAACCATGAGGCATTAATTAATTAATGTGCCTTAACCTCTCACATTAGACTTCGTTGCGGTTACTAGTTAAGCCGGTCGGTTCCGGGTAGCTTTATACCACAACTTGGTCTAACCTCGGGTTCAAGGTACAACATGACCAGCTTCTCACATTGGGTCCTGTTGTTTGTAGCAACTAGTTAAGCCGGTCGGTTCCGGGTAGGTTTACGCTACAAACTCAACCCAACCTCGAGTTGGTCACACTTATATTTTCTAAGTGTCATGTCCATTATGTTTCCAAAACATATTACAAGTTTTCAAGCATTTGGGTAGACCTAACTTAATAGGTAAATTCCCAATGGGTAGACCTAACTTAATAGGTAAATTCCCAATGGGTAGACCTAACTTAATAGGTAAATTCTCAATCTTATGTTTTTATGTCTTTTAAGTTTACCCAACCCCAAACGCAATCCCATCGCTTACATATCGCAATAGCACATAAAGGATAGAAAGAGGGAACTTGGCATAATCATGACATAAAGGTGTTGAAGCCACAAGTTTAACATGGTGGCATATGAAATGTACATATGTTCGTATACTTGCATATTACATTTTTAGGCCTCAAAAGCATGCATAAAACCAAACTTAGCATATTGGTGATACATGGTGATAAATGACATGTAGAAATGGCCATAAGTTCGCATTTAGCCTCACATGCAAGTTATCATAAGAGATATGATAACTTACATGTTGCCAAAATGCAACCTTTAGCATAAAGCTTGAAGCTTTATGTTCATATACTCAAGGTAAGCTTGCATAACATGATAACATGAGTAAAATGATCCACCCAAACTTGCATACATAACATGGCAAACTTGCATAACATAACATGGCAAACTTGCATATCATAACATATCAAACTTGCATAACATGACATAGTAAACTTGCATATCATGGCAAACTTGCATATCATAATGATCAACCAAACTTGCATCATTCATTTAACTTTAGAGTTTAAATATGAAAGTAGAAAAGGGCTTACAATGCTTATGAAGACACAAAAATATATATAGATTGAGACAAAGCCCTTATGCAATCAAATAAACCCAAAATGCAAGCTCCAATAGAAAAACCCTTGAGCCAAAATGATCAAAACCCTTGCTTTATGATGTAAATATGAAAACTTGACTTGAATGCAAGCTAATGACACTCATACAAGCTTGAAAACACTTGTATGCATTGAAAATCTCTCATAGAAATAACTTAGAAATTTTATGAAGAGAGTGGAGGCCATGAGAGGAATAATTTTGCCATAGTTTAGTTGTAGGGTTGAATAATGATGATTTAGGGTTAGGTTAGGGGCTTATTTATAGAGATTAGGATTAGTTTCAACCTTAGGATTAAACCCTAATTCCAATCTCAGCCCTTAAAACCGAATCTGGCCCCAAAACCTAACCAAAACCCCAAAATGGTGCACCAGGCAAAACTGCCCGGCTGAACCAAGTCGACACCCAAGTCGATAGGGCTGTCGACTTGGGCCTAACCATGTCGACTGCCGAGTCGACAGGGCTGTCGACATGGGTGGTCTGGCGGGAAATTTCCCGCCTGCGCCCAACTGCCCTAATTTCCAAATTCAAACTTGAATTTGAAATCTGTTTTTACTTTGAAATTCTCTGAAAACTTTGTTGGGCCTTAATCGGGTCATACGGACTCCGATTTTCGAAAACTCGGACTCTATTTCGCGTATTTTTCCGAGACGAACGCAATGGCACAGCCCATTTCCCTTGATTCAGATTTATAAATTAAATTCTGCCTCGATTTACGTTATAACAGGTTATTGAAAATACGGGTTGTTACACTAGGACAGAACAATGCATATATATAGTCTACCCTCCCATATGCAAAACCTATTAACCTACCATGCACATTATTTTGCACATGTCATATGTGTACTTCCACTTTTCTTAAGTCCTAAGTTTATATAAATAAATAAATAGGAAGTATAGAAATATGTATACGTAATCCTTCTACACAGCCAACCAAAATAAAGTACACTGCCTATTCTTTCGAGTACGCCATTCTCTAGTCCTAATCACAGGCCTACAAACTATCATACACAGCTAGATGGAACAGCTACACCATGTTATCGAAAGACGTTGTATACATCCAAACTTTTACTTGAGGACCAAGGATCCTCTTGATATAAATACACCTACTTTGCTTGTTATTTTTCTTTCCACCTGTGTGTAATGAAAAAGAAAAACTCGAGCCTCCAATACCTGATTAAACCCCTGCGCCTCCATCTTCTTCTGCAGTGAACGAGTGAATGACCAAAACATGCCCTGCTTCTCACAAAAACTGAAACTGAAACTTCATTTTTCTTTCTAATCCAAAGACTCCCCTTCTACAAAGTAATAGCGTGAGCTCCATTCAAACTCAAACCGTGAATGGAGAAAGAGAGGATGGATGCCAATGTACTATCAGGTTGGTGAAACATGGTGAAAGGAGTGCCTAGACGAGGCGGTGCCGCTGCTATGTGACAGGCGGTGGCGAGTGCATGAAGTACGGTGCATGGAAGGTGGTGAAATTTTGTAAAAATCAGAGTTGAAGAAGTCCGACACCTTTTCTTGTTCGCACCTGATGGGGTAACACCTAGAATACGCATCGCATGAATGTGGGTGTAAGAGGGTTATGGGATTGTGTAGTGTGCATGGGCGTGGAGGGGGTTCATCGCGGGCATGGGGGTCATCGATGAAGACGCACACAGTAGGAGTGGGTTGGTTTGCATGGGAGGAGTAGAAATGGAATAACATAGAGAAAGTGGGGAGTCTGGAGGGGAAAACATGATGTTCGAAATTGGAAGTGAAGTTATTGTTTGAGTTGTGTTTCTTGGGTAAAGAAGATATATACATAAGAAAAGAACGAAACAGTTAAAAGAAAAAAAACAGGAAACGAAACTGGGATGAATAGGGGAGGCGGCATGCTGTGTTCTTTCAAACAACAACGGAGCGTGGGAAGGAGAATGAATATTGGGGAGGAAAAGAATGCTTACGGGCTGTTGCGGAAGTTCTGGGCTTTGGGCCTTTGATGTATTAAGGTTAAAAAAATAACCGAAACTGGAAGGATGATTGTTGGGGAGAAGGCGAGCTCCTGTAGCTCATGGGTACTGGAGTGCTAAAAGTGGGCGAGTGTCAAGTGGATCGGTGGAAGAAGGAGCTGTAGCTCGCGATTTTGTTGCGGACATGGACTTTAGTTTGTTCGGTGGGTCGTGAACCGTTAGACAAAAAAAAGGTTCAGGCGAAAAGAAATGGGAAGAGGAGAAAAAGAAGAAAGGGGGCAAGGCAACGTAGGGAGGGTAACATGAAGTGGCGGCTCCTGCAGATCTTTTTATTTTACGTCCTAAGAAGAAAGTGGACCAAAAAAAATCAAAGTGAAGGGGGAAATGAATGTGGGAAGCGGAAGGAATAAAGGGGCATGTGGGTGACATTAAATTGGGTTAGCTAGCTCATTTGAAATAAAGGAGGATGTGCTGCAAAATTGGTTGGTATATTGCCGAAGAGAAGAGTAAGTAGTCCGAACTAGCATGTGCTTGTTACTTAAGGTAATAAGTTCTTTTCAGTAATAATTTATAATTAATATATAAAGAACGTTAATTTAGGTTCAAAATTATTTAAATTAAAACGTAACTTACGGTGTGTACAATACTCGCATAGGTGAACAAATTGGAACCAAACTAGCAGCGTTGGGACCGTAAGAACGAACACTACAGTATGTAGCTGGAACAAAATCAGACCAAATTGGAATTTACTGGATTTTTTGACTAAATAAACTCTTGTTTAATTTAATTGAAACGAACGGTTTAAACAATAGAGTCAGCCTAAGGTGAGTCAAACTCACTCAGTTCCCACTTATATTTTTATAAGTTGGGTTTTATTATTTGTGTGCTATATTTGTTATTAATTGACTGATTGATGATTGTTTGATTGTTTGCTGAATATTTATTTATGTTGTTTAAATTAAATGGTTGTTAAGTTTAAATAAAATAAAATCGTTATTTTAACAATTAATCCCAATGAAGGTAACTTACCTTGTTGGTTCCGTTTATAATAATATAAACATTTTGAATTGAATTGGATGCTTGAATTGTTGTTAGTTGACCGTTATCAGTTGAATTAATTATTCATGTTTATTTTAAATTATCGTATTGAATGAATTAACTGACTGAATATAGGGAAGAACAGGTTGGAGGAATCTAACCGGATCACTCAAAATTTATTGTTTACATGCATGTTATATTAACTATATTGTTTAACCAATCCATTGGATGATGGATTGATTATTGATTGTTGAACCTTTGATATTAACCAATGTGAAATATTGGTTGAGGACTGGGCAGTAGATGGCCTAAATTATACATCGTTTTTATAAAGAATGGTTTACCGTAAGGTGAATCGAGAGAAATGAAATTGTGAAATTTATTTTATAACTCGAAAATACATTTGAAATATAGTATTTTAAATGAAGTTTATGGAAAGAAAATAAACTAACCACACACACACACACAGATATATATATATATATATATATATATATATATATATATATATATACACAGACACATTAGTTGCTTTAACCACCAATCACCACTTTTGTACCAAAATCTGCCGTGTGCGATGCACGCGCCTTATCTTAACCATGAAATGAATTACCAAAATCTATCGTGTGTGATGCACGCGCCTTAACTATGAAATGATTTACCAAAATCTGCCGTGTGCGATGCACGTGTGCCTCATCTTAACTGTGAAATGATTGATAAATCTAATTGTTATATTACTAGAATTGTTAAACAATAGGCAAGGATTTATGTAACAATTAATAACTGAGATTAATTATTTTTAGGTAATTGAATTAGTAATGAATATAATTGAAGTTTAAAGTGAGATTATCAACGGGTTTACCTTTAAACCGAGTGTGGTAAATTAAGTTATAAGTAAATTTTAAGCAAATGAGATAAGCTTAAAATAAAGATTCCTTAATATCGAATTACGTAAAGGAAATCAGGATGAAAAAGGTTTTATATTAAACTAGCATTGTACAAACGAGGTTATAAAAAGAGATGGGATTTTAAAGCATTAATTTTAAATTAACGTTACTTAATAATGGTAATAAGTGAAATTGATGAGATTTAAAATACGATTTCCCAGAATGAATGATGGAAAGAGTTAGAAAAAGGATTCCTGTAATTGAATTGGGTAAAGGATCGAGTAATAGGATTTGTAATAAAAATCTAGATAATGAAGCAAATAATTTAAAGAAGTTTAAGTTTAAAAGTTGGTGTTTTATTAATCATTTACTAAATCAATAAAATTAGTGAGAATAGTACATTTAAAAAGGAGGTTTCAAAAATAAGAAGGTTTTATAAAACCATATTTTAAATAAATAGTGAAGGAGTATTCGTTGGCATTAGAATGAATAGTGGTTTTTGAATTACAAGTCATATTTATCTTAAGATAAGAACGTAGTTGATCAAGGTCTGAGAGGTAATTAAAATACCCCAACTTGAACGACTTCAGGATTATCGGAGGATGATATGAGTTGTAATGATAAAGATGTTATAAGCGATTTATTAAGAGAAATAATAATGCGACGTTATTTGAGGATAGATGTGATGAGATTTCATTATAAAGGAAATAAAAGGATTTGAGGAAATATAGGTATTGATATTTCCAAATTAGCGGAAATAAAATGGCTAGAGAATATGAAATGATATTTTTCATAATCAAGGTAATAAAAGGAGTTATGAAAATATAACGATATTTTCGAAGTAAAGAAATGAGTTTAGAGTGAGTTACTTTAAAAGGATAAGAGATGATGATTGTTTTCAAAATAATGAAACAAAAGGAGATTTCGTAACGATTGTTTTACAAACGATACGTTGGATCGATTTTACAATAAAAAATAATGAGTAGTGTTGCAGCAAATGATTTGAATGATAATTGGATATGATTATAAGATATTTTTTTAAATATTAAATAGAAATAATTTGAGAATATTTGTATATTAAAATAAGAAGTGGATACCATGTTGAAAGATCTAGAAGTTTTAATTAACCATTCATTAGTTATTTCTAACTAAAAAGGGCCAAGTGATACTGTGTTCTCAACCAGTAGATCCATTTTATTTTGTTTGTTTGATAGTTAAATAAGCGACTATCAATATCTTTCCCATTCGATTGTTGGTACGGAAAGACCGGGATCGAATTTATTTTCGAAAACCATTCCGACTAATAAATTAGTGGAAGATGCTATTCAAGATGGAGCAATTAAAGACCGTGGATCTTCATAAAATGGTAGAATTACTTACAATCTCTAGCTGATCCATAGAGATATACAGTGATTCTGTCTTGGTTGAAATTTACGGATTGCAAGGAATACACGCTACTAATCCTTGGGGTGATACCTATATAGGATGTGGTAAGAGGGTGTCTTCGGTTCATCCTGTTCCTGGATGACGTATATGGATGGATGTCTGACGGAGTATTTCTAGAAAGGTCACGTACATTAATTTCTTCAACCGTACCAAGAGTGGAGGCGGAGAAGCTTTTAGCTAACACGTAAGGTATTGTTGTGGACATCAATTAGTGATTTTGATGGATCCAACGATGTATTGATTTCAAAAACAATTTGGGTTATCGTAAGGTAAAAACCGTCCGTATTTATGTGTGGATTTAGTCATGCGATTATCCTTTCTTTCGAAAAGATTTTAACTTTAAAATCAAGTCGGATGTTACTCATAAACTTAGGGAGTTTTTCTCACTCTAGTTCAATAGACTGATCCGGCGTTTGTAATGCTCATGTTAGCCCGGGTTGTGCAGATTCAGGTTATTGGATGCTGTGAAGTCCAGAGACGAGCTAGAGAAGTCCAGACGTATGATATCTTGTATTTATTCCGATGTGTGTTGTATATGAGGACATATATTTGTAACTGTCCAAATGTTTTGTTGTACTATGAAAAATTGTAAGTTTTCAAGCTCTCTATAAAGATTATTTCTATATTATATTTTGTTTCGTTGCGATGTGAAACTCTGATTATGTGTTGTGTTCTTCTTCTTACTCCTCTATTCTAATATTTCTTTCTTATCTCACCCTCTAACTTCTTTCTAATAACTATCTATGTTTTCGATACTTGAGTTCTGATAAGTGATACAAAATCTGTATTATTGTCGGAATTCGGGCTCGAATCCTTGCAGGCCGTTACATTGGGTCTACACTGATCCATACAGGTTTCGAGTACGGGATAAAATACCAAACCCGAAGCGGGTCTATGGGGCGGGTCTGAGCCGAGGTTCAAAAACCTCGGGACAGGTCTGGCACTTCAAAACCCTCCCCATCTCCATCCTTACCTGTATGTGTGATTAACATTCAATTTTCATGTATTGGCTTTTATTTATTCATTCGTATGCATGTATCATTTTTATTTATTCATTTATTTTCATATGCTGCTTTAATTTGTTCAGTCATACTCATACGAAACCCTCATTAAATTGCCTAATTTTATATACTTCCCATATTGTTGTTGTTTGAAATAATTGTGTCACGTTGTTTGACTTAAGCTTGAGTTTTCACAAAAATATATATTTGAATTCATTTCTTATTCAAATTAATATACTTAGAAATCCAGTAATAATTTTAACTAATGGAGTTTAAACCTAATTATCCAGTTTAAGTAAAAATAATCGAATTTAATGGTTTATTTTAATAAATGAAATTTGGACTTAAATAATCATTTTCATTAATGATTTTGAATCTAATTAATATAGCGTGTTTAATGTGTTTTTTGTTTTGGTAGCTTGACTTGAAGGGTTGAAATGGCCTATAAACTACTTGTGATTTCACTAGGATAGTAATATAATCAGACTAGCTGAGTTATATCGGGTATTTCGTGACGTGAATCAAGAAGACTTAATGCTTATATTTACTTATGATCTCGTTAAGATCGCGACGCAGTCATTGTGTTACTGCGATCCATGATTGGATATGAATTAAATCTTGTATTTAAATAATCATATTAATTAATGATTTTGAATTTAATTAATGATTTTAAAATTCAATTTATCATCTTAATTGACGATGTAATGATTAATTTATCCATTTTAACTAATGTGGTTTGAGTATAATTTATTTATTTTATTTTTATGGATTAAACCAAATAAACTAAATTATAGAAAATAATTAGAAATTACCTGACTTAATGAATGACTTTAAATTTAATAGATATTGTTTTAAGTTAACAAATAAATGTTCATAAATTGAAAATAGTCCTTTGAAAAGGAATCATTTCAAATATAATTAAGGGTGGATATCTCTGGGTTGTAATAAGCAATGTTTTAATGGCATTAGTTTTCGGACCGTTGTTTAAATACAGTTAGAAATTATGATTTGTCCCTTTTAAAAAAATAACTAGGTAAGTATTTTATTTTGATTTACAAATTATACGTGATGTGAAACTCATGCATAAGCCAGAATAAAATGCGCTAAAGCTTTGATTCATCTATTTGAGAAAGTGTACGCAATTTAAATTCACATATATAATAAATTTGTAGGGTCCAGCTTGTATATTTTCGGGAGGTGTCATATGAGAGAATAATCATTTTTAAGTATATTTCCAGAGGTATACTTTGTAAAGGGGATACGCACCCTCCTAATCACTTGCAATAAAACATTTTCCCTTATTTGACTCAAATCTTTGAATTAGTTTTCTTAGTTTCATCGAGAAGTGAATTGTGTTCTTCTCGATGATTGACTATCCCATACATTCCTTTAAATCAAGGTTTTTATATTATCTATGTTATATCTTTCTTGTTATTTAAGTATGTATATTATTCTCATGAGGTAAAAACCCTTCTCATGTTAGCGGCGTGGTCTCGTATAATTATTGTATGTTCCACTTTACTTGAGTTTTATTGCACTAGTTTTAAAAATTGCCTCATGTGTTACTACATTATAACACTCGAGCCAGGCTGAGCATTTTTTCAAGTAATCATTGGTTGGACATGAAGCTTGTGGATAGAACAAAATGTTCGCCTACTACAGTAATTTATTTTCTCCTGGATTTTATATACCTATCAACAACTGTAAGTTAAGAAACCTTATAGTTGTCCAACTGATGGGATTTGATTTAACTCTGAAATACATTGTATTTTAAAGTGATAGTTCACTGTCTTTATTTATTGTTATATGTTGTTATTTTCGTTGTGAGATTCTTTTTTCTCTTTCTTTTTTAATCCTAACAATATCCATTTTCGGAGATTGGATGTTATTTGTTTGTTTCTTAATGATGAATATTTATTTATCATCATTATTGTTTGATTTGTCATGCTCAAATAGTCTAAGAGCAATGATTATTTTTGGTTGATTGTTAGTTGATGCTCTACTATTGTATGAGCGTTTTTATTGATAATTGTGAGTATATTTACATCGAACCCCTTGTGAATTAGATTTGATAATTAAACTATAAGGTATTTGATAAGAATGCTAAGTTAAAGCAAAATACACCATTTCATACAAGTTGTTTATTATAATCTAATCGTAAATAGAACATTTAGAAAATAAATATATGAGAATATATTATTATTAATAGATAGAAGTATTATAAACTAAGGTGATTACATTTAATATGGCAATCTTAAATAAATAAGATTTAGGAAGTATGTTTAGATAAGATTTTGATTTGAATGTTAGTATAATCTAAAATTATTTCAAAAAGATTTTAAGAAACCAAATAGTAGTATTACTTGGAAAGCATTTCTAATTTCAAATCTGTGTAGTCAGTGTCCCACTATAACCCTACTACATCCCGTAGCGGATTACTACGGTTATGCTTTTCCCAAATAGCCCCTAATACAGCACTTTCTCTTTAAGCTATATTATATTTCGATATTCCAAGTATATCCCATTATTTCCCCCACATCATGTTATTCCCACTATATATTTGATGAAAGGTATGAACTAAAAAATGACATTTGTTTGTTATAAAAATTATGAAATTACATTTGTTAATTGAATTATTTAATTAGGTTATAGTTTACGTTTATTTATAGATATTTATATATTTTTTAATTTAAAATTTAAAATATGCTAATTATAATTTTAAGTGTTAATTTTTTATTTAATTTTCGTTTATATATTTGTTAAAACATTAAGAATGTGTTATATATGCTATTTTAAAGTCTATATCCTTCTTTTTCTCACTTTATCTCCACTATGACATTTTGGACCTCTTTCATATTGGATCTGTTAAGCACTTTGATTACACAGGTTCAAATATTTCAAAAACAAATTTTTAAGTAAAATACAATTTCTTTGGACTCTTAGGGAATATATGTCGATTAGTTTTGTAGTAATCTGAATATTTTTCTAAGTGATGATAAGACGTTGGCATGAGCAAACATTATAGTGCACTTAATTTAATTGTCTCATTATCATTGTGCAATCAAGATGAGTTCGCATCCTAATGAGTTTTAGATGTGTATCATTGTTCAAATAATTTTATATACATAGAAATAAACGATATACGATTTTCAAAATGTAAAAAAGGGTTATTGAAATTTTAAGTTCCTTAAATGGAGAAAACTGATTGAAAATAAAAGCCATTTTGAATGTTAATGTTTTAAATAGCAATTTTGAAATCGTAAGTAGAAAAGAGATATTATATCTCAGTTTTTAAAGAAATTAAAGTAAATAGGGAAGCTGTAATAAGTATTGTTATATTGAAATCCATATTTTATTTCGGTACCTATTTGGAATTTAAATGTGTGCTGATTCTCATTGTGAAGTTATAAAGAAATTTTAACAATCGATCTCGAAATTAGACGAGACCGGTTACACCGTGTCCAAAATATTGTTTTATGTTGGGATTTCAATTTTCATCGAAAACGGAAGTCGTTTTTGGTTGGTTTTACTTGTTACTTCACGATGAAGTTTCAATAATAATATAATTATCAACACGCATCTATATATACACCTGATCACAACAAATTCGATGGTCAAACCCTAAAAAAATAAAATGTGTGGTCAACGTATCTCTGAGCCACCATTTGCAAACGGATGGCCAGAATCTCGCAATCCTTTCCCTCAAATTCCTTCCAATCCATTCATTGCTAGCCAAATTGTTGAATAACAGAAATGTTGAGGTTGATGAGGTCTTTCTTTTTATCAGTGATGATTAGATTCGACAAACTCTGGCGGCCAGTTTTGGGCATAATAGTGGCGGTGGTTCGAGAACGATTGGTGGTGTAGGGGAGCTTCGAATTTCACGAGGCTCAGAGTGGAGCACAGTGGAGGTTGGCCGCATTCGTTGGTTACTTCCGATCGAGGCCTGATCGACGTAGGAGGCGTGACAACGTTGTTGAAGTAGACAAGAACGGTGTTTGTTTTCGAATAGCAACAATATTCAGGAGGAAGGAAACGATTTCGATTGGCCCAGATTTATGTAACATATAATTAGTCTATTTAAACCATGGTTAAGAATTTAATAAATTAAATTGTATTACCTTTAAATGTTAATAACTAATCCATATGTGATCAGAATTGGACAAACTAAGATGTGCTGGACTCGCATTGACAAGCATTATGCCATGGAACAAATTTCAGTGTAATTTGACTCAATTGTAATTTTTAGTTAAATTAAACGCTTGTTTAATTTAACTGAAACGAACCGTTTAAATAACAAGTCAAATCAAGGTGAGTATAATTCACTCAGTTGTCTCACTTATATTATATATATAAGTGAGGTTTATAGTTTGTGTGCAATAGTTGCTAATTTTTGAATGTGAGTTAATTATATATTCATATATTGATTGAACCGATGAAATTAAACCTTTGTTTAATTTCAATGAAAATCCAAATCATTATTCTATGATTGGAACCTATTGAGGTAACTTACTTTGTTGGAAACATTTATAAAATAAACATGTTTATTTTATAAAATTGTTTAAATTATTATTGTTGTGTTAAATTATTATTATTAACTATTATAGAAATTATTAGTTTAAAATTGGATAATTCTTATTAAATGATTTATTTGAGGTAACCTTTTTGGATGTAAGGAAAAACCGGTTAGAGGTATCCAGCTGGGTTCCTCACCAGTAGTTCATATTTATTATTATAATATATATGTTGAAATATGAATTTGTGATGTAGGGATTGACAGGTTGGAGGAATCCAATAGGATTTGTCTCTGATATTGATAATGTTTACCGATATGATTTGTTTTGTTCATTTGGATGTGAAATTAGTTAATGTTTCACAATTTGGTACTTTAGTAGATATCTACCTCTTTAGTAACGACGATAAAGTAAAAGATTTTAGAATTGATTCTAAATGTTTTCAAAATTATATTTATTTGACATACGGTGTTTGTTTAAAAAAGTAAACGTCGAAGTTTTAATTATGATTTTATAATCATAACTAAAGTTGATTTAGTAATATTATTTAATAAATGGTAAAAATGTTATATAATTGGTTGTACTAATGAACGTAAGAATAATAGTCGTGTTAAGGACATTAAAATGTCGTAAATAGAATTCATAAGATTTCAAAGTATTAAAATGGTTTTATGGGATCGAGAATATACAAGGAATGATAAGAAAGGTGATTTTTCATAACTAATGAAAGTTTTTGCAAACGTTGTTTATAAATATACAAAATATGATTATATAGGTTTTTCGTGAATGAGATTAGCGAAATAATAGAATTGAAAGTAGAATATGAATATTGACGTTAAATTGGAATTGTGACCAACATCAAATAAATGAGATTTCAACGCAAGATTGCCAAAATGAGTCATAAATAGAAATACATATAAACTGAGTCATTTGGAGAAGTTGTAAAAGGAACGTATATTTGCAAATAGAAAGATATTTATAAATGAATGGTTAAGATATTTATAAAGATTGGTTAAGATATTTATAAATGAATGGTTAAGAATTTTGTAAATGAATAGTTAATGATTTTGTATATTAAAGGTGAAGGGTTTTCGAAATGAAATACGTAAAATTTATCTATAGAAATTAAGTTGAACTATTTTGATTTATTTTATGAAATGATATTTAAATAAAATTGGAAATGATCCGTGAGATTATAAAGGAATATAATCGGTTTAAAAAGGTTAAAAGCGAATATAATGTGGTTTTTTGAGAAATTGGAACTTGTTGTACGTTGGTTGAGTTGAGTACCTTTCGAGGTGTCAATCTGATGTTGGTTTCGGCCTTCCGGTTTGTATACTTAGAGATTTATTCACTTACCGATTTACAACGAGGAGCTAATGAGTAAAAGTGAAATGATAATTGAATATTCTTATATTAAATAAGAAACGAGAAATAGTTTTAATATTTAATCAATGACTGGTTAATTAAAGAGGCTAAATGATAATAGATATTGAATCAGTGAGTTCATTTTTTTTATGGATGAATTATTGTTTATTTGATAGTTTAATAACCGACTATCAAATCTGGCCTATACGATTATTGGTACGGAATGACCGAGACCGAATTTATATTCGAATACCATTCTGACCAGCAAATACGTGGAAGATGTTGATTGAAGATGGAGCAATTGAAGATCGTGGATCTTCGTGAGCGGAAGAACTACTCGTTAAATTTCTCTGGTTAGCTCTAGAGATATTTTGGCAGTAGTTTTGTCGTGATTGGAATCTTTGGATTTCAAGGACTACTCGCTACTGATCCTTAGAGTGATTCCTATATAAAGATATGGTATGAGGGTGGCTTCATTTTGTCCAGCCCCAAGACAACGTGTATGGACAAATGTCTGACAAAGTATACCTAACAGATCATATGATTAATCTCTTCAAGGCTATTCTTGTGGCGGAGAAATTTGTTTCTCTTAGCTTTATACTCATGGTATTGGAGAAATCAATTTATGATTTGACGATGTGGCATTAAAAGTGAATGGTGGCCAGATGTTTCTAAAAAGGTAATTATAACCTCAAGCCTCTCCAACCGGGAAATGGTATAAAATCGAGTAGGTCGCATGGCTATGTGGATCGCTCCCAATTAGGGTGTATTTTCACCATCAAGAGAATTTTCATTTGTTCTTTTCGTTTTTGTATCTCCCCGGAAATGTGGTGGTTGACCAAATGTAAAGTGAAAATATATTCAGAACATTCAAGCGAAGTGAATATCCGGTCATATTTAGCCGGGGTTGCAAGATGTTCTTGTTGAATGCTGGTGTATTTTCTCTAGAGGTACACTGCCGATGTTAGGGAATGCAGATTAAGGATCTTAAGGCAAAACTAACACCAGAGGGAAGGTGAATAGTGTTTTAAAGAGATTAAGGAAAACTTAAATAATCTTGAAATACTGAACAAATCACACAATGATTATCACACCACAAATGACCACAAACACAGAAACAATCACAAACACAGGTATAAGTAAATATAAAATGTAGAAAAGGAAAGAACACATCAGATTTTATGCTAATTTGGATTACCCCTACATCCAGTCCCATGCAACGCTAGATTGCACAGAGTTTTATTAACACTAGTATCATTCTTACAACACCCTTGATTTCACGCTACAAAGTTAACACTGATTTCACCACCCTTGATTTTACGGCTACAAGATTCACCACGCTCCCTTTCCTTGACTTATGGGCTACAAGGAACACGCCCTTTCCCAAATAATTCCCAAATGATTACAATAGCCCTTGAACTCTTGAATAGCACTTTCAACAGATAGTAGTTGATAGAGATTGAGAAGAGAATGATATAATTTTTGTTGAAATCGGCAGAGTATGAGTGTAGAAATCAAGAAATTAAAGCATGATAATGGTGGTTAGAGATAGGATTATAATGGAGAAGAATAAGTGATAAAAAATCGAATTTAATCCCTATTTATAGTGTTTGAAAGGTTGCAACGTTCTGAAGCGTTTCAAAATATGAAAAGACACTTCCTTTAAAAATTGAAAATATGACAGTTATATGTCGACATGCTCAAATATGTATGTCGACATATATAGTGTATTTTGATTTTTAAAATTAGTTTTTCAAGTCTTAAAACCAATATATATTTTCTGGAAATTCTTGAATCAAAACAAGTGTCTTTAAATGAGTTTTCTAAAGTGTAATAACATATAAAAATAAAATATAAACATATTTATAATATTAGGTGATATAAGATTATAAAACATATATTATGAATATATATATATATATATATATATATTACAAAACTTTATAAGCTATAAGCATATATATATATATATATATATATATATATGAAATCATAATTAAAAACCTATAACAATTTGAAATCATTTAAAGAAGGAGTTTGGAAATAATTCTGAAATCAATTTTGAAAAAGAATTTGAAAACAAAATTTGAAAACAGAATTTGGAAGTGCTAACCGGAGTTTTACATATATACTAAACTCTATTACTTGATAACCTTGAGCTCTTGAAATCTCGATTATCTTGTTACCCATGAGTCTTGAATTCCTTGATATCTTGAATACAGTCTTGAATATTTATATCCTACATATATATATATATATTCTAGACAAAAATGTTAGTATATATTTTAAAATCAATAATGTAAATAATTGAAACAAGGTTGTTATCGTCAAAACTCCATTCTCCAACAGTCGGAAGGTGGTCCCATACGTTGCAATAGCTGGAAATCCATTCTCTAGTAAGAGCCTGCGATTTTGATTGTATACTATGTATATGGAGCGTGAGATGCAAGAGTTCTGCTAAATTGTTATTTACTTGATTTAGACACTATTATAATATTAGAGAATTATTGATTTTTAAAATGTTTTGGGTTATCGTAAGGTAAAAACCATCTGTATTTGTGTGTGGATCGGTCTTACGATTATCCTTTTCTTTCAGAAAGATTTTGACTTTAAAATCAAGTTGGATGATACCTATAAACTTAGTGAGTTTTCTCACGCTGGTTCATCAGATTGTATATGGCATTTGCAATGCTCGGGTCAGACCGAGTTTTACAGGTTCAGGTTATCGGATGTTGTGAAGTCAGGAGACGAGCTGGAAGTGTTCAGACATATGATATCATATAGTTATTATTCTGCTGTGATTGTATATGAGGACAGATTGTCATAACTGTCTAGATGTGTTGATGTACTCTGATGATTGTAAGTAATTTTTAAGCTCTCAATAAATATTTATTTCTACATTATATTTTGTTCCGCTGCGATGTAAGACTATGTGTCATGTTGGTTCTTCTTCTTCTTCTTCTTCTATTCTAATATTTCTTTATTTTCTCACCCTCTAATTTCTTTCTATTAACTATATGGTGTTTTCGATACTTGGGTTTTGGCAAATGATACGTAATTTATGTATTATTGTCGGAATTCAGACGTCGAATTCTACTGGGTCGTTACACTCATGGTTGCAGCTCCTTTACTTTTTTCCTTTTATTTTTCTGTCACATACGAAACTTCAAAAGTGGAAGGAGATGAGAGAGTAACAGAGGGGTCGAACGTATGTACAAAGAGCTAGGCAGCCAGTTTCTGCTCTAGGCTTTCGTTTCAACACACACACACACACACACACACATATATATACATATATATGGTGGCGGTTGTAAAACTTTGCAATGAAAATGTGGAAGAATGGCCAAGAAGTGTTGTTGTCCAACAAAGGCGTGAATAGTATAAAAAGTGCACCTTGGCCACAAATCTATAATCTAACTTATTACCGGTTCCTGTTAGTGGAACAAATCCACGTGAATAATATCTTTTCTCAAAGATAACGTAGTAACGGTTTCTATTAGTGGGTCTAATTTATACACGTTATCTCCGAAATTGTAAACATCGTTGGTCCTGAAATCAAATGTCGGGAAAATCAAATTGAGTGTCCAAACACATGTAATAGACTACCGTTGTGTTCAACGTGTCGATATGAACGAGGTAGCACATTAAAAACCGTTGAATTAACGTTTATATGATAATTCGTTATTCACGTTATAACTACTGTAAATCAGCCATATAAACCGATTTAAATGGAGTAAACGAAATCGGGATTCGACGAAAAGAACATCGACATTTTCATTAAAAAAAAATCTGCACATTAATTTCATATGGAATATTTATAATTAAATAATTAATAAATCAGCGTTAACTTTTTGACTGATTTAATGTCAAATTACAAGAAAATAAATTTCAAATTTAAATTCTCCTTTTAATTCGTTGTATTCATATCAAACATACATCAGGGCTGTTCGCGGCTGGAAAATAGCCTGTTGTGATTTTTGACACGTCCGACGCGTTAAAACTAAAACGGACCGTTTTGCCCTGCTTTCCTAACTCTTCGAATCTGGTGCGTTAAGGTATACTAATAAGTTTAATTGATATATTTTAATTTTTATAAATTTCAAAAACTAATAACTTATGCAAATGAGATCCGTTTGAGATGCGGTATTTTGAATTGCGATCGTATGAAAGTACTCTACGTAATAGACTTGGTTTGAATTGAAGCATAGTAATTTATAATTTTTAATTTATTTACGTATTTATGTAAATTATTGATACATATTATTTATTAAAAACAAATAATAAATTAATTAACCATAAGTCAATTAAATTAAAAAATAAAATTAAAACAGTCCGCTTAAAATCCGCAAACGCATTCTCCACTAACTAAACCGCTAAAGTATCCCGCTAAAATTCCCCGTTAAAATACTCTGTTTTCATTACCCTCGAACGCACCCATATTTCAAATATATATATTCTATACTGAATCCACAATTTTCTTTTAAATTGAATGTCATTGAATTTCTAAATAGAAATTTTGCGGTGTATTAGAACTTAGAAAAGGTCTCGCTCCACTTATTTGTTTTATTAAATATAAAATAAAAAGTAACATCCCTGGTGAAAGGGAATGCGTGTTGTTGCGATAAATATAGCCTGTGAAATGCTGGAAGATGGAAAAGAAAAACCCTAGATTTTTCAGAGCAACAAGAATAACCTCAGACCATCCGTTAAAATTTTGCGCTTCATCTACTCGTTTCTTGATATACATTGGAACGCATCTGAGTTTGCATGATGGGTTAGTTCCACTTGAATTTGCTTTCAACGGTTAATTTCGTTACCAATTTTACACTTTTATGTACTTCTAATCCGTTTCCTTTTAATTATTTTGTTGTGATTCCTCAAACATGCCATTGTGTATCCTTATCTTTTAAAACTTAGGGTTGTCTCGCTCGAAAAGTTAATTGCTGGCAAACGCAAAGATTGATTTATATTTTTACAGATTAGATGCCATTATTTGCTACTGTATAACTCGATTTCTACTCTTCATTTGCTAATTTTCTCATTCAAGGTTGGGAAAAATGCGGCTTGATATGACGGGCAAGTTCACTTTTGGTACGAAATAATTTGATTGCCTGCCGAATGTTGCAGTTTTTTTGGTAACCCATTTGATATTAATTAATCTGTAGTTACTTGGCTGTGCCATTGAAGTTGCATGTTTCTATCTTTGAAATGCTACCTGTTACTTTATTGAATAGCTGATTATTTGATGTTATAGGTGGTTTCGATGTTGGATATTCGTTGATTTCTTTTGGGTTCAAAAGGATTAAACTATGAATCTCAAAAATCTAAAAATGAAAAAGGTTGGTTTGATGGCGGATAATAGATTTATGTTTAAAACGGATGCATTATTGTTCCAAGCAAACAACCAGATTAGTTAAATGTCTTGGTTCTCACTGTTGAGTAGACAATTGGTTTTATGGTGTATTAAGGGATGAGGAAGAGAGTTATTAGAGAAGAACAATTGCAATTTTTATTGATGCAAACCAAGATACAAAGAGCACATATATATAGTGCTATGAGCCCAACGGCTAGTACAAAATATACCAAATATGTATGAGCCTAATGGCTAGTAATAAATATACCAAGTATGCATGAGTCTAACGGCTAGTAGATAATGACAAAGCATGCTAAATATGATAAAAACGTGTTCACGCTCTAACGGCTCTATTGTAACGGCTCTATTGTCTTCGTTATGCCCCCTCAGTTCGAACTAGGGTTTCCTTGCTCATTCTGGCTTCCGCCTGCACCGATAACGCGAAGTTCCTCTCTCATTCTGATAATTTTTTTGGTCGAAAGGGCCTTTGTGAGAGCATCTGCTCTCTGATAGTATGCGGGCACATGACATATTGCAAGTCTACCTGATTGCGTTCTTTCTCTAACAAAGTGGAGATCAATTTCAAGATGTTTCGTCCTTGAATGTTGAATAGGGTTTAGAGATAAAGATACCGTGCTCTTATTATTGCACCAAATGATCGGCTTTCGTCTTGGAGTGAAACCAAGCTCCTCCATCAGTGATTATATCCACATGATTTCGGCTGTAGCGCTTGCCAGTGCACGGTACTCAGCCTCTGTGCTAGATCTTGATGTAGTCTGTTGTTTCTTCGTACACCAGGAAATGATATTGGAACCGAGGTAAACGCAGTATCCTGAGACAGACTTTCGATCGTCAATATCGTTGGCCCAATCGGCATCGCCAAAGCACTATAAGTTAAGTTCATTTTCTGAATTTAGGCGTATGCCGTAATGTTTTGTGCCTTGTAAGTATCATAACACTCTCTTTAATGCCATCCAATGTTCTGATAAAGGGTTCTGCATGTATTGACTGAGTTTATTGACGCTGTAGCATATGTCTGGTCGAGTAATAGTTGCGTATTGTAATGCTCCTATTATGCTTCTATATTGTTTGGCATTGTCGATAGCTTCTCCTTTATGCTTAGTTAGTCTTAGGTTACTAATCATAGGCGTAGGTAATGGGTTTGCCTTGTGCATATTTGCCCTTTGCAGTATTTCCGTGATATAATTTTGTTGGGATAATATTAATTCACCATTGCTTTTCCTAATCACTTGTATTCCAAGAAAATTTTTAGTTCCCCTAAGTCTTTAATGGCGAAATTTTGATCTAGCTTGTGTACGATTCTGTTTATTTCTTCGTTGTTGTCTCCCGTTATTAGCATGTCGTCAACGTATACTAGAATGAACACAGTTCCATGTATTCCCTTCTTTAGAGAATTGTCCGATTTAACTTGTGAGAAACCCATGTTAGACAAAGTTGACTTTAGCTTTTCATACCAAGCTCTCGAAGCTTGTTTTAAGCCATATATTGCTTTGTGTAGTTTGCATACTTTATCACCAGTACCATATCCTTCAGGCTGTTGCATGTATACCTCTTCAGTCAATTCCTCATTCAAAAAAGCATTGTTGACGTCCAGTTGCCTCACATTCCATCCTTTGTTTAGAGCAATGGTCAGTATAATTCTGATGGTTGTGGGTTTTATGACTGGGGAAAAGTGTCATTGAAATCAAAACCAAATTGTTGCGCGTAACCTTTTGCAACCAGTCTGGCCTTGTATTTGTCAATAGATCCATCTTCTTTTCTTTTTATTTTGTATGTCCACCTACAACCAGTCACATTTTTGTGTTTTAGTTTAGTCACTAAGCTCCAAGTGTTGTTTTTTATGAGAGCTTTATATTCAGTGTCCATTGCCTCCTTCCATTTGTTTGATCTTATAGCCTGAGTGAAATTCAATGGTTCGATCTCACTAGCAAAAATATTATATACTTTGGGTTTGAAGATGCCTCTCTTTGACCTGGTGATCATGTGATGTCCAGTTGATTGTGGTGGTGTTTGCTCCTGTGTATCATTGTTGCTGGTAGTGTCAACATGGTTGTTGTTTTCTGTATCTTCACTATGCTGCATGTTTTGATGTATGTTTGTATCTTCTGAGTCATTGTGTGTCTCATTGGTTTGCTCATTTGTTCGATCCATAGTTTCTTCCTGAGTGTTTAAATTGCTTGTGCGTTGTTGCTCTTCATTTCTATCAATTGAAGGTGGTTCAGTAATGAATGGCTCGAACCGTATGTTATTGTTTATGCTTTGTTCCCCATCCTTTTTGCCGATTTGCTTTTCTGCATAAGGAAACTTGATTTCATCAAATATCACATGCCTAGAAACATATATTTTTCCATTTTTGTCCATGCACTTATAACCTTTTTGGTTTTGTGCATACCCGATGAATGTGCATGGGCTTGATCTCATACTTAGTTTATGATTGTTATAGTCTCTCAAACATGGAAAACATAGACACCCATAGGCTTTCAGAAAACAATATTCTGGTCTAACACTATATCATTTCATGTGGGCTTTTATTGTTTAAGACTTTGGTTGGCAACTTGTTAATGAGGAATACAGATGTGTAGAAAGCTTCATTCCAATATTTCATGGGTAATGAGCTTTGTGATAACAAAGTTAGACCAGTCTCTACTATGTGTCGATGTTTTCTTTCGACTAAACCATTTTGTTCGGACGTATGCGGGCAAGTTAATCTATGTTTTATCCCTCTTTTGAGAAAGTAGTTAGTTAGATGTTTAAACTCAGCTCCCCAATCTATCTGAACAACCTTAACAGTACTGTTCATTTGTTTTTCGACATGAGTTATAAATTGCATAACTGTATTGCAAGCTTCTGATTTAGTTTTCAGCATGTATATCCAAGTATATCTAGAATAAGCATCCACAAAAGAAAGATAATACCTGTGTCCCTGATATGAATTTAGAGGCGCGGGTCCCCACAAGTCAGCGGCTATAAGTTCCAGTGGCTCATTATAGCTGTTTTCAGAATCACTAAAAGGGAGCTTGTGGCTCTTGCCGAGTTGGCAGTGCGTGCATGTGTGTTTGATAGGTACATTTTTATAATGAATGTTATTATTACGCAGAACAGTCTTAACAGTTTCCAGATTAGGATGTCCTAATTTTATATGCCAAGAATTAATCATGTTACATTCACTGCTATTATTGTAATAATCAACGTTGTTGCAACTATTCCTAATACAGTCATTGTCACTACTAGCATCTACATTATTGTACCAGAATTCTCCACTTGAGTTTGCAGTCTTGAATTTTTATAAACCATCGTATTGGTTACCTCGAAGTAATATTTCATGATTTAGGGAATCTTTAACTAAACAAAACTTAGGATGAAATTCAAAGTAAACATTATTGTCGTTGGCAAATTTTGATACACTTAACAAATTTTTATTAATCGTAGGTACCCTAAGAAGATTGTTTAATTTGAGTTGTCTTTTCCCAAACATAGTCCCTTTGCCTATGTGTGTGATACTAGCAGTACTACCATTACCCATATGCAAATTTCTCATACCTGAGTAATTTCTGCTCTCAATGTTTAAATTTTGAAGATTGCTAGTTATGTGGTGAGTCACTCCTGAGTCAGGGTACCATTCTTTGAAGCCATTGTCTTCATTTTTTACTTCATCATCATCTGCAGCATTATGTCTTCGGTTTGCGTTATTATTATTTTGAGTTGAATTCCCTGTTGTTGCCATATTTGCTTGTGCTCTTCTTTGTGAAGAGTAATTTTGGTTTTCCTGTTGTCTACCTGTGTCTGAATTATACCTGAAGTAACATTTGTTCGCCATGTGACCAAACTTTTGGCATATTTGACATTTCACACGATAGTTGTTGTTATCTCCTTGTATCTGCTTATTTCTGACTGTGGTATAATTGGCAGAGAACTTATTTTGTGTTGTTTTTCTTTGGTCGATTCTGCCTTCATGAGCAAGGAGTGCTGATCGAACGAACTGTAAATCAGGTAAAGTTTGTTGTGTGGCTAACACAGTTACTAGAGATTCATATTCTCCATCTAATCCACCAATAATAAATAGGATTTGCTCATTGTCGCTGATCTTATGGCCAACAGCATTTAGTTTGTCACACAGATTTTTAGTTTTTCCTAAGTATTCTTTCATGCTTGCCTCCTTTTTTCTAGAATTTTGTAATTCCCTTCTATATTGCATGATTCTAGCAGCTGATTGTGAACTGAAAATTTGATCAACTGTTTTCCATATTTCATAAGACGTGCTACATCCAACTATTTGCGATAATAAATTCGAACTTACTGACGATAGGAGCCATGAGGAGACGAGGCTGTCTTGTTTTTTAAACTTTGTGTAGTCTGTGTTAGGCACAATTTCTCCTTCCGAATTGGTTATCGTCACTGGTGGGACTGTTATTGTCCCATTAATGTACTGTAACGGCTGGAAATTTCCGACTCCTCGAGAGTCGGAAATTCCGAGACGTTAGTGAAAGAAATTAGAAGATGAGAATAGAAAAGATAGAACTAATAGAATAGAAGAAGAAGAAGCACTTGCATCATCAGAGTAATACGAATCTCACAGCGGAACGAATAACATATAATATATAACATAACTTTGAAGTAAACAGTTATATATATACAATAGCACTTATCAGAGTACAACACTTACAACACAGCGGAAATAACTATAGCTATAGAATCTTGCAGCCTCCTGCTCCAAGCTCTCCAAGCATATCTGTAAATCCCGACTACTTGACTGCCCGTACAAATTTAGGCACCCAAGAGTTTAGGGAAAACAACAAAGTAAACTCCGGGTCAGTCATGGGACTGGTATGAGTAAAATAGTTTAAAACAGGTATAGGATATCTCATAAGACCACGCCGTGAATACGGAACGGGTTTTTCCCTTATGAGTATCTGAACAACTTTGACAAGCAATATCATTGTGATATTATAATAATGTCTAAGTACAAATAGGTATCAATCTAGTAGAAACGCTTGCATCTCACGTTCTACATACATAGTATAAAATCATAAACCGCAGGGCGCTTAACGGAGAATGGATTCCAACAGACAAGGTATGGGAGCACCTTCTGAATAGTGTACTCTAGAGGTGATACACTCAGGGTTCAACAAGAACGTCTTGCAACCCGGCCACACATGACCGCTCACTCATTTATCTTGAGTGTCGCGAATATATTGCCACCACGGTTATAGGCCATCAAACCGTCGTCCGAAGATACAGAATCAAAAAGAAGTATAAATATGGATATTCACTAGATCGGTGACAATACACCCTGCTTGGGGATGACCCAACTAGCCATGCTGCCTAGCCCAACTTTTGTTACTTCCTGGTGTGAAGCTAGAAGCTACGTCTATCTTCAGAACATCTGATCACCATTCACTTTGAATGCCACATCGTCATACCCGCCAAATCACAAATTGACTTATTCAAAAATAACACGGGTATACAGCTAAGAGAAACGAATTCCTGCGCCACCAAACGTGAATACGTTTGCACAGATCAACTTACGCGATCCATTGGATATACTCTGTCAGACCTTCTTCCATATACGTTGTCCTGGGACTGGACAAACCGAAGGCACTATTCAGTATATCCATCTTAGTCATTGTTATCTAAGACTTATACAACAGCCCTTGCACTTTACTCCGTCTTCAATTTATCTTTGGCATATATTGTTCGCAACGCTTATGCCAATACAGAGTGGTTCTTTGGATAATAATCCAACCGGTCTCTCCATATTAACAACGTTAAAATGGTAAAAACTTTGATAGTCTGTGATTCAACTATCAAATGAAAACATGTCGGTGTACAAACAACGATCTTATTTCCAAATGGGAATTCGATCGATCAATCATCATATGTTCATATTTCCTTATTTCATATATTTAGAAAATATATGTTATTAATCATTGGAAAACATTTCCATAACTTATTTTCACATCACTATATTTTCGCAACTATCAGTCCCTAACTGTAACTAGTATGAGAACAATTCTCTAAGTAACAATCCGGAAGGTCGAAACCAACATCATATCGTTACTTAGAAAACCGTTCAACTTACCCTCTCCAGTCAGTTTCTGAATTTGCTTAACTCTATTTCTTAAATTCTTATCATGAAAACCTTTCATTTTCTATGTTTAGAAAACATATCTGACTATATTTGGAAAACGTTTCCAAAACTCATTTACGGATTTCCAATGAACGTTGTATAAAACATCGTTATGCTTAATCCATTTATCGCTTATTTCTTAACTATATTTCAAATCAACCTTTTCTATCGAACCACAACTATCCCTTTGTCAATTCTGAAGTCAATCAAGTTGGGGTATAATTACCTCTCAGACCTTAATTGAACAACGTCCTTTACTGTGAAATAGATGAAGCTCATCACTCACTTTTTACAATTATCTGTTTATGCAAATTCTCGGATTCAGGTTACGAATCCACTTCTTATATGACAGTGTTTGATTATAACTATAACGTTATAATTCCTACCCCTATATATTTTATTTCCTAACTCGAATAATTTAACAGACACCTAATTTCTAAATCAATAACTTAATCTTGATTTAAACCCTGGAAAGTAAATAGTACTTTTCCCGAATTTGCTATAATCGAATTCGACGTATAACTCTCTTTCGAGTAATCTCTATTTGATTAACTCTTCTTCGAATAACCTATATTCGATTATCTCACTTCGAATAACTCATATTCGAAATCTCTCTCTTTCGAATAAACAATATTCGATCTCTTTCTTTCGAATATGCTATATTCGAAAATCTCCTTTCGATTTACTAATCGATAACTCCTTTCGATCAAACTAAAATCGATAACTCCTTTAACTCTATTCGAATAACTAATATTCAACTAACTCCTTTGGATCAACTCATTTGATTAACTCCTTCGAATAACTAATTCGAATAACTTACCTTCGAATAACCAATATTCGATTTACTCTAACTCGATTAACTTAGTTCTAATCGATTTACTCCATTTTGATTCAACTTAATTCAAATCGATTAACTTAACTCAAATTGATTAACTCCTTTTGATTAACTAAATTCGATTAACTCAAATTGAATAACTAATATTCAATTAACTCTTACGTGTTTAACTCTATTCGAATAACTAATTCGAATAACTTAATTGATAAATTATATTCACTTCTATCCTATCGAATAAACTATATTCGATATCTCCTCCAACACTATTCGAATGAACTATATTCGATTTACTTCTCTAACTCTATTTGAATAAATTATATTCGATTAACTCTTTTAACTTTACTCGAATAACTATATTCGATTAACACTTTCTTTCGAATAACTATATTCGATTAACTCTTCGACTAACTTCTTTGGATTAACTAACTTCGAATAACTCCTTTGGATTAGCTAACTTCGAATAACTCCTTTGGATTAACTAACTTCGAATAACTCCTCTCAAATGAATAACATTTGATTTCTCCACTCGAGTAGACTATATTCGATAGCTCTTCTTCGAATAAGTGATATTCGACAACACTACTCGATTAACTCCACTTGGATAACTCTAACTGGTCAACTCTAACTGGTCAACTCTAACTGGTTAACTCTAACTGGTCACCTCTAACTGGTTAACTCTAACTGGTTAACTCTAACTGGTTTTAACCTAACTGGTTAACTCGTCTCGATTAACTGAACTAATCCACTTAGTTTAACTTAGCTAATTCACGTTGATTTACTCTAGCCGATTCACTTAGTTTAAATCAACTAATTTACTTCGATTAACCACTTAGTTAACTTAACTAATTCACTTTGATTAACCACTTAGTTTAACTTAACTAATTCACATCGATTAATCCTTTAGATTAACTTAACAAATTCACTTTGATTCACCCCTTAGTTTAACTTAACTAATTCACTTCGTTTAACTCAACCAATTCACTTGGTTAACTCGACCAATTCACTTGGTTAACTCCTATTTATTTAACAAATAAATATCTTCTTTAGTTTAATTCTATTTATTTAATCTCTAAATAAATACCCTTTATAATATTCTATTTATTTAATCTCTAAATAAATATCCTTTATATTTGTTCTAACGAATATAATTCCTTTATATTTTGACTAACAAATATATCCTCTTATATTCGATTAACATATATATTCCCTTATATTGATTTACAAATAAAACTCTTTTATATTTGTTTTACCAACTATATTCCTTAATATTCCAAAAATCCTTTTTCTTATATATATATATAAAATCCCTTGATTTTATATAAATAAACTATTTTCAAAATATACTTTGAAAACCCCTCTCCTACAGTCTGGTATTTCTCAGGGTATTTAACACGCCATATAGCAACGATAAATATCGTCCCACCACACATAATCACACAGATTATATACATCACATTATATATCACAATATAAAAATCACAGTAAAATAACTGTTGAGGAATCCTGTTGGATTCCTCCAACCTGTTTCCCTGCACCACAGATGTTAGACAACACCAGTATAATATTCTGTTAGAACAGAATCAACATATAACTATTTGACGGTTTATATATATATATATACATATATATATATATATATATAATCTCTACTAACTGACTAGCAGTTAAATCAAACAGTCCACACACAGTGAAACAGTCAAACAGAAAATATTTTAACAGTTCTAAGAATACAACGTGAAAATAAAACTGTTTAGAGTTTGTGAGATTTACTCACATTGACGCGTTAATCGTTAATAACGGTTTGCGTTATCTGATTCAGTCGGACAATTTATTTCGCCATAAATTGTAACGAACTCGGATTCGCTTCCGGTCAGTCTCATCGTGTTGCTCCCGTCCATACGATCCCAACGCAACTTACGGTTCGTGATTCTGATTCCATATGACCAAGTTATAATTTTATAAAGTTTATATACAAAATTGAATCAAACAAACTTAATTAAATAAATTAGATGGGCTTAACTTCTTCCTTCCGGCCCATCTCCCTTCCCAACATAACCAGACCGTCCTACCCAAAAGCCCAAACCCGCAAATATCTTTCTTCCTCACGATAGAAACCTGCTGCTCATTCAAAGGTCATCACCGAACCTTTCCCTCCCCTTAACTACTTCATCCTTCCATGAAAAATCAAAATCCATTAACCCATGATGCTTCTCATCGTTTTCTCTTCATCTCCCTACTATCAACGCCTCTTCTACCCCCCCTAGAATCCAACGCGTCGGACCAGATTTCCTTCGCCAGAACCCAAACCGATCTAACCAAATCGAGATCGAATCCCACAAAAACCCGCGCCTAGATGCTAATCAACGTGCTGAAACCGAAAACAGTATTGAATTCGAGCAAAACTTCTTCATTCAGGGAAGAACCCGAACCCTAGCTCAACGCTGGAACTGTCGAGTTCACTCATACGAAATCGCATGCTTCAAAATCGATGTTGGATCGAAGAGAAACAATCCAGGAATCAAGATATATATGTATTGCGATTTATTGAATTTCATTTGAATTCTTTTGGATTTTCTTTGTTCAACCTTTGATGTGTTCGTCCAAATTTGGGTTATATAGGTTGTGTTCAGGTAGGTAGCACTTATGGTTGAGGATGAATGATGCGTGGCCTGTTTGTGATCATAGAAAATGAGGGGAGATATTTTCGAATTTATTTTATATTTTATTTTCACCAATCTCTCCTTGTATCTGGCTTCTAAAAATCCCTGCAACTACGTACGATACCCAAAAATCACCAAACTGGACATGCAGGTAGAGTTTGGCATTACGGTCCCAACGAAGCTGGTTTCGTCGAATTCCGACTTCGTATGCTCACACAGCGTATTTTTAACTGTCGAAAAACTGACTGTTTCTCACTCTAAAAATCCGTACGGCCAAACAGTGACTCTAAAAATCACGAAACTTGGAATCTAACAACTATCTGACATTGCGGATCCAACAAAACTGGTTTCGTCGAATTCTGAGGTCGTATGAAAAAGTGGCTATTTTTAAAGCGCTGAATAGACCATTTAAATATATAAATATATTTAAATATTATTAAATTAAATATTAATAAATTAATATTATCGTATATATCCATATACAATGTCGTCCGGCTCCAGAATATCACCTCAGATTTTATGACTTGATTTCCAGACTCCAGATTATCCCGATATTCAGTTCGTATCGAAAAATCGATTTATAACGTATATAAAGCGTCGCAAATTATAAAGGAATTCCACAGCGACTTTTCTGAAATTTGATTTGGACATAACTCAAAATCTACACGATGAAATCCCGATTTTTCTCTTCCACTAGAAAGATATACTCCACCAGCTCCACACGTTTCTTGTTTCACAGAAATCCGGCTTAAAACGAATCATGTACATTCAGTTGAAGTTCGAATCGCCAAATCGCGAACTGCAGCGCCATTTCAAGCTCGATTTTAATTATAATAAAATTATAATTATACGTTCAACTATCGTTTATAAAAATATTCGTTATTTAAATAATTAAATAACTTAATTATTATACCTTACAAAACGCGCCATTACAGACTTCCCCACTTAAAATAATTTCGTCCTCGAAATTGCTAAGTTAGAGGATGACCCTATATATTGGAACTCCTAAGATTGGTTTACCCCTTATTTCTGATTTTAACCGAACCAATTAATATCGACTGAAATATTTATTCTTCCGACTAACTAAAATTTTCAAAAATTATGAAAATTTTCTAACACTTTAAATTTTCGGGAAAATTTCGCCACAACCTCCTTTGTATAGCCCTATCGGTAAAACCACAACTCGCCTCTCTATGCCATCTCCAACCCAAAAGAAAATCAAATGGCCAAGCGGCTTGCCGATTCGGCTCATAAATCTCATGCTTATATCTAATATAAACTTGTACCTTTTTGTCGGGCATATTAACTTCATCACTTTCACCTGTTATCAACCCAACATCTACTAATGTCATCTCAATCCAACCTTCACTCAAACACCTGGTTTTATCCCAGTCAAATTCTATTCAAACTCCACTATCAGATTTCAAACTCTTAACCCATCAACTTAATTCTAATCCAGATTATTCTCTAACCAAATCCCGATTTATTTAACTTGGTTCAAGTTAAATTCCAATGTATTTATTCACTTATGTCTTCTCAATCCATTTAACTTTATTAGTTAAATTTTTAATTCCAGAATTCAAAATTCCTGGGTTTATTTCAAATCAATTTGAAATCATAATGCCAATTCAAAACCTTTGAATTTCTAAATAACTTGTTTTCTCAAAACAATTCAAAAACAAAACCTTTGGTAGTAATCCGTCACTTAGAACTCGAAAATGAACACTGATGATGTCTAGATTCATCATCAGAATCTATTTTCCAGCTATCGAAGTGAGTTCAATACTATATCATTTTCAATTTGAAAAACATTTTCAAAATCTCCCAGGAACTTAAAATTTCCTTATTTTAAATTCCAAATTCTGATTTAAATTCATATCTAATTCAAACTATTTCATATATTACATTCATATGAATTCTGATTGGCCATTTATAACCATTTCACCCTTTTATAATCTTATTCGATTATAATAACAACCAACACAATCAATATACTATAATAATTTCAAGATATATATTTTTTCTATAAACAAATATATTTTGGGAAAAATTATTTCATTTACCCTCTTTCAAAGCATACCATGACGGTTCATCGTATCGGGTGTTTAGTAACCCTTATCGATACAGTGGATCAAAACTGATCGACCAGAATTCATAAACTACTCAACCAATGAGTCTCCACAATATAAAATCACTTTATATTAAATAACAAATACGCACTCGTATATATACACTCAAACTCAATCTAGGGTATTACTAACCCTATCTCTATCGAGTCACGCCACAGAGCCAAGTAATTCTTAACTTAAGCTCTGATACCAACTGTAACGGCTGGAAATTTCCGACTCCTCGAGAGTCGGAAATTCCGAGACGTTAGTGAAAGAAATTAGAAGATGAGAATAGAAAAGATAGAACTAATAGAATAGAAGAAGAAGAAGCACTTGCATCATCAGAGTAACACGAATCTCACAGCGGAACGAATAACATATAATATATAACATAACTTTGAAGTAAACAGTTATATATATACAATAGCACTTATCAGAGTACAACACTTACAACACAGCGGAAATAACTATAGCTATAGAATCTTGCAGCCTCCTGCTCCAAGCTCTCCAAGCATATCTGTAAATCCCGACTACTTGACTGCCCGTACAAATTTAGGCACCCAAGAGTTTAGGGAAAACAACAAAGTAAACTCCGGGTCAGTCATGGGACTGGTATGAGTAAAATAGTTTAAAACAGGTATAGGATATCTCATAAGACCACGCCGTGAATACGGAACGGGTTTTTCCCTTATGAGTATCTGAACAACTTTGACAAGCAATATCATTGTGATATTATAATAATGTCTAAGTACAAATAGGTATCAATCTAGTAGAAACGCTTGCATCTCACGTTCTACATACATAGTATAAAATCATAAACCGCAGGGCGCTTAACGGAGAATGGATTCCAACAGACAAGGTATGGGAGCACCTTCTGAATAGTGTACTCTAGAGGTGATACACTCAGGGTTCAACAAGAACGTCTTGCAACCCGGCCACACATGACCGCTCACTCATTTATCTTGAGTGTCGCGAATATATTGCCACCACGGTTATAGGCCATCAAACCGTCGTCCGAAGATACAGAATCAAAAAGAAGTATAAATATGGATATTCACTAGATCGGTGACAATACACCCTGCTTGGGGATGACCCAACTAGCCATGCTGCCTAGCCCAACTTTTGTTACTTCCTGGTGTGAAGCTAGAAGCTACGTCTATCTTCAGAACATCTGATCACCATTCACTTTGAATGCCACATCGTCATACCCGCCAAATCACAAATTGACTTATTCAAAAATAACACGGGTATACAGCTAAGAGAAACGAATTCCTCCGCCACCAAACGTGAATACGTTTGCACAGATCAACTTACGCGATCCATTGGATATACTCTGTCAGACCTTCTTCCATATACGTTGTCCTGGGACTGGACAAACCGAAGGCACTATTCAGTATATCCATCTTAGTCATTGTTATCTAAGACTTATACAACAGCCCTTGCATTTTACTCCGTCTTCAATTTATCTTTGGCATATATTGTTCGCAACGCTTATGCCAATACAGAGTGGTTCTTTGGATAATAATCCAACCGGTCTCTCCATATTAACAACGTTAAAATGGTAAAAACTTTGATAGTCTGTGATTCAACTATCAAATGAAAACATGTCGGTGTACAAACAACGATCTTATTTCCAAATGGGAATTCGATCGATCAATCATCATATGTTCATATTTCCTTATTTCATATATTTAGAAAATATATGTTATTAATCATTGGAAAACATTTCCATAACTTATTTTCACATCACTATATTTTCGCAACTATCAGTCCCTAACTGTAACTAGTATGAGAACAATTCTCTAAGTAACAATCCGGAAGGTCGAAACCAACATCATATCGTTACTTAGAAAACCGTTCAACTTACCCTCTCCAGTCAGTTTCTGAATTTTCTTAACTCTATTTCTTAAATTCTTATCATGAAAACCTTTCATTTTCTATGTTTAGAAAACATATCTGACTATATTTGGAAAACGTTTCCAAAACTCATTTACGGATTTCCAATGAACGTTGTATAAAACATCGTTATGCTTAATCCATTTATCGCTTATTTCTTAACTATATTTCAAATCAACCTTTTCTATCGAACCACAACTATCCCTTTGTCAATTCTGAAGTCAATCAAGTTGGGGTATAATTACCTCTCAGACCTTAATTGAACAACGTCCTTTACTGTGAAATAGATGAAGCTCATCACTCACTTTTTACAATTATCTGTTTATGCAAATTCTCGGATTCAGGTTACGAATCCACTTCTTATATGACAGTGTTTGATTATAACTATAACGTTATAATTCCTACCCCTATATATTTTATTTCCTAACTCGAATAATTTAACAGACACCTAATTTCTAAATCAATAACTTAATCTTGATTTAAACCCTGGAAAGTAAATAGTACTTTTCCCGAATTTGCTATAATCGAATTCGACGTATAACTCTCTTTCGAGTAATCTCTATTTGATTAACTCTTCTTCGAATAACCTATATTCGATTATCTCACTTCGAATAACTCATATTCGAAATCTCTCTCTTTCGAATAAACAATATTCGATCTCTTTCTTTCGAATATGCTATATTCGAAAATCTCCTTTCGATTTACTAATCGATAACTCCTTTCGATCAAACTAAAATCGATAACTCCTTTAACTCTATTCGAATAACTAATATTCGACTAACTCCTTTGGATCAACTCATTTGATTAACTCCTTCGAATAACTAATTCGAATAACTTACCTTCGAATAACCAATATTCGATTTACTCTAACTCGATTAACTTAGTTCTAATCGATTTACTCCATTTTGATTCAACTTAATTCAAATCGATTAACTTAACTCAAATTGATTAACTCCTTTTGATTAACTAAATTCGATTAACTCAAATTGAATAACTAATATTCAATTAACTCTTACGTGTTTAACTCTATTCGAATAACTAATTCGAATAACTTAATTGATAAATTATATTCACTTCTATCCTATCGAATAAACTATATTCGATATCTCCTCCAACACTATTCGAATGAACTATATTCGATTTACTTCTCTAACTCTATTTGAATAAATTATATTCGATTAACTCTTTTAACTTTACTCGAATAACTATATTCGATTAACACTTTCTTTCGAATAACTATATTCGATTAACTCTTCGACTAACTTCTTTGGATTAACTAACTTCGAATAACTCCTTTGGATTAGCTAACTTCGAATAACTCCTTTGGATTAACTAACTTCGAATAACTCCTCTCAAATGAATAACATTTGATTTCTCCACTCGAGTAGACTATATTCGATAGCTCTTCTTCGAATAAGTGATATTCGACAACACTACTCGATTAACTCCACTTGGATAACTCTAACTGGTCAACTCTAACTGGTCAACTCTAACTGGTTAACTCTAACTGGTCACCTCTAACTGGTTAACTCTAACTGGTTAACTCTAACTGGTTTTAACCTAACTGGTTAACTCGTCTCGATTAACTGAACTAATCCACTTAGTTTAACTTAGCTAATTCACGTTGATTTACTCTAGCCGATTCACTTAGTTTAAATCAACTAATTTACTTCGATTAACCACTTAGTTAACTTAACTAATTCACTTTGATTAACCACTTAGTTTAACTTAACTAATTCACATCGATTAATCCTTTAGATTAACTTAACAAATTCACTTTGATTCACCCCTTAGTTTAACTTAACTAATTCACTTCGTTTAACTCAACCAATTCACTTGGTTAACTCGACCAATTCACTTGGTTAACTCCTATTTATTTAACAAATAAATATCTTCTTTAGTTTAATTCTATTTATTTAATCTCTAAATAAATACCCTTTATAATATTCTATTTATTTAATCTCTAAATAAATATCCTTTATATTTGTTCTAACGAATATAATTCCTTTATATTTTGACTAACAAATATATCCTCTTATATTCGATTAACATATATATTCCCTTATATTGATTTACAAATAAAACTCTTTTATATTTGTTTTACCAACTATATTCCTTAATATTCCAAAAATCCTTTTTCTTATATATATATATAAAATCCCTTGATTTTATATAAATAAACTATTTTCAAAATATACTTTGAAAACCCCTCTCCTACAGTCTGGTATTTCTCAGGGTATTTAACACGCCATATAGCAACGATAAATATCGTCCCACCACACATAATCACACAGATTATATACATCACATTATATATCACAATATAAAAATCACAGTAAAATAACTGTTGAGGAATCCTGTTGGATTCCTCCAACCTGTTTCCCTGCACCACAGATGTTAGACAACACCAGTATAATATTCTGTTAGAACAGAATCAACATATAACTATTTGACGGTTTATATATATATATATACATATATATATATAATCTCTACTAACTGACTAGCAGTTAAATCAAACAGTCCACACACAGTGAAACAGTCAAACAGAAAATATTTTAACAGTTCTAAGAATACAACGTGAAAATAAAACTGTTTAGAGTTTGTGAGATTTACTCACATTGACGCGTTAATCGTTAATAACGGTTTGCGTTATCTGATTCAGTCGGACAATTTATTTCGCCATAAATTGTAACGAACTCGGATTCGCTTCCGGTCAGTCTCATCGTGTTGCTCCCGTCCATACGATCCCAACGCAACTTACGGTTCGTGATTCTGATTCCATATGACCAAGTTATAATTTTATAAAGTTTATATACAAAATTGAATCAAACAAACTTAATTAAATAAATTAGATGGGCTTAACTTCTTCCTTCCGGCCCATCTCCCTTCCCAACATAACCAGACCGTCCTACCCAAAAGCCCAAACCCGCAAATATCTTTCTTCCTCACGATAGAAACCTGCTGCTCATTCAAAGGTCATCACCGAACCTTTCCCTCCCCTTAACTACTTCATCCTTCCATGAAAAATCAAAATCCATTAACCCATGATGCTTCTCATCGTTTTCTCTTCATCTCCCTACTATCAACGCCTCTTCTACCCCCCCTAGAATCCAACGCGTCGGACCAGATTTCCTTCGCCAGAACCCAAACCGATCTAACCAAATCGAGATCGAATCCCACAAAAACCCGCGCCTAGATGCTAATCAACGTGCTGAAACCGAAAACAGTATTGAATTCGAGCAAAACTTCTTCATTCAGGGAAGAACCCGAACCCTAGCTCAACGCTGGAACTGTCGAGTTCACTCATACGAAATCGCATGCTTCAAAATCGATGTTGGATCGAAGAGAAACAATACAGGAATCAAGATATATATGTATTGCGATTTATTGAATTTCATTTGAATTCTTTTGGATTTTCTTTGTTCAACCTTTGCTGTGTTCGTCCAAATTTGGGTTATATAGGTTGTGTTCAGGTAGGTAGCACTTATGGTTGAGGATGAATGATGCGTGGCCTGTTTGTGATCATAGAAAATGAGGGGAGATATTTTCGAATTTATTTTATATTTTATTTTCACCAATCTCTCCTTGTATCTGGCTTCTAAAAATCCCTGCGACTACGTACGATACCCAAAAATCACCAAACTGGACATGCAGGTAGAGTTTGGCATTACGGTCCCAACGAAGCTGGTTTCGTCGAATTCCGACTTCGTATGCTCACACAGCGTATTTTTAACTGTCGAAAAACTGACTGTTTCTCACTCTAAAAATCCGTACGGCCAAACAGTGACTCTAAAAATCACGAAACTTGGAATCTAACAACTATCTGACATTGCGGATCCAACAAAACTGGTTTCGTCGAATTCTGAGGTCGTATGAAAAAGTGGCTATTTTTAAAGCGGTGAATAGACCATTTAAATATATAAATATATTTAAATATTATTAAATTAAATATTAATAAATTAATATTATCGTATATATCCATATACAATGTCGTCCGGCTCCAGAATATCACCTCAGATTTTATGACTTGATTTCCAGACTCCAGATTATCCCGATATTCAGTTCGTATCGAAAAATCGATTTATAACGTATATAAAGCGTCGCAAATTATAAAGGAATTCCACAGCGACTTTTCTGAAATTTGATTTGGACATAACTCAAAATCTACACGATGAAATCCCGATTTTTCTCTTCCACTAGAAAGATATACTCCACCAGCTCCACACGTTTCTTGTTTCACAGAAATCCGGCTTAAAACGAATCATGTACATTCAGTTGAAGTTCGAATCGCCAAATCGCGAACTGCAGCGCCATTTCAAGCTCGATTTTAATTATAATAAAATTATAATTATACGTTCAACTATCGTTTATAAAAATATTCGTTATTTAAATAATTAAATAACTTAATTATTATACCTTACAAAACGCGCCATTACATGTACTACAGTAAATCATACCCTCTTAAAGCGATCTCTACTTGATATTTCCATAGAATGTAATTGTCTTCGTCTAGAGATGTGGTGATAATTTGGCTTTTTAGTTTAATCAGGTCATGATGGTTAGGTGGAGCGTTGTACCCCATGCTTCCTGGAACTGTAACACCCCACGCCCGCTATGGTCACTCTCTAAAGGAATGCCATAACATCGGTGGAGTATTTTGAGTGAATATAGAACAGAGTAATTACAGCAAGACAGATATAAGTAATACTTTGAAAATTTAAAACATCATTTCAATTGCAGCGGAAATTAAAACATGTCTGGTTACATCACAAAACCATAATAGAAGTCAAGTACAAATATCCATCCTGCTAAATAAAAATACATAATCCCAATACATGAACTGATAGCCATAAAAGAAAAGGGTAAACTGAGCTCTACATCTAGGGTCCAAGCTCCAAGAGAGAAATAAAAGCAGCCTGATCAAAGCCCACTCGTGCTGGGCCCACTCTGAGAACCTGAGGGTTGGGAAAAAGATAAAAACAACGGGGTCAGACATAAGTCTGAGCGAGTCCTATAACTTTAACAATACAATCATTAAAGTAACCAGAGAAGACATAAACTTGACATACGGTAATGTCTGGGGATGAATGGCTACACTAAGCAGCTTGGTAGACTTAGGATAAACTAAGATAACTGTAAAGACGCATTTACCCACCCAAGGATAATTACTACACTGCACCACACCAGTCATTTCTACTTAAAGGTTGATCCCTCCCAAGGACTTAGAAAATTTCCCCAGTAGTCTCGTATACCCCTAGCTGACTACATAGGTGCCGTCTGCCCCTATCTCCACTAGGTGTAACCACTACTCCCAAATGATCGGCTCCCTACCGTAGATACCCGTGTCGGCCCCACAGTGGGGTGTATCACTCCCCAAAGTGGCAACCCGATACAACAAACGGTGCACGGCTTATATCTACACGATGCAACAACGTCTTACCTACCAGCCCGGGTCCACACACGCATATGAAACCCGTTGGACTTGCGTTGCCACCGCTACCCCGTTTTGGCCTCTTATAGTCAAGCCCAGTACGCGTGTCCCGTCCTCGACATGGGTCGAGCCCAATAAGATACATATGGGTTACTGGTTGAAATGGGCCCCCACAAGCTACCCACCTAAGCTTGTCCCTTTTTCTAGTGCATCCCACTTAACCCTTTTAATAATCATGTTCACTTACATGTTTAAAGTTTGGTTAAGTCATTTAATTATATTTCAATTGCCACCCAAGGCACCCACTAGATTTCCACATGCCACCCAAGGCACCCACTTAACCCCTCATGTCCCACTACATGCTAATATGGTTAAGTGTTTCTTAATTAATTAAGACCGTGATCTCCCATAAAGACCTCCCACATTAGACTGGCTGTTATGACCGCCTGGTTAAGCCGGTAGGGTCCGGGCAGTCTTACGTCATAACAGAGTCTAACCTCGTGTCTTTACTTTAATCACGTATTTAATTTATGGCTAAGACCTCTCACATTGGGCTGACATTTGTAGCAACTGGTTAAGCCGGTAGGGTCCGGGCAGTTTTGCACTACAAATGAGTCCAACCTCGTGTCTTAGTCGATTAATTACACCTAATTAATCACCCCCATATTAATTATCCCTAATTAATATCAAGTTTTTCATAACATGGGTAGACCTAACTCAATAGGTAAATTCCCATGGGGTAGACCTAACTCAATAGGTAAATTCCCACTTATGTTAATTTATTTTTATGGTATGCTTAATCATACCCAATCATACTTTTATTAACATATTTATTAACCCCATCGTTCCCCACGTAAATCGTTCTCATTTCATGACATAATAAAGGGAAGATCCATCACAAATATCATGGGTTTAACCAAATCTTAGCATATAACTTTGTCATGGGTTAAGAGGATGTCAACTTGCATATATGAGCATATATTAACCCAACTACATTTATCCCAAACTTGCATATTATCATACACATGACTTGCATAACATGTTGCATATGAACTTGCATATTATCATACATATGACTTGCATAACATGTTGCATATGAACTTGCATATTATCATACACATATCTTGCATAACATGTTGAACTTGCATATAAGCATTCTCATAACTTGCATAACATGTTAAACATGCATTTAAGCATACACATAACTTGCATAAGCATTCTCGTACTTGCATAAGCATGCATAACTTGCATATCATGTTAAACTTGCATTTAAGCATATACATAACTTGCATATGAACTTGCATAACAACCTACACATAACTTACATAACATCATACACATAACTTGCATATGAACTTGCATAACATCATACACATAACTTACATAACATCATACACATAACTTGCATATGAACTTGCATAACTCACTTGTTAAACATGCATAAACCCACTTATTAAATATGCATAAACCCACTTATTAAACATGCATAAACCCACTTGTTAAACATGCATAAACCAACTTATTAAACATGCATAAACCCACTTATTAAATATGCATAAACATAGGAAAACATAGAGTAGCATATCATTACAAATGATTCAAACTCACTAATCCGCATTCAAGACCATAAGTCTCATTACACCTAATCTACTTACTTTAGCAATTGATGTTAAAGTGATAGAAACTCACCAAAACCAAGATTAGCAAACTTATGAAGTAGAACTAGTTGCTAAATATGAAGAAGATGATGATTAGCTTGCAACTTCCTTCATAAACTAGTGGAGGCTCCTCTTAAGTTTGATTTTGGCGGCATGAGGCCATCATTTCTATTTTTAGTATGGATTAGGCTTGCATTAGGGTGTATTTATAGGATTAGGGTGTGTTTTAGACCATAGGATTAACCCTAGGTTAGATTAGGTCCGTCAGATTTAGGAAATCTCTAGAACCCAGCCCAGCCCTAGCCAGAAAACCAGACCTGGTGCACCCAGGCCCTCTGGCTCGACACGCCGTGTCGACAGGCAAGTCGACAGGGCAGTCGACTCCCCAGTCGACAGGCCTGTCGACATGGCTAAGGCGGGAACTTTCCCGCCTGGCCCCGCTGGTTGAAATTAAAAATCTGAATTTGAATTTTTAAATCTGTTTTTAGCTTTGAATTTTCTGCAAACTTCATTGGGCCATAACTGGGCCATACGGACTCCGATTTACAAAATTTCGGACTCTATTCTGCGTATTTTTCCGAGACGAACGCAATGACGCAGCCCGTTTCCCCCAATTCTCACATCTGAGATTATTTATTATGTAATTAGTGAATTTTAGCATTAACTGAAATACGGGGTGTTACATTCTCCCCTCCTTAAAGGATTTCGTCCCCGAAATCTCTAAGCTAAGGAGAATGCATATCCTACCATCCAAACAACCATCTACTCAATCCATCAAAAACGGGCATCCATTGTCCTTAAAACAATTTCTAATGATGTATGAGCATATGCAAAGAGTGTGTGTATATGTTCCCTATCTAATGTATGAACATATGCAAACCATGATAGTGCCATGCATCCATTATGTATGCGAGAGAACCCTATCGACACATACAATATCTACATGAGTGCACAATCATTCACTAAAATGCATCATCCATATGATAACACAATCATTACACATCCATAAATATAGCTTCCTACACACAATTTTATGCAATATGCAATATGAAGTGACTGAGCCGATCTAGTGCCTAGAGTGTGTGTATATGCATCCACGAGCAACCACTAGCAAACACTTGCATCCACTTGCATCCATCAACCATAACATGTCTCAAACACATGTTTCAACCATAGGTTTACCCTATCTAAAGGTCAAACAACACTAACGAGAGGACATACTAAAGATAAGATAAGTACTAGACAACGATAGAGGAGAAAGTAAAGACATACCCTCAAAAAGAAATGGGTACAATGAGCGCATCTTCGCTTCTGTCTCCCAAGTTGCGTTGCTCTCATCTTCTCCCCATTGCACTTTGACTAGTTGAACCTCTCTGTTTCTCAACTTCCTAGTCTCTGACCCAAGGATGCGAGTAGGAGCTCGTCGAATAGTCGCATCACGCTCTACTTCCACTTCTTTAAGCAAGCTCGGCTCTACCACCTCTGCGGTCTCATGTAAGCACTTCCTCAAATGAGACACATGGAATACATCATGTACACCACTAAGTCTATCGGGCAACTCCACTCTATATGCCATCCGTCCAATCCTTTCCTTAATAGGAAACGGCCCTACGAACCTTGGTGCTAACTTCCCAACAGATCCAAAGCGAACCACATTTCGTAACGGAGACACTTTGACAAAGACCATGTCCCCAACTTCAAACTCAAGGTCCGTCCTCCTCTTGTCCGCATAAGATTTTTGCCTATCCTGCGCTGCTTTCATCCTTCTTCGAATCAAGTCAATCTTCTCAGAAGTCTCCCTAACCATATCAGGCCCAAGCAAGATCTTGTCCGTAGACTCCCACCAACATGTAGGTGATCGACAAGGCCTTCCATAGAGAGCTTCGAAAGGAGCCATACCAATACTGGACTGAAAGCTGTTATTATATGCGAACTCCACCAATGGAAGATGCTCTTCCCATGTACCTCCAAAATCTAAGATACAAAGCCTCAAAAGGTCTTCTAGGACACGATTCACCCTCTCAGTCTGGCTGTCCGTCTGAGGATGATATGCGGTGCTCAGACACAATTGAGTCCCCACTGCTTCTTGCAAACTTTTCCAGAACTCGCTAGTGAAGATAGGATCTCGGTAACTCACTATGCTAGAGGGTACCCCATGCAATCGAACTATCTCTCGAAGATATACTGAAGCTAGCCATGGTCCTCTTGCTCTTCACAGGTATGAAATGGGCGCTTTTAATAAGTCTGTCTACCACCACCCAAATTCCTGTATTACCCTTTCTCGATCTGGGTAACCCGTCAATAAAATCCATCGAGACGCTATCCCACTTCCATTGCGGAACTTCCAATGGGTGAAGCAGCCCACCTGGTTTCTTTTGCTCCGCCTTCACTTGTTGGCACACCAAGCATCGAGCGACATACTCGGCCACATCTTTCTTCATACCGGCCCAGAAGAAAACCCTCTTCATGTCTTGGTACATCTTGTCCCCACCGGGATGAATGGTCATCCTAGAACGGTGTGCATCATCAAGAATAACCTTCCTCAAACCCTCGTCTTGCGGTACACAAAGTCTACCGTCTCTACGCAAGCACCCCCTATCGTCTAGGGTGTACCTACTCAAATGGCTGGACGACTCCCCCCTTATGAGCTTCTCCACCAACTCAACCAACTGTGGGTCGTCCCTCTGTGCTTCTCCAATCCGCCCCAAAAGAGTAGGTCTAACCTCCAAGGAAGCTAGCAAACCGGGTACATAATCAATGGAAGGTCTGAAATCAAACATCGAGATAAATTCCAAGCTTCGTTGTTCCACGAACAATGGACTCAAGGACAACCTTTTTCTGCTCAAGGCGTCCGCCACCACGTTACCCTTGCCAGGGGTATACGCTATCTCGAAATCATAGGATGCTAAGAACTCCATCCACCTTTGCTGTCTCAAGTTCAAATCCTTCTGAGAAAACAAGTACTTCAATGATTTGTGGTCAGTGAACAATTCGAATCTCTCACCAAGCAGATAATGGCGCCAAATCTTAAGCGCAAAAACAATAGCGGCCAACTCTAAATCATGGGTAGGGTAATTTTTCTCATGCACTCTCAACTGCCTTCCACCATAGGCTATTACCCTTCCCTCTTGCATTAAGACTGCGCCTAGTCCTGTCCCACAAGCATCGGTATAGACAACAAATGGCTTGCTCCCATCTGGCAACACTAAAACTGGAGCAGTGGTTAAAGCTTTCTTTAACCGTCGGAACGCATCATCACAATCTACGTACCATGCGAAAACAAGATTCTTCTTCGTTAAGCGGGTTAATGGGGCTGATATCTTTGCGAAGTCTTTGATAAACTTCCTATAGTAACCCGCCAACCCCAAGAAACTTCTTACTTCGGTAGCATTCTTCGGAACCTTCCAATCCTGAATTGATACTACCTTCGCGGGATCCACAGCTATCCCTTCCTTGGAGACCACGTGCCCCAAGAACCGCACCTCCTTCCTCCAGAAGTGACATTTAGAGAATTTAGCCTTAAGGCTATGTGCTCGAAGAGTCTTCAATACCTCCCCAAGATGTAGGGCATGCTCTTCTTCACTCTTAGAAAATACTAAGATATCATCCACAAAGACCACCACGAACTTATTAAGGAACTCCCTGAACACCCTACTCATCAAATCAACAAAATATGCAGGGGCGTTCGTCAACCCAAATGGCATCACCAGCCACTCATAGAAACCATCCGGAGTCCTAAAGGCAGTCTTGTCTATGCTATCCTCAGCCACCCTCAACTGATGAAACCCCGTGGCTAAGTCCAACTGAGAAAATACTGAAGCGCCAACCAACTGATCGAAAAGATCATCAATCCTCGGCAATGGGTGTCTATTCTTCTTTGTGAGCTTGTTGAGTTCTCTATAGTCTACACAAAGTCTGAGGGACCCATCCGCCTTCGTAGCAAAAACTACTGGAGCACCCCACTCCGATATACTTCGTCTTATGAACCCCTTCTCAAGCAACTCCCCTACTTGCTTATGGAGTTCCCTCCTCTCACGAGGAGCCATGTGGCGCACTGGTAAAGATACAGGTTTAGCATTATCCACCAGATATATTCGGAAGTCAATCTCCCGCTTCGGAGGTAAGCCCTTCACCTCCTCAAACACATCCGAGTATTCCCGGACCACTCTAACAGATTGCAAACTCTCGACCGAAGCGTCAAGCGATTCAAGATAACTTAGCATAACAGAATCCATGGGATTACAAGAGATCTCGAGAGTGTTACCCAAGCGGGTCATGAGCCTAACAACTCTCCTTTCGCAATCAAGAACAGCACCATTACTGGATAACCAGTCCATGCCCAAAATCAACCCATAGCCCGTGAAGCCCAAAACAAAAGCATCACATCTAAACTCAATGCTAAGTATAGAAATCTTCAAACCCAAACATATCATGGACTAATAAGTGGAGCCCCCAATTGGGTTTGAAACAACCAAGGGATCATCTACAAGACTGGTGTCTAAGTGCAGTGACTCAACTAATGATGATGAGATAAACGAATGCGATGCGCCTGAATCAAACAATGTACGGACAGGATGATCAAATAGAAAAACCAGACTTTCAACGGAAATAGTTCTACCTCTTTCCTGAATTGGTGGAACCGCGAGAGCCTGTACTTGCCCCCTAGCCTGACCCGGTGCCATAAGAGCTTGCACCTGTTCTCCTGAGGTAGACCCCGTCCTTTGCCCCTTCTTAGGACAATCTTTCACTAGATGCCCTGCTTCGCCACAGTGGAAGCAGCCAGTCTTCTTCTTCTTGCGACAATCCTTGCTTAGGTGGCCAGGTGTCCCACAATTGAAACACTTCTTCTTCTTGCCCTTGCCACCGTTGCCTTTCCCACCTTTATTTTGCTGTTGTTGCTGAGGTCTCTTTTGATCTCCCTTCTTCTCGGGTGCCTTATTAGCATTGGGACCCTTCTCTTCTTCATGCATGAGTGCCATGCCAACTAGCTTCTCAAAGGTGGCCCCCATAGGGATATGAGTCATAGCCAACCCATGCATTGGTTCATTCAAGCCTTTCACGAACCTCAAAGCCTTCTTCTCCGGTGTATTCACCATGTCTAGGCCAAACCTTGCCAATTGATTAAACTTGTTGACATACTCCTTCACTGAGAGATTTCCTTGCTTTAGAGTCAAGAATCTTTCCATATACAAGTTCTCCTCCGCCCTTGAGAGAAATTTTGCCACAAATCTTTGCTTAAAATCCGCCCAAGAGTCAACGGGGCGTTCTCCATTAGTGACCTCCCACCAGAATGAGGCCTCTCCTTTCATTAACCAAGCAGCTAACTTGACTTTCTTTCCTTCTTCCACCTCAAAGATGTCTATCAACTCTTCCACCTCCTTAAGCCAATCTCTAGCCTCCACAAAAGTTTCAGATCCTTGAAAAGGTTTTCCTCCCATAGCTTTAAATTCCTTGCAAGTCTTAGCAAAAGTATCCGTGAGAGGAGGAGGGGGAGGAGGAAGATCGGGTGCTACGGTTGGTGGAGGAACATTTGCTAGACCCGCAGTGGTGGCCCTAGCCTCCATCAATCTCCTATACCATACTGGTATCGTCACACCCTCCGGAAAGTTAAGATCCTCAGCCATGCTGAAACGAAAAAGGAAAGATTCAAAACGGAGAATTCGAAGGATAAAGATATGGCTATTGGGGATTATGCTTTTCTTTCAAAAACTTTTCTCTTAAAAGACATGTTTTTGAAAATATCTCTTCCAAAAATGTTTTTAGAAAAATAGTTTTCTAAAAATTTTATCTGTTCCGGTAACCTTTGCTCTGATACCACGTGTAACACCCCACGCCCGCTATGGTCACTCTCTAAAGGAATGCCATAACATCGGTGGAGTATTTTGAGTGAATATAGAACAGAGTAATTACAGCAAGACAGATATAAGTAATACTTTGAAAATTTAAAACATCATTTCAATTGCAGCGGAAAATAAAACATGTCTGGTTACATCACAAAACCATAATAGAAGTCAAGTACAAATATCCATCCTGCTAAATAAAAATACATAATCCCAATACATGAACTGATAGCCATAAAAGAAAAGGGTAAACTGAGCTCTACATCTAGGGTCCAAGCTCCAAGAGAGAAATAAAAGCAGCCTGATCAAAGCCCACTCGTGCTGGGCCCACTCTGAGAACCTGAGGGTTGGGAAAAAGATAAAAACAACGGGGTCAGACATAAGTCTGAGCGAGTCCTATAACTTTAACAATACAATCATTAAAGTAACCAGAGAAGACATAAACTTGACATACGGTAATGTCTGGGGATGAATGGCTACACTAAGCAGCTTGGTAGACTTAGGATAAACTAAGATAACTGTAAAGACGCATTTACCCACCCAAGGATAATTACTACACTGCACCACACCAGTCATTTCTACTTAAAGGTTGATCCCTCCCAAGGACTTAGAAAATTTCCCCAGTAGTCTCGTATACCCCTAGCTGACTACATAGGTGCCGTCTGCCCCTATCTCCACTAGGTGTAACCACTACTCCCAAATGATCGGCTCCCTACCGTAGATACCCGTGCCGGCCCCACAGTGGGGTGTATCACTCCCCAAAGTGGCAACCCGATACAACAAACGGTGCACGGCTTATATCTACACGATGCAAGAACGTCTTACCTACCAGCCCGGGTCCACACACGCATATGAAACCCGTTGGACTTGCGTTGCCACCGCTACCCCGTTTTGGCCTCTTATAGTCAAGCCCAGTACGCGTGTCCCGTCCTCGACATGGGTCGAGCCCAATAAGATACATATGGGTTACTGGTTGAAATGGGCCCCCACAAGCTACCCACCTAAGCTTGTCCCTTTTTCTAGTGCATCCCACTTAGCCCTTTTAATAATCATGTTCACTTACATGTTTAAAGTTTGGTTAAGTCATTTAATTATATTTCAATTGCCACCCAAGGCACCCACTAGATTTCCACATGCCACCCAAGGCACCCACTTAACCCCTCATGTCCCACTACATGCTAATATGGTTAAGTGTTTCTTAATTAATTAAGACCGTGATCTCCCATAAAGACCTCCCACATTAGACTGGCTGTTATGACCGCCTGGTTAAGCCGGTAGGGTCCGGGCAGTCTTACGTCATAACAGAGTCTAACCTCGTGTCTTTACTTTAATCACGTATTTAATTTATGGCTAAGACCTCTCACATTGGGCTGACATTTGTAGCAACTGGTTAAGCCGGTAGGGTCCGGGCAGTTTTGCACTACAAATGAGTCCAACTTCGTGTCTTAGTCGATTAATTACACCTAATTAATCACCCCCATATTAATTATCCCTAATTAATATCAAGTTTTTCATAACATGGGTAGACCTAACTCAATAGGTAAATTCCCATGGGGTAGACCTAACTCAATAGGTAAATTCCCACTTATGTTAATTTATTTTTATGGTATGCTTAATCATATCCAATCATACTTTTATTAACATATTTATTAACCCCATCATTCCCCACGTAAATCGTTCTCATTTCATGACATAATAAAGGGAAGATCCATCACAAATATCATGGGTTTAACCAAATCTTAGCATATAACTTTGTCATGGGTTAAGAGGATGTCAACTTGCATATATGAGCATATATTAACCCAACTACATTTAACCCAAACTTGCATATTATCATACACATGACTTGCATAACATGTTGCATATGAACTTGCATATTATCATACATATGACTTGCATAACATGTTGCATATGAACTTGCATATTATCATACACATATCTTGCATAACATGTTGAACTTGCATATAAGCATTCTCATAACTTGCATAACATGTTAAACATGCATTTAAGCATACACATAACTTGCATAAACATTCTCATACTTGCATAAGCATGCATAACTTGCATATCATGTTAAACTTGCATTTAAGCATATACATAACTTGCATATGAACTTGCATAACAACCTACACATAACATACATAACATCATACACATAACTTGCATATGAACTTGCATAACATCATACACATAACTTACATAACATCATACACATAACTTGCATATGAACTTGCATAACTCACTTGTTAAACATGCATAAACCCACTTATTAAATATGCATAAACCCACTTATTAAACATGCATAAACCCACTTGTTAAACATGCATAAACCAACTTATTAAACATGCATAAACCCACTTATTAAATATGCATAAACATAGGAAAACATAGAGTAGCATATCATTACAAATGATTCAAACTCACTAATCCGCATTCAAGACCATAAGTCTCATTACACCTAATCTACTTACTTTAGCAATTGATGTTAAAGTGATAGAAACTCACCAAAACCAAGATTAGCAAACTTATGAAGTAGAACTAGTTGCTAAATATGAAGAAGATGATGATTAGCTTGCAACTTCCTTCATAAACTAGTGGAGGCTCCTCTTAAGTTTGATTTTGGCGGCATGAGGCCATCATTTCTATTTTTAGTATGGATTAGGCTTGCATTAGGGTGTATTTATAGGATTAGGGTGTGTTTTAGACCATAGGATTAACCCTAGGTTAGATTAGGTCCGTCAGATTTAGGAAATCTCTAGAACCCAGCCCAGCCCTAGCCAGAAAACCAGACCTGGTGCACCCAGGCCCTCTGGCTCGACACGCCGTGTCGACAGGCAAGTCGACAGGGCAGTCGACTCCCCAGTCGACAGGCCTGTCGACATGGCTAAGGCGGGAACTTTCCCGCCTGGCCCCGCTGGTTGAAATTAAAAATCTGAATTTGAATTTTTAAATCTGTTTTTAGCTTTGAATTTTCTGCAAACTTTATTGGGCCATAACTGGGCCATACGGACTCCGATTTACAAAATTTCGGACTCTATTCTGCGTATTTTTCCGAGACGAACGCAATGACGCAGCCCGTTTCCCCCAATTCTCACATCTGAGATTATTTATTCTGTAATTAGTGAATTTTAGCATTAACTGAAATACGGGGTGTTACAGGAACAGTGGAGGTTACTTCATTGGTATTGGCCATAAAACAAAAACAACTTTCTGCTTGATGATTAAGCCTTTCGGCAATTTGGCTCTGATACCATATTAAGGGATGAGGAAGAGAGTTATTAGAGAGGAACAATTGCAATTTTTATTGATGTAAAACACGATACAAAGAGCACATATATATAGTGCTATGAGCCCAACGGCTAGTACAAAATATACCAAATATGTATGAGCCTAACGGCTAGTATTAAATATACCAAGTATGCATGAGTCTAACGGCTAGTAGATAATGACAAAGCATGCTAAATATGATAAAAACGTGTTCACACTCTAACGGCGCAATTGTAACGGCTCTATTGTCTTCGTTATGGTGCGTCGTGCAAAATAACATCAATGTGTTATCTATGTTATGTACACCTAGTAATGAGCAAAAAGTAAAATGGCATTTATGTGTTAATTTATGAATGCTTGTCTTGTGTTATCTGGTATACTGTAAAACCTAGCACTTGACTGTCTCTTGTTAGTAAGTCATTATGTATTTCTTAGACAATGTTCTTCCTTTTATAAATATATATCTAAATGCTCTTCCTTTTATAGTTGATCAATAATTGTTTAATAACCCGTAATGAAATTTAATTCACTCAAGACTATTGCATTGAATAAGAAAAAGATGGAAGGCAAGACTGTTAAGGTAATTGTAACCATTATCGATGTGAGAAAACCATCACCGTACCTGTAATACTGGTAAGCCAAAAATGACTATCGATACTTTTTCGTAACTGCTGATAAAATGTTTAGTGGTATACCGATAATTGGGCAAACCATTGGTCAATAATGATAAGTTTACGAATATATGAAACTATTAAAATGTTTTGATAATGCTTAAGAAGTAACAATTTTGTTACTAATTCCAACTTAATTGCTTCTATAAACGTTTTGACTTCGTTGTCATAGAAAATATTTTGGTTTTATCACAAGTTATATACAATAAAATAAAATAGCAATTTTGTTATTCTTAAACTTTTAAGTTAATGAATTCAAAAAAGAAATACCATCAGAAGCAATGCAACAAACACATGCTTAATATATGATAAAATTTTGAAATTTTTTTGTTAGAATTAATTAAAATTATAAAAACAACAGAACTAAAATAATTGGTTAATTTACTGTCACCGTTAATTTTGACATTGCTACATTTACCATTGATAATGATAAAATTATCATTATCATGCCCGGCATACCGATACAATAAAATATACCAATTTAGCTCGGCATTGGCTACATATTTCTTGGCAATGGAAAATTTACTGTTACCATAACAACCCTAATTAAAACTATGCATTCGCTTATGCCACTATATTTGTGTACATTCAGGTGCAAAAGTTAATGTCTATGTCGATATGTCCGAGTGGTTAAGGAGATAGACTTGAAATCTATTGGGCTTTGCCCGCGCAGGTTCGAACCCTACTGTCGACGTTTTTTCTTTTTTATTCACAAAATAAGAATACACAATACTTTAGACAATTCCGATTCTTCTACTACTCAAAATCTTAGTTCAATGCTTGACATTCGGAATAGGTTTTTTGATCATCAATTTACATGTTGTATTTAGAGGGTTACAAATTTTTGAACGATCTAAATTTTGCGAAGTTATTCTACATATAACATGATAAATATGCTACGTCTACGGAAAATCATTTAAATTTGAAACATACAGTTGAGAAAATTAGTGATGGATTTTGTGGGAACTGTATGCTGGGAGATCTGGATCCTTCCACATCTGCGCGTGCCTATCGTCTTTTATAATAGTCATTTCATTTATGTGCAAACATATCTGTGTTTCCAAATTATGCTAGGATGGGTTTTGTTGGGAACTATATGATGGGAGATCTGGATCCTTCCACATGACTATCGTATTTTATAATAGTCGTTTCATTTATGTGCAAACATATCTGTGTTTCCAAATTATGTTAGGATGGGGATTCGTTGGGAACTATATGATGGGAGATCTGGATCCTTCCACATGCCTATTGTCTTTATAATCATCGTTTCCTTTATATGAGCATTTCCAAATAATGCTATGATGAAAATTTGTTGTCCCATAAATTGCCCTTCACATCATGTAGATAGAAGCCAATACAAAGATTCGGCTTTGGAGCTAGAATTGCAGCATCAATGAAAATGAGGCAAAAGTATCTAGCTAAAATTTTGTAGCAAGTACCGTAAGAATGTTGCACAACACCAACCTATGTTGCTAATTCATTTATATGTTCAGTGTTGTTTAATACTCGTCTTCGTATCACCTGGCTTGGTTTCGAATCTGGACATATGTTTTTGCCTTATACTGGAGTGTTAAATGATGCAAAGATGGTTTCGTTGAACTCAGTCATCTTTGGGTACAATCAATCATCGTCAGTACGGTCTTATTGAAATGTGTCAAATTTGGCCGCCAGTGTAGTTCTATGGTGTAGTGGTTAGCACTCCAGACTTTGAATCTGGCGACCTGAGTTCGAATCTCGGTAGGACCTTTTACCCCTAATTTTTTATTTCTAACGTAGCAACAGCTTTGGACTTATATGGCTTTAATCTCCAGTTGATTTTACCTCAATATAGTGCGAGGTTTTTTGTTTCAGCTTTTATTTTTAATTTTATTTTTTGTTTTATGGACATGAATCTGGACTAGATTAACTATTTGGATGCCTGTTTCTTGTTTGTTTATTACAGCGACAGTAGTTTTCCTTCTATGGTGCATACTGCATCCCTTTTGGTTTTAGATTTGTGAGATCTATTCCCAATTCTTACCTTGTTTTAGTAAAACTAATGGACATAAACTTGAAACGAGATCAGCGAAATAGAAAGAAAATTTTAAAATGAAGATGTAGAAAATAGGTTTAAAAAAGAGAAGCTAAAATAAAAAAGTTTAAAAAATAGGTATGTGTCCTTGGTTTAGAGTTATAATGAAATAAAGCCATTTACCTTCTTTCGATGTATTTGAACGTTCTCCTTGTAGTGACCTTAACCAATGGTGATCCATGTGTTAGTTTGTCCATAGGAAATACATGCTCCATTCCTTTTTAGGCATCTGCATGTCGACAGTAACATTTTTTCACAGTTCTGGGACTTCAAATGCCAGATTTATAGTTGATCTGTTACATTTTGCTATATAACCCATTCTCAGCCATCTGTTACTTGCTATATACGCATATGGACCGCCATTTATGTTAATAGCCAACGGTGAACCCCAAAATTTAACCAAAACAATTTATAGCAATTTATAATTGATTACTTATTACATATGTAATTCAGCCAACGGTGAAGACTACCCTAAAGGTGTTATTAATAAATCTGGAATGTGGAATTACCGAGCATAGTCTCAATTCTCATGACTCATAAGTGCTTCTTTGCCATTATTGAAACAGTGGCAAGGTTAATGCAAAGTTGACCTCATATGGGCCGTGTTTCTTTTCTTTTTTACTGCAAGATTTACAAAAATTCCCCAAGTTTTGTGGAGTTTGGTTCTCAATGTTCAAAATTCCAGTACATGTAATTAAATTCAGAGTATCAATTTTCTTGGTGACAAAGCAATTGTCTAATTTTTTGGGTTAAAATCTCTTTTTGGTATAAAGTAGTGCTTCGGGGTTGTACTAAAATGGAGGGAACTATTTGGACAATAACAGTGCTCAGTTTGTTGTGGCTTAAAGAAAATTGCACTGTTGTTACCATTGATCACAAAGACATTTTAATTGTTTGTGATTTGTGTTTCTACTTGTTGCAATATTTTTTTTATACTAATTAAGATTGTGACCAGGGAAACCTTTTCATGCAGTATGATCATGTAATGTCAATGGTGGCAGTGAAAGACAAGTTTCAAATTGATGCCCAAATTTGACATTCTGCCTCTAACCGAAGTCGTCACATAAGGTATTGTATCTAGCAAAGTAAATGGTTTGTGCAGAAGTTAACCCATTTGTTACTAACTATTGAGTATTGACGCTGTTACAATGTAAATGTTTATATTTGAAATTATATCGAACGGTTTTATAATATACTTTACATGAACCAGCGTCGTGGTTATTGGATGCAAGAGGATTTAATTAACCAGTGTATTCATTACCTCTTGATTTTGAAGCCTGGTAAAAAAAACATCCTACAATAGCCGTATTTCAGTTCCCTTTATTCTTCACTTGCTGGCACTCATAAAGTACTTACAACTAGAAGGAGAGATCTGGAAAGCAAGCACCATGGTTGAAATATGAAATAAGCTTTAGAGAGGGAAGGAGCACTAATGAAACAAATAACTAATAGGCAAATTCTATTTAAACCCGTATTTTTGCTGAGTATACCCAGCAAACTTAATGAAATTTTAAGAGGCTAAAATGCCCTTTTCTTTTTTATACGTAACTTCTTTCTTTTCCTTGTCTGATCCTTCAGTCAGTAAACCCTAAATCATAAAAAATTTCAAAATCTCATCCTTTTACATTCAAAACATGGATCATGAAGGCGATGCAACAAATCTAAACGAGATTAATGCGGTAATTTCGATTTTTTTTCTTTTTTGAACAGTAAAATTTCAATGTCCACCACTTCAGTTTCGAAGAAGCTTTGAGGTGCCATCGTAATGGTAATCACGCACGATACCTGCGTGGTTGTTATACTTTTCACGCAGAACTCGTACGTGAATAATGTTCTACTCACGTAAAAAAGTTTCTGGTGTGAAAAATGAGCCTAGCATTGTTTCTGCGTTGTAATGAATGAATCCACGCATTATTTCTCCGTGGTAATGAATTAATACACGCACTACTGCTGCGTGATTATATAAGTTTCCACGTGTTATGTGATATGTTACTTAATCACATTTACCTAATGCATAGTAAGTCATCATCTAACTTTTTTTTGTACGCAAACGTTGTTTTTGTAGATTGTAGATTACTCAAGTGATGAAAATGACGGGAACGAAATATTATTAGACTATTCAAATGAATTTACAACATATGATGTAAGCAATGTTTTGTATTTATTTTCTTTTTATTCCTTACAAAGTTGGAGATTCCTTTTTTGTTTGCTTGCAGATTTATCCGTCCCGTCAGTATTTAATTGATTGGGTTCGTAACATTGAAAGACGTCTTGGGTTTTTGATAATAATATTGAGATCGGATAGCGCTTCATCTAGTGTGAAACCCAGGATAATGTTTGCATGTGAACGTAGTGGAGTGTATAAGAGTAGTAATGCTAAAGATCCAAACAATTATAGATTGACGGGTACGAAGAAATGTAATTGTCCGTTTAGACTGAAAGGTGTGAAAGTTCCTTCGGTGGGCAATTGGCGTTTAGTAGTTGCAAACGGTGTTCACAATCATTCAGCATTAAAGCATGCCGAAGGCCATTCCTTTGCAGGAAGGTTAAGCGAAGAAGAGATCAAGCTAGTTTTGGAAATGCACAGAAATATGGTGAAAGCAAAGGAGATTCTAAATACATTGAAAAGAAATAATCCTTCGAATAGCACTACTATTAAAACAATATACAATGTCATTCAAACTCACAATTCAATTGAAAGAGGAGGACGGTCGCAAGTGCAGTATCTCTTTAGCAAACTAAAAGAATTTGGTTACTTTGTATGGCATCGGAAGGCTTTAGACGGCAGCGACATTATTAAAGATATTTTTTGGGCACATCCAACTAGTTTAGATTTTCTTCGGACATTTCCTCGTGTTATCATACTAGATTGTACTTACAAAACCAACAGGTATAGAATGTCGTTACTTGAGATAGTCGGTGTGACCTCAACGGATCAGACATTCTGTATTGTTATTGCATACTTATGCGCGGAAAGTGAAGAGAATTATATTTGGGCCTTGGAACGTTTGAAATCCGTTATGCTCGATTGTGAAGTGGAATTGCCTAGCGTGTTTATTAGTGATAAAGAGTTGGCGTTGCTTAATGCCATTGCTCATGTGTTTCCAAATTCTTCACACATGTTATGCAAATGGCATATTAAAAATAACATACTCACGTTCATGGGGAAAAAAAGAAATATTAAAGATATGGACATAACAGAGAAGAAAGCATTCTTAAGCGATTGGAATCAACTTCTTTGTTCGAAGAACAATTCTGTATACAATGAGAATTTGGCTCTCTTACATGAAAAGTATGGTAAGTATGATTCATTATTGAAATATGTGCATGAGACTTGGCTAGACCCATACAAAGATCGATTCGTGCAGTTATGGACTGATGAGAACATGCATTTTGGGAATTATACATCGAATAGATATACTAATTTACCCTTGTTTGTGTCTATTTTTTATATTTGTTTTTTTTCATGTTTGTTATTTATGCTAATATTTATGTATAAAATATAGGGCCGAGGCAGCTCATTCGAAGTTAAAGAGACAACTAGAAACATCTCTATGTAATTTTGAGCAAGCAAGGACTAAAATGCATTCATTATTGGGGCTATCATTCACAGAATTAAAGGCTTCGTTCGAGCAGAGTCTTAGTAGAGTTAAACATGTTTTTCATATTAAAGAGTTCAAAAATTTGTGAGGTGTTGTTTCTACTACAGCTCTTGATTTGCTACATTCAGAGCTACTTCGCGTGTCCTCCGTTGGAGACGATGAATTTTTATGTGGCTGTGTCCTTCGTAAAACACATGGCTTGCCGTGTGCACATGAGCTAGCTCGCCTTGGCCCATCGACATCAATACCACTACATTTGATTGATATTCATTGGTCTAGACTACATCTAGTGGAAAGAGGTGGGGAACAAAATGTTGGAGTAGTCGAAAAAATGGAAATTTTTTTAAGCGATGTTAGAAAAATGGACACTCCATATCAACTTCAAATTTACAAGAAATTAATGGAAGTAGTCCAATCACAAACTTCTATTCTTGGCTCTCCTAAAAGCAAAGTTAAAACGAAAGGATGGGAAAGCAAGAAATCAGTTAATTCTTCGACTAAAAGAATGCCTTCTTCATTTGAGTTAGTCGGGAGTCTTTCATCAGAGAATCCATCTAGCCAAGTTAGCGTAACCAAACCGAAGAAGCAAAAACTAACAATTAGAAAATCATTACAGGTATATACGCTGGTTGACTTCTACTTATTTTATGTTAATATTTATGTGACAAAAAATATATTTTATTTTACAGATGGACAAATGCAGCCCTAATATGAGATTTTATATTGATAAAATTCCAGAAGAGCTAAAATCTTTTGTCACCGATATTATTGATGTTCAATCAGACGGTAATTGCGGATCTCGTTGCATTGTTGTTGCACTTGAAATGGGAGAATCTTGTTGGCCACAAATTCGACGTGACTTGCGTGAGGAGTTGTATGAGAACCAAACATTATAAGAGCAAGTTTAAATACAGCATGGTAGATGCAATGATTTGCTAAGGCAGTTGCAACATGAAGGCGATGATTTTGCTCCTACGGACAAATGGATGACTATGCCCGATATGGGTTATATTATTGCGACAAAATATAACGTCGTCGTTTCTAGCTAAAGTAGTAGACTCTCTCTCACGATCCCACCACTCAAAGGACAAGTCCCACCACCAGTACAACGCTTCGAAATAGCTGTAGCTTTTGTCAATGATGGTCATTTTGGGCTAGTACGTTTGTAATATCTTATTTTATGGTTAAGTTGCTATTGTTTGTATCAAAAGTAACTTATTGTTTACATATTGTAGGTCAAATTGCAGCCTAAACATCTGATTCCACCAATTTTTGCAAAATGGAAGAAGGCTCGTCGTGCAGAGGCCAGCGATTGGGAGTCTATCTATAATAATCGTCGACAAGCTTGGGATGAGAGAACATAATTTGCTCAATGGAATTAGCTTTTGTATTTTGAATGCTGAAATGTTTAATCCAGATGTACCACGTATAAATGAATTGCTGACATGGTTAATTCATTGTATTTTGTTATAAACGATTTGATGAAATGGTTAATGAACTGTCGAAATGGTTATTGTTGTTTTTATTGTTGAAATGACTATTGCATTTTATTGTTGAAATGGCTATTGCACTTTATTGTTGAAATGGTTGTTGCACTTTATTGTTGAAATGGTTATTGTTAGCTGCTTCTGTCATGTATTTTTTTTCTTTTTTTTACTACACCACGGTCTGTTAATACGTGAAAATTAACAAATCCATGTACAAAACCCACGTGGTACATATAAAACTCACATAGACCGGGTGTGTGATTTATATATAAAGCACGTTCTTGTCATACGAGGTAGACAAAAAAACTTAAAAAAATTACTTCCATAGGGCGCCCACGTGAATTTTGTTCTAGGTCGTGGAGTTTGTGCATTGATATATAACTTACCAAGTAGAAGTTGTGCGTGGATGTTGTTCCAGTTCGTAACATTTTGTGCGTGGTTCTCTACTATATCTCGTTCTATATCTGCGAGGTGGCCAAAAAAAAAGGAAAAAAAACTGTAAAACCAGCGTCCACCACCAATACAAAGCCAGAAACCAGTAATAACATTGAGACGCTCTGTTGGGGTCATATATAACCAGAATTCAGTAACAACACTGAAACCAAAAACCAATAACCATAAACATGTATCATCCCACCAAGTTACCACCAAGATATAACCATACATAACCATAAACAGTACATAATCATAAACAGTACAAAATATAATCATACATCACCAATACTTAACTATCCAAAATATAATCATACATAACCTTACTACTTCAACACATAACCATCCAAAATATAGTCATATTTAAACTTACTACTTCAAACCATAACCATACTACCCAAAATAACCACACACAACTCAAGCGTGCATACTCGCTAATTCGGATGACGGATGTAGCGTCCACTTGCAACTCTAGCGTTTGCAATTTGAGTGTTAGATTCATCTAACATGTCATGCACGTAAGTCAAAGCCTGTAAGAAAAGACAAGAAAATCCAATATTAAATAAACATTGATACTACTAGGAATAAGTTTAAAAAATGAAATACAATGCACTGAATATAATTACTCATAAGTCGGCTGAAAATGAGGCTCTCCAAGATTAATGTTTGCTGGCAACCTAGCGGGATTTTGCACTCTGACAACACACTGCTCTCCATACCAAACCATGTAATCATCCGTGCAGCTTAAAAAGGACTGGGCAAGTGGTACTGATCGATGTTTGTAACGCCCCACATCCGTTAGTGTCACTCACAAAGGGAATGCACTAAGTTCTGTGGAGCATTTAGGGTAAAAGATGCAGATAAATTACAAGACAGACAAAAATTACAACAGAGGAAAATAAAAATTTGCTTTATTGATAAAATAGTTTGTAAAACGATTTCTTTATAATATCAGAGTATCATCTGTTTTACAAAATAAAGAAGCATAAAACAACATTTATATTCCCCAATGTAGCAAGAGCCAGCCATAGCATCTGAAAAGAGAATCCAAGCAAAACTTCGACAAATCTTCAAGCTGGGAAAGAGTGACAGTCCAACTTAACCTGAGCTATACTATTCCCTCCTTTACTACCTGGGGGAGGGAACGGAAGAAAAGAAGACGAAAGAAAAACAGAGTCAGACATAAAGCCTGAGTAAGTTCAGTTACTTCTAGCATGTGAACATGGAAAAACAAAACGACATGAATTAACTGAATACAAGATAACACCATGATGATAGGGTCAGCAAGATTAGACAAGATTAACACACGATATGCTAAGATAAGATAAACTGGATATGCTCTAATACTTTCGCCGCTTCACTATTTCCTTGTTATACTGGTTTCTATATCTCTGCACCACCTAACTAGGGTCCCAACTAGTAACGATAACGTGATCCTAATCCCTGTAGTTTTCATTGCCTTCAGGCATACATTTATTATTTATTACCTAGATCTAATCTAGGGTTTCCTATCAAGTGCTTTCTAGATTCAACCAGAGTTTACGCTATCTGCTGAACGCTTTTCGGACTCAGGGTTTATGCCACCAAGTCCAACTAGGGATTATGCTACCTGTCGAACGATGCCCCCAAGTCTAGGGCATACTACCTAGAGTGGTATATGTTCCTAGACTTCCCCACGCATGTATCGCGAATCGTTATCGCCTGTCTAGATGCACATGTCCTGTAATGTGCGGCCCGAGTCATGTGGCCGGGCAAATCAAGAAACACAGAACTCGGTCGGGAGCTTTCAGATATCTGCCGATGTAGATGCTAAGGTCTGTTTTTATTCCAGTGGCTATGGTCCCACTCGACCCCTCCCTCAGCTAATGAAAGGCACACCTTGAAAAATGAGAACTATACGCAGGCCCCTTATGCCCCACTAACCTATGGCCATCCTCACCCATAACTAGATAGCAAGTATACGGTCTTTTGGAGTTCTCCGCCTTTCCGCTTCACGTATCTCGACTGACTCAAGATGGATGGTAGACGACGAGTTGCTATCACAGGGCTACCGTTTTCTCGCCGAATCACGCTGGTCCATCCTAGTCTTTAGGTTGCCATATATTGCAACCAAGGCATACCCCTGGTTCTTCTAAAGCAGACCTTAACCTATATGAGCCTAGGAGGATCATCTGCAGCCTCATAGAGGGATACCAAGAGTACCTCACGTCCCCTCGAAGCCTCGGGCTTCGTAACCCAATTCGTTGGAGCCTTCTTTAAAATTAGATGGACGTTCGCTCCTTCTCGTGTTATACTAAGAATTACTACTTAGTTTTGTCAACTAAGGTTTACCACTTAGTTTCCAGAATCGTTTTTTTCTTAACTAAGGTTTACTACTTAGCTCCTTTTAACTGAGGTTTACTACTTAGTTCTCTTTCCCGTCAATTGGATTGGTTAAGTGTCATTAGTCAATTCAAGCTAACTTAACCCTCTTCATTTATCCTGTCAAACTGGTTAAGTGTTATCAGTAGTTCATGTTGACTTAACCCTACCATAAACCAAGTTATATTGGTTTAGTATTTCTTATTACTTAACCCTACCCATTCATCCTGTATTGGTTAAGTGTTCCTTTTTAACTTAACCTTGCCCGTCTATTTTAACTAACATGTTATTAATGGTTAAGTATTATCCCTTCATGTTTTAGACTTAACCCTATTCCTTTATCACAATCTGATGGTTAAGTGCTCATGTTTACTTAACCCTACGGTCTAGTCCAGCTAACATATCAAATTGGCTAAGTATATTAAATTTTACATAACCCCAACCTCTAGTCTAGTTAACATGTTAATTTGGCTAAGTGTATTAACTTTACTTAACCCCAACCTCTAGTCTAGTTAACATGTTAATTTGGCTAAGTGTTTTCTTAGTTACTTAACCCCTACAAATCTTGTCTTGTTACCATGTTAAGTTGGTTAAGTGTCCCTATGGACTTAGCCCCCCCATTCTAGCTTAACTGTGTTAAGTTGGTTAAGTGTCCCTATGGACTTAACCCTCCCATTCTAGCTTAACTGTGTTAAGTGTCTGTATGAACCTAACCCCCACCCCTCGGTTTTGTTATCATGTTGAATTGGTTAAGTGTCTTAGTTAACTTAACCCTACCATTCTTGTTCTAGCTTTAACTAAATAAATTAAAGCCACGACCACTCACATTAGACAGATATTGTTGCGATTACTGGATGTGTCGGTTAGTTCCGGGCAGGTTTACATCGCAACTCAGTCTAACCTCGGGTTAGGCATATTCGTGTTTTCTAAGTTCAAAGGGTTTTGATTAATTTTCAAATCAGGTTTTGAAAGTAACCATCCCGTCCGTCGGATCAGTTAGGGATAGCCAGGGAGAGCAAGAAACTTGTATTTTCCAAACCCAGGCCTAAACACTATCCTCTCTGTCACCCTAGAACTTTCTGGTGTGATATTAAAAGAGATGTATTTAATAAACCTTTAATTTGTCTAAATTTACATTTTCTCATTTAGGACAAATTCTATAAGTAAATTATTCCTAATTTACTTATTTCATAATTACTCTTTTAATGTAAATTGTCAACATTTATTATTGTGGCCCATTCTCCCCTCTATATCATATTTATGCTTTTTGGTATGTAAACTATACCAAATTAAGTGTCACTAACCATGATTTTTCTAAATATGACAATTACTCCCAATTATGGCCAATTTCAAATCTATGCCGATATACTTATTATGCCAAATTAGCTAATCCAATTCTGGTTTAATCATTCTAATTACAGTTCATGTCAAACTAGACTTATTATTCTAGTTCACAGTTCATGTAAATGCTAGATTTACAAGTCAATACTAGATTCAAATTACACATCCTATAATTCATGTCAAATTTATCCAATTTGCATTTTTCTGAACTTGCCATAATACATGTTCCCAACTTATGCCACTTTCCAAGTTTATAACTACGTTTTAGTAAATTTCATATTTTGCCCAAATCGTATTCCCATCGTTCGTATAATCGTAATTCAATCTAGATTATAGATAAATCTAGATTCGTAGAAAAAAGGGAATAAACCAAAGATGCTATGAAAAAGATAGACATAATAACTGGCATAAAATGATAATTTACTAATTACAGACCTAACGAATTACACTGAAATTGATCTAAAACATCGAAGGCCTATAGGTCTGAAAATCTTATGACATAAAAAGGGTTGAATAAGGACGTAGGTTCAAGAACATGGGTAGACCTAACTTAATAGGTAAATTCCCAAGATCTAAAACCAAAGAAAACCAAGAATAGACAGAATAGATAATCAGGTTTAGACCCAATTTCACAGTCACAAAACTTAAGCAACACTTTCCTAGTCATGAATCATAGGTGTTTAATCACAGTTGTCCTTGTTATGTCATAGGCAATAGTTTATGCTTCCTAATCAAAGGCATAGGCTTGTGTTCATAGTCAAGGAAATAATTCTCATAGTCATGAGTCACAGTCATAGGCAATGTTCATAGTCAAAGAGGCATATGGTTTTAAGGTCCATAGTTTCATAGTCACAGTCTTATTGGTCATCGAATCATAACAGTTCTTAATTAGGTCCAAAGATATAAGCACTGATTCGAATAGAAAGATTTGGCATATTCTTTTATTCCTTTAATTTCATGTCATGAATAGAGAAAACATTCAAATCTAAAAAGTAACCGACTTATAGAGATTAGATTAGATTCGTAGAAAAACAGTCGTTGAAGTCGTTTGAATCTTCACTTGAATCCTAGCTTGTTTTGAATTCCCTCTTGAAAGTCTTGAGCAGCATTTCCTCGTCTTGATTTATTTTATATATTATTTTATTTATTTATACATTTTCTCAGAGGCTGCATAAGGATAGAATGAAATGGTGTAGAGAGGAGTAGGCTAGGAGGCTGTTTATATAGGATTCGGCGAACGAACCTAGGCAGAAAACGAGACCAGGTACATCAGAATGCACCTAGGCCCAAAAGTGGGTTTTTGTACCTAGGTCGAAACCCAGGTCGACTGGGCAGTCGACCTAGTCAGGGGGGGTCGACTACCTAGTCGACCTGGGTCCTGGGCTGGAATTTTCCTGTCCAGCCCGCTTCTGGGTTTGAATTCGAATTTCAAATTCGAATTTCGAGTTGTTTTCTGTTCTGAAAATTCCTGAAACTTCGGAGGGTCATATCTCCTTCATACGGACTCCGATTCTCGCAAACTCGGACTCGTTTTCATGTAGAATTTCGAGACGAACGCAATGGCACAACCCGTTTCCCTTGATTTTGATCTTAAAAGTTAATTTTGCCTTGATTTGTGAGTCCTAGTGTTACAGAATTACGGGGTGTTACATTCTCCCCCACTTAAAAGGATTTCGTCCCCGAAATCTTCAAGTTAGGAAGAATGTGTCCTACCATCCAATCACCCATCTAATCAACCATTCAATCACAGGATTTCATTTTCCTTAAAAGATTTCTAATGCTTTCATGTTCATATGCATAGTGTGTGTATATGTCTTTATCTAGTGCAAAATCAGGCGGTCTACTAATTCAGTCGACCTCCTTAATGTGAATCATGTCAGTGCCATGCATCCAATCATGTATGCAAGCATCCCTAGTTATGTAAATACTACATGTGTGCATAGCCATTCATCCATATGCAACATCCATATGGCAACATATCAACTTACAAACAAATACATATCTGTAAATGCAATATGAAAGCATCCGAACTGATCTAGTGCCTAATATGTATGCATATGCATTCACGAGCAACCATTAGCAACCACTCGTAACCATCAACCATAACATGTTTCAAATACATGTTTACATCCAAAAGAGTTTCTACCTAAGGATCGGAGATACAACCTAGAGGATATTCTTTGGAAAGAGAGAAACAATTACGCGTAAAGCTCCTACAAAAAAAAGAAATCAAGGATGCACCCTTAAGGAAAAGGGTATGATGCTGGTATCTAGCCTTCTTGAGCTTTACTCCACTGTATCTTAACTAATTTAACTTCACGATTGTGAAGTTTCTGACCTCCATTTCCAAAATAAACAGATGTCAATTATGGTACTAAGTGTATGTACTAAGATGATTAGAGGTATCCCTCTTATCCACCATGCCATAACTATAAGGGTCGAAAGGTCACTACGTGCTTTTTGGAGTGCCTGCCACAACTATTCATCTCTCATGCAAACCATCCTAGTCGAACTCGACATTCCTCAAGTACAAACCCCAAAGGCCTAAACCAATATCTGACAAGCACCCAAGGAATATCTCCTCCGAATTTAGATGATCTACGTGAGATGATATAAGCAAACTCGATAGCTATTCTCAAATCCCTACTATCCAAAAATAAACTGGTCGGACCACCAATTGGATTTGAGACTCTAGTGGGATCTTTCTACTATACAAGTACTATGGTGCAGAGACTTAACTATGGAAGTGGATATGAACAAATGTGAAGCGCTAAAACCAAAGGAAAGAGTACGAACAGAAAAACTAGACTCTTCCAACAGAACTTTACTACCTTTCTCCTAGGTACGCTTGGTGGCGAAAGTATGTACTTGCCCTTCTGAAAATCTTGTTCCTCGTTCTTGCCCTTGTCCTTAATTATATGCTCTATTATACCCTAGTAAAAGTACTTCCACTTGTCTTAGGTTTTATAATTCCTTCCTCCTTCGTGAGCTAAATCTACATCCATGAATTCCTCATCCTCTTCCGTGTGTAGTCATGTTGACAAATCTCTCGAAAGCTGCTCCATCGTACAGAAAACCCTAAAAGCTTGAAAGAAAACTGCCCGTAGGTGAAACAACTACGGCTATGGATGGAAGTCGGGCACTACTTCGCCCTTCGATGAGGTTACCTCCCAGAAAGCCAGGAGCCCCAGAGACTCAAGAAAGAAGGAGCCAAGAATTCAAACAGAGGAAGAGAAGATAGTGCGTATGGCTTTAGGGAATATGCCTTTAAAACAAATCTTTTCTCTTGAAAATGCTTCTTTTAAAACTGTTTTGAAAATAATTTTTCAAATCCTTTATCTGATCTGGTAACCTTCAGCTCTGATACCACGTGTAACACCCCACATCCGTTAGTGTCACTCACAAAGGGAATGCACTAAATTCTATGGAGCATATAGGGTAAAAGATGCAGATAAATTACAAGACAGACAAAAATTACAACATCGGAAAATAAAACTGTGCTTTATTGATAAAATAGTTTGTACAACGATTTCTTTATAATATCAGAGTATCATCTGTCTTACAAAATAAAGAAGCATAAAACAACATTTATATTCCCCAATGTAGCAAGAGCCAGCCATAGCATCTGAAAAGAGAATCCAAGCAAAACTTCGACAAATCTTCAAGCGGGGAAAGAGTGACAGTCCAACTTAACCTGAGCTATACTATTCCCTCCTTTACTACCTTGGGGGGGGGGGGGCGGAAGAAAAGAAGATGAAAGAAAAACAGAGTCAGACATAAAGCCTGAGTAAGTTCAGTTACTTCTAGCATGTGAACATGGAAAAACAAAACGACATGAATTAACTGAATACAAGATAACACCATGATGATAGGGTCAGCAAGATTAGACAAGATTAACACAAGATATGTTAAAATAAGATAAACTGGATATGCTCTAATATTTTCGCCGCTTCGCTATTTCCTTGTTATACTGGTTTCTATATCTCTGCACCACCTAACTAGTGTCCCAACTAGTAACGATAACGTGATCCCAATACCTGTAGTTTTCATTGTCTTCAGGCATACATTTATTATTTATCACCTAGATCTAATCTAGGGTTTCCTATCAAGTGCTTTCTAGATTCAACCAGAGTTTACGCTATCTGCTGAACGCTTTTCGGATTCAGGGTTTATGCCACCTAGTCCAACTAGGGATTATGCTACCGGTCGAACGATGCCCCCAAGTCTAGGGCACACTACCTAGAGTGGTATATGTTCCTAGACTTCCCCACGCATGTATCGCGAATCGTTATTGCCTGTCTAGATGCACATGTCCTGTAATGTGCGGCCCGAGTCCTGTGGCAGGGCAAATCAAGAAACACAGAACTCGGCCGGGAGCTTTCAGATATCTGCCGATGCAGATGCTAAGGTCTGTTTTTATTCCAGTGGCTATGGTCACACTCGACCCCTCCCTCAGCTAATGAAAGGCACACCTTGAAAAACGAGAACTATACGCAGGCCCCCTTTGCCCCATTAACCTATGGCCATCCTCACCCATAACTAGATAGCAAGTATACGGTCTTTTGGAGTTCTCCGCCTTTCCGCTTCACGTATCTCGACTGACTCAAGATGGATGGTAGACGACGAGTTGCTATCACAGGGCTACCGTTTTCTCGCCGAATCACGCTGGTCCATCCTAGTCTTTAGGTTGTCATATATTAAAACCAAGGCATACCCCTGGTTCTTCTAACGCAGACCTTAACCTATGTGAGCCCAGGAGGATCATCTACAGCCTTACAGAGGGATACCAAGAGTACCCTCACGTCCCCTCGAAGCCTCGGACTTCGTAACCCAATTCGTTGGAGCCTTCTTTAAAATTAGATGGACGTTCACTCCTTCTCGTGTTATACTAAGAATTACTACTTAGTTTTGTCAACTAAGGTTTACCACTTAGTTTCCAGAATCGTTGTTTTCTTAACTAAGGTTTACTACTTAGCTCCTTTTAACTAAGGTTTACTACTTAGTTCTCTTTCCCGTCAATTGGATTGGTTAAGTGTCATTAGTCAATTCAAGCTAACTTAACCCTCTTCATTTATCCTATCAAACTGGTTAAGTGTTATCAGTAGTTCATGTTGACTTAACCCTACCACAAACCAAGTTATATTGGTTAAGTATTTCTTATTACTTAACCCTACCCATTCATCCTGTATTGGTTAAGTGTTCCTTTCTAACTTAACCTTGCCCGTCTGTTTTAACTAACATGTTATTAATGGTTAAGTATTATCCCTTCATGTTTTAGACTTAACCCTATTCCTTTATCACAATCTGATGGTTAAGTGCTCAAGTTTACTTAACCCTACGGTCTAGTCCAGCTAACATATCAAATTGGCTAAGTGTATTAAATTTTACTTAACCCCAACCTCTAGTCTAGTTAACATGTTAATTTGGCTAAGTGTATTAACTTTACTTAACCCCAACCTTTAGTCTAGTTAACATGTTAATTTGGCTAAGTGTTTTCTTAGTTACTTAACCCCTACAAATCTTGTCTTGTTACCATGTTAAGTTGATTAAGTGTCCCTATGGACTTAGCCCTCCCATTCTAGCTAAACTGTGTTAAGTTGGTTAAGTGTTCCTATGGATTTAACCCTCCCATTCTAGCTTAACTGTGTTAAGTGTCTGTATGAACCTAACCCCCACCCCTCGGTTTTGTTATCATGTTGAATTGGTTAAGTGTCTTAGTTAACTTAACCCTACCATTCTTGTTCTAGCTTTAACTAAATAAATTAAAGCTGCGACCAATCACATTAGACAGATATTGTTGCGATTACTAGATGTGCCGGTTGGTTCTGGGCAGGTTTACATCACAACTCAGTCTAACCTCGGGTTAGGCATATTCGTGTTTTATAAGTTCAAAGGGTTTTGATTAATTTTCAAATCAGGTTTTGAAAGTAACCATCCCGTCCGTCGGATTAGTTAGGGATAGCCAGGGAGAGCAGGAAACTTGTATTTTCCAAACCTAGGCCTAGACGCTATCCTCTCTGTCACCCTAGAACTTTCTGGTGTTATTAAAAGAGATGTCGTTAATAAACCTTTAATTTGTCTAAATCTACATTTTCTCATTTAGGACAAATTCTATAAGTAAATTATTCCTAATTTACTTATTTCATAATTACTCTTTTAATGTAAATTGTCAACATTTATTATTATGGCCCATTCTCCCCTCTATATCATATTTATGCTTTTTGGTATGTAAACTATACCAAATTAAGTGTCACTAACCATGATTTTTCTAAATATGACAATTACTCCCAATTATGGCCAATTTCAAATCTATGCCGATATACTTATTATGCCAAATTAGCTAATCCAATTCTGGTTTAATCATTCTAATTACAGTTCATGTAAAACTAGACTTATTATTCTAGTTCATAGTTCATGTAAATGCTAGATTTACAAGTCAATACTAGATTCAAATTACACATCCTATAATTCATGTCAAATTTATCCAATTTGCATTTTTCTGAACATGCCATAATACATGTTCCCAACTTATGCCACTTTCCAAGTTTATAACTACGTTTTTAGTAAATTTCATATTTTGTCCAAATCGTATTCCCATCGTTCGTATAATCGTAATTCAATCTAGATTATAGATAAATCTAGATTCGTAGAAAAAAGGGAATAAACCAAAGATGCTATGAAAAAGATAGACATAATGACTAGCATAAAATGATAATTTACTAATTACAGACCTAACGAATTACACTGAAATTTATCTAAAACATCGAAGGCCTATAGGTCTGAAAATCTTATGACATAAAAAGGGTTGAATAAGGACGTAGGTTCAAGAACATGGGTAGACCTAACTTAATAGGTAAATTCCCAAGATCTAAAACCAAAGAAAACCAAGAATAGACAGAATAGATAATCAGGTTTAGACCCAATTTCACAGTCACAAAACTTAAGCAACACTTTCCTAGTCATGAATCATAGGTGTTTAATCACAGTTGTCCTTGTTATGTCATAGGCAATAGTTTATGTTTCCTAATCAAAGGCATAGGCTTGTGTTCATAGTCAAGGAAATAATTCTCATATATAGTCATGAGTCACAGTCATAGGCAGTGTTCATAGTCAAAGAGGCATATGGTTTTAAGGTCCATAGTTTCATAGTCACAGTCTTATTGGTCATCGAATCATAACAGTTCTTAATTAGGTCCAAAGATATAAGCACTGATTCGAATAAAAAGATTTGGTATATTCTTTTATTCCTTTAATTTCATGTCATGAATAGAGAAAACGTTCAAATCTAAAAAGTAGCCGACATACAGAGATTAGATTAGATTCGTAGAAAAACAGTCGTTGAAGTCGTTTGAATCTTCACTTGAATCCTAGCTTGTTTTGAATTCCCTCTTGAAAGTCTTGAGCAGCATTTCCTCGTCTTGATTTATTTTATATATTATTTTATTTATTTATACATTTTCTCAGAGGCAGCATAAGGATAGAATGAAATGGTGTAGAGAGGAGGAGGCTGTTTATATAGGATTCGGCGGATGAACCTAGGCAGAAAACGAGACCAGGTACATCAGAATGCACCCAGGCCCAAAAGTGGGTTTCTGTACCCAGGTCGAAACCCAGGTCGACTGGGCAGTCGACCTGGTCAGGGGGGGCGACTACCCAGTCGACTCCCCAGTCGACCTGGGTCCTGGGCAGGAATTTTCCTGCCCAGCCCGCTTCTGGGTTTGAATTCGAATTTCGAATTCGAATTTCGAGCTGTTTTCTGTTCTGAAAATTCCTGAAACTTCGGAGGGTCATATCTCCTTCATACGGACTCCGATTCTCGCAAACTCGGACTCATTTTCATGCAGAATTTTGAGACGAACGCAATGGCGCAACCCGTTTCCCTTGATTTTGATTTTAAAATTTAATTCTGCCTTGATTTGTCAGTCCTAGTGTTACAGAATTACGGGGTGTTACAATGTTCATCAGCAATTACATGATTATACCAATTCTCCCACATGCTTTCTAAGAACTGGTAACGCACACGAGTGTATGTAATTGAGGTTTTTCCTCGTCGCGCGTTTGTAGTGACGGGAGGTATGGGAGCACTGGGAATTGTCTGAACTCTTCCAAATTGCCTAAGAACTCAGCTGGGGTGATATGGTTCGACAACATTAAGACACAAAATACAACCAGTATACCATGCAATAGGATGAAATGGATGATAAACACGTGTTGATATATATGGATCAAAAATAACCTGGAAAAAAAGCATAACTTGTTAACCATGTTGGAGAATTGCAATAGTACATAACTTATGCGATTAAGTAACGATAAGTACCTGATCTATCTGAATATTATCGATAAATATACGAAGATCGACAAGAGGTACAGCACTGTCTATATTTAAATTCCATCTCGCAGCTCGTGGTAAATTTTCATAGTACAGCTTTGTAGATGGATGAAAGCACGGAAAGTGCTCAAAAATCCAAGTCTCTAGCAAGCAAAGATAACCTGCAATCTGCTTCACACTAACGCGAGTAGCTAATCCAAGCTGCCTATACATAAATGCTAACGCTGATGAACCCCAAGAACAAGTATTGACGAACCTTAGATTTTCCAATGGATCCAAGAGTGATATGTGAACATGCGACGTACTCTTATTAGCGAATAAAGTGCTACCTAACACGAATAAAAGATAGGCACGAGCAGCACGTCTAACCGCTCGATCATTCCACTCATCACTAACATCCTTAAACCTATCAAATAACATGGACAAGCTTAACTTATATCCAACTCTTTCATTCATTTCCATCCTCGCTTCTGCATTACTAAGACCAAGATATTTGGAAACCAATCATTTCTATGTTCAGTGTTGTTTAATACTCGTCTTTGAATCGCCTGGCTTGGTTTCGAATGTGGACATATGATTTTGCCTTATATTGGGTGTTAAATGATGCAAAGACGGTTTCATTGAACTCAATCATCTTTGGGTTCGGTCAATCATCATCGGTACAGTCAATCATCGTCAGTACGGTCTTATTGAAATGTGTCAAATTTTGCCTCCTGTGTGGTTCTATGGTGTAGTGGTTAGCACTCCAGACTTTGAATCTGGCGACCTGAGTTCGAATCTCAGTAGGACCTTTTTCCCCTAATTTTTAATTTCTAAGGTAGCAACAACTTTGGACTTATATGGCTTTAAAGCAAAGTGCATCGTCTCCACTTCAGTTTACCTCAATATAGTGCAAGGTTTTTTTGTTTCAGCTTTTATTTTTATTTTTATTTTTTTGTTTTATGGGCATGAATCTGGACTAGATGACTAGATAGATTATTTGGACACCTATTTCTTGTTTGTTTATTGGGAAAGTCTATTTGGACACAAGATTTAAGCACAATTGGAGACACAATGAATTTACACCATTGGATCATCCCATGAATTCCACTCTTCCATATAAAGGCAAAATAATCTAACGGTTAGGATTGTGTGTCCACTAATTTGTGTCTAATTTAGTGTCCAAATAGCCTCTCCCTTGTTTATTATAGCGACAGTAGTTTTCCTACTATGGTGCATACTGCATCCCTTTTGGTTTCATATTTGCGAGATCTATTCCCAATTCTTACCTTGTTTTTGTAAAACTAATGGACATGAACTTGAAGACTACCCTAACGGTGTTATTAATAAATCTGGAATGTGGAATTACCGACCATGGTCTCAATTCTCATGACTCATAAATGCTGCTTTGCTATTATTGAAACAATGGCAAGGTTAATGCAAAGTTGACCTCATAGGGGTCATGTTTCTTTCCTTTTTTATTGTAAGATTGTCAAAATTTTCCCCAAGTTTTGTCTACTTTGGTTCTCAATGTTCAAAATCCCAGTACATGAAATTGTTGGGAAACAATGGCTGAGTCGCGGACCACGTCGCTTTCATGAAGACGATTCGGCGATCTAGTCGATGGTGCAAAACCAGTTCGTACTTTCGCCGCCGCCTCTAGGATAAAACAGCCTCTCTGAAATTAATGACTGATCTGCTTTGCACAAACAGATCAGTGCAGATTTGCACTTTCGGATTTAACTGCTCGAAAATTTCTGTAAGAATATTTTAATGGCGGTGGAAGAGAAAAGCAGTCTTTTTTTTCTGTGTTAATCTCGTCTAATCTGAAGATAATGATATATAGACGAGGATTAGGTTATTCGAAAATACTGGTCAGTGGAGGAAAATAGGATCTGCGAAATACTTGGTCAAAAATTTACCGTTTCAAATTAAATTCGGTTCAGAAATATTTTCCGTAATTAAAAAACGGTTCGAAAAAATCAAGTTTTTCTGGTCTAAAAATATAAGTGTCCACCACATAGCCAAGGCCCAAGGCCCAAGCCCAAGACCGAACCGGGCCGGGCCGGGCCGGGTCGAGTCGAGTCGGTCGGTCGCGCGCGTGTGTGGTGGTCATGATGCATGGGCTCCCTCCTCACAACAAAGCATGTATTGGGAGCCCCAAGGCCCCATCAAAGCTTCTTAGAAACAAGTATAAATACTTGCTTCTTTCATATAATCCCATGATGTGGGACTATTCACATTTAGGAGCCATCATACACTTATTTCTATATTTTAAACAATTCACATAAATTTCCAACAATCCCCCACTTGAATTTTTTAAAATATTATCGAGCAGTTTCTAAAAACATAAGACTGTGCATAAACAAAGGTGTCATCCGACTTGAACCTTTGCGTAGTGAATAAGATTCAGTTTTTACTAGAGTGACACGTAGTCTTGAACTCTATTCCTGACATCAAACCACACACAATCTTTTCCATAGTGCAATCAAATAAGCCCGTGCGTTTATGGCCATTCACGTCTATCCCAGTTTAGTGAACGCTCTAGAAGTTCTGCCCAAAACTCCATAGGAAACGGCCACATTTCCACATTCACACAGGTGAGTCTATCAAGAGTACTCCTGAAGGTAGGTACTCCACTCCAAATAGAGTATAGATCTCATTAAGAGTTTCTATTAACTCATCCTCTTATCACTTCAGGAATACATGCTTCTTAGTTTATTAAATAGCATTTTCTACTTCTATCACTACACAACTTGTTTTTACCCATTGAACCTATTTCTTGGGATCTCCAGTCATTTAGGTCGGGTTACCATTGTGCGTGATTCCACAATCTCAGGGCAATAGTCCCATTCTTTTCGAATTATTAAGGACTTTCTTTCTGGTCAGTCCTTTCGTCAAAGGATCTGCCAAATTATCATCACTTCATATGTGATGTCCTCTAACAATACTGTGCATACGACTGTCATTTCTTACCGTTGTATTATCGGTTCTGTTTTTCTTTCAGTAGTCGTCAAATCTTTCATCACTATATATGTGATGTTCTTTTACATTATTGTGCTTACGACGTCGTTTTCTTCCGTTGTTATAATAGTTCTATACTTTTTGTAATAGCCGCGGAACTATCACAATCGATTACACCACTGGTGTCTATTTTTCCTTTATAGGGATCTCAAATAGCAGATTTCTTTATAGGGATCTCTAATTCACCATTTAAAAAGACGGTTTTAACATCCATTTGGTGTATTCATAAATTATGAATGGAAGCAAGTGAGATTAATACCCGAATGGATGTTATTCTAGTTACATGTGAGAAATTGTCGAAGAAGTTTATATTTTCTTTTTGTTTAAAAACCTTTAGCTACTGATCGTGCCTTATATTTATTAACAGTGCCATCAAGTTTTAATTTTCCTTTAAGTACTCATTTACAGCCTATAGATTTACAACCAGAAGGTAAATCTATCAAATGCCAAGTCCTATTGGATTTCAGAGAATCCATCTCATCATTTATAGCCTCTCGCAAAAAATCGGCGTCTAGATAAGATAAGGCCTCTTGGAGGTTTAAGTGATCCTCCTCTATAGTAAAAGCACAAAATTCTAAACCAAATCTTTTACGGTTCTCGCTCTTTTACTTCTTCTAGGTTCAACTTCAGAACTTTTATTAAGTTCTGTTCTAATATGCATACTTGTTGTGCCTCCATTATTCCTTAAATTAAAAGGAAATTTCGTTTCATAAAAAATTGGCATCATTTGATTCAGATTATATTATGTGTATTTAGATCATAAATCCTGTATGCTTTGCTATTAACAGCATAGCTAATAAATACACATTCGTATGATTTACTTGCCAATTTTATTCTCTTAGGGTCTGGAATGCGAACATATGCTAAGCAACCCCAAGTTCTAAAGTATGACATATTGGATTTATATTTCTTTTAAAATTTCATAATGCGAAATTTTATTCTTAGATATGGGGATTCTATTCAGAACACAACGTACAGTCTATAAAATATCCCCCCACTAATGTTATGCTACACCAAAATTTAATAAAATGACAATTATTAATTCGGTAAAGGTCCTATTTTTTTCCAGCTTTACCGTTCATTTCAGGTGAATAGGGTGCAATTCTCTTATGTACAATATATCACATAAAAAATCCAGAATAGAATTTGATTCGTATTCTGTTCCTCTATCACTATGTAGTCTCTTAATTTTCTTATTTGCTTGATTTCAATTTTGAATGTTTTCAAACATATCAAATGCATCACATCTTTAAGAATCAATGTCTTTCCAATCATATGTTTTATTTTCATATTACCAGTCTCTTCGGCTTAAGTGGTGCGAGGATCTCACAACACACTTTCTGATCGTCAGCAACCGTGTATATTGTGAATATATCACGATCATAGCAAACATGGAGAGAAACACCAATGTCTACCCACCAACCCTCTGATTCACCAACAAGGCGAATCTCAGTAATCATAGCCGTAAGAAGCTCCTCAATCAGGTTAGCCTGCGGTGCAGGGCCTGGCCTGTTCCAAAACATTCGTGTCATATGATCTGGTTTTCTACAGTTGTATTCTAGAATAACTGTCCAGAAGCATTCATTTGGGTTGATTGCTGCTGTCATTTATGGTTTCCTTGCGGATTCCATTCTGTTATTTACTGGTCGGTTGTTGATGCTTACTATTTTTTAAAGATGTTCATATGTTAATAATTTATATTTTCTCATAGGAAAATATTCATAAACTCAGAGACTAACATAAATTATTCACATGTATGCAACAAAGGTGTTCTATATTCTACCTTTTCACTTGTATGCATATATACTATGTCAATTTATTTGATGTAATAAAAGCTATTCATCCAATTAATGTCAATTCTTAAGGACATTATCAAATAACATACACATTCTATTAATGCCAAATTTTTAGTGACATTTCCCAATATTATATATGTTCTATTAATGTCAATTTTAATGACATTTCTATATAATCATATGCATTTCACTAATGCCCAAATTTTAATGACATTTTCCAAATAAGATGCATATATGTGCCATGGATTTCCATAATAATTCATTTTAAATACACATATTCAACAAAATTATCATGGTGAAAAAGAATCATTTGAATTTGCACATAGAATGTAATTCGTCCTTTGAGTGATCATTATTGCATTGTCATCATAATTGCAATATCAACAGCTAGTCATTTCTATTTCTTCTACCCTACATCAATAATCTCCAAACTGCTTAATTAGATTGATCTGCAAACATATTTAAATGTAAAAACAAGCCTGCATAATTTATCCACATTCTTCATGACATGTAGGACTCTACACTGCATTAAACAGTAAGTCTTCATGACATCCTATTAAATAAATGTAGTGAACCTAGTGCTTTGTTGTCATGAAGTTCTGAGCATAGCAGGTTATGAGTTTTACTAAAAGCATGGAGTTATTAGATGTCAAAGTTACCAAGATAAGCTAGGTTCAGAATATGCAATGACTTCGATGGGTAGAATAAAAATTAGGAGTAAATAAATAAATGACCTCAGTCTTTGCTTAGAACCGCCACACCACAACTATTTGTTTAATTTTTCACGGTTACAAATTAGAACAAATTTTTGACCAAGTATTTCGCATTTGTGTTCTAATTAGAATAATTAATTCAGAGTATCAATTTTCTTGGTGACAAATTAGAACAAATTTTTGAACAAATTTATGTTCTAATTTGTATCAATTTGTCTAATTTGGTCAAAAATTAATTCAGAGTATCAATTTTCTTGGTGACAAAGCAATTGTCTAATTTTTCGGGTTAAAATCTTTTTTGGTAGAAAGTAGTGCTTGGGGGTTGTACTAAAATGAAGGGAATTATTTAGGGCTGTAAATTTTGTTCGAGTGTCCGACGTCCGTTCGTGTCCGTGACCGAAATATGTCCGTTCGAGTCCGTCCGATTTTCATTTAGGACACGAGTTAGGACAACAAAATTTGTACGAGAAAAAAATCATGTCCGGTCCGAGCTCGTCCGAATTCGTCCGAATTACTTGTAATTCGACATATAGTTGAGAGAAAATCTAGAAAAATGTACAAAATGTGATATAAATAGCCATGTCCGACCGAGTCCGATCGGTCCGAACATGTCCGTGTCCGACCGATTTTATTTAGGACACGAATTAGGACAACGAAATTTGTCCGAGAATTTTTTTGGTCCGGTCCGTGTTTGGTCCGATTTTTTTTAGGACGGAAACTGAACACACCTCCGTCCGGTCCGGTCCGACCGATTTACACCCCTAGAATTATTTGGACAATAACAGTGCTCAGTTTGTTGTGGCTTAAAGAAAATTGCAGTGTTGTTATCATTGATCACAAAGACATTTTAATTGTTTGTGAGTTGTGTTTCTACTTGTTGCTATATTTTTTTAAAACTAATTATGATAGTGGCCAGGAGGATCTTTTCATGCAGTATGATCATGTAATGTCAATGGTGGCAGTGAAAGACATGAGTTTCAAATTGATGCCCAAATTTGACATTCTGCCTCTAACCGAAGTCGTCGCATAAGGTATTGTATCTAGCGAAGTAAATGGTTTGTGCAGAAGTTAACCCATTTGTTACTAACTATTGAGTGTTGACGCTGTTACAATGTACATGTTTATATTTGAAATTATATCGAACGGTTTTATAATACACTTTACATGAACCAGCGTCATGGTTATTGGATGCAAGAGGATTGAATTAACCAGTGTATTCATTACCTCTTTATTTTGAAGCCTAGTAAAGAAATCATCCTACAATAGCCATATTTCAGTTCCCTTTATTCTTCACTTGCTGGCCTCATAAAGTATTTACAACTAGAAAGAGAGATTTGGAAAGCAAGCACCATGGTTGAAATATGGAATAAGCCATAGAGAGGAAAGGAGCACTAATGAAACAAATAACTAATATTTTTCGTTTGTGAGTTGATAACTTGATATCAACTAAAGTTGCTTTGAGGAAAAACATGGAGGTTGATTTACTACCACACCAACAAATATAAACAAATTACAGTGAAACTGAAGTCACATATTGGAGTGGGATTGCACTATTAGAAAGCGTGGCAGCTGCATGGTGCCCAAAAATGAACTGTTATTTTGCCTTTCACTTAAGGATACGAGTGTCAATTTTTAAGCATCATACTACATTATTTGGTAGGGTACCTTTTTCTACCAACATTTCTGAAATTGAAAATTCTTCCTGCTCAAAGTTGCCTTTTCTGTTGCAGAATGTTTTGTCTGGTCAGAATGGCTACTTTTCTTTTATGAGTAGGATGTAAACAAATTACAGTCCATATTTGGTTCTGATGAACAATATTTATAAATAAATAGATAAAGACAGTACAAACTGCTATAATTTTGTCATCAATGTAGGAGTGTATGAATAAAATTACCTGTTTCTACAAAGAATTTTTATTTTAGTAAGCTGACGACCCTAGTGGAAGTTATGTTGCTTAGTTAAATATATTGCTTTATGAGCACCATTATGCTTCCGTAGTTTGAATTCTGAAAATCAGGTACCATTATGCATGTTTACTGCAATAAAAGTAATATGATTTTCCTGTCTTTTATATATAAGAAGAACTAATCGCGATCCTTTCATACTGTTAATTTGTGCATGGCCTAGTTTTTTGGGAAGAAAATATTGTCTTGTTAAAGAATGGAGGATCATTTCATAAGTTGTTTTAACTAAAGACTGCACTGGAGCCTACAATTTTATGCCGTTATGCTCTTGTTATCTCTGTTCTTGATGTAGGTTCATAAGTTACCACTTGCCATGCAGCCAATGCAGTGGTTGTATTGATTGATTTCCTTTTCCTTTGTATTTCGCAGTCATTTTTAATTTGTACCTAATTTTTTTTTAATCCCTTGTAGGTATCATGAGTCTTACTCTCGCCTGCGATGGTGAAATACTTATGGTTTGGAAGGTTCCGGAAGCAACTGATATATGTATCTATGGCATTGTGTAGAACCATTTTATGTGTAGACTATTATATTTTGCATTAGTTGATTTATAAATTCATATTAAAATTGTAGTGTATTGGCACTTGAGGAAAATTATAATTTGATTCATACTGATTCTAATTTTTCAATGTGTTATTACTACAGGACCTCAGATTGAATCTAATTTTTCAGTATATTATTATTGCTGGATCCTCAGTTCGACTTCGTTGGTTGGAAGCTAAACTATAGGTTTATTTTGGTCCAGGATCCATCGAAGTTGTACATCTTATAGACTTGGAATAGCATTCTGCACATCTCCGTATAGTGAAATAAGGGATCAAGGGTGATTCTGAAATCATACGTTCTACTATTGTGATATAAGGTATTTTACAAAGTATTAATTGCCAATTTTGCTCGATCCTTCTCCCCTAATTTTCTTCTAGTCCACGCCATAATTCCATGAACTCCGAAAAGCAAAATTAAAGAGCATCTCGAACTCTTTATTGTCAACGGATATGATAATTTTTAGGGCCATGTTTCTCTCGATTTTGTGGCTCAAAGCTGTCGATTTCAAGACCGTTTATCCAAGCACCTAGGGGTTCGAGTATGGAGCGGTGGTTGGCGGTGGATGAGGCGGCGGAGCCCTTCGTCTTGGGTACGTCAGATGGTGGTCCGGTCAATTATAGGTGCGGTGGATTTAAACCCTAGGGCAACGATGATGTGGGTTCTTCGACCCTGGTACGATGCAATGGAGAGGAAACAATAAACGTAGGGGATAAAGAAAACTAATCATTTTATTATTTTTAAAATGTAATTAAATGTTTAAACTTTTGTATCTTGTTCATTCGGAAACATAATAGGACGATTTCAGTTGCTTTGAAATCGTGTTGAAAAACACTACGCAATGGAACTAGTTTGGACAGAAACAGAAGCTACTGGAATTTTTGATAAAATTAAACGCTCGTTTAATTTTGTGAAAATATTCGTTATTTTGACGATTTCAAAAACCGATCAATGTGAGAACTGTCTCGCTTAAATATTTTGTCCAGTTAGTTATTTTTATAACTGAATAGATATCGATTGCCTTTGATTGCAATATTTGTTTGGTGATTGATGGATGTTTGCAATTTTAATGTTATAATTATTAAACTGTTTATAAATATATACGTCGTTAAATAAAATATTTATATTATGAATTATTTCGGAATGACAATTTACCCACCCGTCTCCCTAATAATAGATAAATTCACATGGACTGTGATGTAAATTCTACACGGGTATTGGGATGATAATTTTACACATCGCCCAAATATGCAATTAATAATAATATCTGTTTATTGGTTGAAAACCCCACACGAGTCTGGGGATGATAATTAATTCACACATCTCCCTTCTATTTAATTGTATGTCAACCGATTGATTGACAGACCGTTATAAGCGATATTAAATTATTTAATGCTTGTACAATTGTAATTGCACTTTGAATGTGAATTGGATGTTTAATAATTGTTTATAATTATTATTGTATACATGTGATGTATGAAATCCATATAATTAAAATTATATGGCAATTGATTGAGTCTCATTCCAATTCGGAAATAACGAATGTTTTAAATATAATATTCAGTGAAGAGTCAAAATATGATTTTGATGTCCGATTTTGGATGGATATGAAAATATTGAAATATGAAGCCGAGTCAAGTATATATATGCCAATTTAACTCGAACATATTTGTTTATCGATTTTATTCATTTTTATAATGGATATCGAAAAGATTTGATTTCAAAATCTAATATTTTGAAAATATCATTATTTCAATATTATAATAATATAAATGTTCAATTTTAATTTAAAATTGAAATCGAAGTTGAATTCGTTTTTAAACGATATTATAAACGTTTTATAAATACGTTTTGAATAGAAATCTAATATAAATAAGATTATAATGATTTAACATTTAGATATTTGATTTTGAAAGGAAAATGATTGAAATAAAATTTCAAATGCTAGTTGAATACAATTTATAAATTATTTTAAAAACGTTTTCGATTTTATTTTTATTTATAAATCGAATTCGGGTTTGAATAGAACTCGTCGCACAACGACAGTTCGCGAACGTTAACCCGTTACTTCGAATTGACGTAACAGGAGATCCGACGGTCGGATTCTCCTAAAACTAAACCATTGGGTTTGTATCGAAAAGATATTTCAAATGAATATGGTTAGATTTTAAAATATGTCCAAATTAGTTTTGAAAAGGTCGTTATGGATGCAGTTCAGTGACCGATATTGGAAACCGACCGTAAATTCCTTAATAAAATTATTAAAAATATGATTAGTAAAATTATGATAAATGTTTTGAAATGATTTTGGATGAAATATTCCACGTTTGTAAGGAAAAAAGATTTTTTATGTGAATAAGTTGTTTACTAACTTGAGTAAAGAACTGAAAGAAATTATATGGTTTTGATATAACCAAAACTTTCTAACGTATGAATTGGAATGGATTTGAATGGAAAAAATCTTCAGAATATTTCGATATTGGATTCCGTAACTATACGGATATCATTGAGGAATTTGTAAGATATAGATATCATTATTCCTAATACGATATCTGTTGGTTTCAAAATTTGATGTTGAATATAAGCCGATATGATTTCTATTCAGAGCCTTATATTTAATATCAAATTGGATTTTCGGTTTGTTGTGAATAGTGTCTTTAATAACACTGTTCTTACACTACTACAAAAGTGGGCATATTCGACAGTAATATGCATGCGTTGCAAGAAAATCGTTGCGAAAGATATGATTTCTTTGATCTTCTGCAACAATACTCAAATGTTGTTACATTAGACATGAATGCATTGTTGCGGTGGGAATTCTAGTGTTGTGACGTGCACTACCAATTAAAAGCATTGTGTTACACCAATTAAAAGTATACCTCATCAATCCACCCCCTCATAAATGAAAAATCACAACTGTCCATCCACATTGATCAATCCACACTAACCTTGCCTGTTTCCCGCTAAGATTTTCATTCTCGTGTTGCTACTTTTCATTTCATCAATCTGGACATTTTGTGCCTTCTTCTTTTCTTTGTTCTTGCGCCTGATAAACTAGGGCAGCATTTGGTCAGAGAAAAAAATTCACGATCTAAAAATTAGGGAATCACGAAACCGAATTGTGCAATCCGCGAGCGTCGGGCATACGACGACGATCTCTGGACGATGACGATTCAAATCGCAATTCTCCAACTATAGCCAGGAAAAGGTTGAAATTTGAAAGGTAGGCATGGTAGTTTCATCTAATCGATACCCAATATTCTTCAATTTACTTTAGGAATTGATATGTTTGATTTTTCGTTTTCGCGCAGATCTGTGACTTTCTGCGTTATCATTGCGTATCTGAGTTTGTGAGACCAGTCTTTAAACTTTACTATCCTTTTTCTTTTATTTATTTTTTCTCACAAAGTTGTAGATTAATACCTTGCTGATCTTAGTTATTTGCTAATATTTTTGTTATTCATTCAGCGACGAAGCAAGCAAAAAAAGGTCATTTAGGAGCAGAGAACAAAAGGAAGCAAAGAAGCAGATTATGCTTGCAAAGTAGATTAATTACCTTATTATATTTGAAGCCCTGATCTTTCTCAGTTTATTTCTCTAATCCTTTCTTTTGAATCCAATTTAAGTCTTTTCTATCTTTAATTATGCTTTCTAAGTAGGTTGAAACCTTGACTGACTTTTATATCTTTCTCAGATTATTTCTCTAATCCTTTCTCGGTTTATTTGTCTAATTCTTATGATTTTATTGTCATATTCCACTGGATTTGAAACCTTGACTAACTTTTATTTTCCAAGTTTAAAGTAAGCATTCATTGACCTAGATGATTATTAAATACAAAAATTATTATAAGTGAATCCAATCTACCTTAGTTTACATCCTTTTCTCCGTGGATCATTTGCTTGAGATATACAAACTTGCCTTCACCACTTGGACTTCTCCATACTCTTTCACACTTGTAGTAGCACTTGTTTATTACACTAATTGGCGCAAGATTTTAGCTGTACAGCATGATAAATAGCTTCCTTCTGAGTATAAATATTTCATGATCAGTTGGCTACCCTGCCTCACCCATTGAACTAGAAAGTTAACCCCAAATAATTCAGATTTCGATTTCTATTATTTTTTGTTTAATGCTTACTGTTAAGATATCCTTGGAAGTTGCTTGTAAATTATCGCAGTGTTTATTTGGTGATTGGGTGAGGTTACAAGACTGATAATGTTTTAAATACTCTTATATTATTTCTGTGTAGAGCTACAGATTCTATTGTTGATATGTTGAAGGGTCTGCGTTGTTATTTTGATAAAGCTTTCCCTGCTATGCTTTTGTATAAAAAAGAACGCCTGCAATATCATGAATCGGTTGGTGATAAGATATCCCCATCAACGGTCTATGGTGTAGAAGACCTGTTACGACTTTTTGGTGTGTGGCATTTCGATAAGTGTTTGATTTCAGTTCTGGCATGCACTAACCATTTATTAGTCACCTTTATTTCTATATTATGTGCATAAGCTTTACCTTCAATATAGAGAGACAGAGAGAAATGTTTGTTTTAAGAATTGGATTTTTAATGTAATACAAATATGTATGTGTGCATAAGCTTTACCTTTATCTCTACCCATAATACGTTGTTAAATGAATGTTCAATAGTTTTCCTATTATTTTAAACTTGTATTTAACATCTTTAGTACAAGCCCAGGCCTCATAATCTCTATAGTTATCAGTACATATCTGATAACATGTTTTATTATGTGGTTCAAGTCATTTTGTTAGGTGGAGTTGTGTTTGTTTATGGTTATTGGGCTTAGGCTTTTTGCTGATGAGACTGTCAAGTTTCAAGTAACTAGCTGCCTTTTTACCCAGCTAGCTGTCAAGTTTAGGAATAAAGACGGCAACAAGTGATCCTAAATGTTGTATACACTACACCATTTAGTAATTCAACCACATACTTTGATAAATTAATTAATTGTTCAAAGCAATTTAATTGTGTAAGTACTGTTACGACTATTGATTGAAAGCTAATAGAACTAACTAATTTCCATGTTTAATAGTTTTTTTTTCAATTACGGGTTAACGGGTTGGGTCTGGTTTACATAAACAACTTCAGTCTGCAAACCTATGTAGTACAAAAGATTGGTTCTACAGTTGCTGAATTATACCCATACACTGTCGGGTACATTGGGTTTACAACTTTGATACTTCTTTAGCATACTCAAAACTACCTCATGATCGCCATAGACAAAATAAAGGTACAGTTGGTCTTCATGTATGATGTTATGAGTTAAAATCTTGGAGGGATGGGATGAAGTGCAGGAATGATTGTTATTTTCAAAAAGAAACATTGAGACTGAACTTAAGGTAAGGTCTTTTGCATCATCTATCCATTTTTAATGAAACACTGATTAAATTATATAGTCAGCTCATGATGGATGCATGCATATTATTTGGGAGACACTAAACATGTAATTTAAATGTTGGACTAAACATGTCTTTTGCATCACCATTTTCCCCACTGTCTTCTTCCATGTTTTAATAATTTATTGGATGGAGTGCAACTTGTTAGTGTAATATTAATATGTCTGATTCAATTCAGTGTTATGATTTACATATTATGTCAATTCAGTTTAGCATCAGGATTTACATATTATGTTTGATTCAACCCTCATTGAATTTCATAGCTAAGACTATAAAGTTATATTAGAGCTGATTTTGTTCTAGCAAGCAGTGTTTATAAATTACTCCAAAAAGTGTGTACCGAGTCTAATTATTTGTTCCTGTTATAGCAAACCTTATCTCCCTGAGTTGATGTACTCCGCTGTGAAAAGTGTGCCAGATGGTGAGGAGGAAGTCTAGAGCTGCGGAAATTGTCGCGGTTGGAGATAGATTTTTAGATAGATTTTTTGTATTATTAGAACATGGTTATGCTCATGTTTTTCATATGTATATATGTATGTATCCATGTATGTATATATGAAAATGATTATATGGTTCAATTGAAAATTATTATATGGTATTGCAAAAAATTTAATTGATTGCGTTGTATTTGCTTTCTTCTATTGTTGCGTTTTCTTTTTTCTGATGTTGCATTTTAGGATAATGGTGTTGCATTACATAATACGGTGGTGTTGCATTAAATAAAATATTATTAATTCCACATGGCACGTGGGCCCCACAGCTAATGTGGCCTGTGACACGTGGACAGCTGACGTGGACAGCTGATGTAGCATGTGACACGTGGGCATCTTACGTGGAAGCTAGCGTGGATCTCACTATCATGACCTGGAAGCTAGGCTGTAACTTATGCTTAAGGCAATGTTGTGTTTTATTGCATCACTTGCTAATAGCATTGCAGTACAGTTATAATGCAATACTTTCTTTCCGTAGCAGTAGATGGGAAAAAGTGTTGCATTAGAGGGCTAATGCAATGACCGCGGATGCCACGCCCCTCTGGTTTACGGCAACGATTTTTTGATCTACAACCACAGAAAACTAGTGTTGAATATGCCCACTTTTGTAGTAGTTTTAAATCCAGCTAAAATAGAAGTTTACCAATTAATTAATCTAATTGGAATCGAATTGAAATTGGATTTTTTGGTTTATGGTGAACAATGTTTTAAATAACATTTGTTCTTTAATCCAATTAAGGGTGAAAATATGATTTGGAATTTACAAATCATTGATTAACATCTAAGGGAAATTTTCCGAAGTAAAGTTTTCCAATTTAATACATCTAATTGGAATTGAGTGGAACTCGATTTATTAATAATTGAAATGAGATTCTGTGAAGGTGGAACTTTGCTATATATGGAATTTAAGAGGCCTTGACATTATTCCACTTATAGTATTAGTCTGATACGGAAATTTATATTGATTACAACTGATCTAATTTCTGTGAAGGTTCCATTAGAATGTAAGATGATTTTGGGTTTATCGTGAACTATGTTTTAAATTACATTGGTTCTTTAACTCAGTTAAAGATAAGATTTATTTCCTAAATTTGAATAATCATTAAATAATGATTTTTGAAGATTAAAACTAATGGAGTGTTAATGAATCTTTAATTAGATGGAAATGTGAACGTGGTAATTAAATTTACCAAATTCGAAATGTGTTCGAGAATGGGGTACCACCAGTTTTACTCTGTGCGATAGTTAAATCTTTAATTAGATATAAAAAATTAAATGGTAATTGAATTTACTAGTAACACAATGAGTGTTAGATATAGAGTACTACCGGTTTTGCTCCATGGGGTGAATTGGTCGGATTGGGATAATAAAATGAATGATCACTTCGGTAAGGCTTGTTAATCCCTACTAATTGATAAACCTTAATTTGGTTTAAGTTTTGTAGAAATATAATATAAAATCTTTTGCAGTGGTTTCCAAAGTGAAGATTTAAACAATAATTTTAAATGAGATAATATTTGATAAAATTTATGAGAACCTTTCCTAGTAATAAGAATATTTGAATAAAAGAATATTCTGGATTGAAATGAGGCGTATGATGCGTTTTTATAGCACTTGATTACAAGATACGCGAGTTATTCGAAAAGACCGGGTTTAATCCATTCTGAATAACTGATACGACGATTAAAAGTCGAAGATATGAAGACGGTGGTTGAAGACCGAAGATCTTCACATCGTTTGAATGATTACTGATGTTTTGATTGGGATGTACACCCAAGACAAGGTAATAAGTGATTGTCGTCCAAACGTACTTGAAGATCGACCGGATATGCAAGGGCCTCTCCTCTGTATTGGACATATGGGATGAGGAATAAGGTACCTCCGATTTCGTTTAGACCCAGAACGGACTTGCAAATGGATTGTATGTATGACATTGCATTTCATGTTGTATTCGTTGATCTCTGCTAAATATATACGTTTGGTGATGGAGAATTTATTCCCTTGCTTAACATCCTTCTTTGAAACGTCCGATCAAAGAGGTTATATATTGGTAGAAATCAATGATATGGTATGGATTGACAATGTGACTTGCTGGGATACGTGGATCAAGGCTTTTGTTGAAAAACATAGTCTTGTTGATGATGATCAAAGCACCCCTTTAATATCATACAACTTTATGTAACGTTTATTCGCGAGCTTCACACCCCGGTATGAACCAAAAAGGGGATAGAGACTGCAGGGAAATGGACATACGTTAGCTTCTAGCTAGAAGTGATGTCATGGTATAGAGCCCAGACATTTTTCTTGTGTGGATGTTGGATGGATAACGGAAAGCAAGGTACTTCCAATTTCCAATACGCGACTTTTCGGTTTTAGTTGTAAACCTATATGGCGACATAGTAGGATGGGGTACTATGCCGTCTATGATTGATACATTTATAATCAAAATTGATTTTTTTCCCCTTACTAATAAATGATAAATTTATCGTATCAAGCATGTTTGGCTATTATAAGGTAAAACTCTATCCTCCGGCTTGCGTTGTATTGTGTGATGGGACCTGAGTCCTTTAATAGCTTCATTTTTTTAGCATTGTGTTGTTTGTTTTATGGTATTTTTGGGAGAAACTCATTCTGTGTTATACGACGATGTCCCTTGATTTACCCAACATTAAAATAAAATTAACAATTGTTTTAGTTCTCACACCACTCCTATGGCTGACTTGTAGTTTATTATTTCCTATCTAAACTGTAGGTGCCCATATTTTCCACACGGGCAGCTGGTAGTTTTGGATTTGCAGATATTTCTTTTTAAAGATCCTGAATTACGGCTGGAGCTTTACTTCGTAATACTTTGTATCCATGAATTTTTTTAGCAGTAGTAGTTGATGATTTTCCACTGAATTATACTTCCGTTGCAATGTAATTTATATATATTCTTGTGCCCTGATATAAATTGTTGTAATAACAATGAAAAATTCTACTGTTTGTGTTCTGATGCGTCGTGTTCTCATACAATCCGCGTTCTCGAACGGTCTTGGTCGGTTTAGCGATTTATTCAGACCGGGTGAAATTCGATGCGTAACAGTTTGGTATTAGAGCTTTGGTTTACAAAGCTCGAGAATAAGACACATTAGAACCGGACGGGAGAATTCATCAGAGATAGAATAAGTAACATTCTATAAGAATAACTCGTTAGAGATAGGGTTAGTAATGCTCTAGAATGAGTTTGAAGTGTATTATTTTTAAAACGAATTTTGTTTTGAAATTTTATATCTTATTATAAGTGCTTGGATATTTTACTTAATATTCATTTTGGACTATCAAGTATAGGAATATTTTGCATATACGTCTCGCGAACGTATATCCGAAGTCTCAAATATACTGGATAGATAAAGAATCACACTCTAGTTGCTCGGGGATGATTCTGGTGATTATCCGGATATCATCAGTATTTATTTTGAGTTTCGAAAATGGGATATCTATATATTTCTAATTGACTAGTGTGAGAACTAAAACTTAAATAGAGTTTATTATTTGTAATTTGGCATTGAAAATAGATTTTTGAGTATATATAAAAGTTATATATTTGAAAAATTAATTAACTAGTTGATTGCGGATTGTGATGTGTGATGATAAATCTTGTTGAGTCTCGCTATAATAGTATTTTGACAATGACAACTATACGAACCCATTAATATATATATTATCGACTAACTCTGTATTGTAGGAAGGCAACATGTCCGACGATCAGATTCAAGAACACAAGATTGAATGATATAATATGTTGTAAGAATTTGGTAGTCCTAGAATTTTATGTTAAAGTGTTCCTTGATGATAACACACACACGCACGATTTAAATATATAATTCTTTGATTATAAAATGGGTAGATATAGGCTGATAACACAAAACAGACACCTGGTCTATTAATTTCAGACGTTTGTTTGCTGAAACAAATTGTTTTTGAAATACAATATTTAGGCATCTATTTTAATATTTCAGACGTCTGATTCTGAAAGATTACGACTTTTACTAAGAGATATAGCCATTTATATTATAACTCTTGATCAAAACTTTTCATTATCAGTTGCATCCTTTTATATATTATAAATAGAGAGTTGATCAACTGATCATAGAAAATAGAAGTATTCAAGCTAAGTTCGAAAACATCTCTAAAAATGTATCAAATTTTAACAAGGGTAGAGAAAACTTATCAAAGATCATAGAAAGTTCTAGACCATCCTCAAATAAAAATGGGTTAGGATTATGAAAAGAATAAAAAATTCCTCTAAAGAGAAATGAAAAATAAAAAAGGGGAACTGATTCAAAAGTTAAAAACATTTCTAAATCTACAAAAAATATCAAAATATGGATTCCAAAAGCTAATAATAGTTTGATCAGAAGCAAATATATTTATTCATTTTTGGAATCTGTACATAATAATATCAATTATTTATATAAAAGGGATACTAAACCCACTTGGGTTTGGCTTCCTAAGACCTAACTCTTAGGACCCTATCAAAAAGTAGGTACCAATATGCTTATTAATATTTTTTGCAGGTCCCACTCAAAAAGGGAAAATGGATCTTGGACAGTGGTTGCTCAAAACACATGACTGGAGACAAAGATATGCTAACCAATATTTCATACTTTGACGGTGGCTCAGTTACCTTCGGAGACAACTCAAAAGGTTTTATCATTGGTAAAGGAGATGTGTGCAACTACGGTATTTCACATTTACCTCTTATTACTAATGTTTCTTTAGTTATAAATTTAAAACATAATTTACTAAGTATTAGTCAATTATGTGACAAAGGTTTTAGCATAACTTTTTCTGAAAATAAATGTAGTATTTTTGATAAAGAACAAAACCTTGTTTTTGAAGGAAATCGAGATAGAAATATTTATGTTTTAAATATGAAAGTTAACAATTGACATGTGTTTGATTGCCAATAACAACGATTCTTGGTTATGGCATAAGCGTTTATGTCACATAAATTTTAAAACTATTAAAAAACTTTCAAAACATGAATTAATAAAATGTTTACCAAAAATAAATTTTAAAGTAAATAATCTTTGTGAAGATTGTCAAAAAGGAAAATTAACCAAGTCTACTTTTAAATCAAAAAGAGCTATTACAACTTTAAAACCATTAGAACTATTACATATGGACTTGTTTGGACCTACTCAAGTTCAATCAATTAATCACAATCGTTATGCTTTTGTAATAATTGATGATTTCTCAAGATATACATGGACTATATTTATGAAGAATAAAAGTGATACTTTTGAACACTTTAGAAAATTTATTAAAAGAACACAAAATTTTAAAATTTTAAAAGTCAAGAATATTCGAAGTGATCGTGGTGGAGAGTTCGAAAATGAATCTTTTGAATTTTTTTGCAAAAAGAAAGGAATAAATCATAATTTTTCCAGTCCTAGAACTCCATAACAAAATGGAATTGTAGAAATAAAAAATAGAACTTTACAAGAATGTGCTAGAACTTTACTTAATGGAAGTTCTCTATCTAAGCAATTTTGGGCAGAAGCTGTAGCAACTGCTTGTTACGTATTAATTGTATTTCTATTCAACCTTTAACAAAAAATACTCCTTATGAACTTTTTAATGAAAAGAAACCAAATATATCATATTTTAAAGTTTTTGGCTCTAAATGTTTTATCCTTAACACTAAAGATCAACTTGGAAAATTCGACGCAAAAGCTGATAACGGAATTTTTGTTGGGTAGTCAGAACGTAGTAAAGCTTATCGTGTTTTTAACAAACGTACTAATATCATAGAAGAATCTATACATGTATCTTTTGATGAAAATTTTAATAAACACATAAATAATAATGATGATGATGAAATTATCGAAAATACAGGTCTTGAAAATACGGAAAATAATCACATAGAACATATTCGATCACCTACCACAATATTAAGATATCATCCTACACAAAATATTATCGGTGAAATTGACACACGCGTTCGAACTAAAAGTCAATTAAATCAAATGGATCATGTAGCATTCCTGTCAACCATTGAACCCAAAAATCCGAAAGAAGCTTCTACTGATGATTACTGGATTATTGCTATGCAAAAGGAACTAAACCAATTCAAACGCAATGATGCGTGGGAACTTGTACCTAGACCAAACAACCAATCTGTTATCGGTACAAAATGGGTATATATGAACAAGGCAGATGAACTCGGAAATATTACACGAAACAAAGCCAGATTAGTTGCTCAAGGATACAGTCAGCAAGAAGGTATCGATTATGAAGAAACTTTCGCACCTGTAGCAAGACTAGAAGCCATATGTATTTTATTAGTATACGCAAGTTTTCATAATTTTAAACTTTATCAAATGGACATTAAAAGCGCCTTTTTTAATGGCTTTATTAAAGAAAATGTTTACGTCGAACAACCACCTTTATTTGTACATGAGAAATATCCAGATCTTGTCTACAAACTTAAGAAAGCTTTATATGGACTAAAACAAGCACCCCGTGCTTGGTATGACTGACTTAAAAGCTATTTAATAAATTCAGGTTTTCGAATAGGAAAAGCAGATCAGACGCTATTTATTAAAAATTCAAATAAAGATATCCTAATTGTTCAAATTTATGTAGATGACATAATTTTTGGGTCAACTAATGATAACTTATGTAAAGAATTTTCTTCTATAATGACAAATGAATTTGAAATGTCACATATGGGTGAACTATCATATTTTCTAGGTTTACAAATTAAACAAATTTCAAATGGTATCTTTATTTATCAAGAAAATATTGTAATAATTTAATTAAACATTTTGGGTTAGACAACACTTCCGATAAACCAACTCCAATGAGCACTACAGTTCATCTTGATAAAGACGAGAAGGAAAAAGTATTGATCAAAAATTGTATAGAAGTATGATCGGTTCGTTACTTTACCTAACAGCTAGTCGACTGGACATAATGATGAGCGTATGTTTGTGTGCACGATTTTAATCAAATCCAAAAAAAATCTCATTTAAGAGCAGTAAAACATATTTTACGATATCTAAATAATACTAAGGACTTTGGTCTTTTTTATCCGAAAGGATGTCCATTCAAATTAGTCTCTTATAGTGATGCTGACTTTGGTGGATGCCGAACGAATAGAAAAAGTACAAGTGGTACGTGCCATTTCATTGGAAAATCGCTTGTATCCTGGTTTAGTATAAAAACAAAATTGTGTATCACTTTCTACATGTGAAGCAGAATACATATCTGATGCTTTAGCATGTGCTCAAGTTATTTACATGCAACAAACAATTAGAGATTTTGGAATAAATTTAGTCAACACTAGTGCTATAAATTTATCAAAGAATCCAATAAATCACTCTAGGGCAAAACATATAGATATACGACATCATTTCTTACGTGACAATATTGAAAAAGATACTATTGACTTAGAATATGTTTCAACCGAAAATCAAATTGCAGATATTTTTACTAAACTGTTAATAGAAAACCCTTTTATCAAATTGCGATGAGAATTAGAAATTATCTCTATAAAAGATATATAACTTAACATAATCCTTTCTTTAAAAATCAAAATACGTTTTTACTTTTAACTTAATACCTATTATTAGTCATTTCCTACAAACACTCACAACACTCAAACTCTTCCACTACAACAAAAACACCCTATTTGTGACGATCCCAAAACCCCGTACGACGGCGTTAAGGATAATCATTGGAATATAACACATTAATTATCATTAGCAGAGTACAGATAATAGCATAAACAGGAAATATAATAATTTATACAAATATGACAGTGGAATCATACATATCACCACATCAGAGAGCACAATGCAGGATACAACTTAGTACATAATCAGTCTACATCGCCTGAGGCGGAATCATATACATAGAGAGTACATAAACGAAACATCAGTCTACATCGCCTGAGGCGGAATCATATACATATATAATAATGGCGGAAAAATCATAGTCATCACTGTGTAGTCAAGCCTCTCCATGAGCCAAACAGGTGCACCTCTGTTGCGGTGCAAAGCCAAAATACGCCTGCTGCCTGATACTAGGCTGCCCGTGTGAAATAAGGCCACCCAAGTTTGCAAGGTGAAATAAACTACGAGTCAATCATGGGACTGGTATGAGAAACCTACTTAACTAATTAACAACAATAATAAGGAAAATTAAAAGACCACGCCACTTTCGCGGAACGGGTTTACTCCATTGATTGCTAGTGCATGAAATAAAGTAAATTATTAAATCATCGCAATGCTTTTTATAAAAATGAAGCCATTATAAGACTCAGGTCCCATCACACAATGCAACGCTAGCCAGAGGAAGAGTTTTACCTTATAATGGCCAAGAAATGCTTGATACATATAAAACAAAAGTGTTTTATATTATTACTAGTGCATATATGTTTCAAAAGCAAATTCAATCATAAATATCAATCATAGACAGCATAAGTGACCCATACCACTATGTCGCCATACTAGTAATACAATCAAATTCGCAATTTCGTATTGGAAATTGGATTCCATCATGAGTCGAGGCAAGGGGCAAGCTCCTCTCCGTTCGGGACACTCTAGCAAATGTCCCAGGACCACACACAGCGATCCCTGGATCCTTCAAGGCCGGTCCTCTCTTACTTTTGAGGATTGGCAATTCTTGAACACACGTTTCCCGGTCCTTACAGACCTATAATCGAGGCGCCTCGCATTCCAACAACCACACAGGTGAAAAGTATATATAAATGTCAGGGCTGGTAAGTCACTGACACCACCGTAGCTAGAAAGAAACGTCGTGCACTCCTTGGGTCCTTATCCCGTTTTTGACTCATACCGAGGTGTGAGGCTCGCGAATCCACGCTATACACAAAGCTATGCCACATAGGCCATGCTTTGATCATCAACCACACGACTTTGCTTTGCAATAGAAGCCTTGATCATATGCCACTTAGGCGCGCCACACAGGCAATTCACTCCATGCGACTGATTTCTATCGATATATAACCTCTGAGCTCGTACATCTCCGAGAAGGGCGTTAAGCAAGAGAATAAATTCTCCACCGCCAAACCAGTATATATTTAATAGAGATCAATCAGCATAGAGAAAAATCCAATGTCAGACACACAGTCCATTTATGAGTTCGTTCTGGGTTTGAACGAAGCCGGAGGCACCATATTCCTCGCATATCCGCACAATCAACAATACGTCCGGACGGCTACCACTTCAGCTCCTTCAAGGTAGCTACTCCAATCACGAGCATCAGTAGCGCCCATCCATCCAATGTGAAGATCGTCGGTCTTGAATCGTCTTCAACTCTTCGACTTCCAACCGTCGATCGATTATTTGAACTGAGAATTAACTCGGCCTTTTCAAATAATCCACGTATATTTAGATTTTCAAATCAATTCTTCACATGGTTAAATTATTCAACATTCACATTTCAGTTCCTTAGTATAATTTTTATGTCAAACACATTCAACCATCAAATATCAAGCAAACCAAGCAGAATCAGTTTATTTCCATTCTATATCGTCTATAATATTTTATAACGATATATCGCCATTTTTATTTATTTAAAAACGACCTTATTTAACTAAACGACGTTTTAGGTCGTGCCGAGGCACTGGCTCTATTTTTTCCTAAATTTGTTTTACACATATCTGAAAATCTAATCGTTGGATCTTAACAAAGTTTATATCGTTGGAAAGATCTCTCAAAAGCGAACCTAACGGTTCCGGTCTCATCAAAATTCGATGGTTGGATGTTTCAGTATAATCGTTTAAAATTATGATTTCAAAACGCGAACTGCACGGCCTCGATTCGTTTTAATTTAATTTATATATATATATATAAATTAAATTCATTCGGCGATTTCTATATCGTTTTCACTTCAAATATTTCACTAACGCCTTTAAATTTTGGAAAATTTCGCCATAACCTCCTTTGTACGGGAAGGGCTGGGAAATTTCCAAACAGCCACACGGGCGTCTCATCTCAAAAAGAAAAAGAAAAAGCCAAGCGGCTAGCCAATCGTCTCATAAAATCATCACCCAAGCAAAACAGTAAACATGTACCTATTTGTCGGGCACACAATTTTATTCCTCTTCTCTAGCCTCTTCGCTATAACCTGTTCAATAAATATGAATGTACATGTGTACAATTCTTATCACCTATCATTTTCAATTCAATTTCATATTTGATTCGATTTGGTTAAACATTACCATCCATTTCAATGTTGCATACATCAGCTGAAAATCACATTATTAGCTAACTAATGAATATTTCCAACTCATGAATATTTGTTTGAACAAGTGGTTATATTAACACTTCATAATTCACTAAAAAAAATGATATTTTTAGCGAACCAAAATATATTTCAACACATGACTATTTTATTTAGTTCCTATACATGTTGAAAATAATACTCATTGCAAACAAATATTTATTTCAACACTTGTATATTTTTAGCAAATCATATACATGATAAAAATGGTATTTTTATCATCAAAAATATTTATTCAACACATGAACCTTTTTATAACTTCATATTATCAATAAAAATGTAATTTTTGTTGTTCGATCTTTTTATTCAACACATGAACCTTTTTCAACACATGAACCTCTCAACACATGAGCATTTCCACACATGGATATTTTATATAGTTCGTATGTATAAGAAAGATGTAATTTTTATTGTTGAAACAATTTATTTAAAACACGAATATTTTACATACTTCATATATATAATAAAAATGTGATTTTTATTGTTAAAACAATTTATTTATTCAACACATGAATTTATTTTTCAACACATGACTTCTCAACACATGAGCATTATTTTCAACACATGACTTTAGTTTTAACTCATGACTTTAATTTCAACACATGACTAAGGTTCCAGCACATGAAAATAATTCTAACACATGAATATTATTGAAAATTTCGCCAGCATAACGGCAGGTTAGTTAAAACCGGCACCGTCCCGAGTACGGCTCCTCGCTCTACCTTAAAACCTCGCGGTTTTTGACAATGGGGATTTTATACATCTAATTCGCACGTAGGCGAGTATGATTTTCTTTTCCACAATTTATTCAAATTTTGTTTCAATCACCAATGGGTATTTTTCAACCACAACCAAACAATATCAACCACATACAATCCTATCAACCATTCGCAATATTCACCAAATTTTTCACGCCAATTCACAATCAATAAATACCGTCCATGGTTTGTGGACGAGGGGAGTATATATATATATATATATATATATATATATATTCGCATACAAATATATTTTATTTCCATTCCAACACACATATCATTTATACAATGCATGTATAATTCATACTTCGCTCATATAACTTATACAACGCATGTACATGAGGCATACAACACGTATATAATTTATATTTCGCTTATATAATTTATATAACACATTTCAATTCACATTTTAGTTTAGAAATCTCACATTGGTTTGTCGCTTTGCTAAAAATAGTAGCGTGCTCAGAAAAATCCCTGGACACTTCTAGATTGTAGAGAGCGTCGACACGGTCTCGATGTTTCCTATTTCATCGAATTTCGTTAACACACGTTAAAGATACAATTTTTCAAAGTTTGCAACACTTAAAAGTGTTATTTTTCAATTCAGAAAATCCAAGCCGTTACCTTTCAAAGAGGGTTCGAAACTAGGTTTCGAATTTTAGGCAAATCCGTGAAGTAGTTCGTCGATCGGCTGGTGTGAGGTTGAAGGGGGCGGAGAGACGCGTCTACGTGACGTGGTGGGATCCAGCTCGGTCCACCAGGTAGGCGGCGGCGGCGCTTTGAAGTTCCGAACTTCACAGCGGTCGTTCTCTCGATTGGAGCGACGAGGGAGGAAGCGGCTTGTCTTGATTTGAAGAGTGGAGGATGCTCTTCAAAAAGTTCAACTGGAGGGAGGGCTAATGATGTCTGTGGCGGTCGGAATCGGGGCTGGAAGGGGGGAAAAGGGTTTCCGTCGAAGTCGAGGGGGGCGGGGTTTTCTGGAGTTTTTTTTTTTTTTTGAATTATGAATGGAAAATTTCTATTGCTCGATGCTTTATTTAATTTTTAAAATAGTGTTTCTCCAAACGAACACCAATCCAAACCCAATGACTGTCGCCCCCAACTAAATACCCCCATCCCGAACACAATGGGATATGTTTCGTAGGCCAATTCGACTGTTACAGTCAGTTATTCTTCAAATTAAAACATAAAACATTCAATATTCGATTTGAACGTACATTTGAATTTGTCAGGGCCACAAACTGATTCGAAAAATTCCAGAAAAATAAATCTAGCTATGTTTTGATGCTACGGTCCCAACAAAACTAGTTTCGTTGAATTCTGAGACCGTTTGAAAAATGGCCATTTTCTGGTCGATCCAATTTAACAGAAATTAACCAAACACGTTTTCTTTTGCCACGCTCACATACTAGTTTCAAAATTTACGAAATTTAAAACCTAACAATAATTTAACATCTCGGATCCAACAAAAGTGGTTTCGTCGAATTCCAAGGTCATTTGCAAAATGTCTATTTTCAAGGGCTATATATTCTATATAGCGACCTTTCTGAAAATTCATTTGGCCATAAATTTTGGTTCCCGCTATGAAACTTCGATTTTTCAGATTCGTTAGAAAGATATTCATAAACAGATTTAAATATTTTTGGTTTCACTAAAATCCATTTTATTTTGCACCCGGTACAGTCAGTCAAAGTTTGAATTCAAATTTTCAAACTGCCGCACTATTTCTAACTCATTATTTTATTGAAATATTATATTTCAATTGTTCAAATTTCTTTAAAATATCCAATTTAAAATTTTTAAATTGGCTCGTATTTTCTGGGTTGTTACACTATTACAACGACCCTGTTACAACGGGCAGTAAAGGCCCGTTGTAATAGAGTGTTATTACAACGGGCCATTCAAGTCCATTGTAATAGATGCCCTATACAACACTCTTTTTACAACGGGGAATGACTATACGTTGTAATTGATTGCTATTACAACAGTCATTTTTGGCACGTTGTAATGGATGTCAATTTAACAACGTTTGCAAAATGCCCGTTGTAATAGGTGTCAATTTTACAACGGTTATAAAATGCTCGTTGTAAGAGGTGCTAATTTTACAACGGTCATACTGCCCGTTGTAAGAGATGCTAATAAATAAATAATAATAAATACTAAGTTATTTATAGTAATAATTAATATTTATTATTTAGTAATTAACATTTGATAATTTTTATTAAATACTAAAGAATTAATAATTAATATTTACTATGTATTTGATACTTTATTTTTAATAAGTTTTTGTTAATGTGTAATTTTTAATAATTAGGAAGTGATATTTATTATTACCTTTTTGGTATTTAATAATGTAAATACTTGTTATATTTTATATTGAATGTTATAAAAAATTTAAGATTTAAAAATTTCTATGATAAATTTTCTAATACTAAAAAAATTAGAATTAAAATTTGAAATTTTGACAAAAATTTAAAAATAGAAATTATAAACATTATTCCAAATTTTAAAAATGTAAAAATAATTATAAAATATAATTTTCGATTATAGATATGCCATAGATAATTGTTTTCTATAACTATTAATTATATTTTATATTCAATAATTTATTATGATTAGTCGTTAATAATTAGTAAATTATAGTTAATGTTTATTTATGATTAAGAAATAATAATTATTAAAAGGCATATAATGATTAGTACTTAATAATTAATATTCAGTTATAATTAATAAGTAATAAGTAACAATTGGTAATAAATAACTAATAAATAAAAAGCAGTATTTTCTAATAATATATACTATTAAATAGTCTGTATTAAATAATCATTAAGTAAGACTAATAATTAATTAGTAATTAAAATAATTAACAAGTAATTTTAATTATCTTGTATTTGATATTTAATAATTAAATTAATATTTCCGTTTCATAGTTTAAAAAGTTTAAAATCTTCTGAAGTAGATCTATTGTTTTTAAAAGTAGTTTTACTCGTTTTCTCTTGTTTTGGTACAACTATGAATTTTAAAAGTAATAATGAAACACAAACATTCCGTAATCATTTTTGTTTTGATTTTATGTTTTCAACTATTGATATGTTTCAATTATTTCATCCTCATCCCCTTTCAGTAACCAAAATCATATTGATATGGGAAATATCGACTATTTCATTTTCAACCATTGATAAGGAAAATATCAAACAATTCAGAAGGTGGATCTGAATGTACAATAGCCTTAATAATATTTGGAAACGAATATAAATATGGCGGTATCGGGATAAATATCTATCCGACTTGAAATAAATTACATATTTTATTATAATTTAATATTTAATAAATGTTCAATTTCATTAATTTGTCATACACAAATAATACAAATAAAAGCATCGAAGCCTAGCTAGATACAATTATCCATAAATAAATTATCGTTAGTCCCAATCACTATTTCTCATTGTCGGCCGTAAGATAAAAAAGAAAACCCTAGATCTCTCAGTCTACCGTAGCCTCCCCTCAGAACAACTGTTGCTTCCCCTCGGATCAACCGCCGCGATCTCTCAGTCTACCGCCGCCTTCCCTCAGAATAACTGCTACTTCCCCCTCATATCAACCGCCGCCTCTCCTCCGATCGACGACCGCCTCCTTCAGTCTGCCTCAAATCCGATTAGACCATTGGTTTCTCTCATCGTATGCCATCTAAATTCATTATGGTCAAAATGAAAGAGGCGGTGACTGGCAACGTAATTGAAACGTGTCGTCTTTTACACATTATTCTGCTATGCATGACTTTATTTTTCGCATCAGGCAAATTGTTAATGAAATGTATTGTGTTGTTTTTGCTAAAATTTGTTATGGAACTGTTGCTGCAATTATTGAATTCGATGTCAAGGGCAGTTATAGAAAGTGTTCCAGAATCTTTCTTACATGCTAAATCATTTATTATGTTCTTAGTATCTAGTATCGGATGCAAAATTTGATAAGGAAAGTCTTTGTTGCTTGCCAACCTCCAGGAACTATCCTCTTACTCATATATATCATTATTCCAAATTGTGTTTACAGCTTTTTCATACGGATTGCAGAGCAGACTTAATGTGATAAGCAATATATCAATAAAGTAAATGAAAATCCAACATAGACCATCAACAGAGCAAGCAAAAGGCTCATGTAACTCATCTATACTATATTATAATTACTGAGTTTAGAATGCAGTGCTAACAGGCCTCCTGAGTTTGTAAAACTCAACAGTCGCAAAAAACGAATTTCCTTCAGTAAAAGCGTCGTTTCAAAATTTTTATTTTTTTCCAACCTAATCCACATGACCTTCCTCATCCAGCAATGTTTGCGTTATCAAATAAGTAACATGTATTAAAACCCGTATGTTAAGGGTTACATTTGGCTTTTTACAAAACTTCAAATAGCAGTTTATGTTTTTTATATTTGTTTCTGAATCGGTATTTCTTTTTACATAATTTGTACCAGACTTCTGTTAATTGAATGAATATAAATTTATCGGTCCAACTACTTGAGGGTAAGACAGAGCAATTGTAACAACCCGTATTTTAATAACTTGTCAAAACTATAAATCAAGGCAGAATTAATTTTTAAAATAAGAAACAAGGGAAACGGGTTACTCCATTGCGTTCGTCTCGGAATTCTGCTTGAAATAGAGTCCGAGTTTGCGTAAAACGGTTACCGTACGAAGAAGATATGGACGAACGGAGTTTGGCAGAAAAACCAGAAACGGGCCAGAATGCACTGGCGCACTTGGGAAGTACGCCAGAACAAAATTGCACTGGCGCACTTGGGAAGTGCGCCCATGCAATTTTGCATTGGCGCACTTGGCAGGTGCGCCCAGGACGAGCAGAAATCTGCTTGGTCTGGGCCTGGCTGGCAGGTCGGGTTCTGGTCGAATTTCTGAGCTCTGGTGTGTCACTAGGGCTCACTTGTCACTTTCTGCTTGGCTTCTCTTGAGATGGACGGCCTTGATTAAATCTAGCTTCATCGACGGCTCTAATTAGTTTGAAACCCTATATAAAAAGCCTCCTAGCCTCATTCTCTTTACACCATTCTTCTCTAACCTTATGCTGCTCAAACTCTTGATGACCATGGCTTCTTCCTCTTCCTCTAAATTAAATTAAATTAAATTAAAACGCGAAGATTATTCCTTGAAGACTACGACTAGGAATTGGGGATTTGCTTCTACAATCAAAGCAAGATTCAACGATTCATTAATTCAACGACCAATTTCTAGACTTGACTTCTGCATTTAAATTTCTTAGACCACGATCTGTAAGTTCCAGTTACTTTTAGATAAAAACTATAAACTTAATATGGCATGTTATAAATTGGAATTGATTTATGTATAATTCATATCTATTCTTGTTTTCTTTTTGGATCTTGACTATTGGGAATATTTCCGATGACGTTGAAACTATTATTAATGGCCTAAGACTATGACGGTGAACATAAGACTATGCTTATGCCTATGACGGTGAACATAAGACTATGCCTATGCCTATGTCTATGCCTATGACTGAGAACATAAGACTATGCCTATGCCTATGCCTATGCCTATGACTATGAACATAAGACTATTGCCTATGACTATGACAAGGACAATTGTGACTAATTACCTAAGATTCCTGACCATAAGGTTATTGCCTAGGATTATAACTTTGAAATTGGATCTAAGCTTGATTTTCTATTCAGACATTTTCTTTATTTGTCCTTGGATCTTGATTTTGAGGATTTTTCTATTTAAATTAGATCTATCCTTGTTCTTGAAACTAGATTATTATTCAAACCTTTTCATGATCAATAAGGTTATCAGACCTATATGCCTGCTATGTTTTAATCAATTTATTCAGTTATGTCATGCCTTAAAAATAGATTGATAATAGAATAATGTTGATTATGTTATATGTGGAATTGAATGATATTGATCTATGACTGTGGTTCTATTTTATTATCATGTTGAATTGGGAGTTAATGAATAAGTCTATTTATGTGTATATGAACTTGAAGTATAACCGGTTATGACAAATTGTGTAGTTTATCATGTTATGCAAGTTTTAGGTTGTAAAATCATATCACATATGTGACCAAATGTTAGATCTACATGTTTATGTGTATATGTTAAACCTACGTCATATTTCAAGTTCACACTTATTCATATGCTCGTGATTGATTTGCAAGTTCACATATATGTAAGTTGATTTAGTCTATGTTGCAAGTTCACATATATGTATGTTGATTTAGTCTACGTTGCAAGATTCACATCTATGATATTCATGTTGACTATTTTGCAAGTTCACACCTATGACGTTCATATTGACTATGCCGATAATGCCAAGTTTACACCTATGTCATGTTTATGTTAATGAATTGCTTTATGCCAATTTTGCGTACGTTAAATTAGGCTAAGTTTTTAGCCTAATATTATATGTCAAAAATCATGCGGACGAGAAATTAGGCTAAGATTGTTAGCCTAATATTTAAACGGGGTGACGTTGGGAAAAATTGGTAATCATAGGAAGCTTGGCATGAAACTTGCCTTGAAACTTGACAAGAACTTGACATGAATTTGCCTTGAAAACTTGACACGAACTTGACATGAATCTTGAACATGGACATGACATTAGAATGAATATGAAAATGGCCAACTCGAAGTTGGGTTGAGTTTGCAGTGTAAATCTGCCCGGAACCGCCCGACAAATCCAGTTACTGCAAACAATAGGATCCAATGTGGGTAGTAGGTCATATCACGCTTGAAACCCGAGGTCAGACTGAGTTGTGGTGTAAATCTGCCCGGAACCGCCTAGCATATCCAGTGACCACAACAACAGGTCTGATGTGAGAGGTTGGGGTGCATTAATGAATTAATGCCACATGATAAGGTTAAGTCATGAACATGTAAGACAACACTTAACCAACTTGATACACGATTCGTAGGTGGGTTAAGTCACGAACTTGAATGACAACACTTAACCAACTTGACATGATAGACTGATAGGGGTTAACTCACGAATTTAAATGACAACACTTAACCTATTGGACGAAAACCCTAGTTACGCGGTCCGTTTCAGCAGTAACCCACTAGATGTATCATGGTACCCTGGGACTAGGCAGGGTGGGGCAAGATTACTGGGCTGATTGTAAGCGACCAAAACGACGGCTGTGTTGGTGCGCCAGTGTAGGTTCAGGCGGGTTATGGTCGTGCACGTGGTCCGGAGTTGAAAAAGCAGGCATTGGGCATCAGTAGATTTATCTGTGCATTCTTGATTCGTGTCGGTGGTTGGCACCATAGGGCTTGATACACCTTATGGTGGACCTAGCACAGGTGACTACATTCGTGATAGGGCTGTATGACACAGAGACACATGACGAGCTAGAACTTGTAGAGAGCCGATCGAGTAATGGATCGTTCCGTTGGACCCAGTAATGGGTCATCCGTGATATTGGGCTAAGGGATCATTTCTTGATTAATATAAGACATGGGTTGGGATTCTAGTACAGTTGATGCAGCGAACCTTGAATACGTGATGCTATACTTGATTTATACTTAATTTATCATGTTATCCTAGTCTATCTTGCCTATCTTGTCATCATCTGTATGCTTACTTTCAGTTTATACATGTCATGTTACCTTTATCTGTTTTTATGCTGAAAGTCACTTGGACTTACCAGTCTTTATGACTGACCCATTTTCTTTCGCCTCTTTTTCTTCCGTCCTCCCCCCCCCCCCACTCAGGTTCTCAGGGAGGAAACTCTAGCACTTAGCTTGGATTTCGCTTGCTTTCGGTTCAACTCATGTACGGTTTGATCTTGAGCTATGCTATGGCTGCATTTATGCTACCTTTGGGGAATTAAGCTACTTTTGATGTTTTAAGTTTATGCTTCTTTATTTATGCAAGACAGAATTTGTTGTAATGGAGAATAATGATCTTGGCTATTTGATGTAAAAGGTTTTGACTCTTTTTGAAAGTAATGAAATTTATCTTTTTATTCTTCCACTGTTTTTTCTATGTTCTGTCTTGTAATATTTCTGTGTTTGTTTACCTCGATAACACTCCTCCAAAACTAGTGCATTCCCTTTGTGAGTGACCCTAGCGGAGATGGGGTGTTACATTTGGTATCAGAGCAGAAGGTTACCAGACTAGGCAAAAGTTTTTTTTTTAAAAAAAAATTTCTGAAATTATTTTCGAAAACCATTTACAAAGAAGCATTTTTCAAGAAAAGTCTTGTTTTATTTAAAGGGCTATTTCCCCAAAAGCCATTAGCACTATCCTTTGTTTCCTCGTTTGAATCTCTTTTCCTTTCTTTTCTCCATCTGTAGTCGCAGTAGTTTTACCTGCGGCTAATCTTCTTTCTAGCTTCGTAGAAGGTTTTCCGTATGATGGAGATAGTTTCCGTGAGTCTTGTTAACATGTTACATAGGAAAGGTATGAGTGATAAGTTAAGGCGGATGAGTCTCAGAACGAGAAGAAAGACTTCCAGAAGGGAGGCGAGAACAACGACAACAATAAAAACAAGTCACGTGATAAGAGGAAGTGCAACTTCTGTGGTGTAGTTGGGCATATAGTCCAGGATTGTAGAAAGAAGAAGATGAAGATGGGAGCATGCTTCCATTGTGGTGAAATTGGACATATCAGCAAGAACGACCCTAAGAAGCAAGGGCAAGCCCCACAAGCAGGACCTTCTGGGGGTACATCTTTAACTTCTTCTCCTTGATGCTTTGTTTTATCTTGCTTATCTCCTCAATCCTATCTTGAGAACCTTAGGTAGAACCCGTTTGGATGTAAACATGTGGTTGAAACATGTTATGGTTGATGTTTGCAAATGGTTGCAAGTGGTCGCAAGTTGTTGCTCGTGGTTGCATAACACACATTAGGCACTAGATCGGCTCAGACACATTTTCATATTGCATATGCGTGAGTGTTTTACTTGTTTATGGATAATATTGAATGTGTTATCATGTGGATGTTGCATATGGACGGATGTTTGTGCACACATATAGTGTTCATGTGACTAGGACTATTTGCATACATGTTGGATTCATGGCACTAAACATATTTTGCATTAAGAAGATCAATCAGGCCTGATCATTTGCATTAGATGAGGAACATATACACACACCTTCTGCATATGTTCATATAGCATTAGAAATCTTTTAAGGACAATGGTTACTTGTGGATGATGGTTGAGTAGATGGTTGATTGGATGATAGGATACATTCTTCCTAACTTGAAGATTTCGGGGACGAAATCCTTTAAGGAGGGGAGAATGTAACAACCCGTATTTTAATAACTTGTCAAAACTATAAATCAAGGCAAAATTAATTTTTAAAATAAGAATCAAGGGAAATGGGTTACGCCATTGCGTTCGTCTCGGAATTCTGCTTGAAATAGAGTCCGAGTTTGCGTAAAACGGATACCGTACGAAGAAGATATGGACGAACGAAGTTAGGCAGAAAAACCAGAAACGGGCCAGAATGCACTGGCGCACTTGGGAAGTGCGCCAGAACAAAATTGCACTGGCGCACTTGGGAAGTGCGCCCATGCAATTTTTCATTGGCGCACTTGGCAGGTGTGCCCAGGACGAGCAGAAACCTGCTTGGTCAGGCCCTGGCTGGCCTGGTCGGGTTCTAATCGAATTTCTGAGCTCTGGTGTGTCACTAGGGCTGATTTGTCACTTTCTGATTGGCTTCTCTTGAGATGGATGGCCTTGAATAACTCTAGCTTCATCGACGGCTCTAATTAGTTTGAAACCCTTTATAAACAGCTTCCTAGCCTCATTCTCTTTACACCATTCTTCTCTAACCTTATGTTGCTCAAACTCTTGATGACCATAGCTTCTTCCTCTTCCTCTAAATTAAATTAAATTAAATTAAAACACGAAGATTATTCCTTGAAGACTACGGCTAGGAATTGGGGATTTGCTTCTACAATCAAAGCAAGATTCAACGATTTAGCAATTCAACGACCAATTTCTAGACTTGACTTCTGCATCTAAATTTCCTAGACCACGATCTGTAAGGTCAGTTACTTTTATATAAAAACTATAAACTTAATATGGCATGTTATAAATTGGAATTGATTTATGTATAATTCATATCTATTTTTGTTTTCTTTTTGGATCTTGACTATTGGGAATATTGCCGACGACGCTGAAACTATTATTAATGGCCTAAGACGATGACGGTGAACATAAGACCATGCTTATGCCTATGACGGTGAACATAAGACTATGCCTATGCCTATGACTGAGAACATAAGACTATGCCTATGAACATAAGACTATTGCCTATGACTATGACAAGGACAATTGTGGCTAATTACCTAAGATTCATGACTATCAGGTTATTGCCTAGGATTATAACTTTGAAATCAGATTAAGTTTGATTTTCTATTCAGACCTTTTCTTTATTTGTCCTTGGATCTTGTTTTTGGGGATTTTTCTATTTAAATTAGATCTATCCTTGTTCTTGAAACTAGATTATTATTCAAACCTTTTCATGATCAATAAGGTTATCAGACCTATATGCCTGCGATGTTTTAATCAATTTATTCAGTTATGTCATGCCTTAAAAATAGATAGATAATAGAATAATGTTGATTATGTTATATGTGGAATTGAATGATATTGATCTATGCCTGTGGTTCTATTTTATTATCATGTTGAATTGGGAGTTAATGAATAAGTCTATTTATGTGTATATGAACTTGAAGTATAACTCGTTATGACAAGTTGTGTAGTTTATCATGTTATGCAAGTTTTAGGTTGTAAAATCATATCACATATGTGACCAAATGTTAGATCTACATGTTTATGTGTACATGTTAAACCTACGTCATATTTCAAGTTCACACTTATTCATATGCTCATGATTGATTTGCAAGTTCACATATATGTAAGTTGATTTAGTCTATGTTGCAAGTTCACATATATGTATGTTGATTTAGTCTACGTTGCAAGATTCACATTTATGATATTCATGTTGACTATTTTGCAAGTTCACACCTATGACGTTCATATTGACTATGCCGATAATGCCAAGTTTACACCTATGTCATGTTTATGTTAATGAATTGCTTTATGCCAATTTTGCGTACGTTAAATTAGGCTAAGTTTTTAGCCTAATATTATATGTCAAAAATCATGCGGACGAGAAATTAGGCTAAGATTGTTAGCCTAATATTTAGACGGGGTAACGTTGGGAAAAATTGGTAATCATAGGAAGCTTGGCATGAAACTTGCCTTGAAACTTGACAAGAATTTAACATGAACTTGCCTTGAAAACTTGACACGAACTTGACATGAATCTTGAACATGGACATGACACTAGAATGAACATGAAAATGGCCAACTCGAGGTTGGGTTGAGTTTGCAGTGTAAATCTGCTCGGAACCGCCCGACAAATCCACTTACTGCAAACAATAGGATCCAATGTGGGTAGTTGGTCATATCGCGCTTGAAACCTGAGGTCAGACTGAGTTGTGGGGTAAATCTGCCCGGAACCGCTCGACATATCCAATGACCACAACAACAGGTCTGATGTGAGAGGTTGGGGTGCATTAATGAATTAATGCCACATGATAGGGTTAAGTCATGAACATGTAAGACAACACTTAACCAACTTGATACATGATTCGTAGGTGGGTTAAGTCACGAACTTGAATGACAACACTTAACCAACTTGACATGCTAGACTGATAGGGGTTAAGTCACGAATTTAAATGACAACACTTAACCTATTGGACGGAAAACCTAGTTACGCGGTCCATTTCAGTAGTAACCCACTAGATGTATCATGGTACCCTGGGACTAGGTAGGGTGGGGCATGATTACTAGGTTGATTGTAAGCGACCAAAACGACGGCTGTGTTGGTGCGCCAATGTAGGTTCAGGCGGGCTATGGTCGTGCACGTGGTTCGGAGTTGAAAAAGCAGGCATTGGGTATCAGTAGGTTTATCTGTGCATTCTTGATTCGTGTCGGTGTTTGGCACCATAGGGCTTGATACACCCTATGGTGGACCTAGCACAGGTGACTACATTCGTGATAGGGCCGTATGACACAGAGACACATGACGAGCCAGAACTTGTAGTGTGCCGATCGAGTAGTGGATCGTTCCGTTGGACCCAGTAATGGGTCATTCGTGATATTGGGCCAAGGGATCATTTCTTGATTAATATAAGACATGGGTTGGGATTCTAGTACAGTTGATGTAGCGAACCTTGAATACGTGATGCTATACTTGATTTATCATGTTATCCAAGTCTATCTTGCCTATCTTGTCATCATCCGTATGTTTACTTTCAGTTTATACATGTCATGTTACCTTTATCTGTTTTTATGCTGAAAGTCACTTGGACTTACCAGTCTTTATGACTGACCCGTTTTCTTTCGCCTCTTTTTCTTCCGTCCCCCCCCCCAGGTTCTCAGGGAGGAAATTCTAGCACTTAGCTTGGATTTCGCTTGCTTTCGGTTCATCTCATGTACGGTTTGATCTTGAGCTATGTTGTGGCTGCATATCTGCTACCTTTGGGGAATTAAGCTACTTTTGATGTTTTAAGTTTATGCTTCTTTATTTATGCAAGACAGAATTTGTTGTAATGTAAAATAATGATCTTGGCTATTTGATGTAAAAGGTTTTGACTCTTTTTGAAAGTAATGAAATTTATCTTTTGATTCTTCGCTGTTTTATCTATGTTCTGTCTTGTAATATTTCTGTATTTGTTTACCTCGATAACGCTCCTCCAAAACTAGTGCATTCCCTTTGTGAGTGACCCTAGCGGAGGTGCCCTTGCTTTTTCTTCCTCTTTCTACAATCCTTGGCTATGTGCCCTTCCGTACCACAGAAATTGCATTTCCTTTTATCACGTGAGTTGTCGTTCTTGCCTCCTTTCTCGGAGTCTACCTTCTTATTCTGAGAATCATTGGGCTTGACCTCTTTCTTGCCCTTCTTATCTTCCTCATACAGTAGGGCCATATCCACCAAGCTTTCAAAGGTCACCCCCATGGGCACATGAGTCATGGCCAAACCATGTAGTGGCTCGTTCAAGCCTCGTGCAAAACATAGCGCCTTTTCTGAGGAGTGTTGACTAACTCCAATCCGAAGCGAGCAAGCTGATTGAAACGGTTCACGTATTCTTTAACTGTCATATTTCCTTGTTTAAGGGCCAGAAACCGTTCCATTTGGAGACTCTCCTCTGCCGATGACAAGAACTTAAGCCCAAATCTCCCTCTAAAGTCCGCCCAAGTCTCAATGGGCCTAGTAGCGTTGGTGACTTCCCACCAATAAGAAGCTTCCTCTTTCATGAGCCACGCCGCCAACTGTACTTTCCTATTGTCCTCTACCTCAAAGATAACAAACAAGTCTTCGGTTTCCTTTAACCAATTCCGTGCCTCAACAAAAGTCTCAGTCCCTAGGAAATCCTTTCCGCCCATGGCCTTAAAGTCCTTGCATATCTTTGAAAAAGCGGTTTCTCGCGGAGGTTGAGGAGGATGAGGAGGAGGATTGGCTGGGCCTGTCACATTAGCCCGAGCCTCGAGGAAACGACGGAACCAAGTGGGTACATTGACACCCTCGGGAAGATTAAGATCGTCGGCCATGATAAGCTGAAAATGAAAAAGGAAAAGATTCAAACGAGGAAACAAAGATTGTGCTAATGGCTTTTTTTTTGGGAATAGCCTTTTAAAATCGACCAACTTTTCTTGAAAAGTGCTTCTTTGTAAATGGTTTTTCCAAAGGTTTTCAAAACTCTTTCCCAGTCTTGGTAACCTTCTGCTCTGATACCAAGTGTAACACCCCACCTCCTCTAGGGTCACTCACAAAGGGAATGCACTAGTTTTGGAGAGGTATTATCGAGATAACATCACAGAATTATCACAAGACAGAACATAAACAAATAATTAAGTGGACAGCGGAAGAATTTATGAGCAAAACAGAACTTCATTTCATTCCAAAATAAACCATGTCTCTTACAAACATTTCAATACAACTGTCTTGTAATAATAGCCAAAGAAGCAATAACTTAAAAACAGAAAAACAGCTTATTCCCCAAGTGCAGTAAAAGAAGCAGCCATAGCAAACCGTACATGCTGAGCCAAAGCAAGTGATATCCAAGCTAAGAGCTAGTGTTTCCTCCTTGAGAACCTGGGGGGAAACAAAAGAAAAAGAGGCGAAAGGAAAAGGGTCAGTCATAAAGACTGAGTAAGTCCTAGTGACTTTCAGTGTAAAAAGGTTAAAACAACCTGTCATGTATGAACTGGAACTAAACTTAAGAATGGTGTCAAGGTGAACAAGATAGACTAAGGTGATCAGGATAAGTCAAGACAAGTCAAGTAAAGCATCACATGATCGAGATTCGTTGCATCGACTGTACTAGTATACTAAGCCCATATCACAAGTTAATCACAAAATAAATCCCACGGCCCAATATCATGAAATGACCCTGAAACGGGGTCTGACCCAAGTACGGGGTCCTACGGAGCGATTATCTAGTCGATCGGCTCCCTACAAGTTCTAGCTCGTCAAGTGTCCGTGTCATACGGCTAATCACGAATGTAGTCAACTGTGCTGGGTCCACCTTCGGGTGTATCAACCCTAGGGTGTCAACCCCTGACACGATTCAAGATGCACAGATAAATCTACGGATACCCAGTGTCTGCCCCGGAATACGTGCACGACCGTAGTCCACCGAACCTACACTGGCATACCCCACTGCCGTCGTTCACCTCTTACAATAAGCCCAGTAATCGTGCCCCACCCGGCCTAGCCCCAGGGTACCTTGATACATCTAGAGGGTTACTGCTGAAAAGGGTCGTGTCTAGGGTTTCGCCTAACAGATTAGGTCATGTAATTCGTGACCTAACCCGCCTAACCGATTAAGTCATGTAATTCGTGACTTAATCCTTTTCCAGTCTAGTCATGTCAAGATGGTTAAATATGTCATTTAAATTCGTGACTTAACCCGCTTTCGTGTCATGTCAAGTTGGCTAAGTGTTGTCATTTCAAGTTCATGACTTAGCCCTACAAATCGTGTTCAAGTTGGTTAAGTTGTCTTTTCATGTTCATGACTTAACCCTAATTGATTCGTTCATGCACCGAACCACTCACATTGGATCCTATTGTTCGTAGCCACTGGATTTGCCGGGCGGTTCCGGGCAGGTTTACGCTACGAACTCAACCCAACCTCGGGTTTCAAGCGCGATATGGCCAACTACCCACATTGGATTCTATTGTTTGTAGCAACTGGATTTGCCGGGCGGTTCCGGGCAGATTTACACTACAAAATCAACCCAACCTCGAGTTGGCCACTTTCTTGTTTTCTAAAGTCATGCCCATGTTCTTATCAAATTCGTGCGATTTTCATAGCATGTTCATATGTCAATTTCGTGCCCAACTAAGGCATGTTTCAAGTCAAGTTATGGCATGTTCAAGTCAAGTTTTCGTGCCATATTTCATGTTCTACTTATGCCAAATTTCACGGTTTATGATTCTAACCAATTCAAGTTTTGCTTATTCTACCCAATCGTATCCCCAACGTATATAAACGTACTTCGTTCGCAAGCATAAACAATTCAAGAGATAAAGGGGAATAACACCAAACATGTGATAGTCATATGTGACAATTCCAACATCACTTGCATAATAAACAGGCTATAACATATCACATGGTTTCAAGACTAACATGACGATAACATGGCATAATAAGGGTTCCAACTTGGTTTAACATGATGATTTCAACTTTACATCATAGGCATAATAATCATTGCGGGCATAATAATAATTTTATTACAAACATGAAACATTAAAGGCATGGTAACTCTAATAGGCATAGCGGATTCCAATTTAGCATTTTTAACATAATGATTCTCATCTAGCATTATAAACATAATGATTCCAATTTTTCATCATAACCTAGCAATTCCCAATTTGTCCTTAACATGATAGGTCTATTAACATCACATTAATATCATAGACATGGTTTAATTAGCATCATAGGTATGGTTTAATCAACATGAGGATTTCAATGAACATAATGATTCCATGGACATGTATTTGTTCAACTTGCAATAAAATTAAGCCCTAGTGATTCATAACAACATCAACATCATGATAAGTTTAACTTGCAACATTAACATAGCAATATTCCCAAATTTTGATTCAAAGTTAAACAATATAAACATGGATTAATAATAGTTCCTAAATCCGGTTTCAATTCATAGCATGTCCATGTTATTTCAGCGTTTTTGCCTAAAAAGTGACATAGAACTTACAATATGAAACGAGCAATCCAAATCAAAACTTTAAATCAAATAGCCCCAAATCTGTTGCCTAAAGCGTCGTAGTTGTTGTAGCTTCTAGTTGTAGCCTTCATGAATCATCCTTCATCTTCTTTAATTTTGTTCTTTGTATTTTTAATTTAGAGTTCTAGGTTTAATGGCGGCTGCATGAGGCTAAAATGAAATAGTATGATTTAAGCTAGGTCTTAGGGTCTTTTTATAGTGTTTAGGATTAGTTTTAGCCATAGGATAAACCCTAGGGTAGATCTGGGCCATCTAAAATAGTCACAAGCCCCCAGAACAAGACCCAGGAGCCACAACAGGTGCACCAGAAAAACTGGTCCGACCGGGGGGGTCGACCCCTGGGTCGATGTCGACCCATTGGGGGGGTCGACACTGGTGTCGACCCCTGTGTCGACCCTGCCTGGGGCGGGAAAATTCCCGCCCATTCTGCCTTGGTTGAAATTTAAATCTGAATTCGAATTTGAACTGTTTTCGGGCTTGGAATTTTCTGAAAACTTCATTGGGTCATAACTTGGTCATACGGACTCCGTTTTTCGAAAACTCGGACTCTATTTCGCGTATTTTTCCGAGACAAACGCAATGGCATAGCCTTCCCTTGATTCAGATTTTACAATTTAATTCTGCCTTGATTTATGTTATATCTTGTTATTCAAAAATATGGGTTGTTACATCCTCCCCACCTTAAAGGATTTCGTCCCCGAAATCTCTAAGTTAGGGAGAACGTATCCTACCATCCATCATCCATCTACTCAAAACATCATCCACAAGTAACCATTGTCCTTAAAAAGATTCTAAATGATGTATGCACATATGCAAAAGGTGTGTGTATATGTACTTATCTAATGCAAAAATCAGGCGGTTACTGATTCAGTAAACCTCCTTAATGCAAAGTATGTTAGTGAAATGAGTCCATATGTATGCAAATTCCTAACATAATTTATAATCTCTACATGAGTGCACATAACATTCATTCATATGCAACATCCACGTGATAGCACAACAAGTTTCATCCATGAATAAGCATAAACACTCATGCATATGCAACTTGAAAGTGTGTGAGCCGATCTTAGTGCCTAATGTGTATCATGCATCCACGAGCAACCACCTGCGACCACTTGCAACCATTTCGCAATCATAACATGTTTCAGTTACATGTTTACATCCAAAAAGATTCTACCTGTAGTAACCCGAAAATCCGGGGGAATTTGAGCTGACTAAATAACACAAGTCCAACCCAAATCGCACTGGAAATTCAAGAAAACCAATAGAAAGAAGACAGAGGGTGAGGACAGATAAGATAGAAACTTAGAATAGAAGAAGAAGAAGAAGAACACAACATCAGAGTAACACGAACCTCACAGCGGAACGAATAACATATAGTAGATAACATAACTTTGAAATATAACAGTTATGTATACAATAGCACTTATCAGAGTACAACACTTACAACACAGCGGAAATAACTATAGCTATATGATCTTGAAGCCTCCTGCTCCACGCTCTTCCAGTATATCTGTAAATTCCTGACTACTTGACTGCCCGTACAAAATTAGGCACCCAAGAGTTTAGGGAAAACAAAACAAATAAACTCCGGGTCAGTCATGGGACTGGTATGAGTAAAACAGTTTAAACAGGTACATGAACAAGTAAACGATATCTCATAAGACCACGCCGCAGAACGGAACGGGTTTTTCCCTTATGAAAATCCAAAATATCTTTATATCAAAAACCTTTTGATATTATAATAATGTCTATATACAAATAGATATCAACTAGCAGAAACGCTTTCATCTCACGTTCTACATATATAGTATACAATCAAAATCGCAAGCACGTATTGGATAATGGATTTCCAACTATGACAAGGTATGGAACCACCTTCCGATCAGTGTACTCTACGAACAATACACTGGAGTTCAACAAGAACATCTTGTAACTCAGCCACACATGACCGACCACTCATTTCGCTTGAGTGTATCGAATGTACATCACCAACGGTTGGGATCAGCAACCGTTCCCGTATATATATGGGACAGCATTGATAGATTTAAGAAAACAAATGAATATTCACTAAATAGGTGATTATACACCCTACTTCGGTGCGACCGACTTAGCCATGCTGCCTGCCCGATTTCTGTCATTTACTGGTTGATGAGGCTAGAAGCTACGCTTTATCATCACATCAGATTCACTTCGAATGCCACATTGTCAGATCCATCAGAATCACTAATTGACGTCTACAACCATACATTACGTGTCAGCCAAAAGAAGTTTCCTTCTTCGCTTCCACTCTTGGTATAGTTGAAGAAATCAATGTACGTGACCGTCTGGAAATACTATGTCAGACATCCATCTTCATTCACTTAGAATGTCACATCGTCATACCCGCCAAATCCCAAATTGACTTATCCAAAAATAACACGAGTATACAGCTAAGAGAAACGAATTCCTCCGCCACCAAACGTGAATACGTTTGAACAGATCAACTTACGCGATCTATTGGATATACTCTGTCAGACCTTCGTCCATACAAGTTGTCCTGGGACTGGACAAACCGAAGGCACTATTCCGTATATCCATCTTAGTCACTGTTATCTAAGACTTATACAGCAGCCCTTGCATTTTACTCCGTCTTCAATTATCTTTGGCATATATGATTCGCGATGCTTATGCCAATACAGAGTGGTTCTATGGATAATAATCCAACCGGTCTCTCCATATTAACAACGTTAAAATGGTCAAAACTTCGATAGTCGGTGAGTTAACTATCAAAGAAAAACAAGTGTGCAAACAACGATATTATTTCCAAATGGAAATTATATCGAACAAACATCATTTAACATAAATCTCTTTAGTTCATTTATTTACTTATCTCCTGTTTCCCTATATTCTAAATTCTTATTTCCTTTTATCAGAAAACATTTCTGATTCACGTTTGGAAAACATTTCCAAAACTCCTTTACGATCAAACCTTACCATTTCTTAGTTAAGAAGGAAGTCACTCAAGTTGGGGTATAATCACCTCTCAGACCTTAACTGAACAACGTTATAACTTCGAAATGGTCAAAGTTTATCTTTTAATCTTTAACAACTTCTTTACGCCTTTCTCGGATTCAATTTTACTAATCCACTTATATATTTAAAACATTGGTTATAACGATAACGTTATAATCCCTCCTTTCGAATTATCTAACTTTAATTATAACTTCTATTCTTATTAGTGAATAATTAACCTAACACTTATTTATTTATAAATAAATAAATCTCTATTTAAACACTGGAAAGTATAAGTACTTTCCCGAATTCGATATGATCGAATTTGCCGATTAACTCTCTTCGAGAAATCTCTATTTGATTAACTCTTCTTCGAATAACCTATATTCGATTAACTCCTTCTCGAATAAACGATATTCGATAATCTCTCTTCGAATAACTAGTATTCGATAACTCTTCCTTTTCAAATATCTCATATTTGAAAATCTCACTTCGATTAAACTATAATCGATAACTCCCTTCGATGAAACTAACATCGATAACTCATTTCGATGAACTAACATCGATAACTCCTTTCGATGAAACTAACATCGATTAATTTAACTCGACGAACTGAACTTATTTACTTAACTCGATCATCTTGACTTGATAACTTAACTTGCTAACTTAACTCGATTATCTTAACTTAATCACTTGACTCAATCATCTTGACTTGATAACTTAACTTGCTAACTTAACTCGATTATCTTAACTCAATCACTTGACTCAATCATCTTGACTTGATAACTTAACTTACTAACTTAACTCGATTATCTTAGCTTGATTATCTTAGCTTGATTATCTTAACTTGATTATCTTAACTTGATAACTCATATCGAATAACTAATATTTGATTTAACTCCATTCGCTTGACTCTAGATCGCAGCGATCACAATGGTTACGCCTGATTCCCTAAGGAAACATCCGACCGCCGTAGGCTATTTACAGCCCTGCGAATTACGCTAGCAGTCGTACAAGATGGCAACTTATCCTGAATACTATGTTTGACTAACTCTGTCTCAAATAACTATATTTGATTAACTCTAGTTCGTTTTAACTCTAATCGATTAACTCTAACTAATTAACTCCAACTGGTTAACTCTAACTGATTAACTCTAACTGGTTAACTCTATTTGACTAACTCGACTTAACTAACCCCTTTCGAATAACATATTCGATTAACTAACTTTCGAATCCCATATTCGATTAACTAACTTCGAATCCCATATTCGATTAACTCCTTTCGAATGTCTATATTCGATTAACTAACTTCGAATACCATATTCGATTTCTCCTTTCGAATGTCTATATTCGATTAACTAACTTCGAATACCATATTCGATTAACTTTATTCACTTTATAAAGATTTCCTTTTTAACAACGTTTTATTCATTTGAAAAGATTTACTTTTAAATAACGGTTCTACACTTTAAAAATGATTTCCCCTTTTTAACAACGTTTTATTCACTTGGAAAGATTTACTTTTAAATAACGGTTCTACACTTTAAAAATGATTTCCCCTTTTATAACGTTTCCTTTTTCAATTCTATTTGTAAATGGTTTACAAATATTTCCTTTTCAAATTTTTTACTTGAAATATTCTAACTCTTTAAATTCTCTGAAAAATTCGCCATAACCTCCTTTGTAACGGGAGCATCGGGAAAATCCCCAAACCCGCCACACAGGCCTTTCCATTCAAAAAGAAATGTTTTGAATTTTATTTTCCTTTTTAAAATATCTCCTATTTATAAATATCCCAATTTATAAATATTCCTTATTTATAAATATTTAAATTTATAAATATCTCTTATTTATAAATATTCCAATTTATAAATATTCTGTTTTCAATATCACTTTGAAAATCCCCTTATCTACATTCGGTATGTTATGGTATTCAATCATATCAAATCACGATGTTCAATATCGTCCATACACACACAATCAACAACAGGTTATAATTCACATCATATATTAAAATATATGAAAACAATAAAATAACTGTTGAGGAATCCAGTCGGATTCCTCCAACCTGTCTCCCTGCATCACAGATGTTAGACAATATAGATAACATCACTTTCAGTTCCATATGATATATTCTGTTAAACAGAATCAATATAGAAATTTAACTAACTGACTAGCAGTTCAATCAAACAATCAACACACAGTCAAACAGACAATTTTAACAGTTCTAACAATACAACATGAAATTATAAACTGTTCAGAGTTGGTGAGTTTTACTCACATTTGGACGATCATCGTCAATGACGATAACCATCGCTTGATTCAGACAATTTATTTTGATATAAATTGTGATGGACTCCAATTGACTCGCGGTCAGTTCCAGTGCGTAGTGTCCGTCCGTACGATCCTGTCGGATCTTGTTTCGTTGAATTTCGTCAACATATGAACAAGTTATGCGGTTTTCCAATTAGTGTACATTTTGAATAATTAAAACTTGGAAAAAATCTAAATCAAATGGGCTTTACCCATTGTTACTCGGCCCATCACCCTCCTTGGATTTCCAACCCGTTATCAACAGTCTTCTCCCCAAAAAGAAGTGCGTCGTGCCCCTCCTGTTAACCACTCCATAACCGAACTTCTTCCCAATGCCTCATCTCCTTCCCCGCTCCACCATCTTCCACGAGACCACCCCCATCTTCTTCCTCTTCACACCCTCCTTCTCCTTGGACCATCAGTGCCAAGCTCGAACTCGAGTTGCAGTTTCCATCGTTTGGGGTATTTACGCAGGAAACCAGTTCTTTGATCGACACTTTCTATTTCCAGAAAATCCAAGAATATTCACACAACTTCTATTCGACCACCCAAACCCGAATACAACATCAATTCGAATCAAAACCCACCAAATCGCGACCGAACTTCAGCCCTAGTTTAACGCTGAACAACCCTGTGACGAAGGACAACGTCGATCCTTTCAAACAGCACATGAAATCGAAGAGGAAGCAGTCGGGAGTAAAATGAAATGAGTTTGGGGATTTTAGGGAATTTTTATGATTTGTTTTTGATTTTCCAAAACTTCCTTGCTCACGTTTGGTTTTCTCCAGAGGCGGCTCGACTTAGTTTGACTTCGGTAAGAAATGAATTATGTTTACAAAGAGGTAAGGGTATTTATAAGGTAATTTTATTTGATTATTTAATTTATCCTTAAGCAAACGTTATAAGTAATTGTCCTTTAAAATTCCTGTAATCACATACGATACCCAAAAATCACGAAACTGGACATGCAGCTACAGTTCGACATTACGGTCCCAACGAAACTGGTTTCGTCGAATTCCGACTCCGTATGCTCACACAGCGTATTTTTAATCGTCAAAATACTGACTGTTTCACACTCTAAAAATCCATACGGCCACACAGTGACTCTAAAAATCATGAAACTGGAAATCTAACAACAATTTGATATTGCGGATAAATTAGTTTCGTCGAATTCCGACTTCGTTTGCAAAACCGGCTATTTTTAAAGCTCTGGATGACCTATTTAAATATTTAAATATATTTAAATATAATTAAATTAAATATAAATAAATTTATATTATCGTATATCTTCACATATGATATCGTCCAACTCCAGAATATCATATCAGAATTTACAGCTTGATATTTCAGATTCATATTATCTCGATATTCAATTTATATTGAAAATCCTTTTATAACGTATATAAAGCGTCGCAAATTATAAAGGAATTCCACAGCGACTTTTTCTGAAATTTGATCTGGACGTAAATCAAAATCTACACGACGAAATCCCGATTTTTCTCTTCCACTAGAAAGATATACTACACCAGCTCCACACGTTTCTTGTTTCACAGAAATCCGGCTTAAAACGAATCCTGTACATTCAGTTGAAGTTCGAATTGTCAATTTACGAACTGCAGTGCCATTTCAAGCTCGATTTTAATTATAATATAATTATACGTTCAAACTGTCGTCGATTCAATATATTCGTTATTCAAATTCAATTCCAAACTGAATTTTACCTTATATATAACCCAATTCACACTGTAATGTGAATTCAGCTATTTTTGACTATTTCGACATTATAATATATTTTATTATATTATAATTATTAATTAAATATTCAATATTATTTAATTCACGTTCTCGATATCGATAAATTGATATTTAATAATTAAATAAATTAATTGTTCAACAGCTAAAAATGCGGGTTACTACAATCTTCCCCCCTTAATAAAATTTCGTCCTCGAAATTGCTAAGCTAAGGGATGACCCTATCTTCTGGGTAAAAATTTATCTGTTTACCTCTTGTCTCCGGTTTCAACTGAACCAATTAATATCGACTAAAATATTAATTTATTCCGACTAACTAAATTTTCAAAAATTCTGAAAATTTTCTAACACCTTAACTTTTCAAAAAAATTCGCCAGCACCTCCTTTGTACTGGTCAACATCTCAAACTCCAGCTCGCCTCTCTGGGCCTTTTCCAACCCAAAAGAAAATCAAACAGCCAAGCGGCTTGCCAATTCGGCTCATCAAAATCTCAAACTCATATCAAATATAAACTGGTACCTTTTTGTCGGGTATATCATTATATCCCTTTAATCTGTTATCACTTCAACATATACCGATGCCATTCCAATCAACTCAAATCGATTTATTCTCAAATCCAATCATTCGGTTATATTAAACCAAATTCCATTCAAACTCCAATATCAATTTCAAATTCTTAACTCATCAATGAAATTCCATTCCAGATTATTTTCCAATCAAATCTGTCTTATTCAACTTAGTTCAAGCTAAATTTAAATTTATTTATTCATTTACCATCTCAATCTATTTAACTTCATTAGTTAAATTTTAAGTCCAAAATTTTAAATTCCTGAGTTCATTTCAAATCAATTTGAAATCATAACACCAATTCAAAACATTTGAATTTCTAAACCACTTGTTTTCTCAAAACAATTCAAAAACAAAACCTTTGGTAGTAGTCCGTCACTTAGAACTCGAAAATGAACACCGATGATGCACCATCGGAGTTTATTTTCCAGCGAACAAGTGAGTTCAATACTATATCATTTTCAGATTGAAAACATTTTCATAATCTCCCAGGAACTTAAAATTTCCTTATTTTAATTCCAATTCTAATTTAAATTTCAGATTCATTTCATCTTATTTCATATATTTCCTTATATGAATTCTGATTAGTTATTTATAATCACTTCACCTTTTTATAATCTAATTCGATTATAATATCAACCAACATAACCAATATACTATATCAAAATATATTCGGGTAAAATTATTCCATTTACCCTCTTTCAAAACATACCGTGTCGATTCATCGTATTCGAGTGTCTGGTAACCCCTATCGATACAGTGGATCAAACTGATCGACCAGAATTCATAAACAACTCAACCAATAAATCTACACAATATAAAATCATTTTATATTGACTAACAAATACGTTCACTCGTATATATACACTCAAACTCAGTCTAGGATATTACTAATCCCATCTCTACTGAATCACGCCACAGAGCCAAGGTAATTCTTAACTTAAGCTCTGATACCAACTGTAGTAACCCGAAAATCCGGGGGAATTTGAGCTGACTAAATAACACAAGTCCAACCCAAATCGCACTGGAAATTCAAGAAAACTAATAGAAAGAAGACAGAGGGTGGGGATAGATAAGATAGAAACTTAGAATAGAAGAAGAAGAAGAACACAACATCAGAGTAACACGAACCTCACAGCGGAACGAATAACATATAGTAGATAACATAACTTTGAAATATAACAGTTATGTATACAATAGCACTTATCAGAGTACAACACTTACAACACAGCGGAAATAACTATAGCTATATGATCTTGAAGCCTCCTGCTCCACGCTCTTCCAGTATATCTGTAAATTCCTGACTACTTGACTGCCCGTACAAAATTAGGCACCCAAGAGTTTAGGGAAAACAAAACAAATAAACTCCGGGTCAGTCATGGGACTGGTATAAGTAAAACAGTTTAAACAGGTATATGAACAAGTAAACGATATCTCATAAGACCACGCCGCAGAACGGAACGGGTTTTTCCCTTATGAAAATCCAAAATATCTTTATATCAAAAACCTTTTGATATTATAATAATGTCTATATACAAATAGATATCAACTAGCAGAAACGCTTTCATCTCACGTTCTACATATATAGTATACAATCAAAATCGCAAGCACGTATTGGATAATGGATTTCCAACTATGACAAGGTATGGAACCACCTTCCGATCAGTGTACTCTAGGAACAATACACTGGAGTTCAACAAGAACATCTTGTAACTCAGCCACACATGACCGACCACTCATTTCGCTTGAGTGTATCGAATGTACATCACCAACGGTTGGGATCAGCAACCGTTCCCGTATATATATGGGACAGCATTGATAGATTTAAGAAAACAAATGAATATTCACTAGATAGGTGATTATACACCCTACTTCGGTGCGACCGACTTAGCCATGCTGCCTGCCCGATTTCTGTCATTTACTGGTTGATGAGGCTAGAAGCTACGCTTTATCATCACATCAGATTCACTTCGAATGCCACATTGTCAGATCCATCAGAATCACTAATTGACGTCTACAACCATACATTACGTGTCAGCCAAAAGAAGTTTCCTTCTTCGCTTCCACTCTTGGTATAGTTGAAGAAATCAATGTACGTGACCGTCTGGAAATACTATGTCAGACATCCATCTTCATTCACTTAGAATGTCACATCGTCATACCCGCCAAATCCCAAATTGACTTATCCAAAAATAACACGGGTATACAGCTAAGAGAAACGAATTCCTCCGCCACCAAACGTGAATACGTTTGAACAGATCAACTTACGCGATCTATTGGATATACTCTGTCAGACCTTCGTCCATACAAGTTGTCCTGGGACTGGACAAACCGAAGGCACTATTCCGTATATCCATCTTAGTCACTTTTATCTAAGACTTATACAGCAGCCCTTGCATTTTACTCCGTCTTCAATTATCTTTGGCATATATGATTCGCGATGCTTATGCCAATACAGAGTGGTTCTATGGATAATAATCCAACCGGTCTCTCCATATTAACAACGTTAAAATGGTCAAAACTTCGATAGTCGGTGAGTTAACTATCAAAGAAAAACAAGTGTGCAAACAATGATATTATTTCCAAATGGAAATTATATCGAACAAACATCATTTAACATAAATCTCTTTAGTTCATTTATTTACTTATCTCCTATTTCCCTATATTCTAAATTCTTATTTCCTTTTATCAGAAAACATTTCTGATTCTCGTTTGGAAAACATTTCCAAAACTCCTTTACGATCAAACCTTACCATTTCTTAGTTAAGAAGGAAGTCACTCAAGTTGGGGTATAATCACCTCTCAGACCTTAACTGAACAACATTATAACTTCGAAATGGTCAAAGTTTATCTTTTAATCTTTAACAACTTCTTTACGCCTTTCTCGGATTCAATTTTACTAATCCACTTCTATATTTAAAACATTGGTTATAACGATAACGTTATAATCCCTCCTTTCGAATTATCTAACTTTAATTATAACTTCTATTCTTATTAGTGAATAATTAACCTAACACTTATTTATTTATAAATAAATAAATCTCTATTTAAACACTGGAAAGTATAAGTACTTTCCCGAATTCGATATGATCGAATTTGCCGATTAACTCTCTTCGAGAAATCTCTATTTGATTAACTCTTCTTCGAATAACCTATATTCGATTAACTCCTTCTCGAATAAACGATATTCGATAATCTCTCTTCGAATAACTAGTATTCGATAACTCTTCCTTTTCAAATATCTCATATTTGAAAATCTCACTTCGATTAAACTATAATCGATAACTCCCTTCGATGAAACTAACATCGATAACTCCTTTCGATGAACTAACATCGATAACTCCTTTCGATGAAACTAACATCGATTAATTTAACTCGACGAACTGAACTTATTTACTTAACTCGATCATCTTGACTTGATAACTTAACTTGCTAACTTAACTCGATTATCTTAACTTAATCACTTGACTCAATCATCTTGACTTGATAACTTAACTTGCTAACTTAACTCGATTATCTTAACTTAATCACTTGACTCAATCATCTTGACTTGATAACTTAACTTGCTAACTTAACTCGATTATCTTAGCTTGATTATCTTAGCTTGATTATCTTAACTTGATTATCTTAACTTGATAACTCATATCGAATAACTAATATTTGATTTAACTCCATTCGCTTGACTCTAGATCGCAGCGATCACAATGGTTACGCCTGATTCCCTAAGGAAACATCCGACCGCCGTAGGCTACTTACAGCCCTGCGAATTACGCTAGCAGTCGTACAAGATGGCAACTTATCCTGAATACTATGTTTGACTAACTCTGTCTCAAATAACTATATTTGATTAACTCTAGTTCGTTTTAACTCTAATCGATTAACTCTAACTAATTAATTCCAACTGGTTAACTCTAACTGATTAACTCTAACTGCTTAACTCTATTTGACTAACTCGACTTAACTAACCCCTTTCGAATAACATATTCAATTAACTAACTTTCGAATCCCATATTCGATTAACTAACTTCGAATCCCATATTCGATTAACTCCTTTCGAATGTCTATATTCGATTAACTAACTTCGAATACCATATTCGATTTCTCCTTTCGAATGTCTATATTCGATTAACTAACTTCGAATACCATATTCGATTAACTTTATTCACTTTATAAATATTTCCTTTTTAACAACGTTTTATTCATTTGAAAAGATTTACTTTTAAATAACGGTTCTACACTTTAAAAATGATTTCCCCTTTTTAACAACGTTTTATTCACTTGGAAAGATTTACTTTTAAATAACGGTTCTACACTTTAAAAATGATTTCCCCTTTTATAACGTTTCCTTTTTCAATTCTATTTGTAAATGGTTTACAAATATTTCCTTTTCAAATTTTTTTCTTGAAATATTCTAACTCTTTAAATTTTCTGAAAAATTCGCCATAACCTCCTTTGTAACGGGAGCATCGGGAAAATCCCCAAACCCACCACACAGGCCTTTCCATTCAAAAAGAAATGTTTTGAATTTTATTTTCCTTTTTAAAATATCTCCTATTTATAAATATCCCAATTTATAAATATTCCTTATTTATAAATATTTAAATTTATAAATATCTCTTATTTATAAATATTCCAATTTATAAATATTTTGTTTTCAATATCACTTTGAAAATCCCCTTATCTACATTCGGTATGTTATGGTATTCAATCATATCAAATCACGATGTTCAATATCGTCCATACACACACAATCAACAACAGGTTATAATTCACATCATATATTAAAATATATGAAAACAATAAAATAACTGTTGAGGAATCCAGTCGGATTCCTCCAACCTGTCTCCCTGCATCACAGATGTTAGACAATATAGATAACATCACTTTCAGTTCCATATGATATATTCTGTTAAACAAAATCAATATAGAAATTTAACTAACTGACTAGCAGTTCAATCAAACAATCAACACACAGTCAAACAGACAATTTTAACAGATCTAACAATACAACATGAAATTATAAACTGTTCAGAGTTGGTGAGTTTTACTCACATTTGGACGATCATCGTCAATGACGATAACCATCGCTTGATTCAGACAATTTATTTTGCTATAAATTGTGACGGACTCCAATTGACTCGCGGTCAGTTCCAGTGCGTAGTGTCCGTCCGTACGATCCTGTCGGATCTTGTTTCGTTGAATTTCGTCAACATATGAACAAGTTATGCGGTTTTCCAATTAGTGTACATTTTGAATAATTAAAACTTGGAAAAATCTAAATCAAATGGGCTTTACCCATTGTTACTCGGCCCATCACCCTCCTTGGATTTCCAACCCGTTATCAACAGTCTTCTCCCCAAAAAGAAGTGCGTCGTGCCCCTCCTGTTAACCACTCCATAACCGAACTTCTTCCCAATGCCTCATCTCCTTCCCCGCTCCACCATCTCCCACGAGACCACCCCCATCTTCTTCCTCTTCACACCCTCCTTCTCCTTGGACCATCAGTGCCAAGCTCGAACTCGAGTTGCAGTTTCCATCGTTTGGGGTATTTACGCAGGAAACCAGTGCTTTGATCGACACTTTCTATTTCCCGAAAATCCAAGAATATTCACACAACTTCTATTCGACCACCCAAACCCGAATACAACATCAATTCGAATCAAAACCCACTAAATCGCGACCGAACTTCAGCCCTAGTTTAACGCTGAACAACCCTGTGACGAAGGACAACGTCGATCCTTTCAAACAGCACATGAAATCGAAGAGGAAGCAGTCAGGAGTAAAATGAAATGAGTTTGGGGATTTTAGGGAATTTTTATGATTTGTTTTTGATTTTCCAAAACTTCCTTGCTCACGTTTGGTTTTCTCCAGAGGCGGCTCGACTTAGTTTGACTTCGGTAAGAAATGAATTAGGTTTACAAAGAGGTAAGGGTATTTATAAGGTAATTTTATTTGATTATTTAATTTATCCTTAAGCAAACGTTATAAGTAATTGTCCTTTAAAATTCCTGTAATCACATACGATACCCAAAAATCACGAAACTAGACTTGCAGCTATAGTTCGACATTACGGTCCCAACGAAACTGGTTTCGTCGAATTCCGACTCTGTATGCTCACACAGCGTATTTTTAATCGTCAAAATACTGACTATTTCACACTCTAAAAATCCGTACGGCCACACAGTGACTCTAAAAATCACGAAACTGGAAATCTAACAACAATTTGATATTGCGGATCCAACAAAATTAGTTTCGTCGAATTCCGACTTCGTTTGCAAAACCGGCTATTTTTAAAGCTCTGGATGACCTATTTAAATATTTAAATATAATTAAATTAAATATAAATAAATTTATATTATCGTATATCTTCACATATGATATCGTCCAACTCCAGAATATCATATCAGAATTTACAGCTTGATATTTCAGATTCAGATTATCTCGATATTCAGTTTATATTGAAAATCCTTTTATAACGTATATAAAGCGTCGCAAATTATAAAGGAATTCCACAGCGACTTTTTCTAAAATTTGATTTGGACGTAAATCAAAATCTACACGACGAAATCCCGATTTTTCTCTTCCACTAGAAAGATATACTACACCAGCTCCACACGTTTCTTGTTTCACAGAAATCCGGCTTAAAACGAATCATGTACATTCAGTTGAAGTTCGAATTGTCAATTTACGAACTGCAGTGCCATTTCAAGCTCGATTTTAATTATAATATAATTATACGTTCAAACTGTCGTCGATTCAATATATTCGTTATTCAAATTCAATTCCAAACTGAATTTTACCTTATATATAACCCAATTCACACTGTATTGTGAATTCAGCTATTTTTGACTATTTCGACATTATAATATATTTTATTATGTTATAATTATTAATTAAATATTCAATATTATTTAATTCACGTTCTCGATATCGATAAATCGATATTTAATAATTAAATAAATTAATTGTTCAACAGCTAAAAATGCGGGTTACTACACTACCTATGGTTCTCAAGATAGGATCGAGGAGATAACAAGATAAAACAAAGCATCTAGAAAAAGAAGTTAAAGATGTACCCCCAGAAGGTCCGGTCTGCTTCTTAGGGCAGTCCTTGCTGATGTGTCCAGTCTCCCCACAATGAAAACATTCACCTTGCTTTCTCTTCCTCTTTCTACAATCCTTGGCTATGTGCCCTTCCGTACCACAGAAATTGCATTTCCTTTTATCACGTGAGTTGTCGTTCTTGCCTCCTTTCTCGAAGTCTACCTTCTTATTCTGAGAATCATCGGGCTTGACCTCTTTCTTGCCCTTCTTATCTTCCTCATACAGTAGGGCCATATCCACCAAGCTTTCAAAGGTCGCCCCCATGGGCACATGAGTCATGGCCAAACCATGTAGTGGCTCGTTCAAGCCTCGTGCAAAACATAGCGCCTTTTCTGAGGAGTGTTGACTAACTCCAATCCGAAGCGAGCAAGCTGATTGAAACGGTTCACGTATTCTTTAACTGTCATATTTCCTTGTTTAAGGGCCAGAAACCGTTCCATTTGGAGACTCTCCTCTGCCGATGATAGGAACTTAAGCCCAAATCTCCCTCTAAAGTCCGCCCAAGTCTCAATGGGCCTAGTAGCGTTGGTGACTTCCCACCAATAAGAAGCTTCCTCTTTCATGAGCCACGCCGCCAACTGTACTTTCCTATTGTCCTCTACCTCAAAGATAACAAACAAGTCTTTGGTTTCCTTTAACCAATTCCGTGCCTCAACAAAAGTCTCAGTCCCTAGGAAATCCTTTCCGCCCATGGCCTTAAAGTCCTTGCATATCTTTGAAAAAGCGGTTTCTCGCGGAGGTTGAGGAGGATGAGGAGGAGGATTGGCTGGGCTTGTCACATTAGCCCGAGCCTCGAGGAAACGACGGAACCAAGTGGGTACATTGACACCCTCGGGAAGATTAAGATCGTCGGCCATGATAAGCTGAAAATGAAAAAGGAAAAGATTCAAACGAGGAAACAAAGATTGTGCTAATGGCTTTTTTTTGGGGAATAGCCTTTTAAAATCGACCAACTTTTCTTGAAAAGTGCTTCTTTGTAAATGGTTTTTCAAAAGGTTTTCAAAACTCTTTCCCAGTCTTGGTAACCTTCTGCTCTGATACCAAGTGTAACACCCCACCTCCGCTAGGGTCACTCACAAAGGGAATGCACTAGTTTTGGAGAGGTATTATCGAGATAACATCACAGAATTATCACAAGACAGAACATAAACAAATAATTAAGTGGACATCGGAAGAATTTATGAGCAAAACAGAACTTCATTTCATTCCAAAATAAACCATGTCTCTTACAAACATTTCAATACAACTGTCTTGTAATAATAGCCAAAGAAGCAATAACTTAAAAACAGAAAAACAGCTTATTCCCCAAGTGTAGTAAAAGAAGCAACCATAGCAAACCGTACATGCTGAGCCAAAGCAAGTGATATCCAAGCTAAGAGCTAGTGTTTCCTCCCTGAGAACCTGGGGGGGGGGACAAAAGAAAAAGAGGCGAAAGAAGAAGGGTCAGTCATAAAGACTGAGTAAGTCCTAGTGACTTTCAGTGTAAAAACGGTTAAAACAACCTGTCATGTATGAACTGGAACTAAACTTAAGAATGGTGTCAAGGTGAACAAGATAGACTAAGGTGATCAGGATAAGTCAAGACAAGTCAAGTAAAGCATCACATGATCGAGATTCGTTGCATCGACTGTACTAGTATACTAAGCCCATATCACAAGTTAATCACAAAATAAATCCCACGGCCCAATATCATGAAATGACCCTGAAACGGGGTCTGACCCAAGTACGGGGTCCTACGGAGCGATTATCTAGTCGATCGGCTCCCTACAAGTTCTAGCTCGTCAAGTGTCCGTGTCATACGGCTAATCACGAATGTAGTCAACTGTGCTGGGTCCACCTTCGGGTGTATCAACCCTAGGGTGTCAACCCCTGACACGATTCAAGATGCACAGATAAATCTACGGATACCCAGTGTCTGCCCCGGAATACGTGCACGACCGTAGTCCACCGAACCTACACTGGCATACCCCACTGCCGTCGTTCACCTCTTACAATAAGCCCAGTAATCGTGCCCCACCCGGCCTAGCCCCAGGGTACCTTGATACATCTAGAGGGTTACTGCTGAAAAGGGTCGTGACTTAGCCCTACAAATCGTGTTCAAGTTGGTTAAGTTGTCTTTTCATGTTCATGACTTAACCCTAATTGATTCGTTCATGCACCGAACCACTCACATTGGATCCTATTGTTCGTAGCCACTGGATTTGCCGGGCGGTTCCGGGCAGGTTTACGCTACGAACTTAACCCAACCTCGGGTTTCAAGCGCGATATGACCAACTACCCACATTGGATTCTATTGTTTGTAGCAACTGGATTTGCCGGGCGGTTCCGGGCAGATTTACACTACAAACTCAACCCAACCTCGAGTTGGCCACTTTCTTGTTTTCTAAAGTCATGCCCATGTTCTTATCAAATTCGTGCTATTTTCATAGCATGTTCATATGTCAATTTCGTGCCCAACTAAGGCATGTTTCAAGTCAAGTTATGGCATGTTCAAGTCAAGTTTTCGTGCCATATTTCATGTTCTACTTATGCCAAATTTCACGGTTTATGATTCTAACCAATTCAAGTTTTGCCTATTCTACCCAATCATATCCCCAACGTATATAAACGTACTTCGTTCGCAAGCATAAACAATTCAAGAGATAAAGGGCAATAACACCAAACATGTGATAGTCATATGTGACAATTCCAACATCACTTGCATAATAAACAGGCTATAACATATCACATGGTTTCAATACTAACATGACGATAACATGGCATAATAAGGGTTCTAACTTGGTTTAACATGATGATTTCAACTTTACATCATAGGCATAATAATCATTGCGGGCATAATAATAATTTTATTACAAACATGAAACATTAAAGGCATGGTAACTCTAATAGGCATAGCGGATTCCAATTTAGCATTTTTAACATAATGATTCTCATCTAGCATTATAAACATAATGATTCCAATTTTTCATCATAACCTAGCAATTCCCAATTTGTCCTTAACATGATAGGTCTATTAACATCACATTAATATCGTAGACATGGTTTAATTAGCATCATAGGTATGGTTTAATCAACATGAGGATTTCAATGAACATAATGATTCCATGGACATGTATTTGTTCAACTTGCAATAAAATTAAGCCCAAGTGATTCATAACAACATCAACATCATGATAAGTTTAACTTGCAACATTAACATAGCAATATTCCCAAATTTTGATTCAAAGTTAAACAATATAAACATGGATTAATAATAGTTCCTAAATCCGGTTTCAATTCATAGCATGTCCATGTTATTTCAGCGTTTTTGCCTAAAAAGTGACATAGAACTTACAACATGAAACGAGAAATCCAAATCAAAACTTTAAATCAAATAGCCCCAAATCCGTTGCCTAAAGCGTCGTAGTTGTTGTAGCTTCTAGTTGTAGCCTTCATGAATCATCCTTCGTCTTCTTTAATTTTGTTCTTTGTATTTTTAATTTAGAGTTCTAGGTTTAATGGCGGCTGCATGAGGCTAAAATGAAATAGTATGATTTAAGCTAGGTCTTAGGGTCTTTTTATAGTGTTTAGGATTAGTTTTAGCCATAGGATAAACCCTAGGGTAGATCTGGGCCATCTAAAATCGTCACAAGCCCCCAGAACAAGACCCAAGAGCCACAACAGGTGCACCAGAAAAACTGGTCCGACCGGGGGGGTCGACCCCTGGGTCGACATGGGTGTCGACCCATGGGTCGACATGGGTGTCGACCCATTGGGGGGGTCGACACTGGTGTCGACCCTGCCTGGGGCGGGAAAATTCCCGCCCATTCTGCCTTGGTTGAAATTTAAATCTGAATTCGAATTTGAACTGTTTTCGGGCTTGGAATTTTCTGAAAACTTCATTGGGCCATAACTTGGTCATACGGACTCCGTTTTTCGAAAACTCGGACTCTATTTCGCGTATTTTTCCGAGACGAACGCAATGGCATAGCCCGTTTCCCTTGATTCAGATTTTACAATTTAATTATGCCTTGATTTATGTTATATCTTGTTATTCAAAAATATGGGTTGTTACATATATTATGAACATATATATTGTAAACTTTATAAACTATAGACATATATATATATATATATATATGAAATCATAATTAAAAACCAATAACAATTTGAAATTATTTATAGAAGGAGTTTGAAATAATTTTGAAATCAATTTGAAAAAGAATTTGAAAACAGAATTTGAAAGTGTTAACCGGAGTTTTACATATATACTAGACTCTATTACTTGATAACCTTGAGCTCTTGAAATCTTGATTATTTTGTTACCCATGAGTCTTGAATTCCTTGATATCTTGAATACAGTCTTGAATATTTATATCATACATATATATCCTGCATATATATATATATATATGTATATGTATATATATATACATACATACGTACATACATACATATTTTAGACAAAAATGTTAGTATATATTTTATAATCAATAATGTAAATAATTGAAATAAGGTTGTTGTCGTCAAAATTCCATTCTCCAATAGTTGGAAGGTGGTCTCATACCTTGCCATAGTTGGAAATCCATTCTCCAGTAAGAGCCCGCGATTTTGATTGTATACTATGTATATGGAGCGTGAGATGCAAGAGTTCTGCTAGATTGCTATTTACTTGATTTAGACACTATTATAATATTAGAAAATTATTGATTTTTAAAATGTTTTGGGTTATCGTAAGATAAAAACCGCCTGTATTTGTATGTGGATCGGTCTTGCGAGTATCCTTTTCTTTCAGAAAGATTTTGACTTTAAAATCAAGTTGGAAGATACCTATAAACTTAGTGAGTTTTCTCACACTTGTTCATCAGACTGGACATGGCATTTGCAATGCTCGGGTCAGATCGAGTTTTACAGGTTTAGATTATCGAATGTTGTGAAGTCAAGAGACGAGCTGGAAGTGTTCATACGTATGATATCATATAGTTATTATTCCGCTGTGATTGTATATAAGGACAGGTTGTTATAATTGTTCAGATGTGTTAATGTACTCTGATGATTGTAAGTAATTTTGAAGCGCTCAATAAAGATTTATTTCTATATTACATTTTGTTCTGCTGCAATGTAAGACTATGTGTCATATTGGTTCTTCTTCTTCTTCCATTCTAATATTTCTTTCTTTCTTTTCTCACCCTCTAATTTCTTTCTATTAACTATATGGTGTTTTCGATACTTGGGTTTTGGCAAAGGATATGAAATTTATGTATTATTGTCGGAATTCAAACGTCGAATTCTGCCGGGTCGTTACATTCATCGTTGCAGCACCTTTACTTTTTCCTTTTATTTTTCTGTCACGTACGAAACTTCAAAAGTGGAAGAAGATGAGAGAGTAACAGAGGGGTCGAACGTATGTACAAAAAGCCAGGCAGCCAATTTCTGCTTTAGGCTTTCGTTTCTATACACACACACATACATATATACACAGACACACACACGGATATATATATATATATATATGGTGACGGCTGTAAAACTTTGCAATGAAAATGTGGAAGAATGGCCAAGAAGTGTGGTTGTCCAACAAAGGCGTGAATAGTATAAAAACGTGCACCTTAGCCACAAATCTAGAATCTAACTTATTACCGGTTCCTATTAGCGGAACAAATCCACGTGAATTTCTCAAAGATAATGTAGTAACGGTTTCTATTAGTGGATCTAATTTATGCACATTATCTCCGAAATTGTAAACATCGTTGGTCCTGAAATCAAATGTCGGGCAAATCAAATTGACTGTCCAAACACATGTAATAGACTACCGTTGTGTTCAGCGTGTCGATGCGAACGAGATAACACATTAAAAATCGTTGAATTAACGTTTATGTGATAATTCGTTATGCACGTTATAACGGTTATCACTACCGTAAATCGGTCATATAAACCAATTTAAACGGAGTAAATGAAATTGGGATTCGACGAAAACAATATCGACATTTTCATTAAAAAATTATGCACAATAATTTCATATGGAATATTTACAATTAAAGAATTAATAAATCAACGTTAACTCTTTAACTGATTTAAGGTCAAATTGCAAAACAAATAAATTTCAAATTTAAATTCTCTTTTTAATTTCTTGTATTCATATCAAACATACATTAGGGCTGTTCGCGGCTAGAAAATAGCCCGTTACAGTTTTTGACACATCCGACGCGTTAAAACTGAAACAGACTGTTTTACCCGTTTTCCTAACTCTCCGAATCTGGTGCGTTTAGTTGCGTCTAAGTATATTAATAAATTTAATTAATATATTTTATTTTTTATAAAGTTCAAAAATTAATAACTTGTGCAAATGAGATCCGTTTGAGACGCGGTATTTTGCGTTGCGATCGCATCGAAATGCTTTACGCAATAGAGTTGAACTAAAGCAGAGTAATTTATAATTTTTCAATTTATTTATTTATTTGTGTAAATTATTGATACATTTTATTTATTAAAAAAATAATAAATTAATTAACCATAAATCAATTAAATTAAAAAACAAAATTAAAATAGTCCGCTTAAAAATCCGCAAACGCAATCTCCGCTAACTAAAAACCGCTAAAGTACCCTGCTAAAATCCCCCTTTAAAATACTCCACTTCCGTTACCCTCAAACGCACCCATATTTCAAATATACATATTCTAAATTGAATCCACAATTTTCTTTTAAATTAAATGTCATTGCATTTCTAAATGGAAATTCTGCGGTCCGGTACAAAAGGTCTCGCTCAACTAATTAAATTAAATAAAATAAAAAAGTAACATGCCTAATGAAAGTGTATGCGTTGTTGTTGCGATAAATATAGCCTGTGAAACGCTGGAAGATGGAAAAGGAAAACCCTAGATTTTTCAGAGCAACAAGAATAACCTCAAATCATCCGAGTTTGCATGATGGGTTAGTTCCATTTCAATTTGCTTTCAACGGTTAATTTGGTTACCAATTTTACACTTTTATGTACTTCTAATCCGTTTCCTTTTAATTATTTTGTTGTGATTCCTCAAACATGCCATTGTTGGATATTCGTTGATTTCTCGCTCGAAAAGTTAATTGCTGGCAAACGCAAAGATTGATTTATATTTTTACAGATTAGATGCCATTATTTGCTACTGTATAACTCGATTTCTACTCTGCATTTGCTAATTTTCTCATTCAAGGTCGGGAAAGATGCGGCTTGATATGACGGGCAAGTTCACTTTTGGTACGGAATAATTTGCTTGCCTGCCGAATGTTGCAGTTTTTTTGGTAACCCATTTGATATTTATTAATCTGTAATTACTTGGCTGTGCCATTGAATTTGCATGTTTCTATCTTTGAAATGCTACCTGTTACTTTATTGAATAGCTGATTATTTGATGTTATAGGTGGTTTCGATGTTGGATATTCGTTGATTTCTTTTGGGTTCAAAAAGATTAAACTATGAATCTCAAAAATCTAAAAATGAAAAATGTTGGTTTGATGGCGGATAATAGATTTATGTTTAAAACGGATGCGTTATTGTTCCAAGCAAACAACCAGATTAGTTAAATGTCTTGGTTCTCACTGTAGAGTAGACAATTGGTTTTATGGTGCGTCGTGCAAAATAACATCAATGTGTTATCTATGTTATGTACACCAAGTAATGAGCAAAAAGTAAAATGGCATTTATGTGTTAATTTATGAATGCTTGTCTTGTGTTATCTGGTATACTGTAAAACCCAGCACTTGACTGTCTCTTGTTAGTAAGTCATTATGTATTTCTTAGACAATGTTCTTCCTTTTATAAATATATAAATGTTCTTCCTTTTATAGTTGATCAATAATTGTTTAATAACCCATAATGAAATTTAATTCACTCGAGGGTATTGCATTGAATAAGAAAAAGATGGAAGGCAGGACTGTTAAGGTAATTGTAACCATTATCGACGTGAGAAAACCATCACTGTACCTGTAATACTGGTAAGCCAAAAATGACTATCGATATTTTTCGTAACTGCTGATAAAATGTTTAGTGGTATACCGATAACTGGGCAAACCATTGGTCAATAATGATAAGTTTACGAATATATGAAACTATTAAAATGTTTTGATAATGCTTAAGAAGTAACTATTTTGTTACTAATTCCAACTTAATTGCTTCTATAAACGTTTTGACTTCGTTGTCATAGAAAATATTTTTGTTTTATCACAAGTTATTTACAATAATATAAAATAGCAATTTTGTTATTCTTAAACTTTTAAGTTAATGAATCCAAAAAGAAATACCATCAGAAGCAATACAACAAACACATGCTTAATATATGATAAAATTTTGAATTTTTTTTGTTAGAATTAATTAAAATAATAAGAACAACAGAACTAATATGATTGGTAAATTTACTGTCACCGTTAATTTTGACATTGCTACATTTACCATTGATAATGATAAAATTATCATTATCATGCCCGACATACCGATATAATAAAATATACCAATTTAGCTCGACATTCGCTACATATTTCTTGGTAATGGTAAATTTGCTGTTACCATAACAACCCTAATTGAAACTATGCATTCGCTTATGCCACTATATTTGTGTACATTCAGGTGCAAAAGTTAATGTCTATGTCGATATGTCCGAGTGGTTAAGGAGATAGACTTGAAATCTATTGGGCTTTGCCCGCGCAGGTTCGAACCCTGCTGTCGACGTTGTTTTCTTTTTTATTCACAAAATAAGAACACACAATACTTTAGACAATTCCGATTCTTCTACTACTCAAAATCTTAGCTCAATGGACATTCGGAATAGGTTTTTTGATCATCAATTTACATGTTGTATTTAGAGGGTTACAAATTTTTGAACGATCTAAATTTTGCGAAGTTATTCTACATATAACATGATAAATATGCTACGTCTACAGAAAATCATTTAAATTTGAAACATACAGTTGAGAAAATTAGTGATGGATTTTGTGGGAACTATATGCTGGGAGATCTGGATCCTTCCACATCTGCGCGTGCCTATCGTCTTTTATAATAGTCATTTCATTTATGTGCAAACATATCTGTGTTTCCAAATTATGCTAGGATGGGGTTTCGTTGGGAACTATATGATGGGAGATCTGGATCCTTCCACATGACTATCGTCTTTTATAATAGTCGTTTCATTTATGTGCAAACATATCTGTGTTTCCAAATTATGTTAGGATGGGGATTCGTTGGGAACTATATGATGGGAGATCTGAATCCTTCCACATGCCTATTGTCTTTATAATCATCGTTTCCTTTATATGAGCGTTTCCAAATTATGCTATGATGAAAATTTGTTCTCCCACAAATTGCCCTTCGCATCATGTAGATAGAAGCCAATACAAAGATTCGGCTTTGGAGCTAGAATTGCAGCATCAATGAAAATGAAGCAAAAGTATCTAGCTAAAATTTTGTAGCAAGTACCGTAAGAATGTTGCATAACACCAACCTATGTTGCTAATTCATTTATATGTTCAGTGTTGTTTAATACCCGGCTTTGAATCACCTGGCTTGGTTTCGAATCTGGACATATGTTTTTGCCTTATACTGGAGTGTTAAATGATGCAAAGATGGTTTCGTTGAACTCAGTCATCTTTGGGTACGATCAATCATCGTCAGTACGGTCTTATTGAAATGTGTCAAATTTGGCCGCCAGTGTGGTTCTATGGTGTAGTGGTTAGCACTCCAGACTTTGAATCTGGCGACCTGAGTTCGAATCTCGGTAGGACCTTTTACCCCTTATTTTTTATTTCTAAGGTAGCAACAGCTTTGGACTTATATGGCTTTGATCTCCACTTGAGTTTACCTCAATATAGTGCGAGGTTTTTTGTTTCAGCTTTTATTTTTATTTTTTGTTTTATGGACATGAATCTGGATTAGATAAACTGTTTGGATGCCTGTTTCTTGTTTGTTTATTATAGCGACAGTAGTTTTCCTACTATGGTGCATACTGCATCCCTTTTGGTTTCAGATTTGCGAGATCTATTCCCAATTCTTACCTTGTTTTCGTAAAACTAATGGACATGAACTTGAAACGAGATAAGCGAAATAGAAAGAAAATTTTAAAATGAAGATGTAGAAAATAGGTTTAAAAAAGAGAAGCTAAAATAAACAAGTTTATAAAATAGGTATGTGTCCTTGGTTTAGAGTTATAATGAAATAAAGCCAATTACCTTCTTTCGATGTATTTGAACGTTCTCCTTGTAGTGACCTTAACCAATGGTGATCCATGTGTTAGTTTGTCCATAGGAAATACATGCTCTATTCCTTTTTAGGCATCTGCATGTCGGCAGTAACATTTTGCACAGTTCTGGGACTTCTGGGGCTGCAAATGCCAGATTTATAGTTGATCTGTTACATTTTGCTATATAACCCAATCTCAGCCATCTGTTACTTGCTATATACGCATATGGACCGCCATTTATGTTAATAGCCAACGGTGAACCCCAAAATTTAACCAAAACAATTTATAGCAATTTATAGTTGTACATATGTAATTTAGCCAACGGTGAAGACTACCCTAAAGGTGTTATTAATAAATCTGGAATGTGGAATTACCGACCATGGTCTCAATTCTCATGACTCATAAGTGCTGCTTTGCCATCATTGAAACAGTGGCAAGGTTAATGCAAAGTTGACCTCATATGGGCCGTGTTTCTTTTCTTTTTTACTGCAAGATTTACAAAAATGTCCCCAAGTTTTGTCTAGTTTGGTTCTCAATGTTCAAAATCCCAGTACATGTAATTAAATTCAGAGTATCAATTTTCTTGGTGACAAAGCAATTGTCTAATTTTTCTGGTTAAAATCTCTTTTTGGTATAAAGTAGTGCTTCGGGGTTGTACTAAAATGGAGGGAACTATTTGGACAATAACAGTGCTCAGTTTGTTGTGGCTTGAAGAAAATTGCACTGTTGTTACCATTGATCACAAAGACATTTTAATTGTTTGTGATTTGTGTTTCTACTTGTTGCAATTTTTTTTTAAAACTAATTAAGATTGTGACCAGGGGAACCTTTTCATGCAGTATGATCATGTAAAGTCAATGGTGGCAGTGAAAGACAAGTTTCAAATTGATGCCCAAATTTGACATTCTGCCTCTAACCGAAGTCGTCACATAAGGTATTGTATCTAGCAAAGTAAATGATTTGTGCAGAAGTTAGCCCATTTGTTTCTAACTATTGAGTATTGACGCTGTTACAATGTACATGTTTATATTTGAAATTATATCGAACGGTTTTATAATATACTTTACATGAACCAGTGGCATGGTTATTGGATGCAAGAGGATTGAATTAACCAGTGTATAAGTCTGGTAAAAAAAACATCCTACAATAGCCATATTTCAGTTCCCTTTATTCTTCACTTGCTGGCACTCATAAAGTATTTACAACTAGAAGGAGAGATCTGGAAAGCAAGCACCATGGTTGAAATATGGAATAAGCGATAGAGAGGGAAGGAGCACTAATGAAACAAATAACTAATATTTTTCTTTTGTGAGTTGATACCTTGATATCAACTAAAGTTGCTTTGAGGGAAAAAATGGAGGTTGATTTACTACCACACCAACAAATATAAACAAAATACAGTGAAACTGAAGTCACATATTGGAGTGGGATTGCACTATTAGAGAGCAGGACAGCTGCATGGTGAGCAAAAGTGAACTGTTATTTTGCCTTTCATTTAAGGATACGGGTGGCGTCCGTTTTTAAGGATCATACTAATTATTTGGTAGGTGTAACACCCCGAATTTTAGTTAATACTAAAATTCACTAATTACAGGATAAATAATCTCAGATGTGGGAATTAGGGGAAACGGGCTGCGTCATTACGTTCGTCTCGGAAAAATACGCGAAATAGAGTCCGAGTTTTCGAAAATCGGAGTCCGTATGGCCCAGTTATGGCCCGATGAAGTTTGCAGAAAATTCAAAACTAAAACAGATTTAAAAATTCAAAATATTCAAATTTGGAATGGACCAGGCGGGGTCAGGCGGGAAGCTTCCCGCCCAACCCATGTCGACAGGGCTGTCGACAGGCCTGTCGACAGGGGTGTCGACATGCCTGTCGACTTGCCTGTCGACAGGGTCCAGGCGCCCAGTGAACCTGGGTGCACCAGGTTGCACCAGGTTGGGTTTCAGGCTGGCTAGGAGGGCTGGTTCTAGAGATTTCCTAAATCTAAGGGTCCTAACCTAATCTAGGGTTAATCTAAGGGCCTAAAACACTCACCTAATCCTATAAATAAGACCCCAACCCTACCCTAATTCATTCATAATTAAGTCTTGTAACTAAACTATGGCAAAATGAAATTTGAGCATGGCCTCCACTAGTTCATGAAGGAGTTGCAAGCAAATCCCTCTCAAATCATTCTCTAATCCATTCTAAGTATCTTAATCTTCTTCATTAGCTTGCTAATTGTGTTTTGGTGAGTTTCTATCACTTTAACATCAATTGTTAAAGTAAGTAGAATGGGTGTAATGAGACTTATGGTCTTAAATGCGGATTTGTGAGTTTGAATCATGTATGATGATATGTTACTCTATATTGTTCTATGATTATGCATATGTGATAAGTTGGTTTATGCATAATAAGTTGATTTATGCATGTTTAACAAGTTGATATATGCATGTTTAACAAGTGGATTTATGCATATTTAATAAGTGGAATTATGCATGTTTATCAAAGTGAGATATGCAAGTTAAGTATATGTTTAAATGCAAGTTGAAAGTGATATGCAAGTTAAGTGTATGTTTAAATGCAAGTTGAAAGTGATATGCAAGTTATGCATGCTTATGCAAGTGTATGGATGCTTATGCAAGTCATGTATATGGTTAAATGCAAGATTTATGTGATATGCAAGTTATGCATGCTTATGCGAGTATATGAATACTAATGCAAGATATGTATATGCTTAAATAACATGATATGCAAGTTATTCATGTTTATGCAAGTATGTGGATGCTTATGCAAGTATGTGAATACTTATGCAAGTCATGTGTATGCTTAAATGCATGTTTAACATGTTATGCAAGTTATGAGAATGCCTATATGCAAGTTCAACATGTTATGCAAGATATGTGTATGGTAAAATGCAAGCTCATATGCAACACGTTATGCAAATCATGTGTATGATAATATGCAAGTTTGGGTTTATATGTAGTTGGGTTAATATATGCTCATATATGCAAGTTGACATCCTCTTAACCCATGACAAAGTTGTATGTTAAACCCATGATATTTGTGATGATCTTCCCCTTTGTTATGTCATGAAACGAGAACGATTTACGTGGGGAACGATGGGGTGGTAAATATGTTAATAAATGAATGTTTGGGTATGATTAAGCATACCATAAAAATAAATTACCATAAGTGGGAATTTACCTATTGAGTTAGGTCTACCCCATGGGAATTTACCTATTGAGTTAGGTCTACCCATGTTATGGGAAACTTGATATTAATTAGGGATAATTAATATGGGGGTGATTAATTAGGTGTAATTAATCGACTAAGACACGAGGTTGGACTCATTTGTAGTGTAAAACTGCCCGGACCCGACCGGCTTAACCAGTTGCTACAAATGTCAGCCCAATGTGAGAGGTCTTAGCCATGAATTAAATACGTGATCAAGGTAAAGACACGAGGTTAGACTCTGTTATGACGTAAGACTGCCCGGACTCTACCGGCTTAACCAGGCGGTCATAACAGCTAGTCTAATGTGGGAGGTCTTTATGGAGATCACGGTCTTAATTAATTAAGAAACACTTAACCATATTAGCATGTAGTGGGACATGAGGGGTTAAGTGGGTGCCTTGGGTGGCATGAGGAAATTTTGTGGTTGCCTTGGGTGGCATGGGGAATCTAGTGGGTTGCCTTGGGTGGCAATAGAAAATACGATTAGAATACTTAACCAAGTGGAAACATGTAATTAAACATGATTAAAGGGTTAAGTGGGATACACTAGATATTTGACAAGCTTAAGTGGGTAGCTTGTGGGGGCCCATTTCAACCAATATCCCAAACGTATCTTTGTGGGCTCGACCCATGTCGAGTGACGGGACACGCATATTGGGCTTGATTATAAGAGGCCAAAACGGGTTAGTGGTGGCAACGCAAGTCCAACGGGCTTCATATGCGTGTGTGGGCCCGGGCTGGTAGATAAGCCGTTGTTGCATCGTGTAGATATAAAGCCGTGCACCGTTAGTATTGGGTAGCCACTTTGGGGGAGTGATACACCCCACTGTGGGACCAGCACGGGTATCTACGGTAGGGAGCCGATCGATGGGGAGTAGTGGGTACACCTAATGAAGATAGGGGCAGACGGCACCTATGTAGGGGTACACGAAACTACTGGGTAAGAATTACTGAGTACACCTAGTGGAGGTAGGGGCAGACGGCACCTATGTAGTGGGCTAGGAGTACATGAAACTACTGGGGAAATTTTCTAAGTCCTTGGAAGGGATCAACCTTTAAGTAGGAATGACTGGTGTGGTGCAGTTAGTAATTATCCTTGGGTGGGTAGATGCGTCCTGACGGTTATCTTAGTTTATTCTAAGTCTACCAAGCTGCTTAGTGTAGCCATTCATCCCCAGATATTACCGTAGGTCAAGTTTATGTCTTCTCTGGTTACTTTAATGATTGTATTGTTAAAGTTATAGGACTCACTCAGACTTATGTCTGACCCCGTTGTTTTTATCTTTTTCCCAACCCTCAGGTCCTACGGTGGATCCTAGCGGTAGTAGAGCTTGATCGGATTTCTGTTTCCAGTCTTGAAGAGCTTGGGTAGATGTAAAGCTCCAGTTATCCAGTTATCTTTTCTTTTCTTATGGCTATTGTATATGAGAGTGGGATTATGTACTTCTTTATTTTGACAGATGTTGTACTTGACTTTTATCATGGTTTTATGATGTAACCAGACATGTTTATTTCCGCTGTTATGAGATGATGTTTTAGAATTTCAAGTACTATTTATATCTGTCTTGTTGTAATTTTTCTGTTCTATATTCACTAAAATACTCCACCGATGCTATGGCATTCCCATAGTGAGTGACCCTAGCGGGAGTGGGTGTTACACGTGGTATCAGAGCAAAGGTTACCGGAACAGATAAAATTTTTAGAAAACTATTTTTCTAAAACATTTTTGGAAAAGATATTTTCAAAAACATGTCTTTTAAGAGAAAAGTTTTTGAAAGAAAAGCATAATCCCCAATAGCCATATCTAGATCCTTCGAATTCTCCGTTTTGAATCTTTCCTTTTTCTTTCAGCATGGCTGAGGATCTTAACTTTCCGGAGGGTGTGACGGTACCAGTATGGTATAGGAGATTGATGGAGGCTAGGGCCACCACTGCGGGTCCAGCGAATATTCCTCCACCAACCGTAGCACCCGATCTTCCTCCTCCCCCTCCTCCTCGCACGGATACTTTTGCTAAGACTTGCAAGGAATTTAAAGCTATGGGAGGGAAACCTTTTCAAGGATCTGAAACCTTTGTGGAGGCTAGAGATTGGCTTAAGGAGGTGGAAGAGTTGATAGATATCTTTGAGATGGAAGAAGGGAAGAAAGTCAAGTTGGCTGCTTGGTTAATGAAGGGAGAGGCCTCATTCTGGTGGGAGGTTACTAATGGGGAACGCCCCGTTGACTCTTGGGCGGATTTTAAGCAAAGATTTGTGGCAAAGTTTCTCTCAAGGGCGGAGGAAAACTTGTATATGGAAAGATTCTTGACTCTAAAGCAAGGAAATCTTTCGGTGAAGGAATATGTTAACAAGTTTAATCAATTGGCAAGGTTTGGCCTGGACATGGTGAATACACCGGAGAAGAAGGCTTTGAGGTTCGTGAAAGGCTTAAATGAACCGATGCATGGGTTGGCTATGACTCACATCCCTATGGGGGCCACCTTTGAGAAGCTAGTTGACATGGCACTCATGTATGAGGAAGAGAAGGGTCCTAATGCTAATAAGGCACCCGAGAAGAAGGGAGATCAAAAGAGACCTCAACAACAGCAAAGCAAAGGTGGGAAAGGCAACGGTGGCAAGGGCAAGAAGAAGAAGTGTTTCAATTGTGGGACACCTGGCCACCTAAGCAAGGATTGTCGCAAGAAGAAGAAGACCGGCTGCTTCCACTGTGGCGAAACAGGGCACTTAGTGAAGGATTGCCCTAAGAAGGGGCAAAGGACGGGATCTACCTCAGGAGGACAGGTGCAAGCTCTTATGGCACCGAGTCAGGCTAGGGGGCAAGTACAGGCTCTCGCGGTTCCACCGATTCAGGAGAGAGGTAGAACTATTTCCGTTGAAAGTCTGGTTTTTCTATTTGACCATCCTGTCCGTACATTGTTTGATTCAGGCGCATCGCATTCGTTTATTTCATCATCATTAGTTGAGTCACTGCACCTAGACACCAGTCTGGTAGATGACCCCTTGGTTGTTTCAAACCCAATTGGGGGCTCCACTTATTTGTACATGATGTGTTTGGGTTTGAAGATTTCTATACTTAGCATTGAGTTTAGATGTGATGCTTTTGTATTGGGCTTCACGGGCTATGGGTTGATTTTGGGCATGGACTGGTTATCCAGTAATGGTGCCGTTCTTGATTGCGAAAGGAGAGTTGTTAGGCTGATGACCCGCTTGGGTAACACTCTCGAGATTTCTTGTAATCCCATGGACTCTGTTATGCTAAGTTATCTTGAATCGCTTGACGCTTCGGTCGAGAGTTTGCAATCTATGAGAGTGGTCCGGGAATATCCGGATGTGTTTGAGGAGGTGAAGGGCTTACCTCCGAAGCGGGAGATCGACTTCCGAATATATTTGGTGGATAATGCTAAACCGGTATTTTTACCCGTGCGCCACATGGCTCCTCGTGAGAGGAGGGAACTCCATAAGCAAGTAGGGGAGTTGCTTGAGAAGGGGTTCATAAGACGGAGTATATCGGAGTGGGGTGCTCCAGTAGTATTTGCTACGAAGGCGGATGGGTCCCTCAGACTTTGTGTAGACTATAGAGAACTCAACAAGCTCACAAAGAAGAATAGACACCCATTGCCGAGGATTGATGATCTTTTCGATCAGTTGGTTGGCGCTTCAGTATTTTCTCAGTTGGACTTGGCCACGGGGTTTCATCAGTTGAGGGTGGCTGAGGATAGCATAGACAAGACTGCCTTTAGGACTCCGGATGGTTTCTATGAGTGGCTGGTGATGCCATTTGGGTTGACGAACGCCCCTGCATACTTTGTTGATTTGATGAGTAGGGTGTTCAGGGAGTTCCTTAATAAATTTGTGGTGGTCTTTGTGGATGATATCTTAGTATTTTCTAAGAGTGAAGAAGAACATGCCCTACATCTTGGGGAAGTGTTGAAGACTCTTCGAGCGCATAGCCTTAAGGCTAAATTCTCTAAATGTCACTTCTGGAGGAAGGAAGTGCGGTTCTTGGGGCACGTGGTCTCCAAGGAGGGGATAGCTGTGGATCCCGCGAAGGTAGTATCGATTCAGGATTGGAAGGTTCCAAAGAATGCTACCGAAGTAAGAAGTTTCTTGGGGTTGGCGGGTTATTATAGGAAGTTCATCAAAAACTTCGCGAAGATATCAGCCCCATTAACCCGCTTGACAAAGAAGAATCTTGTTTTTGCATGGGACGTAGATTGTGATGATGCGTTCCGACGGTTAAAGAGAGCTTTAACCACGGCTCCAGTTTTAGTGTTGCCAGATGGGAGCAAGCCATTTGTTGTCTATACCGATGCCTGTGGGACAGGCCTTGGCGCAGTCTTAATGCAAGAGGGAAGGGTGATAGCCTATGGTGGAAGGCAGTTAAGGCCACATGAGAAAAATTACCCTACCCATGATTTAGAGCTGGCCGCTATTGTTTTTGCGCTTAAGATTTGGCGCCATTATCTTCTGGGAGAAAGATTCGAGTTGTTCACTGACCATAAATCATTGAGGTACTTATTCTCTCAGAAAGATTTAAACTTAAGACAGCAAAGGTGGATGGAGTTCTTAGCATCTTATGATTTCGAGATAGCGTATACCCCTGGCAAGGGTAACGTGGTGGCGGACGCCTTGAGTAGGAAGAGGTTGTCCTTGAGTCCATTGTTCGTGGAACGACGAAGCTTGGAGTTTATCTCGATGTTTGATTTCAGACCTTCCATTGACTATGTACCCGGTTTGCTAGCTTCTTTGGAAATTAGACCTACTCTTTTGGGGCGGATTGGGGAAGCCCAGAAGGACGACCCACAGTTGGTTGAGTTGATAGAGAAGCTCATAAGGGGGGAGTCGTCCAGCCATTTGAGTAGGTACACCCTAGACGATAGAGGGTGCTTGCGCAGAGACGGTAGACTTTGTGTACCGCTAGATGAAGGGTTGAGGAAGGCTATTCTTGATGATGCACACCGTTCTAGGATGACCATTCATCCCGGTGGGGATAAGATGTACCAAGACATGAAAAGGGTTTTCTTCTGGGCCGGTATGAAGAGAGATGTGGCCGAGTATGTCGCTCGATGTTTGGTGTGCCAGCAAGTGAAGGCGGAGCAAAGGAAACCAGGTGGGTTGCTTCACCCATTGGAGGTTCCGCAATGGAAGTGGGATAGCGTCTCGATGGATTTTATTGACGGGTTACCCAGATCAAGAAAGGGTAATACAGGAATTTGGGTGGTGGTAGATAGACTTACTAAGAGCGCCCATTTCATACCTGTGAAGAGTAAGAGGACCGCTCCATGGTTAGCTTCAGTATATCTTCGAGAGATAGTTCGATTGCATGGGGTACCCTCTAGCATAGTGAGTGATCGAGATCCTATCTTCACTAGCGAGTTCTGGAGAAGTTTGCAAGAAGCAGTGGGGACTCAATTGTGTCTGAGCACCGCATATCATCCTCAGACAGACGGCCAGACTGAGAGGGTGAATCGTGTTCTAGAAGACCTTTTGAGGCTTTGTATCTTAGATTTTGGAGGTACATGGGAAGAGCATCTTCCACTGGTGGAGTTCGCATATAATAACAGCTTTCAGTCCAGTATTGGTATGGCTCCTTTCGAAGCTCTCTATGGAAGGCCTTGTCGATCACCTACATGTTGGTGGGAATCTACGGATAAGATCTTGCTTGGACCTGATATGGTTAGGGAGACTTCTGAGAAGATCGACTTGATTCGAAGAAGGATGAAAGCAGCGCAGGATAGGCAAAAATCTTATGCGGACAAGAGAAGGACGGATCTTGAATTTGAGGTTGGGGATATGGTTTTTGTCAAGGTATCTCCGTTGAGAAATGTTGTTCGCTTCGGATCCGTTGGGAAGTTAGCACCGAGGTTTGTTGGGCCATTTCCTATTAAGGAAAGGATTGGGCGGATGGCATATAGGGTGGAGTTGCCCGACAGACTTAGTGGTGTTCATGATGTATTCCATGTGTCACATCTGAGGAAGTGCTTACATGAGACCGCAGAGGTGGTAGAGCCAAGCTTGCTTAGAGATGTAGAGGTTGAGCGTGAGGCGACGATTCGACGAGCTCCTACTCGCATCCTTGGGTCAGAGACTAGGAAATTGAGGAATCGAGAGGTTCAGCTAGTCAAAGTGCAATGGGGAGAAGATGAGAGCAACGCAACTTGGGAGACGGAAGCGAAGATGCGTTCATTATACCCATTTCTTTTTGAGGGTATGTCTTTACTTTCTCCTTTATCGCTTGTCTAGTACTTATCTTATCTTTGGTATGTCCTCTCGTTAGTACCTTTGGCCTTTAGATAGGGTAAACCTATGGTTGAAACATGTGTTTGAGACATGTTATGGTTGATGGATGCAAGTGGATGCAAGTGTTTGCTAGTGGTTGCTCGTGGATGCATATACACACACTCTAGGCACTAGATCGGCTCAATCACTTCATATTGCATATTGCATAAAATTGTGTGTAGGAAAATATATTTATGGATGTATAATGGTTGTGTTATCACATGGATGATGCATTTTGGTGAAGGATTGTGCACTCATGTAGATATTGTATGTGTCGATAGGGTTCTCTCGCATACATAATGGATGCATGGCACTATCATGGGTTGCATATGTTCATACATTAGATAGGGAACATATACACACACACTTTTTGCATATGCTCATACATCATTAGAAATTATTCTAAGGACAATGGATGCCCGTGGTTGATGGTTTGAGTAGATGGTTGTTTGGATGATAGGATAGGCATTCTCCTTAGCTTAGAGATTTCGGGGATGAAATCCTTTAAGGAGGGGAGAATGTAACACCCCGAATTTTAGTTAATACTAAAATTCACTAATTACAGGATAAATAATCTCAGATGTGGGAATTAGGGGAAACGGGCTGCGTCATTACGTTCGTCTCGGAAAAATACGCGAAATAGAGTCCGAGTTTTCGAAAATCGGAGTCCGTATGGCCCAGTTATGGCCCGATGAAGTTTGCAGAAAATTCAAAACTAAAACAGATTTAAAAATTCAAAATATTCAAATTTGGAATGGACCAGGCGGGGTCAGGCGGGAAGCTTCCCGCCCAACCCATGTCGACAGGGCTGTCGACAGGCCTGTCGACAGGGGTGTCGACATGCCTGTCGACTTGCCTGTCGACAGGGTCCAGGCGCCCAGTGAACCTGGGTGCACCAGGTTGCACCAGGTTGGGTTTCAGGCTGGCTAGGAGGGCTGGTTCTAGAGATTTCCTAAATCTAAGGGTCCTAACCTAATCTAGGGTTAATCTAAGGGCCTAAAACACTCACCTAATCCTATAAATAAGACCCCAACCCTACCCTAATTCATTCATAATTAAGTCTTGTAACTAAACTATGGCAAAATGAAATTTGAGCATGGCCTCCACTAGTTCATGAAGGAGTTGCAAGCAAATCCCTCTCAAATCATTCTCTAATCCATTCTAAGTATCTTAATCTTCTTCATTAGCTTGCTAATTGTGTTTTGGTGAGTTTCTATCACTTTAACATCAATTGTTAAAGTAAGTAGAATGGGTGTAATGAGACTTATGGTCTTAAATGCGGATTTGTGAGTTTGAATCATGTATGATGATATGTTACTCTATATTGTTCTATGATTATGCATATGTGATAAGTTGGTTTATGCATAATAAGTTGATTTATGCATGTTTAACAAGTTGATATATGCATGTTTAACAAGTGGATTTATGCATATTTAATAAGTGGAATTATGCATGTTTATCAAAGTGAGATATGCAAGTTAAGTATATGTTTAAATGCAAGTTGAAAGTGATATGCAAGTTAAGTGTATGTTTAAATGCAAGTTGAAAGTGATATGCAAGTTATGCATGCTTATGCAAGTGTATGGATGCTTATGCAAGTCATGTATATGGTTAAATGCAAGATTTATGTGATATGCAAGTTATGCATGCTTATGCGAGTATATGAATACTAATGCAAGATATGTATATGCTTAAATAACATGATATGCAAGTTATTCATGTTTATGCAAGTATGTGGATGCTTATGCAAGTATGTGAATACTTATGCAAGTCATGTGTATGCTTAAATGCATGTTTAACATGTTATGCAAGTTATGAGAATGCCTATATGCAAGTTCAACATGTTATGCAAGATATGTGTATGGTAAAATGCAAGCTCATATGCAACACGTTATGCAAATCATGTGTATGATAATATGCAAGTTTGGGTTTATATGTAGTTGGGTTAATATATGCTCATATATGCAAGTTGACATCCTCTTAACCCATGACAAAGTTGTATGTTAAACCCATGATATTTGTGATGATCTTCCCCTTTGTTATGTCATGAAACGAGAACGATTTACGTGGGGAACGATGGGGTGGTAAATATGTTAATAAATGAATGTTTGGGTATGATTAAGCATACCATAAAAATAAATTACCATAAGTGGGAATTTACCTATTGAGTTAGGTCTACCCCATGGGAATTTACCTATTGAGTTAGGTCTACCCATGTTATGGGAAACTTGATATTAATTAGGGATAATTAATATGGGGGTGATTAATTAGGTGTAATTAATCGACTAAGACACGAGGTTGGACTCATTTGTAGTGTAAAACTGCCCGGACCCGACCGGCTTAACCAGTTGCTACAAATGTCAGCCCAATGTGAGAGGTCTTAGCCATGAATTAAATACGTGATTAAGGTAAAGACACGAGGTTAGACTCTGTTATGACGTAAGACTGCCCGGACTCTACCGGCTTAACCAGGCGGTCATAACAGCTAGTCTAATGTGGGAGGTCTTTATGGAGATCACGGTCTTAATTAATTAAGAAACACTTAACCATATTAGCATGTAGTGGGACATGAGGGGTTAAGTGGGTGCCTTGGGTGGCATGAGGAAATTTTGTGGTTGCCTTGGGTGGCATGGGGAATCTAGTGGGTTGCCTTGGGTGGCAATAGAAAATACGATTAGAATACTTAACCAAGTGGAAACATGTAATTAAACATGATTAAAGGGTTAAGTGGGATACACTAGATATTTGACAAGCTTAAGTGGGTAGCTTGTGGGGGCCCATTTCAACCAATATCCCAAACGTATCTTTGTGGGCTCGACCCATGTCGAGTGACGGGACACGCATATTGGGCTTGATTATAAGAGGCCAAAACGGGTTAGTGGTGGCAACGCAAGTCCAACGGGCTTCATATGCGTGTGTGGGCCCGGGCTGGTAGATAAGCCGTTGTTGCATCGTGTAGATATAAAGCCGTGCACCGTTAGTATTGGGTAGCCACTTTGGGGGAGTGATACACCCCACTGTGGGACCAGCACGGGTATCTACGGTAGGGAGCCGATCGATGGGGAGTAGTGGGTACACCTAATGAAGATAGGGGCAGACGGCACCTATGTAGGGGTACACGAAACTACTGGGTAAGAATTACTGAGTACACCTAGTGGAGGTAGGGGCAGACGGCACCTATGTAGTGGGCTAGGAGTACATGAAACTACTGGGGAAATTTTCTAAGTCCTTGGAAGGGATCAACCTTTAAGTAGGAATGACTGGTGTGGTGCAGTTAGTAATTATCCTTGGGTGGGTAGATGCGTCCTGACGGTTATCTTAGTTTATTCTAAGTCTACCAAGCTGCTTAGTGTAGCCATTCATCCCCAGATATTACCGTAGGTCAAGTTTATGTCTTCTCTGGTTACTTTAATGATTGTATTGTTAAAGTTATAGGACTCACTCAGACTTATGTCTGACCCCGTTGTTTTTATCTTTTTCCCAACCCTCAGGTCCTACGGTGGATCCTAGCGGTAGTAGAGCTTGATCGGATTTCTGTTTCCAGTCTTGAAGAGCTTGGGTAGATGTAAAGCTCCAGTTATCCAGTTATCTTTTCTTTTCTTATGGCTATTGTATATGAGAGTGGGATTATGTACTTCTTTATTTTGACAGATGTTGTACTTGACTTTTATCATGGTTTTATGATGTAACCAGACATGTTTATTTCCGCTGTTATGAGATGATGTTTTAGAATTTCAAGTACTATTTATATCTGTCTTGTTGTAATTTTTCTGTTCTATATTCACTAAAATACTCCACCGATGCTATGGCATTCCCATAGTGAGTGACCCTAGCGGGAGTGGGTGTTACACGTGGTATCAGAGCAAAGGTTACCGGAACAGATAAAATTTTTAGAAAACTATTTTTCTAAAACATTTTTGGAAAAGATATTTTCAAAAACATGTCTTTTAAGAGAAAAGTTTTTGAAAGAAAAGCATAATCCCCAATAGCCATATCTAGATCCTTCGAATTCTCCGTTTTGAATCTTTCCTTTTTCTTTCAGCATGGCTGAGGATCTTAACTTTCCGGAGGGTGTGACGGTACCAGTATGGTATAGGAGATTGATGGAGGCTAGGGCCACCACTGCGGGTCCAGCGAATATTCCTCCACCAACCGTAGCACCCGATCTTCCTCCTCCCCCTCCTCCTCGCACGGATACTTTTGCTAAGACTTGCAAGGAATTTAAAGCTATGGGAGGGAAACCTTTTCAAGGATCTGAAACCTTTGTGGAGGCTAGAGATTGGCTTAAGGAGGTGGAAGAGTTGATAGATATCTTTGAGATGGAAGAAGGGAAGAAAGTCAAGTTGGCTGCTTGGTTAATGAAGGGAGAGGCCTCATTCTGGTGGGAGGTTACTAATGGGGAACGCCCCGTTGACTCTTGGGCGGATTTTAAGCAAAGATTTGTGGCAAAGTTTCTCTCAAGGGCGGAGGAAAACTTGTATATGGAAAGATTCTTGACTCTAAAGCAAGGAAATCTTTCGGTGAAGGAATATGTTAACAAGTTTAATCAATTGGCAAGGTTTGGCCTGGACATGGTGAATACACCGGAGAAGAAGGCTTTGAGGTTCGTGAAAGGCTTAAATGAACCGATGCATGGGTTGGCTATGACTCACATCCCTATGGGGGCCACCTTTGAGAAGCTAGTTGACATGGCACTCATGTATGAGGAAGAGAAGGGTCCTAATGCTAATAAGGCACCCGAGAAGAAGGGAGATCAAAAGAGACCTCAACAACAGCAAAGCAAAGGTGGGAAAGGCAACGGTGGCAAGGGCAAGAAGAAGAAGTGTTTCAATTGTGGGACACCTGGCCACCTAAGCAAGGATTGTCGCAAGAAGAAGAAGACCGGCTGCTTCCACTGTGGCGAAACAGGGCACTTAGTGAAGGATTGCCCTAAGAAGGGGCAAAGGACGGGATCTACCTCAGGAGGACAGGTGCAAGCTCTTATGGCACCGAGTCAGGCTAGGGGGCAAGTACAGGCTCTCGCGGTTCCACCGATTCAGGAGAGAGGTAGAACTATTTCCGTTGAAAGTCTGGTTTTTCTATTTGACCATCCTGTCCGTACATTGTTTGATTCAGGCGCATCGCATTCGTTTATTTCATCATCATTAGTTGAGTCACTGCACCTAGACACCAGTCTGGTAGATGATCCCTTGGTTGTTTCAAACCCAATTGGGGGCTCCACTTATTTGTACATGATGTGTTTGGGTTTGAAGATTTCTATACTTAGCATTGAGTTTAGATGTGATGCTTTTGTATTGGGCTTCACGGGCTATGGGTTGATTTTGGGCATGGACTGGTTATCCAGTAATGGTGCCGTTCTTGATTGCGAAAGGACAGTTCTGGGACTTCTGGGGCTGCAAATGCCAGATTTATAGTTGATCTGTTACATTTTGCTATATAACCCAATCTCAGCCATCTGGTACTTGCTATATACACATATGGACCGCCGTTTATGTTAATAGCAAACGGTGAACCCCAAAATTTAACCAAAACAATTTATAGCAATTTATAGTTCATTACTTATTACATATGTAATTTATAGTAATTTAGCCAACGGTGAAGACTACCCTAAAGGTGTTATTAATAAATCTGGAATGTGGAATTACCGACCATGGTCTCAATTCTCATGACTCATAAGTGCTGCTTTGCCATCATATGGGCCGTGTTTCTTTTCTTTTTTACTGCAAGATTTACAAAAATTTCCCCAAGTTCTGCCTAGTTTGGTTCTCAATGTTCAAAATCCCAGTACATGTAATTAAATTCAGAGTATCAATTTTCTTGGTGACAAAGCAATTGTCTAATTTTTCGGGTTAAAATCTCTTTTTGGTATAAAGTAGTGCTTCGGGGTTGTACTAAAATGGAGGGAACTATTTGGACAATAACAGTGCTCAGTTTGTTGTGGCTTGAAGAAAATTGCACTGTTGTTACCATTGATCACAAAGACATTTTAATTGTTTGTGATTTGTGTTTCTACTTGTTGCAATTTTTTTTTAAAACTAATTAAGATTGTGACCAGGGGAACCTTTTCATGCAGTATGATCATGTAATGTCAATGGTGGCAGTGAAAGACAAGTTTCAAATTGATGCCCAAATTTGACATTCTGCCTCTAACCGAAGTCGTCACATAAGGTATTGTATCTAGCAAAGTAAATGATTTGTGCAGAAGTTAGCCCATTTGTTTCTAACTATTGAGTATTGATGCTGTTACAATGTACATGTTTATATTTGAAATTATATCGAACGGTTTTATAATATACTTTACATGAACCAGTGGCATGGTTATTGGATGCAAGAGGATTGAATTAACCAGTGTATAAGTCTGGTAAAAAAAACATCCTACAATAGCCATATTTCAGTTCCCTTTATTCTTCACTTGCTGGCACTCATAAAGTATTTACAACTAGAAGGAGAGATCTGGAAAGCAAGCACCATGGTTGAAATATGGAATAAGCGATAGAGAGGGAAGGAGCACTAATGAAACAAATAACTAATATTTTTCTTTTGTGAGTTGATACCTTGATATCAACTAAAGTTGCTTTGAGGGAAAAAATGGAGGTTGATTTACTACCACACCAACAAATATAAACAAAATACAGTGAAACTGAAGTCACATATTGGAGTGGGATTGCACTATTAGAGAGCAGGACAGCTGCATGGTGAGCAAAAGTGAACTGTTATTTTGCCTTTCATTTAAGGATACGGGTGGCGTCCGTTTTTAAGGATCATACTAATTATTTGGTAGGGTACCTTTTTCTACCAACATTTCTGAAATTGAAAATTCTTCCTGCTCAAAGTTGCCTTTTCTGTTGCAGAATGTTTTGTCTGGTCAGAATGGCTACTTTTCTTTTATGAGTAGGATGTAAACAAATTACAGTCCGTATTTGGGTTGGGAGTTGTTCGATTTTAAGCAGTAATAATAGATTATTTTCGTGAGGAAATTCAAGTTTCATTTAGTAATCTGCAGGGAAAGAAATAACCGAAATCAGCCGCAAATAGGCAACTATGCCTTTATATGGTATGATCAATTTTATTCCGCCTTGAAATTTTGTGTATTTTTTTTCATCATTTCAGCATTTATCGCTACGTGATTAAAGTTGTGTATATTTTACTTTGCAAACACAAACAAAATTAGACTAATTTATGGTGTAATTGTTGAACTGAGTTGGCTCTGTTGGTAGTCATAGATGAATGTATGCATGTAAATATAGGTTAAGTTGGACACGACCATATGCGAAGAAAAGGTAACTAACACACATGCACTACCTGTTAACCGGTTAGTTATAGATGAACACCCTCCCCCGAACCTTCAGACAAAGATTACAACTATATTCCTACTGATTACACCTCGGATTTTCAGTTTCACTGAGAAGTGAGATCTAGTACAAAAGGAAATAAACTGATTGTTTATATGCCTAATTCAATTATTTTTGAAAATACTGATAAGTGGAATAATACACTAGTTGCTTATATAATAGGGAGACGATCAATGTACGAACTGTTTTAAGTAGTTCACAACCAATACTATGAAACCTATATCTGAGTTAGCACTGTATTTTAAACCTATTGGCTTGAATGAACAAGATTAACACCTATTGGCTCAGTTGGCTCAATGTCCAAGATTAACACTTGTTGGTTCTAATGAACAATATTTATAAATAAATGAATAAAAACAGTACGAACTGCTATAATTTTGTCATCAATGTACGAGTGTATGAATAAAATTACTTGTTTCTACAAAGAATTTTTATTTTAGTAAGTTGACGACCCTAGTGGAAGTTATGTTGCTTAGTTAAATATATTGCTTTGTGAGCACCATTATGCTTCCGTAGTTTGAATTCTGAAAATCAGGTACAATTGTGCATGTTTACTGCAATAAAAGTAATATGATTTTCCTGTCTTTTATATATAAGAAGAACTAATCGCGATCCTTTCATACTGTTAGTTTGTGCATGGCCTAGTTTTTTGGGAAGAAAATATTGTCTTGTTAAAGAATGGAGGATCATTTCATAAGTTGTTTTAACTAAAGACTGCACTGGAGCCTACAATTTTATGCCGTTATGCTCTTGTTATCTCTGTTCTTGATGTAGGTTCATAAGTTACCACTTGCCATGCAGCCAATACAGTGGTTGTATTGATTGATTTCCTTTTCTTTTGTATTTCGCAGTCATTTTTAATTTGTACCTAATTTTTTTTTTTTTTTTTAATCCCTTGTAGGTATCATGAGTCTTACTCTCGCCTGCGATGGTGAAATACTTATGGTTTGGAAGGTTCCGGAAGCAACTGATATATGTATCTATGGCATTGTGTAGAACTATTTTATGTGTAGACTATTATATTTTGCATTAGTTGATTTATAAATTCATATTAAAATTGTAGTGTATTGGCACTTGAGGAAAATTATAATTTGATTCATAATGATTCTAATTTTTCAATGTGTTATTACTACAGGACCTCAGATTGAATCTAATTTTTCAGTATATTATTATTGCTGGATCCTCAGTTCAACTTCGTTGGTTGGAAGCTAAACTATAGGCTTATTTTGGTCCAGGATCCATCGAAGTTGTACATCTTATAGACTTGGAATAGCATTCTGCACATCTCCGTACAGTGAAATAAGGGATCAAGGGTGATTCTGAAATCATACGTTCTACTATTGTGATATGGTTGGTTTTGCATATAGCTGATTGGCATTTGTTTGCTATTTAATTACATTTAGAAGCAAGCAAGCTACACAGTTGATTTTAGTATATTACTTGAATAGTTTCAAACGGAATCATGTAAAATGCAAGTCATCTACCCTAAAGGAAAATTATTATATGCAAATTTACATGCAAATTTTATCGTTAGCACATCAAGTGTTTTTTAGCCGATGATAGGAAACAAATTTCATAACCCCGAAGATTACAAAATTCACATGCCTCAAAATACTAACACCAAAACACATTACATCACAAACAACCGCCACATATAACAAAAACGTGGAACCAACAAAATGCAGCCGTAGAGATTACAAAGTTTATAAACCCACACCTGAAACAATAATGCTTCCTTCTCTTCCTGACAACATATTAGCAAAAAATTAGCAACATGCTATATAAAATACAAAAAACACTTAGGAACAGCGCATCATATCACGCATCTCCATCGCCCCTCTCTTCCTTCTAACCACCCTTTTGCCTATATAGTTCATGTTGTATCTAGCTCTTTTCTATAGCTCAGGAAGAATTGCTCCCCATTCTTGCCCATTACTTTTAGGTATTTAATTACATTTAGAAGCATTTGTTTGCTATTGTGCTAACGATAAAATTTGCATGTAAATTTGCATATAATAATTTTCCTTTAGGGTAGATGACTTGCATTTTACATGATTCCGTTTGAAACTATTCAAGTAATATACTAAAATCAACTGTGTAGCTTGCTTGATTCTGAAATCATGAAATTATTGGAAATCATGGGTAATCTTGTAACGGTTTCCTTTCTCATTTTGTGTGTGTCAATATAGTAGTGGAAGTAAGGGCACCACGTTCTAAATTAGGAACATCGTAGGCTATGGTTAGTTGTCGATCAAGCACTGCTTGATCAATTGTGGTCCGCTTTAAAGTTAAAAACAATCATTTTTTAAGGTTGGATGGTTTAACCACCAAGCAGGTTCCTTGATAGAAACAAGTGTTATATATATATGAGGAGCGTTTTATAGCACCCTATTTTGTAGCACTTCTACCAGTTCGTGGGTTATGGTAATTTAAATCCAATAAGAATTTGTAGATGTTCAATTCACATACATATTATCATTTATCCAAAATTTGAGCTCGTTCTGACATTCATAACATTATCAAAATATTAACTCATTATTCATCGTTCAAGCATTTATTCGAACCGATAAATTTGAGCTCGTTCTGACAAGAATTTGTAGAATAATATATTTGATGTTTAAATTTATCGGTTCGAATAAATGCTTGAACGGTGAATAATGAGTTAATATTTTGATAATGTTATGAATGTCGGAACGAACTCAAATTTTGGATAGATAATAATATGTATGTGGATTAAACATTTATAAATTCTTGTTGGATTTGAATCATCGTAGCTCATGAACCGATTGAGGTGTTACAAAACAGGGATGCCCAGGAACACTATTACTAAAAATATAGGTTTATTTTTGGTCGGTCCATTGAAATTGTACAGGTTATAGACTTGGAATAAAGGATCAAGGGTAATTCTGTAATCATATGTTCTATTGTTGTGATATGGTTGGTTTTGTATTTAGCTGATACCAATATATGGGTACAAAATTGATACCTTTTTACTAAAAACAATACAACAATATAACGAGATTGATACCAAAAAGCAAACAATATATAGCACACAAATATTCAACACACAACAATCAATAAAAAATGACACTATATAGCGAAATTCAATTACAAAGAAAAGTCATTGTACATTCCCAATATATCACATACCAAAGTACTTACATTTTCAAATTTAATTGCATAAGATCTAAAAAATACTTATAACCCCTAACATAAATCCCAAAAATAATTCACATCCTCTTCAAAGCTTGATAATTACGCTCGCTATGACCATATTGTTTGCACATGTCACATCTATTTTGCTTATTTTGAAAGAATGCAAACCCTCATTTTCATTTTGCAGAAACTCCATGGGCACCACGTTTATTCTTAGACGGGTTAATGACATCTTCAAAGCTAGAATCAACAAGCTTATCATCGTTAGGAATACGATTTACAACCTTACCATAGGAAAATCGATAAACACCAACAGTAAAATATTGTTTAACAAAATTATAAAAAATAATTTCAATTTATCGATGCATTTAATAGCATGAGCACAAGGGAATTCTGTTACTTTCCATTGGTAGCAACTACAAATTCATTCCTTAAAATCAACATGATGAGAGAATACTAGTACTACAAATATAAAATTGACAATTATATAATATAAAACTAACACTCAAAAACTGCTATTATATTTTAAAACAAAATGATACACAACCAAAAGATCATAATTTTTTTGATTAAAAACACAACAGTCCAATCCAAAAATTATAGTGAATGCAACTATATAAATTATACAATAACAGCAGTTCAATTTTTTTTTTTAAAATAACTTTAAAACAATTAGCTTTTCATCTAATTTAAACTGATACTAAAAAACACAAAGTGATACCCAAAACCTGAATAAACGAAACTAAACACATCAATACAATTTTATAAAATGCAATGTGTAACAACCTTGATTTTTGGAACCAATTTAAAATTTATTTTTAATCGATTTTAATGAATTTTAAGAATTTAAAATGATTTATTTTGAGAATTAACGATTTAAAATATTTAAATCGAAGTTAGAAAGTATAAATTTAAAATTCAACTAAAATGAACTTGTAACATCGCGGTAGTTTGAAAATTTAGTTTTGAACTTTAAATGATTATACAGAATGCAACATAAATCAGATTTCTATAAAACAAGAAATATTAGAATCTGTTTAATTATATCTCTCTAACAAATGTGAAAAATTATATTGAATTGTATGTTATGTCCAGATTAAAATTTAAAATAGTTGCTATGGAATTTAATAATATTTTAATATTATTTATGCTCTTAAAAATTGTCATTTTGCCGACGACCTCCGTTTTCGATGAAACTAATTTTGTTCGATCTGTACCATCAAATTATTGCCAGCTTTATAATTTCAAGTCAATTGAAATTAGAATGTAAGTGTGGTAAATTTAAACGCATGTTGAATTTTAGTTGTAAATTTAATAAGCAAAGAAAAATGCCATTTTTCAAACGATCTCCGAATTCGACGAAATTAGTTTTGTTAGAACCGTATTTGTAAAACATAGGTATATTTCAAATATCGTATTTTTTTGAGTCAGTATGTGGCCATGGTAAATTAAAACATACGTTCAAATTCAATATTTAACGTTATATTTTAATTTTGATATAAACTTATCAAACAATCAAATCAACTTACGAAACATATCCCATTGTATCCGAAATAGAGGTATTTCATTAGGGGCGATATTCGTTGAGATTCGTTTGGAGTTCGGACGTGAAAATTGACCGTGAAGTAATTATTAGAATTAAATAATATAAAATTAAAAGGGTATAAATATTTTTTCCTAAACCCTATCTCTCTACACCAAGAAATGCGCAGCCGACCTTAAATTAATTGCCAATTTTGCTCGATCCTTCTCCCTTAATTTTCTTCTAGTCCACGCCATAATTCCATGAAATCCCAAAAGAAAAATCAAAGAGCATCTCGAACTCTTCATTGTCAACGGATATGATATTTTTTGGGGCCATGTTTCTCTCGATTTTGTGGCTCAAAGCTGTCGATTTCAAGACCGTTTATCCAAGCACCAAGGGGTTCGAGTATGGAGCGGTGACTGGTGGTGAATGAGGCGGCGGAGTCCTTCGTCTTGGGTACGTCAGATGGTGGTCCAGTCAATTGTAGGTGCGGTGGATTTAAACCCTAGGGCGACGGTGATGTGGGTTCTTCGACCCTGGTACGATGCAGTGGAGAGGAAACAATAAACGTAGGGGATAAAGAAAACTAATCATTTTATTATTTTTAAAATGTAATTAATTGTTTAAACTTTTGTATATTGTTCATTCGAAAACATAATTGGATGATTTCAGTTGCTTTGAAATTGTGTTGAAAAACACTACGCAATGGAACTAGTTTGGACAGAAACAGAAGCTACTGGAATTTTTGATAAAATAAAACGCTCGTTTAATTTTGTGAAATTATTTGTTATTTTAACGATTTCAGAAACCGATCAATGTGAGAACTGTCTCGCTTAAATATTTTGTCCAGTTAGTTATTTTTATAACTGAATAGATATCGATTGCCTGTGATTGCAATATTTGTTAGGTGATTGATGGATGTTTACAATTTTAATGTTATAATTATTAAACTGTTTATAAATATATACATTGTTAAATAAAATATTTATATTATGAATTATTCCGGAATGACAATTTACCCACCCATCTCCCTAATAATAGATAAATTCACATGGACTGTGATGTAAATCCTACACGGGTATTGGGATGATAATTTTACACATCGCCCAAATATGCAAATAATAATAATATCTGTTTATTGGTTGAAAACCCCACACGAGTCTGGGGATGATAATTAATTCACACATTTCCCTTGTATTTAATTGTATGTCAACCGATTGATTGACAGACCGTTATAAGCGATATTAAATTATTTAATGCTTGTACAATTGTAAATTGCACTTTGAATGTGAATTGGATGTTTAATAATTGTTTATAATTATTATTGTATACATGTGATGTATGAAATCCATATAATTAAAATTATTTGGCAATTGATTGAGTCTCATTCCAATTCGGAAATAACGAATGTTTTAAATATAATATTCAATGAAGAGTCAAAATATGATTTTGATGTCCAATTTTGGATGGATATGAAAATATTGAAATATGAAGCCGAGTCAAGTATATATATGCCATTTTAACTCGAACATATTTTTTTATCGATTTTATTCATTTTTATAATGGATATCGAAAAGATTTGATTTCAAAATCTAATATTTTGAAAATAATATTATTTCAATATTAAAATAATATAAATGTTCAATTTTAATTTAAAATTGAAATCGAAGTTGAATTTGTTTTTAAACGAGATTATAAACGTTTTATAAATACGTTTTGAATAGAAATCTAATATAAATAAGATTATAGTGATTTAACATTTAGATATTTGATTTTGAAAGGAAAATGATTGAAATAAATTTTCAAATGCTAGTTGAATACAATTTATACTATTTATAAATTACTTTAAAAACGTTTTCGATTTTATTTTTATTTATAAATCGAATTCGGGCTTGAATAGAACTCGTCGCACAACGACAGTTCGCGAACGTTAACCCGTTACTTCGAATTGACGTAACGGGAGATCCAACGGTCGGATTCTCCTAAAACTAAACCGTTGGGTTCGTATCGAAAAGATATTTCAAATGAATATGGTTAGATTTTAAAATATGTCCAAATCAGTTTTGAAAGGTCGCTATGGATGCAGTTCGGTGACCGATATTGGAAACCGACTGTAAATTCCTTAATAAAATTATTAAAAATATGATTAGTAAAATTATAATAAATGATTTGAAATGATTTTGGATGAAATATTCCACGTTCGTAAGGAAAAAAGATTTTTTTTTATGTGAATAAGTTGTTTACTAACTTGAGTAAAGAACTGAAAGAAATTATATGGTTTTGATATAACCAAAACTTTCTAACGTATGAATCGGAATTGATTTGAATGGAAATAATCTTCAGAATATTTCGATATTGGATTCCGTAATTATACGGATATCGTTGAAGAAATTGGAAGACATAGATATCATTATTCCTAATACGATATCTGTTGGTTTCAAAATTTGATGTTGAATATAAGCCGATATGATTTCTATTCAGAGCCTTATATTTAATATCAAATTGGATTTTGGGTTTGTTGTGAATTGTGTCTTTAATAACACTGTTCTTACACTACTACAAAAGTGGGCATATTCGACAGTGATATGCGTGCGTTGCAAGAAAAGCGTTGCGAAAGATATGATTTCTTTGATCTTCTGCAACAATACTCAAATGTTGTTGTATTAGACATGAATGCACTGTTGCTGTGGGAATTCTAGTGTTGTGACGTGCACCACCAGTTAAAAACGTTGCGTTACACTAATTAAAAGTACACCTCATCAATCCACCCCCTCATAAATGAAAAATCACAACCGTCCATCCACGTTGATCAATCCACACTAACCTTGCCTGTTTCTCGCTAGGATTTTCATTCTCGTGTTGCTACTTATCATTTCATCAATCTGGTCATTTTGTGCCTTCTTCTTTTCTTTGTTCTTGCGCCTGATAAACTAGGGCAGCATTTGGTCAGAGAAATAAAAATTCACGATCTAAAAATTAGGGAATCACGAAACTAAATTGTGCAATCAGCGAGCGCCGGGCATACGACGACGATCTCTGGACGATGACGATTCAAATCGCAATTCTCCAACTATAGCCAGGAAAAGGTTGAAATTTGAAAGGTAGGCATGGTAGTTTCAGCTAATCGATACCAAATATTCTTCAATTTACTTTAGGAATTGATATGTTTGATTTTTCATTTTCCCGCAGATCTGTGACTTTCTGCGTTATCATTGCGTATCTGAGTTTGTGAGACCAGTCTTCAAACTTTACTATCCTTTTTCTTTTATTTATTTTTTCTCACAAAGTTGTAGATTAATACCTTGTTGATCTTAGTTATTTGCTAATATTTTTGTTATTCATTCAGCGACGAAGCAAGCAAAAAAAGGTCATTTAGGAGCAGAGAACAAAAGGAAGCGAAGAAGCAGATTATGCTTGCAAAGTAGATTAATTACCTTATTATATTTCAAGCCCTGATCTTTCTCAGTTTATTTCTCTAATCCTTTCTTTTGAATCCAATTTAAGTCTTTTCTATCTTTAATTATGCTTGCTAAGTAGGTTGAAACCTTGACTGACTTTTATATCTTTCGCAAATTATTTCTCTAATCCTTTCTCAGTTTATTTGTCTAATTCTTATAATTTTATTGTCATATTCCACTGGAGTTGAAACCTTGACTAGCTTTTAATTTCCAAGTTTAAAGTAAGTATTCGTTGACCTAGATGATTATTAAATACAAAAATTATTATAAGTGAACCCAATCTACCTTAGTTTACATCCTTTTCTCCGTGGATCATCTTCTTGAGATATACAAACTTGCCTTCACCACTTGGACTTCTCCATACTCTTTCGCACTTGTAGTAGCACTTGTTTATTACACTAATTGGCGCAAGATTTTAGTTGTACAACATGATAAATAGCTTCCTTCTGGGTATAAAAATTTCATGATCAGTTGGCTACCCTGCTTCACCCATTGAACTAGAAAGTTAACCCCAAATAATTTAGATTTCGGTTTCTATTATTTTTTGTTTAATGCTTACTGTTAAGATATCGCTTGTAAATTATCGCAGTGTTTGTTTGGTGATTGGGTGAGGTTACAAGATTGATAATGTTTTACATACTCTTATATTATTTCTGTGTAGAGTTACAGATTCAGTTGCTGATATGTTTGAAGGGTCTGCGTTGTTATTTTGATAAAGCTTTCCCTGCTATGCTTTTGTATAAAAAAGAACGCCTGCAATATCATGAATCGATTGGTGATAAGATATCCCCATCAATAGTCTATGGTGCAGAAGACCTGTTACGACTTTTTGGTGTGTGGCATTTCGATAAGTGTTTGATTTCAGTTCTGGCATGCACTAACCATTTATTAGTCACCTTTATTTCTGTATTATGTGCATAAGCTTTACCTTCAATATATATATATATAGAGAGAGAGAGAGAGAGAGAGAAATGTTTGTTTTAAGAATTGGATTTTTAATGTAATACAAATATGTATGTGTGCGCATGTTTAGGTAATCTGATTCATTGTTGATAAAAAGCCGTTAATCATCTTAATTACAAAATTTGACATTTAAAAGGTAATTAATCTTGCTTTAAATAATCTCTACCCATAATACGTTGTTAAATGAATGTTTAATAGTTTTCATATTATTTTAAACTTGTATTTACAATCTTTAGTACAATCCTAGGCCTTATAATCTCTATAGTTATCAATACATATCTGATAACATGTTTTATTATGTGGTTCAAGTCATTTTGTTAGGTGGAGTTGTGTTTGGTTATGGTTATTAGGCTTAGGCTTTTTGCTGATGAGACTGTCAAGTTTCAAGCAACTTGCTGCCTTTTTACACAGCTAGCTGTAAAGTTTAGGAATAGAGACGGCAACAAGTGATCCTAAACGTTGTACACACTACACCATTTAGTAATTCAACCACCCGCTATGATAAATTAATTAATCGTTCAAAGCAATTTAATTGTGTAAGTACTATTACGACTATTGATTGAAAGCTAATAGAACTAATTAATTTCCATGTTTAATAGCTTTTTTTTCAATTACGGGCTAACGGGTTGGGTCTGGTTTACATAGACAACTTGAGTCTGCAAACCTATGTAGTACAAAAGATTAGTTCTACAATTGCTGAATTATACCCATACACCGTCGGGTACGTTGGGTTTGCAACTTTGATACTTCTTTAGCATACTCAAAACTACCTCATGATCGCCATAGACAAAATAAAGGTACAATTCGTCTTCATGTATGATGTTATGAGTAATAATCTTGGAGGGATGGGATGAAGTGCAGGAATGATTGCTATTTTCAAAAAGAAACATTGAGACTGAACTTAAGGTAAGGTTTTTTGCATCATCTATCCATTTTAATGAAACACTGATTAAATTATACAGTCAGCTCATGATGGATGCATGCATATTATTTGGGAGACACTAAACATGTAATTTAAATGTTGGACTAAACATGTCTTTTGCATCACCATTTTCCCCACTGTCTTCTTCCATGTTTTGATAATTTATTGGATGGAGTGCAACTTGTTAGTGTAATATTAATATTGTTGACGCCAAAAAGTGGTCATCAACGGCCAAAAGTCAGATATGAGCATGATATATGAAGAAATATCAGAAAAAGCAAGAAAAAGCAAGACAACAGCGTTTTTATAGTGGTTCGGCATTAACGAGCCTACATCCACTTTATAATCTCATAATAATGTTATAAAGTCGGTGATACAATGAATGAGATCGTCAGGATCTTTATTACATAGTCGTTTTTGAGGAGTATAACAAGTATTACATGATGAAAGTGGTTGGCAACCATGATTGAGTCATGCATTAGCCAAAGCGTTAGGCTCTAATCTGAGCTGAAGAAGATCCCCTCTTTGTTGTATTGCTTGGTGTATTTATAGGCAGTAGGCTTCAATATTTGGAGGTGCCATGTGTCACTTGATCCATGTGAATAGCAGATAATGGAGCCGGGTCTTGATTACGTGGAGACGTCCCATCTAATATGTGGCAACATAAACGTAGCTAGATCCGAGCTTATAGGCTTTAGAATAGGTATTTGGACCAAGTAAGTAGGCTATTAAATAGATCTCATGACCAAGTCATTGGTGTAGTGTAAGCTGATCTCAAGACCGTCTAGCCCAGGTCTTTTGGGCTGACATGCTTCTATTCAAGAGCCCTCGAGTCAAGGAGCCTCGGGCCAAAAATGTATGGGCTTGTGCAGGACCATGCTCGAGTCCTGAGCGATCGTATGATGGGTCCATGGGTTGACGGCCTTGCCAAAATGCAGGTCAACACTTTGCCCCCAAAAGTACATTGTGTGGCAGACATGATGTACTTTGAGTAAGTCGAAGTGCATCTCCTTGGAATGTCATTCATCTTCGGGAAAGCAATGTCGAATTGTCATGTCTTTAGAAGTAGTCTTGAAGCTTGAATTCTTTTTTCTTTTCTCTGTGCAAACAACATGTCATGCATCACACCACCATCTGTAGTACCTATAGAGCCAAAGTTCGAAGCTGGACTAGTTGAGAGGAACAGGTAATCACTTACGCCTCGTCGAGTTAGGAGGTCGAATGAAATCATCATAAGTCTAGCTGGGCCACTGGCTTTTGCACACGGTCATTCATAAATAATCTTTGCCAAATGGTGTCATCTCCTTATGGAAGTCGAGAGCATGGTCAAGTGTAAGATCAAGTCAGACCATTAGTCACACACAGGTCAGTGTATGGTTCGGTTATCCAAATCATGAGATAGTGTAGAAAATCTGAAAGGGCATGTGAACTTGACATCGCATATGGGTTTTTACTTCCCGAGTTATTGGAATAGTAGGCTAGGAATCCATGATCGCTATATCATGCCAATAGAAAGCCAGAAAACCACGATCACTCCGGATCGTATTAACAGAAGACCATAAATTCATGGTCGCGTCAGACCATATTTAAAGAAATCCACGACCACTTTGAATCGTTTTTATGGTCCAACGATCATGTACGAGTCAGTACGAGATATCGTTGAAATCATGGGAGTCGATGTCTAGTGTGATTGTCAAAATCATAAGGCATTAGAAAAGTTAGTCTTGCTCTCCACTTATACTTGCTATTTGAGTCTTCCAAGTCATGTTTAGCTCATAAGCTATCACGCTTGAATGAGTAAGGCAAGTCGTGTCATGGTCCGAAGGTGTCAAGTCAAGGACGTGTTTAAAGTCAGTCTATAAGCTGATGCTCATCCCGATATCATCGATGGGTGACAAACGAAGCCAGTGCTCATGTCCCCAGCGTCAGTGGGGGTCGAGCTAAGACAGTTGGACGTCCAATCCTTAAGTCTTCATACTCTTTGTCGTTGTTTCTGGTTAGAGTTGCAGGTTTGGTAGTCTTAGCCAACTCAAGTCGTTTTATACTTTCTCTCTCGAGTCAGCGAGAGTTATAGTTGAACGTACGAGCTGTCAAATCACACATGTCTAGGCATTGTTCCTTCACCTTAGTCGGAAAGTGAGGATCGACACATCAAGCGCCAGTGAGTTTAGTTACTCATATCATTCGGGCCAATTAGGCCGATCCCCTTTGTTTATGTTTCATCGTAGTCCAAAATAGTCATCACATTCTTGTCGAGTTCGTTCCTCATGCTCGGTTCCATTGAGGTCATCATTTTTTGTTGTAGTTTGAGATCCTGCGAAACTTTAAGGAGTTTGGAAATGTGCATGGAGTAGTCGGGTGGTCGAGCTATGTCGTTTGAGGCTCGCCGTGCTCCCAGCAATGGGGGTTTGGCTGAGTAGAACCCAAATCCATGCCCTCTGTGGATTCATGCTCCATCGTCAAATCATGGGTCAGATTTGGGTGCAAAACGATTTGTTGGTACTCAACCCATACTGGTTTCTGCTCTCCCATCCAAGCTATGAGGATCGAAGTTGGGCTGCGAGAGGTCAGACTGTAGTCACTTTGAATACTCTTATCCCCTTCCAATTGGGAAGTAGGTTGGGATCAGTCAATGGATGGTCACTCTGCACCCCTTTCATGGTCCCCATGCGGCAATGTAAAACTCGTCGTTGCACTTAGGCTATAGTCAGTCACATATAGACATGTGCGTTGATTCTAGGTATCACTCTCAAGGCCCTCTTTCAGTCGTTGCCTTAAGTTGTGTGATGTGTTACATCCCATTCTCAAGGTCTCCTTTCGGTCGTTGCATTGAGTCGTGTGGGAAGTTTAGCATTAGAAGCCGACGTCAGTCCTTCAAGCACGACCCGTTTGTTGTTGTATGCGAGTGTGTCCCTCGTGTCTTTTCTTTGTGTCTGTACATAATCCTGCAATTCGACAAAGAATAGTTCGCTTAATCTTGCAAGCTACTAAGTCAATCTTTAACTCACAAGCAATTGTAGATCGAAATGAAAACATGTTGAGTGCTAATCTATCTAGCATAGAATTATTAAATGTCAAAGTGTAAGGTGTCGTAGTTTGGAGGTATAGTGTCTGTAGTGTGACGGCAAGGAATTTCGCTCGATCCGAATCAGTCGTTAAACCGATCTAGACCGTTCGAAACCCCTGATCGTTTGAGAACAGGACAAATCGGAACGCAAACGGAAGAACATTTCATTGCTATTACAACAATTCCATCAGATACAAGAATATACAGAGTATAAATGAATAAATTACGTTCGACAAATATCAGAGATTTAAATACAGTATTGCAGCGGAAAAATAATACAAAACACAACTGAAAGTAATACACAGATACAGAGCTTTCCGAGCATCGTTCCAGCTGTAAATCAGGATCCTATGAATATAAATCTGCAAAACCAAAACTACTAGCTGCCCGTGTCGAAAATAGGGGCACCCAGAGTTTAGGTTAAAACAATAAACTCCAGGTCAGTCATGTGACTGGTGTGAGAACTAAAACAGTTATTTAAAGCTTTACTTTAAAAGTGAGTAATTCAACGGACCACGCCGTATAACACGGAACGGGTTTCCTTCCAAGAATACTAGTGCATATAAATAAACAGCGCAATGCTTTTTCGAAAAATGAAGCTATTATAAGACCCAGGTCCCATCACACAATGCAACGCAAGCCGGAGGATAGGGTTTTACCTTATAACAGCCAAACATGCTTGATACGTTTAAAACAAATCATTTGATACTATAATAAGTGTATAGTATCAAAACAATTTCAATCATAAATATAAATCATAGACGGCATGAGTGCCCCATCCCACTATGTCGCCATACTAGGCTCTACAAATAAAGCCGAAATACACGTATTGGAAATTGGATTTCCGTCATGAGTCGAGGCAAGGGGCAAGCTCCTCTGCGCTTCGAGACACTCTAGCAAATGCCTCGGGACTACACACTCTGGGCAACCCCGGATGCGGCTGGGCCGGTCCTCACTTACGTTAGAGGATTAATTATGCCTGAATACACGTTTCCCGGTCCTTACAGACCTATAATCGAGGCGCCTCATTCCAACAACCACAAAGGTGAAAAGTATATAAATGTCAGGGCTGGTAAGTCACTGACACCACCAAAGCCAGAAAGAAACGTCGTGTTTTCCCAGCGGTCCGTATCCCGTTTTTAACTCATACCGAGGTGTGGGGCTCGCGAATTCACGTTATACACAAAGCTGCCACGTAGGCCGTGCTTTGATCATCAACCACAAGACTTTGCTTTTCAACAGAAGCCTTGATCCATGCAACTCAGCATGCCACACAGGCAACTCATGCCATGCAATTGATATCTATCGATATATAACCTCTAAGCTCGTACGTCTCAGAGAAGGGCGTTAAGCAAGAGAATAAATTCTCCGCCGCCAAACAGATATATATTTAACAGAAATCAATCAACACAGAATAAAATCCAATGTCAGACACACAATCCATTTACAAGTTCGTTCTGGGTCTGAACGAAACCTGAGGCACTTTCCTCGCATATCCATCGATCTCCAAGTACGTCTGAACGACCACCAACTATTTCCATCCTCTTGGGTGTACAACCCAATCAGGATCGTCAGTAATTACCCAAACGATATGAAGACTTCCGGTCTTCGAGCACCGTCTTCATCTTCGACTTATCGTCGAATCGGTTATTCAGAATGGGTATAAACCCGGCCTTTCCGAACAACCCGCGTATATTAAAAACAAATGTTATACAAACTCAACATACGCCTCATTCCAATTTAGAATATTCTTTTATTCACCAAATCACATTCTTAGGGAAAGGTTCCCATTAATTTTATCCAAGATAAATTCTTTGAAATTTATCCTTTAATCTTCCTTTGGATGTCGTTTTAAACCAAATTATGGTTTTCTAAACTAGTCGAGATTAGCGAACCGTAACGAAGTAATTATTTATTTTATTTCCCAATCCCAACCTGTTCATCCCATGAAGAAAAACTGGTAATGCTCCATATCTAACACCACAGTGTTGTTGGTAAAATTAATTACCATTTCACGTTCAAATCCAATTAAAGATTTAACTATCGCTTTGGAGCAAAACTGGTAATACTCCATTCTCGCTCACTTTCTATATTTGATAATTTAAATTATCAATTCACATTTCAATTTAATTGTAGATTCATTAAAACTCCTTTTACTGGGTTAAAGATGTAACGACCCGCATTTTCAGCAACAGAATAATTAATTAATTTAATTATTTGAATAGTGATTTAGAGAATTAAAGGGTCGTTTAATTGAATTATAGTGAATATTTAATTAAGTTAAATAATAGAATAATATATTTATTTCTGAAATAGTCAGAAATAGTTGAATTCACAATATTGTGTGAATGGGCAATATAAAATATATATAATTCAGTTTATATTGAATTATAGTGACGAATATATTTATAAACGCCATTTGAACGTAAAATTTATATTATAATTATAATAGAGCTCGAAATGGCGCTGCAGTTCGCTATTTGGCGATTCGAACTTCAAATGGATATACATGGTCCGTTTTAAGCCGGATTTTTGTGAAACAAGAAATGCGTGGAGCTGGTGGAGGATATTTTTCTAGTAGAAGAGAAAAATCTGGATTTCGTCGTGTAGATTTTGTTTTATGTCCAAATCAAATTTTAGAAAAGTCGCTGTGGAATTCCTTTATGATTTGCGACGCTTATATATATTATAAATCGATTTTTCGATACGAACTGAATATCGATCAAATCGGAATTCTGAAAATCAAGTCCTAAATTCTGGCAGGATATTCTGGAGCCGTACGACATCATCTGTGGATATATATGAGAATATTAATTTATTAATATTAAATTTAATAATATTTAAATATATTTATATATTTAAAGGGGTCAGTTCAGCGCTTGAAAAATAGCCAGTTCTTCATACGACCTCCGTTTTCGACGAAACTAATTTTGTTGGATCCGCAATGTCAAATTATTGTTAGATTCCAAGTTTGGTGATTTTTAGAAGCAGTGTGTGGCCGTACGGATTTTTAGAGTGAAAAATAGACAGTATTTCGACGGTTAAAAATACGCTGTGTGGGCATACGGAGTCGGAATTCGACGAAACCAGTTTCGTTGGGTCCGCAGTGTCGAACTCTAGCTGCATGACCGGTTTGGTGATTTTTGAGTGTCGTATGTGAGCACGGGGATTTTTAGAGTACGAATGGAAGTAGCGATAGCTTATAAATAAACAAATAAAATCGAATAAAAAAATATTAGACCGTACTATAAATAATCCTAACATCCATCTAACCCTAACATACTTTCCTCTCTGGTCAGAATGCGCCGTCACCACTCAAACAAAAATCTACAGAAAAACTTCCTCCTTTGAAATTCGAAATAAAATCATGGAAAAATTTATAAATCTTGAAATTTATATATTCATAATCCCCTTGGTTTGCTCTTCAATTCTGTGTAGCTTTTGAGGAGTTCGATTCTGTTTTAGTTCGGTGGAATTTCCAGCGTCAACCTAGGGTTGGAGATTTTGGTAATCGAAGGTGAAATGGCTTGGATTGAATATATTTTTTTGGGTTTCTCGTTGGATTTCGGTTCGGTGGGGGGAATTTGTGGGACTTCCGTCGTTATTCTGGTCGATGGTCTCCCTGGTGCGACTGTCGAGGACCCGACGACGCGATGAACTGGAATACACCGAGCTCTGCATTGTGTGGTCTAGGGGATCGAGGAATGAAAGAGAAGTTCGATGCTGTTGGCGGTTTGGAGTTTCATCAAGTTTGGAAGGGGAACGAGGCCCTCAAAGTTGTTGAAATGGTGGAGTTTTCATCTGGAGGTCACGGTGTAATTTGGGAAGAAGGTCAAGTGCGGGCTGGAGAGTTAAAGGGTTGGATGGGCCGGATTAAAGATGGTAAGGCCCGATGAGGAAATTAAATTAGGTTTAATTTAAATTAAATTGCATCCAAACTTGTGAATTAAATATCTTGATCGTATGATATCAGAATTGCGAACGGACGGATCCGTTGGAATCGTATGGATAGTGGCTACACCGTGGAACTGACCGCAAGTGAATTAGAGCTCGTTTGGATTTACGGTGAAAATAAACACCTGGATCAAATCGATGACCGATTATCGTTATTCAACGATAAATCGTCCAAGGTGAGTAAATCTCACTAACTCTGAACACTTTATGTTTTTATAAAGTATTTTTAGAATTGATAAACATTGGTTGAATTGCTGTGTGTTGGCTTTTTGGTTGAACTGCTAGTCAGTTGATTGAAAACATCGATAACGATATATATAAATCGTATCGAAATATTGATTCCGCTTATCAGAATATTTTACACTCATGTTATTTATGTTGACTGACATCTGTGGATGCAGGGAAACAGGTCGGAGGGACCCAACTGGGTTCCTCAACATTTATTTACCGCTTTTCATATATTTTGATATATGATGTGTTATATCATCCGTTATTGATTCTGTGTGTTTGGATGATGACCGATCAGTTGATTTGATATTTTTACACCATAAGTGATACGAGAAAGGGAAATTTTCAAAGTATATTTTGAAAATAGATTATTTATATAAAATCAGCAGATTTTATATATGAAAGGAAAAAAAAAGGGTTTTATAAAAGAAATCATTTTATAAAATCAAAGCAATAAAGGAAAACATTTGTAGAACAAATAGAGGAGGGAAATTGTTTGTAAAACATTTACAAATAAAATAGAAAAGAAAATATTTGTAAAACATTTACAAATAGATTAAAAGGAAATATTTATCTAGAGAAATAAACTGAGTTATAAAAAGGAATTATTTATTTAGAAAATAAATAGAATATTGAAGTACTTGAAAATGGATAAAAGTGTAATAAAGGAGAATTTTACACTAGGAAGAATTTAGGCCCGTGCTTCGCACACGGGTAAACAGAATATGAATTCGAAGTGAGAATTTAAGAGAGATCTGTTTAAACAGATAAAGTGAGAAGGTTAATTTATAAATAAAGTTTTATAAGTTAATTTAGTTATTTATCTTTGGGTAAATAGAGTATATAAGTCAAGACTTATATAGAGAAGTAAAAATCGATTTCCACATCGATATTTGAAACTGAATATGTATGAAAGAGAATTTATCGAATAAAAGTTATTCGAAGTAAAGCTATCGAATATCAGTTTATTCGAAAGGGAGTTTATTGAATATTTGTTATTTGAAATGGGTTGATCCAAGAGAGTTAATCCAATAGAGTTAATCCAGTAGAACAAATTGATTGAGATCAACCATTAGAGTTAAACTATTAGAGTTGAACTGTTAGAGTTAAACCGTTAGGGTTAAACCGTAGAGTTTAACCGTTGGAGTAAACATTTAGAGTTATTTAGTTAGAGTTAACCAATTAGAGTTAATCAGTTAGAGTTAATCGATTAGAGTCTAATCGAACTAGAGTTATCCAAATATAGTAATCGAATAAGGGTTAATTGAATATTAGTTGTTCAATTAGATTTGCTCGAATTTAGTTATTCGAGATAGAGTTAAACAGAAGTAGTCATTTAAGATAAGCTACCAGTGAGCACGACTGCTAGCGTAATTCGCAGGGCTGTAGATAGCCTAAGGCGGTCGGATGTTTCCTGAGGGAATCAGGCGTAACCATTGTGATCGCTGCGATCTAGAGTCGAGCGAATGGTGTCAAGTCAAATATTAGTTAATTGATAGAAATAATTTAGTCGAGTTAATTAAGCTAAGTTAGTCCAGTTGAACTGATCAAGTAAGTGGGTCAAAATGAGTAAATCAAAACGAGTTATCTGAACAAGGGTTAGGCCAGTAAGAGTTAAATAGAATAAGAGTTAATTGAATAAGAGTTACAACTTAGAGTTAACCGAGTATGAGTTAATGATTTAGTTCGTTATTTATTCGAGTTAGAAAATCAAAGTATTTATACAGTCATTATAATTCGGATGCAGGGGATTATAACACCATTGTTATAATCAAGTGTTTTTTTTCGTACGAGAAGCGGATTTGTAAATAAAATCCGAGGATGTCGTAAAGAAGTGTTAAAGATTTAGAAAGATGAATTTTGCCTATTTCGAAGTTAGAAATGTTGTTCAGTTAAGGTCTGAGAGGTAACTATACCCCAACTTGATTGACTTCGTTTTTAACTAAGAAATGGTTAAGATTCGATGGTGAAAAGTGGTTAAGGGGAAACCAAATGAAGGAGATTTGGCATAGTGATGTTTATTCAAACATCTGGTTAATCAAATGAAGGAGATTTGGAAATGTTTTCCAAATGAGAAGCAGAATTGTTTTCTGAATATAGAAACAAGAGCTGGAAATGTTTTCCAATGATAATGATATATATTTTCTAAATATAGTGAATAAGAAACATTTAACAACAGGAATAGGGAAATGGACGAGTGAATGAAATGATGATTGTTCGATAGAATTTCCTTCGGGAAATAATATCGTTGTTTGCACACAGACATGTTTTCAAATTGATAGTTAAATCACAGACTATCAAAGTTTTGACCATTTTACGTTGTTAATATGGAGAGACAGGTTGGATTATTATCCAGAGAACCACTCCGTATTGGCATAAGCGTTGCGAATCAAGTATGCTGAATATATTGAAGACGAAGTTGTGCAAGGGCTATCCTATTTACAGAATAGTGCCTTTGGTTTGTCTAGTCCCAGGACAAACGTGAATGGAAGAATGTCTGACAGAGTATATTCAAAGGATCGCGTAAGTTGATCTCTTCAAACGTACTTACGTTTGGTGGCGGAGGAATTCGTTTCTCTTAGCTTTATACCCGTGGTATTTTTGGTGAAATCAATTTGTGATTTGGCGGGTATGACGATGTGGCATTCAAAGTAATGGAGGTGTGATCTGTCAAAAGATACGTTATGACCTCAAGCCTCATCAACCGGGAAATGACAAAAATCGGGCAGGCAGCATGGCTAAGTCGGTCGCTCCGAAGTAGGGTGTATGATCACCTATCTTGAGAAATTCCTTTTGTTCTTAAATCTATCGATGCTGTCCCATTTCGGGAGGCGGTTGCTGATCCCAACCGTCGGTGATATACATTCGATACACTCAAGCGAAATGAGTGGTCGGTCATGTGTGGGCCGGGTTGCAAGATGTTCTTGTTGAACCCAGTGTATTTGCCTCTAGAGATACACGTTCGGAAGGTGGTCCCATACCTTGTCAAGTTGGAATCCAATCTCCAATAAGCGCCCGCGGTTTTTGATTATATACTATATATGTGGAGCGTGAGATGCAAGCGTTCTGCTAGATTGCTAATTACTTGTGATTAGACATTATTATAATATCAGATAATATATGATTCCCACAAGTGTTTTGGGTTATCGTAAGGTAAAAACCGTCCGTATTTATGTGTGGATTGGTCTTACGATTATCTTTTCTTTTGAAAAGGATTTTGAAAAGTTAAACAAAAGATTTGAGTTTACTCACACCAGTCCCATGACTGACCCAGAGTTTATTTTGTTTGTTTTCCCTAAACTCTTGGGTGCCCAAATTTGTACGGGCAGTCAAGTAGTCAGGATTACAGGTATGCGTGAAGAGCTTGGAGCAGGAGGCTTCAGGATTATAAAACTATTGTTATTTCCGCTATGATGTAAGTGTTGTACTCTGATATATATACACTGCTTTCGATTTCAAGTTATGTTGTATATTATATTTTATTCGTTCCGCTGTGAGATTCGTATTACTCTGATGTTGATGTGTTCTTCTTCTTCTTCTATTCTATTAGTTCTATCTTATCTATCCTCACCCTCTAATTTCTTTCTTGGACTATCCGGTAATTTCGACTTTTGATTGTTCGATAGGTGTTATATATCGGATAACCAAGGTCGTTTTTCCCGGGTCGTTACAGTGGTATCAGAGCAAAGGTTAAGTATTACCTTGGCTCTGTGGTGTGACTCAATAGAGATGGGGTTAGTAATGCCCTAGATTGAGTTTGAGTGTATATATACGAGTGAACGTACTTGTTATTTGATATAAAATGGTTTTATATTGTGGAGATTTATTGGTTGAGTTGTTTATGAATTCTGGTCGATCAGTTTGATCCACTGTATCGATAGGGGTTACTAAACGCTTGAATACGATGGACCGACACAGTTTGTTTTGAAAGAGGGTAAATGAAATAATTTTACCCAAACTATATTTTGATATAAGCAAAGTATAAATATTTGAAATATTATAGTATATTGGATGTGTTGGTTGATATTATAATCGAATAAGATTATAAAATGTGAAATGGTTATGCAAGTAACCAATCAGAATTCATATAAATGAAATATATGAAATCAGATGAATTAAATCTGAATTTGAATCCGAAATGAAATTAAAATTCTTGAAATGTGGAAAAAATGTGTGTAAATGAATCTGGGTTAAATATATGTGAATTTTAAAATCCTGGGAGATTTTAAATTTGTTATATGTATTGAAAGGGATATTTTGAAATGAATTTCAAAATGAAAATGTTTAAAAATGGGTTTTGAAAGTGCTATAGTATTGAACTCACTTCGATAACTGGAAAATAAATTCCGATGTTGATCCGGACATCATCGGTGTTCATTTTCGGGTTTGTAAGTGACGGATTGCTACCAAAGGTTTTGTTTTTGAACTGTTTTGAGAAAACAAATTATTTTGATTTTCCAAATGAATGATTTGATTTTGGAAAAGGCTAAGCTGTTTAAGAACTCCCAGGAACAGATTATTTGGAATAAACACAAATTAAATAGAAATTTGTGAAAGCAAATTTGAAATTGGATTGAACCCAGTTCAGTGGAAATTGAATTGAAATAGAATGCTATCAAGTAGAATTGGACTGGATTAGAGATAATCTGGAATAGAAATGAATTGTTGAGTAATAATTTCGAATTGAGATTGGGATTGCAGTTTGATTGGAATTTGGCTTGGTTATAAGCAAATGGCTGTGTTGGAGATAAAAATGGATTGGGGATACATTGGTATATGCTAAACTGATAGCAGAGTTGAATGCCTGACAAAAAGGTACACGTTTATATTCATATGAGTTTGGAGATTTATGAGCCGAATTGGCAAGCCACTTGGCTGTTTGATTTTCTTTTGGATTGGAGAGGCCTGTGTGGCAGTTTGGGGATTTTCCCGATGCTCCCGGTACAAAGGAGGTGCTGGCGAAATTTTTTGGAAATTTCGGGTGTTAGAAAATTTTCAAGAGTTTGAAAATTTTCGTTTATAGAAATGAAGTAATAATTTAATTGAAATAAATAAATTCAGTTGAAACTGAAATTAAAGAAGTAAACGAATAATTCGAAACGAGTTAATAGGGGTGTTCTCTACCTTAACAATTTCGAGGACGAAATTATTTTAAGGGGGGAAGAATGTAACGACCCGCATTTTCAGCAACAGAATAATTAATTAATTTAATTATTTGAATAGTGATTTAGAGAATTAAAGGGTCGTTTAATTGAATTATAGTGAATATTTAATTAAGTTAAATAATAGAATAATATATTTATTTCTGAAATAGTCAGAAATAGTTGAATTCACAATATTGTGTGAATGGGCAATATAAAATATATATAATTCAGTTTATATTGAATTATAGTGACGAATATATTTATAAACGCCATTTGAACGTAAAATTTATATTATAATTATAATAGAGCTCGAAATGGCGCTGCAGTTCGCTATTTGGCGATTCGAACTTCAAATGGATATACATGGTCCGTTTTAAGCCGGATTTCTGTGAAACAAGAAATGCGTGGAGCTGGTGGAGGATATTTTTCTAGTAGAAGAGAAAAATCTGGATTTCGTCGTGTAGATTTTGTTTTATGTCCAAATCAAATTTTAGAAAAGTCGCTGTGGAATTCCTTTATGATTTGCGACGCTTATATATATTATAAATCGATTTTTCGATACGAACTGAATATCGATCAAATCGGAATTCTGAAAATCAAGTCCTAAATTCTGGCAGGATATTCTGGAGCCGTACGACATCATCTGTGGATATATATGAGAATATTAATTTATTAATATTAAATTTAATAATATTTAAATATATTTATATATTTAAAGGGGTCAGTTCAGCGCTTGAAAAATAGCCAGTTCTTCATACGACCTCCGTTTTCGACGAAACTAATTTTGTTGGATCCGCAATGTCAAATTATTGTTAGATTCCAAGTTTGGTGATTTTTAGAAGCAGTGTGTGGCCGTACGGATTTTTAGAGTGAAAAATAGACAGTATTTCGACGGTTAAAAATACGCTGTGTGGGCATACGGAGTCGGAATTCGACGAAACCAGTTTCGTTGGGTCCGCAGTGTCGAACTCTAGCTGCATGACCGGTTTGGTGATTTTTGAGTGTCGTATGTGAGCACGGGGATTTTTAGAGTACGAATGGAAGCAGCGATAGCTTATAAATAAACAAATAAAATCGAATAAAAAAATATTAGACCATACTATAAATAATCCTAACATCCATCTAACCCTAACATACTTTCCTCTCTGGTCAGAATGCGCCGTCACCACTCAAACAAAAATCTACAGAAAAACTTCCTCCTTTGAAATTCGAAATAAAATCATGGAAAAATTTATAAATCTTGAAATTTATATATTCATAATCCCCTTGGTTTGCTCTTCAATTCTGTGTAGCTTTTGAGGAGTTCGATTCTGTTTTAGTTCGGTGGAATTTCCAGCGTCAACCTAGGGTTGGAGATTTTGGTAATCGAAGGTGAAATGGCTTGGATTGAATATATTTTTTTGGGTTTCTCGTTGGATTTCGGTTCGGTGGGGGGAATTTGTGGGACTTCCGTCATTATTCTGGTCGATGGTCTCCCTGGTGCGACTGTCGAGGACCCGACGACGCGATGAACTGGAATACACCGAGCTCTGCATTGTGTGGTCTAGGGGATCGAGGAATGAAAGAGAAGTTCGATGCTGTTGGCGGTTTGGAGTTTCATCAAGTTTGGAAGGGGAACGAGGCCCTCAAAGTTGTTGAAATGGTGGAGTTTTCATCTGGAGGTCACGGTGTAATTTGGGAAGAAGGTCAAGTGCGGGCTGGAGAGTTAAAGGGTTGGATGGGCCGGATTAAAGATGGTAAGGCCCGATGAGGAAATTAAATTAGGTTTAATTTAAATTAAATTGCATCCAAACTTGTGAATTAAATATCTTGATCGTATGATATCAGAATTGCGAACGGACGGATCCGTTGGAATCGTATGGATAGTGGCTACACCGTGGAACTGACCGCAAGTGAATTAGAGCTCGTTTGGATTTACGGTGAAAATAAACACCTGGATCAAATCGATGACCGATTATCGTTATTCAACGATAAATCGTCCAAGGTGAGTAAATCTCACTAACTCTGAACACTTTATGTTTTTATAAAGTATTTTTAGAATTGATAAACATTGGTTGAATTGCTGTGTGTTGGCTTTTTGGTTGAACTGCTAGTCAGTTGATTGAAAACATCGATAACGATATATATAAATCGTATCGAAATATTGATTCCGCTTATCAGAATATTTTACACTCATGTTATTTATGTTGACTGACATCTGTGGATGCAGGGAAACAGGTCGGAGGGACCCAACTGGGTTCCTCAACATTTATTTACCGCTTTTCATATATTTTGATATATGATGTGTTATATCATCCGTTATTGATTCTGTGTGTTTGGATGATGACCGATCAGTTGATTTGATATTTTTACACCATAAGTGATACGAGAAAGGGAAATTTTCAAAGTATATTTTGAAAATAGATTATTTATATAAAATCAGCAGATTTTATAAAAGAAATCATTTTATAAAATCAAAGCAATAAAGGAAAACATTTGTAGAACAAATAGAGGAGGGAAATTGTTTGTAAAACATTTACAAATAAAATAGAAAAGAAAATATTTGTAAAACATTTACAAATAGATTAAAAGGAAATATTTATCTAGAGAAATAAACTGAGTTATAAAAAGGAATTATTTATTTAGAAAATAAATAGAATATTGAAGTACTTGAAAATGGATAAAAGTGTAATAAAGGAGAATTTTACACTAGGAAGAATTTAGGCCCGTGCTTCGCACACGGGTAAACAGAATATGAATTCGAAGTGAGAATTTAAAGAGATCTGTTTAAACAGATAAAGTGAGAAGGTTAATTTATAAATAAAGTTTTATAAGTTAATTTAGTTATTTATCTTTGGGTAAATAGAGTATATAAGTCAAGACTTATATAGAGAAGTAAAAATCGATTTCCACATCGATATTTGAAAATGAATATGTATGAAAGAGAATTTATCGAATAAGAGTTATTCGAAGTAAAGCTATCGAATATCAGTTTATTCGAAAGGGAGTTTATTGAATATTTGTTATTTGAAATGGGTTGATCCAAGAGAGTTAATCCAATAGAGTTAATCCAGTAGAACAAATTGATTGAGATCAACCATTAGAGTTAAACTATTAGAGTTGAACTGTTAGAGTTAAACCGTTAGGGTTAAACCGTAGAGTTTAACCGTTGGAGTAAACATTTAGAGTTATTTAGTTAGAGTTAACCAATTAGAGTTAATCAGTTAGAGTTAATCGATTAGAGTCTAATCGAACTAGAGTTATCCAAATATAGTAATCGAATAAGGGTTAATTGAATATTAGTTGTTCAATTAGATTTGCTCGAATTTAGTTATTCGAGATAGAGTTAAACAGAAGTAGTCATTTAAGATAAGCTACCAGTGAGCACGACTGCTAGCGTAATTCGCAGGGCTGTAGATAGCCTAAGGCGGTCGGATGTTTCCTGAGGGAATCAGGCGTAACCATTGTGATCGCTGCGATCTAGAGTCGAGCGAATGGTGTCAAGTCAAATATTAGTTAATTGATAGAAATAATTTAGTCGAGTTAATTAAGCTAAGTTAGTCCAGTTGAACTGATCAAGTAAGTGGGTCAAAATGAGTAAATCAAAACGAGTTATCTGAACAAGGGTTAGGCCAGTAAGAGTTAAATAGAATAAGAGTTAATTGAATAAGAGTTACAACTTAGAGTTAACCGAGTATGAGTTAATGATTTAGTTCGTTATTTATTCGAGTTAGAAAATCAAAGTATTTATACAGTCATTATAATTCGGATGCAGGGGATTATAACACCATTGTTATAATCAAGTGTTTTTTTTCGTACGAGAAGCGGATTTGTAAATAAAATCCGAGGATGTCGTAAAGAAGTGTTAAAGATTTAGAAAGATGAATTTTGCCTATTTCGAAGTTAGAAATGTTGTTCAGTTAAGGTCTGAGAGGTAACTATACCCCAACTTGATTGACTTCGTTTTTAACTAAGAAATGGTTAAGATTCGATGGTGAAAAGTGGTTAAGGGGAAACCAAATGAAGGAGATTTGGCATAGTGATGTTTATTCAAACATCTGGTTAATCAAATGAAGGAGATTTGGAAATGTTTTCCAAATGAGAAGCAGAATTGTTTTCTGAATATAGAAACAAGAGCTGGAAATGTTTTCCAATGATAATGATATATATTTTCTAAATATAGTGAATAAGAAACATTTAACAACAGGAATAGGGAAATGGACGAGTGAATGAAATGATGATTGTTCGATAGAATTTCCTTCGGGAAATAATATCGTTGTTTGCACACAGACATGTTTTCAAATTGATAGTTAAATCACAGACTATCAAAGTTTTGACCATTTTACGTTGTTAATATGGAGAGACCGGTTGGATTATTATCCAGAGAACCACTCCGTATTGGCATAAGCGTTGCGAATCAAGTATGCTGAATATATTGAAGACGAAGTTGTGCAAGGGCTATCCTATTTACAGAATAGTGCCTTCGGTTTGTCCAGTCCCAGGACAAACGTGAATGGAAGAATGTCTGACAGAGTATATTCAAAGGATCGCGTAAGTTGATCTCTTCAAACGTACTTACGTTTGGTGGCGGAGGAATTCGTTTCTCTTAGCTTTATACCCGTGGTATTTTTGGTGAAATCAATTTGTGATTTGGCGGGTATGACGATGTGGCATTCAAAGTAATGGAGGTGTGATCTGTCAAAAGATACGTTATGACCTCAAGCCTCATCAACCGGGAAATGACAAAAATCGGGCAGGCAGCATGGCTAAGTCGGTCGCTCCGAAGTAGGGTGTATGATCACCTATCTTGAGAAATTCCTTTTGTTCTTAAATCTATCGATGCTGTCCCATTTCGGGAGGCGGTTGCTGATCCCAACCGTCGGTGATATACATTCGATACACTCAAGCGAAATGAGTGGTCGGTCATGTGTGGGCCGGGTTGCAAGATGTTCTTGTTGAACCCAGTGTATTTGCCTCTAGAGATACACGTTCGGAAGGTGGTCCCATACCTTGTCAAGTTGGAATCCAATCTCCAATAAGCGCCCGCGGTTTTTGATTATATACTATATATGTGGAGCGTGAGATGCAAGCGTTCTGCTAGATTGCTAATTACTTGTGATTAGACATTATTATAATATCAGATAATATATGATTCCCACAAGTGTTTTGGGTTATCGTAAGGTAAAAACCGTCCGTATTTATGTGTGGATTGGTCTTACGATTATCTTTTCTTTTGAAAAGGATTTTGAAAAGTTAAACAAAAGATTTGAGTTTACTCACACCAGTCCCATGACTGACCCAGAGTTTATTTTGTTTGTTTTCCCTAAACTCTTGGGTGCCCAAATTTGTACGGGCAGTCAAGTAGTCAGGATTACAGGTATGCGTGAAGAGCTTGGAGCAGGAGGCTTCAGGATTATAAAACTATTGTTATTTCCGCTATGATGTAAGTGTTGTACTCTGATATATATACACTGCTTTCGATTTCAAGTTATGTTGTATATTATATTTTATTCGTTCCGCTGTGAGATTCGTATTACTCTGATGTTGATGTGTTCTTCTTCTTCTTCTATTCTATTAGTTCTATCTTATCTATCCTCACCCTCTAATTTCTTTCTTGGACTATCCGGTAATTTCGACTTTTGATTGTTCGATAGGTGTTATATATCGGATAACCAAGGTCGTTTTTCCCGGGTCGTTACAAAAGAACTAGTGTTATTTAAAACACAGTTCACGATAAACCCAAATCACATTCTATTTATTATCGGGTTAAAGAACTGGTGTTATTTAAAACACAGTTCACGATAAACCCATGAATCAATTCTATTTAAACCCATTTCAAATCCAATTTATTTATTTAAAAATAAACGGAGTTTAATTTTAGTTCAAACTAGTTTATTTCGATAAAATTTTATTTTTATCTTTTCAAATATGGAGTTTTTCATCCCAATTTCTCCCAAATCATTTCTTATGATTTTACACAAATTATTGATATTTTTAATAATTTTATCAAGGCCCGTACAGTCGATTTCCGCCAATGGCCATCGAACTGCATTTACAGCGACCTTTTTCGAATTTGATTTGGACGTATCTCCAAATCCAACCGTTAGATTTCAAATTTCAAATATTCGTTAGAAAGCTCTTTTCGATACGAACCCAACGGTTTCGGTTTTAGGAGAATCCGACGGTCGGATCTCCCGTAATGTCCGTTTGAAGTTAATGGTCGAAATTCGCGAACTGCCGCGGCGCGGCGCGTTCTATTCAGGCCATTATATTATATATATATAATATATATTTCGTCGATTTCTATTCAAAACGAATTTTATAAATAGTTTTGAATTCGTTTCAAAAACAATTTCAACCTTTATTTCAAATTCAAATCAAAGTTGAATTTTTCCTTATAAATTCGTTTAAAAATTCTTTTCTATTCAATACAAATTCGTTTTCTAATCGATTCAATTCAAATTGGTTTTCTATTCGACTCAATTCAAATTCGTTTTCTATTCGATTCAATTCAAATTGGTTTTATATTCGATTCAATTCAAATTGGTTTTCTATTCAATTCAATTCAAAATCGTTTTCTATTCGATTCATTTCGAATTTGTTTTCTATTCGATTCATTTCGAAATCGTTTTCAATTTAATTCATTTCGAAATCGTTTTCAATTTAATTCATTTCGAAATCGTTTTCAATTCATTTCGAAATCGTTTTCAATTCAATTCATTTCGAAATCGTTTTCAATTCATTTCGAAATCGTTTTCAATTCATTTCGAAATCGTTTTCAATTCAATTCATTTCGAAATCGTTTTCAATTCATTTCGAAATCGTTTTCAATTCATTTCGAAATCGTTTTCAATTCATTTCATTTCGAAATCGTTTTCAATTCATTTCGAAATCGTTTTCAATTCAATTCATTTCGAAATCGTTTTCAATTCATTTCGAAATCGTTTTCAATTCATTTCGAAATCGTTTTGTATTCAATTCATTTCGAAATCGTGTAAAATCGATATAAATATCGTTCACGTCAAAATGGCGTCAATCTAATCAACACGGCTTCATATAATTCTATTTTCAAATATTCTATTTCAAATATTTCGATTTCAAATATTCTATTTCAAATATTTCTATTTCGAATATTTCTATTTCAAATATTTCTTATTATCAAAATATTTCGTTCAACACATGACTAATCTCAACAGATGAGTATTGTCAACACATGAACCTTTATTTTATATTGATAAAGATGTAAATTTTATTATTAAAATATTTCGTTCAACACATGACTAATCTCAACGGATGAGTACAGTCAACACATGAACCTTTATTTTATATTGATAAAGATGTAAAAAAATTTATTAAAATATTTCGTTCAACACATGACTAATCTCAACGGATGAGTACAGTCAACACGTGAACCTTTATTTTATATTATTCTTTATTTTCTAAATGGGAATGAGGCTCAAACAATCACCATATAATGTTAATTATATGGATTTTCATACATCACACGTATATAATAGCATTGAAAAATAATCAACCATCAACCAAAGTGCACTACACTGTATAAGCATCAATATAGATATCTAACGCTTATAACAGCCTGTCAATCAATCAATCGACATATTTAATCAATCAGGATGAGTGGACTTCAAATTTCATCCCAACACCCGTGTGGGGTTTCAAACAATCAAACACAGATTTTATTTGTGCAGTTGGGCGATGTGTAAAATTTACCGACCCAATCAATGTCCTTTAAATAGGTGTACATAAACAAACCGTCCGGTTTGTAAATGAATATTTTATTTTATTCACTTCATGTTAAAAATTATATTTTTAACGATAAAATATTTTATTTCAACATATGAATTTTTTTCTAGTTCATTTATCAAATAAAATGATATCTTTATTTTTCTAACTTATTTTAGAAAATTTCGGCGGCATAACGGCACGATACTAGAAACGGGACGAGGTCTAGCCTTATCCCCGGTCTAGTGAAGGCCCACGCCATTCACACATCAATCAAATCCATTCCACTTCACCAAACAATTCAATTCAAACCAAATAATCTAACTAACTACACAACCAAACAAACAAGTCCATGGTCTGTGGACGATTGTGTCGGGTGCTACTAAGCACCGTCTGCATCCTAGTATATATATATAACTAGAAAAAGAAATTGAAAGGTGAGAAATTCTCACCGATAGCTATCCACTCATCTTGACTATTCATTTAGAGAAGTCTTCGTCGTTCTCGCCTTTTTGTCATCTTCGTTGCTGTAGCCACTACATATGTAAAAATCACATATTTTTATATTTTGATGTCTTTAAAATAAAAATCACATTTTTATTTATTCATTTTCAATTTAAAAATCATATTTTTATAATCGCTTCCTACATTTAAAAGTCGAATTTTTCTTCGCTATTCAATGTATAAAAATCGAATTTTTACTTCGCTATTCAATGTATAAAAATCGAATTTTTACTTTGCTATTCAATATATAAAAATTGAATTTTTACTTCGTTATTCAATATATAAGAATCGAATTTTTACTTCGCTATTCTCTATATAAAGATTTCGCCTTTTCAAATATGAAGTTTTCGCCTTTTCAAATATGAAGTTTTCGCCTTTTCTAATATGAAAAATCGGAACTTTTAGATATTAAAAATCCGAACTTCACGAAAGCAAAAATCCTATTTTTTTTCTCTAAAAATATACCCTTTCCTATTTAAGCAAAAATCATATTTCTACATCTTCTATATAGTAAAGATTATATTTTTAATACTTTAAAAATATAAAAAATCATATTTTTAATACTTTAAAAATATAAAAATCATATTTTCCTCCAACAAAAATCCTATCTTTACAGTTTTTATAAAAAAAATCCTATCTTTACTGTTTTTAAAAAATCCTATCTTTACTGTTTTTAAAAATCCTATCTTTACTGTTTTTATTTAAAGATCATTGCATAAAAGGATTTAAATAAACTAAATAAACTAAAAATCAAAATAAAATAAAGATAAAAGTAAAAATAAAAAGGGTCAAGAACTTACAGCAGGAGGGGGAGGGTCTCGCGTTCGTCGATGAAGACAGGGGGGGGCTCGCTCTGTCGATCGGGATTTTGGGGGTCTCGAGTTAGGTGAGAGGATCGTCGGAGTGAGGGGGCGATGGCGCGGGGAGCGGTGGTCGGAGGCTTTAGGCAGGGCTCGGTTTGGGGAAGAAGAAGAAGGAAGTGGACGAGGCGGTAGAAGGAGGAAGTGAGGGAGGGAGGGGGAGGCGGTGGCTCACGCCACCTGCGGCGGTGGCAGTAGCGCCGCTGCGACGCGGTGGTTTGGGGTTCCGCACCCCCTTTCCTCTTTTTTTTTCTTTAATTTTAAAAATCGATTAGAAGAATGAATGTGGGGGGGGGGGGGGCAGAACGAATAAAAGGGGAGGAGGGAGAGAAAGTTTACTTTTTAAATTTATTTAATTATTTTATTTTTCAAAGAGTTGACTTTTACATACGAACTCGAAACGAGGCTCACCGCCTGTCGTCCATAGCGTTTTACCCCCATTCCGAACACAATGGGATATGTATCGCAAGCTGATTTGATCGTTACAATCAGTTTCCGTTAAAATCAACATATAACTCTATATATTGAATTTGAACGCGTATTTCAATTTATCGGGGTCACATACTAACTTGAAAAATTCCAGAAAAATATTTTCTAGCTTCGTATTGACGATACGGTCCTAACAAAACTAGTTTCGTCGAATTCTGAGACCGTTAGAAAAATGGACATTTTCCAGTCGATTAAAATCAACTGAAATTGGTCAAATGTGTTTTCCTTTGCCACGCTCACATATTGATTCGGAAAATTATGAAATTTGGAATCTAGCAATAATTTAACATCACGGATCCAACAAAAGTAATTTCGTCGAAATCCGAGGTCGTTTGCAAAATGTCTGTTTTTAAGGGCCTGAATTCCATAGCGACTATTCAGAATTTTCAACTGGACATATCTTTTTATCCCCGTATGAAATCTTGATTTTTCGGATTCGTTGGAAAGATATTATCAATTAGATCCCATTATTTTTGGTTTCACAAAAATCCGGATTGTTTTGCACCCGGTACATTCAATTGAAGTTTGAAATCGAATTATCGAACTACCGCGCCATTTTCAATTCTATTTAAAATTATATATAATTATTTAAAATTATATATAACAATACATTGAAATTTCTAATGCTGTTTCACATTTTTCTGGGTTCACCAAATTTTGAGTATGTATTTTTTTTTTTTTGGAGTTCAGGTGGAAATTGCCTCTTCCCACAGTTTCCATGATCAACCACAAAGAGCTCCACTGAAAGTAAGGCCAATTGTCGAAGTCATGTTGCGGTAATTTATGTTTTACAACACTTCTGTCTTGTGTAATTCTATTCATTTCAAACTAATTCTACCATGTCACTAGACAAGTAATGATAATAATCAGTAGCATAATGTGCATTGATGTGTGAGCTGTGCTGCTTGGCCAAAACTATATGCAGTAACAGGGACATTTGTGAAAAGCAACCTTTGGAACTTAATTACTGTAGTTTGCACTTGTATCCTCTGCTGTAAGATTAACTTTTCGTACACATTCCGAATTTAGTGCAATGCTGTAAGGTTACAGCAATGAAAGACTTAAATGTTGTATAATAAGTTCTCAATGGTGTATAATAATGTATTCTTTCAGCATTTGGTTAACATTTTTTTTATTTTTATTTTTTGCAGTCATACCATGCTAGTAACAGTATGCAGGCTCAAGATCGACAGGATCAGGTTACTCTGGATGATTTGGTGAACAAAAAGTGCAATCAATTGGGTTTGGATAAAAACATAATTGCAGAGGGGACGATAGCAAGTACCGATCCCGATGCTTTAGTACATTTTAAAAAGCTTGGAGCTGATGCTTGGAAGATGTGTGTGAATTTAGTGGTGGAACCAGAAGCTTTTTTGTTTAGGCCAAATTCGGAGATGTCCACTATCAGACAGGCCGTTGGATCTACCGTCGCATGGCACAAAGATTATGTTTCCTTGGTCTAGTGTTGGTACTTATGAAACTAGTTATGTAATTTATGTTAGAACTATGTCGATGCAACTTATCTAAATCTTTTGGAATGTAAACTTATCTAAATCTTTTGGATGTAAACTTATCTAATTTTTTGAAATATGTTGGAATTTTAAGACTTTTGCTTTAGTCCTTTATTATGTGTTATTATGTGATTTTGATTATTGCATCACAATATTTATTGCATGTTAAAATATACATGTTATTATTATTAATCTATATAGCTGCAAATTATATATAAATCCTCATTTATTTCGCAATGGGCAAAACATGTTGTAATATAATGTATTACAACGGGCAGAAGCCGCTTGTAATTAATAAGCTATTACAACAGGTTTATAGACATTGTCATAGAGTCAGTGCACGTGACAGAACACGTTATTACAACGGTCTTTTACAACAGTCACTGACTGTTGTAAATTAGAAAGGACCTATTACAACGACGCATATTAGGACGGGGTTTTTCCCATTGTGAAAAGCATATAACAACGGTTTTTGCTCGTTGTAAAAGGGCTATTTTGTTGTAGTGTTTTATGGCTAATAGACTTCTGAAAACTTAAACCACAAATACATCATTTGTTTTATATATATAAACCTATGACTTTCTACAAAGATAAAAACAAATATCAATATTAAAACAATCTCAGCTAGAAAAACTATGTCCTCAAGTAACTCCAACTCCTCAATTAGTATTACCTTTACATCGGATAACTCTTCCGATTCTCCACAACTTCCAACGCCAACACCTCGAAATGCACCTCAATACCGCTGGGGTAATTATCACACCGGATTTACGCCAGAATCAAAGAAAGCTAAATGAGCCTTATTCTCATCCCCGGATACGAAACGTAAAATTGATGACCTTCACCACTACCAGACAGAACAAATAGCACTACAAAAGGAGTTGTATTTCGAACAGTAAGTGAGATCGACTTGCTTGAGTATTCTCGAAAAGATGATACGTAAGTTTTGTGGTTCAAAAGGAAAAGATGTTGTTTCACCTTTACCATCTCCGCCAAATCCTATCGATCCATCTTCTTCTTACCGAACCAACAATGACCCAGTGAATCCGACAATGAAGTATTACACTTTCCCACCTCCACGACCATTGTCAGGCTAACGAAGGAAGGCGTTCAACAACACCAAAGAAGACTCCACCTTCTGAGAATTGAATGTGTTTTTATTTTAACATGTTATTTACCTTTTATCTACAAGCAATAAAAAAATTATTTTCTTTTCCAAAACAGACATCTGAATAAAATAAAACAGACGCTGAATACTCCTATAAGACAAATTTTTTGTAACACCCCGTAATTTGAACATTAAAATTCACAAATTAAAGTATACTTAATTAAGTGAAATGGGTTGCGCAGAGAAATATATATATTGATATATATATATATATATATATTTGAAAATTAAATAAATAAATATGCAAAAATGTTCAAAACAGCGAATTGGGAGAGGGGAATAACCGAACCGGCCGATTTTTGAGGTCGACCCGAGCTCGCTGGGTCGACTAGGGGTTAATCCAGGGTGTTTGGCTGTCAACCCGTGGGCCGATTCGCTCAAATGAAGATTTTGCATTTGAATGGTTCTCATGGTTCAGCTTTAATCTAAAGGCCCTAGATGGTTCCTACACTTGACTTCTTCCCCAAGACATGCTTTGATGGCTTGGATTGAATCTAGGGTTAATCCTATGGCTAATACTATCCTAATCCTCTATAAAAAGACCCCTAAGCCTAGCCTAAATCATCATTATTCATTCCTACAACTAAACTATGTCAAAATTGTTCCTCTCATGGCCTCCACTCTCATGCTAAAATTTCTAAGTTTATTTCTATGAGAGGTTTTGAATGCATACAAGTATTTTCAAGCTTGTATGAATGTTCTTAGTTTGCATTCAAGTCAAGTTGCAACATTTCTATTTCAAAGCAAGGATTTTTATTGATTTGGCTCAAGGGTTTTCATTTGGAGATTGCATATTTGGGTTTTTGGTGCTTGCATAAGGGCTTCGTCTCAATCTTTATAATAAATATTTATTTGTGTCTTCATAGCATTGTAAGCCCTTTTCTACTTTCTTTTTATTGAACTCTAAAGTTAAATGAATGATGCAAGTTTGGGTTTGATCATCATGACATGCAAGTTTGGTTGATCATTATATGCAAGTTTGGTTGATCATTATATGCAAGTTTGGTTGATCATTATATGCAAGTTTGGTTAATCATTATATGCAAGTTTGGTTGATCATTATGCAAGTTATGTATGACACATGTTATCATGTTATGCAAGTTTGGGTTGACCATGTTATCATGTTATGCAAGTTAAACTTGAGTTTGTGAGCTTAAAGCTTCAAGCTTTATGTTAAAGGTTGCATTTTGGCAACATGAAAGTTATCATATCCCTTATGATAACTTGCATGTGAGGCTAAATGCGAACTCCTAGCAACTTCTACATGTCATTTATCACCATGCACCACTCATATGCTAAGTTTGGTTTTATGCATGCTTTTGAAGCCTAATAATGCAATATGCAAGTATATGAACATATGTACATCTCATATGCCACCATGATAAACTTGTGGCTTCAACACCTTTTTGTCATGATTATGCCAAGTTCCCTATTTTACCCCTTTATGCGTTGTTGCGATTATGTAAACGATGGGATTACGGTTGGGTTGGGTAACATAATGACAAAAACATGGTTTTTTATAACATAACGTGATATGTTAACTTGTAATTATGTTTTGGAAACATAATGGACATGACACTTAGAAAATATGAGTGTGGCCAACTCGAGGTTGGGTTGAGTTTGTAGCATAAATCTACCCGGACCCGCCCGGCTTAACTAGTGGCTACAAACAATAGGACCCAATGTGAGAAGTTGGTCATGTTGTGCTCGAACCCGAGGTTAGACCTAGTTGTGGTGTAAAGCTACCCGGACCCGCCCGGCTTAACTAGTAACCACAACAAAGTCTAATGTGAGAGGTTAAAGCGCATTAAGTTAATTAATGCCTCCTGATTAGGGTTAAGTCATGGTCCACTTAATACTTAACCAATTTGGGCTTGATGGATTAATCGGGGTTAAGTCAGGAGCCTTGGGTACTCTTAACCAATTTAATCCACGTATAGATCGGGTTAACCACATTTAACCCGTCAAGAAACCCTAGTTGCGTGGTCCTTTTTAGCAGTAACCTTCTTGGTAGTATCATAAGACCCTAGGACTAGGCTAGGATGGGGCACGATTACTGGGCTGATTGTAAAAGACCAAAAGAGACGGCTGAATGATGCCCCGGATGTTCAGGCGGACCGTGGTCGTGCACATCAAGTCCGGAGTTGAACACGGGCACCGGTAGGTTTGGATTGTGCATCCTGTAATGGTGTCAGAGGGTTACACCATAGGGCCTGATACACCCTAGGGTGGACCCTGCACAGTCAACTACATTACATGATTAAGCCGTATGACACCGACACTTGACGAGTTAGGCTTATAGGGTGCCGATCGACTAGACCGAGTAGTTGGACCTTGATTTAGGTCATCTCATGATATTGGTCTAAGCTTGGGCCAAGGGATCAATTCTTGTTTTTACTTGACATGTTAGAATGCTAGTACACCCGTGGTGCAAAACTTAACCTTAATTATGCGATGACACCTTTATCTATCTTGTTAGTTAATCATCATGCCAGTATGTTGTTATCCTTATGTTCATCTCAACTTCTCATGCCAGTTAACTTTACTAGTTCATAGACAGATAGTAGTAGGGCTTACCAGTCTTTTTGACTGACCTGTTTTCTTTCGCCTCTTTTCTTCCGTTTCTCCCCCCCCCCCTCAGGTTCTCAGGGTGGGAACATTGGAGCTTAGCTTGGATCTTTACAGCTTGCTTACTGGATTTGCTCATGTACGGTTTTGGACATTGAGCTTGCTATGGTTTATCACTTCATTTTGGGGATAGTACTTTATGTATTTCAGTTTTTCAGTTTATGCTTTTATCTAGACTTTGTTGTTGGAAAATAATGACCAAGTACTTTGTTGTAACATGACTATGGTTTTGAAATGCTAAGTTTTATCCGCTGCTTTACTACTCTGTTTTACTTATATGTTCTATCTTGTGATATCTGCATGCATGTTTACCTCGTTTAACGCCCCTCCAAAGCTAATGTCCTTGCAAGAGTGGCATTGGCGGAGGTGGGGTGTTACATTTGGTATCAGAGCATAAGGTTAACAAGATTCGAGCAAAAGGTTTTTAAAACTTACCTTTTGAAGAACTATTTTCAAAACCAATTAAGTATTTTCCAAGAAAAGTCTAGTTTATTTTAAAAGGCTATTCCCCAAAAGCCATTAGCACTATCCTTCGTTTCTTCGTTCTGAATCTATCTTTTTCTTCGTTTTAGTATGGCCGATCGCTTTAACATCCCGGAAGGCGTACAAGTACCCATCTGGTTCTGGAGATTTATGGAGGCAAGGGCGAATGAAGCCGGCCCCGCGAACATTCCTCCTCCTTTCCCCGTCGCTAACATCTCTCCTCCTCCCGTAGCTGAGGTTCCTCCTCCCCCTCAGCATCCGCAAGAGGATTTCGCAAAGCTTTGCAAGGACTTTAAGGCGATGGGTTGCAAGAATTTTGTCGGAACGGAGACTTCTATGGAGGCAAGAAACTGGTTAAAGGAAACTGAAGACCTCTTTACTATCTTTGATGTGGAAGATCGTAGGAAAGTTCTGTTGGCGGTATGGCTATTGAAAGGGGAAGCTGCTTATTGGTGGGTAGTCACCACCACTACTAGACCAATTGAGACTTGGGATGACTTTAGGAGAAGGTTTGGACTAAAGTTCCTATCACCGACAGAAGAGAATCTTCAGATGGAGTGGTTCCTATCTCTAAAGCAAGGGGACATGACAGTTAGGGAATACGTGGATATGTTTAATCAACTTGCTCAGTTCGGCCTAGAATTGGTAAACACAGCTCAGAAGAAGGCCCTACACTTTGCTCTAGGATTGAATGAGCCATTGCGCGGTTTGGCCATGTCTCATATACCCCTGGGGGCAACTTTCGAGTGTTTGGTGAATATGGCCCTACTTCAAGAGGAAGATAAGAGTGGCAAGAAGGAGGTCAAGGCAAATGAGTCTCAAGGCGAGAAGGTAGATTCCGGAAAAGGAGGCAAGAACAACAATAGAAAGGACAACAAGTCAAGAGAAAGGAGGAAGTGCAACTTCTGTGGGATTACTGGGCACATAGCCAAAGACTGTAGGAAGAAGAAGAGGAAGTTGGGCGAATGCTTTCACTGTGGAGAGCCTGGACATATTAGCAAGGATTGCCCCAAGAAGCAAGGACAAGGGCAAGGACAAACTCAGCAAGTAAGACCCTCTGGAGGGCAATTGCAGGCTCTCCTTGCTCTTCCAGCTTTTGATCGAGGTAGAGTTTTTATAAAAATTCATGTTTACATTTCTGATTTTCCTGTTCGCACCTTATTTGATTCTGGCGCATCGTATAGTTTTATCTCTTCTGATATTGTTGAAAGTTTGCACCTAAGTACTAGCTTAGTTGAGGATCCCGTTTGTGTTTCAAATCCAATTGGGTGTTCCGCCCATCTATCTATGATTTGTGTGGATTTGAAGATTTCTATCTTGGCCGTAGAATTCATGTGTAATGCTTATGTTCTCGGATTCACGGGATATGGGTTGATCTTGGGCATGGATTGGTTGTCCATTTATGGAGCCATCCTCTATTGTGAGCATAGGGTGGTGAGGCTCATGACTCGCCTCGGTAATACCCTAGAAATTTCTTGTAACCCTAGAGGTCCCGTCATGTTATGTTATCTTGAATCTCTCGACACGTCCATCGATGATCTGCAATCTGTAAGGGTGGTCCGAGACTATCCTGATGTCTTTGAAGAAGTTAAGGGGTTACCCCCTAAACGAGAGATAGATTTCCGCATTTATCTAGTCGATAATGCCAAGCCAGTATCATTGCCTGTTAGGCACATGGCCCCTTGTGAGAGAAGGGAGCTCAGTAAGCAAATCAAGGAGATGCTTGAGAAGAATTTTATTAGATAAAGCATTTCTGAATGGGGTGCTCCGGTGGTATTCGCTACTAAGGCGGATGGTTCGCTTCGCCTATGTGTTGATTATCGAGAGTTGAACAAGCTGACAAAGAAGAATTGGCACCCGTTACCGAGAATTGATGATCTCTTTGACCAGCTTGTAGGTGCTTCTGTTTTCTCTCAGCTCAATCTAGCCACCGGATTCCATCAGCTTAGAGTAGCTGAGGATAGCATTGATAAAACTGCGTTTAGGACTCCAGATGGATTCTTTGAACGGCTTGTCATGCCATTCGGATTGACAAATGCACCCGCCTACTTCGTAGATTTGATGAGTATGGTGTTTAGGGAGTTCCTTAACAAGTTTGTTGTTGTCTTCGTGGATGATATTCTGATCTTCTCAAAGGATGAGGAAGAACATGCAAGGCATCTCAAGGAAGTGATGGATACGCTTAGAGCGCATCAGTTGAAAGCCAAGTTCTCCAAATGTCATTTTTGGAGAAGGGAAGTTCGGTTTCTTGGACATATAGTCTCTAAGCAAGGCGTAGCGGTGGATCCCGAGAAAGTGGTTGTGGTTCAAGACTGGAAGACTCCTAGGAATGCAACCAAAGTAAGAAGCTTTCTTGGTCTGGCGGGCTACTATAGGAAGTTCATCAGGGACTTCGCTAAGATTTCGGCCCCCTTACTAAGTCGACGAAGAAGAACTTAGTCTTTGCATGGGACTTGGAGTGTGAGCTTGCTTTTCAAAGGCTCAAGAGAGCCCTTACCTCAGCTCCAGTTTGGCAACGTGGATTGGCACTGTTTTCAAGAGATAATTTTCTGCATGGGATACCGTATAATATGTAAACGAGATCCAAGATTCACTAACGAATCTTGGAAAGCTTGCACGAAACCATGAGCACGCAGTTATGTTTAAGCCAAGTATTTTAGGCAAAGGATAAGTGGAAGTGGAACGAGAGGCAACGGTGAAATGAGTTCTAACTCATATTTTGGGAACAAGAATTAAGAACTATGGAATTGCGAAGTTAAAAGACGGTCAGGGCACGATGGGATTAAGCACAAGAAAATGCGGCTTAGAAGATCGAAGACTAGATACGCGCATTTAATCTCTTTCTAAGAGTATATCCTTGATCCCTATTGTTCCGTAGAGCTTACTCGCATGCTATCTTTTAAGTATATCCTCTCGGTCCTATCCTCAATTTTAGATCTGTTGCAAACCCCCTAAGGAGTATGACTAGCCTATTTGTGATATATGGTTGGGGTGAAGAAGTTTGTCACCAAACTATTTGGGCTTTATGGGATATGGGTAATAATTGACAGACTTACGAAGAGTGCTCACTTCATCCCAGTAAAGAGCAAGAGGACCGCATCAGGGCTGGCGTCTATTTATCTCCGAGAAATAGTGCGGTTGCATGGAGTTCCTTCTAGCATAGTTAGCGATCGTGACCCGATTTTCACTAGCCAGTTTTGGAACAGTTTGCAAGAAGCAATGGGTACGCGATTGAATTTGAGTACAGCCTATCACCCCCAGACGGATGGCCAAACCGAAAGGGTGAATAGAGTGCTAGAAGATCTCTTGAGGCTTTGTGTTCTCGACATCGGTGGTACTTGGGAAGACCACCTTCCTCTTGTAGAATTTGCTTATAATAATAGCTATCAAGCCAGCATAGGGATGGCACCATTTGAAGCTTTATATGGGAGGCCGTGTAGGTCACCATCTTGTTGGTGGGAGACAACAGATAGACTTATACTTGGGCCCGATATGATACGAGACACATCCGAGAAAGTTGAATTGGTAAGAAGAAAGATGAAAGCGGCCCAAGATAGACAGAAATCCTATGCTGACAAGCGAAGGGCAAATTTGGAATTCGAAGTGGGAGACATGGTTTTCGTGAAGGTTTCTCCTTTGCGTAATGTGGTACGTTTTGGAGCAATTGGGAAGCTGGCACCAAGTTTTGAAGGACCCTTCCCCATCATAGAGAGAATTGGAAAGATGGCCTATAGAGTGGAATTGCCCGAAAAGCTAGCAGGAGTGCATAATGTCTTTCATGTCTCGCATCTCCGAAAGTGCCTACATGAGTCCGCTGAAGTGGTTGCGCCAAGCATTCTTGAAGACATTGAGGTAGAGAAAGAAGCAACCTTGAGAAAAGCTCCGATTCGTATTTTGGGAACAGAGATCAAGAAGTTAAGGAATCGAGAGGTCAAGTTAGTGAAAGTTCAGTGGGGTGAAGCCGAGGAAGACGCAACTTGGGAAACCGAGGAGAAGATGCGTGGGCTTTATCCATTCCTTTTTGAGGGTACATTCTCGATCTCTTTTCCTATCTCTCTTTTGCTATCCATGTTTATCTTGTTTATCTTGTTATCTCGTTAATCATGTTATGAGGACCTTAGGTAGAAACCCTTTGGATGAAACATGTATTTGAAACATGTTATGCTTGATGGTTGCAAGTGGTTGCAAGTGTTTGCACGTGGATACTCGTGGATGCATGATACACATTAGGCACTAAGACATGTTGCATATGAATGAGTGCTTATACTTATTCATGGATGAAACTTGTTATGCTATCACGTGGATGTTGCATATGGATGAATGCCATGTGCACTCATGTAGAGACTATGAGTTATGTTAGGAATTTGCATACATATGGACTCATTTCACTAACATGCTTTGCATTAAGGAGGTTTACTGAATCAGTAACCGCCTGATTTTTGCATTATATAAGTACATATACACACACCTTTGCATATGATCATACAGCATTTAGAATCCTTTAAGGACAATGACTGCACGTGGATGATGTTTTGAGTAGATGGGTGATGGATGGTAGGATACGTTCTTCCTAACTTGGAGATTTCGGGGACGAAATCCTTTAAGGAGGGGAGAATGTAACACCCCGTAATTTGAACATAAAAATTCACAAATTAAAGTATACTTAATTAAGTGAAATGGATTGCGCAGAGAAATATATATATTGATATATATATATATATATATATATATTTGAAAATTAAATAAATAAATATGCAAAAATGTTCAAAACAGCGAATTGGGAGAGGGGAATAACCGAACCGGCCGATTTTTGAGGTCGACCCGAGCTCGCTGGGTCGACTAGGGGTTAATCCAGGGTGTTTGGCTGTCAACCCGTGGGCCGATTCGCTCAAATGCAGATTTTGCATTTGAATGGTTCTCATGGTTCAGCTTTAATCTAAAGGCCCTAGATGGTTCCTACACTTGACTTCTTCCCCAAGACATGCTTTGATGGCTTGGATTGAATCTAGGGTTAATCCTATGTCTAATACTATCCTAATCCTCTATAAAAAGACCCCTAAGCCTAGCCTAAATCATCATTATTCATTCCTACAACTAAACTATGTCAAAATTGTTCCTCTCATGGCCTCCACTCTCATGCTAAAATTTCTAAGTTTATTTCTATGAGAGGTTTTGAATGCATACAAGTATTTTCAAGCTTGTATGAATGTTCTTAGTTTGCATTCAAGTCAAGTTGCAACATTTCTATTTCAAAGCAAGGATTTTTATTGATTTGGCTCAAGGGTTTTCATTTGGAGATTGCATATTTGGGTTTTTGGTGCTTGCATAAGGGCTTCGTCTCAATCTTTATAATAAATATTTATTTGTGTCTTCATAGCATTGTAAGCCCTTTTCTACTTTCTTTTTATTGAACTCTAAAGTTAAATGAATGATGCAAGTTTGGGTTTGATCATCATGACATGCAAGTTTGGTTGATCATTATATGCAAGTTTGGTTGATCATTATATGCAAGTTTGGTTGATCATTATATGCAAGTTTGGTTGATCATTATATGCAAGTTTGGTTGATCATTATATGCAAGTTATGTATGACACATGTTATCATGTTATGCAAGTTTGGGTAGACCATGTTATCATGTTATGCAAGTTAAACTTGATTTTGTGAGCTTAAAGCTTCAAGCTTTATGTTAAAGGTTGCATTTTGGCAACATGAAAGTTATCATATCCCTTATGATAACTTGCATGTGAGGCTAAATGCGAACTCCTAGCAACTTCTACACGTCATTTATCACCATGTACCACTCATATGCTAAGTTTGGTTTTATGCATGCTTTTGAAGCCTAATAATGCAATATGCAAGTATATGAACATATGTACATCTCATATGCCACCATGATAAACTTGTGGCTTCAACACCTTTTTGTCATGATTATGCCAAGTTCCCTATTTTACCCCTTTATGCATTGTTGCGATTATGTAAACGATGGGATTACGTTGGGGTTGGGTAACATAATGACAAAAACATGGTTTTTTGTAACATAACGTGATATGTTAACTTGTAATTATGTTTTGGAAACATAATGGACATGACACTTAGAAAATATGAGTGTGGCCAACTCGAGGTTGGGTTGAGTTTGTAGCATAAATCTACCCGGACCCGCCCGGCTTAACTAGTGGCTACAAACAATAGGACCCAATGTGAGAAGTTGGTCATGTTGTGCTCGAACCCGAGGTTAGACCTAGTTGTGGTGTAAAGCTACCCGGACTCGCCCGGCTTAACTAGTAACCACAACAAAGTCTAATGTGAGAGGTTAAAGCGCATTAAGTTAATTAATGCCTCCTGATTAGGGTTAAGTCATCGTCCACTTAATACTTAACCAATTTGGGCTTGATGGATTAATCGGGGTTAACTCAGGAGCCTTGGGTACTCTTAACCAATTTAATCCACGTTTGGATCGGGTTAACCACATTTAACCCGTCAAGAAACCCTAGTGGCGTGGTCCTTTTCAGCAGTAACCTTCTTGGTAGTATCATAAGACCCTAGGACTAGGCTAGGGTGGGGCACGATTACTGGGCTGATTGTAAGAGACCAAAAGAGACGGCTGAATGATGCCCCGGTTGTTCAGGCGGACCGTGGTTGTGCACATCAAGTCCGGATTTGAACATGGGCACCGGTAGGTTTGGACTGTGCATCCTGTAATGGTGTCAGAGGGTTACACCATAGGGCCTGATACACCCTAGGGTGGACCCTGCACAGTCAACTACATTACTTGATTAAGCCGTATGACACCGACACTTGACGAGTTAGGCTTATAGGGAGCTGATCGACTAAACCGAGTAGTTGGACCTTGATTTAGGTCATCTCATGATATTGGGCCAAGCTTGGGCCAAGGGATCAATTCTTGTTTTTACTTGACATGTTAGAATGCTAGTACACCCGTGGTGCAAAACTTAACCTTAATTATGCGATGACACCTTTATCTATCTTGTTAGTTAATCATCATGCCAGTATGTTGTTATCCTTATGTTCATCTCAGCTTCTCATGCCAGTTAACTTTACTAGTTCATAGACAGATAGTAGTAGGGCTTACCAGTCTTTTTGACTGACCTGTTTTCTTTCGCCTCTTTTCTTCCGTTCCCCCCCCTCAGGTTCTCAGGGTGGGAACATTGGAGCTTAGCTTGGATCTTTACAGCTTGCTTACTGGATTTGCTCATGTACGGTTTTGGACATTGAGCTAGCTATGGTTTATCACTTCATTTTGGGGATAGTACTTTATGTATTTCAGTTTTTCAGTTTATGCTTTTATCTAGACTTTGTTGTTGGAAAATAATGACCAAGTACTTTGTTGTAACATGACTATGGTTTTGAAATGCTAAGTTTTATCCGCTGCTTTACTACTCTGTTTTACTTATATGTTCTGTCTTGTGATATCTGCATGCATGTTTACCTTGTTTAACGCCCCTCCAAAGCTAATGTCCTTGCAAGAGTGGCATTGGCGGAGGTGGGGTGTTACATTTTTCTTTCTAAACAGACATTTGTCTTAAATAATCCAGATGTCTGAAACATTCATCAAATACACTAGATTCTTTCGAGTTGAAAACATTCCAAAAACAGACGTCTGTCTAAGAATTTTAGACGTCTGTTTTCATACTCAGAATTATTTCAACTTCAGAATGAGACGTTTGATCCCAAAATTCCAAACGTCTGAAATACACACTTTTTGAACTAATTCTTTTCGGGTACCCACCCTTAGAAAAACAGACGTCTGTTTAATTTTCCTCAGACGTCTGAATCGGAACTGACGTTTTTTTTAAATAGACATGTGACTCCTCCCAATCATCACAACCCTTCATTATTTCATCTTCCACTTTTTAACTCTTCATCTTTTACTACCTCTATAAAACCCTAGCCCCTAAATAAAAATTTTACCACAAAATTTTACCTCTCTTTAACATCAAGCTCATGGGAAATAGAGGGAAACGTACTCGAGAAGATGAATCTCTTCTACCTTCCGAAGAAATGATTCAAAGATGGCTTTGGGATGATACTGCAAAAGATAGGTATAAGGCAATGAAGGATTCAAAATTCTTCGAAGGTGCATTCGTGAAATTTGATGCTTTTTCGAATTATCGTCTACTACACTATGCTAGATACTTTCACTTTGAATCGCTTGTTGATTATAACAAAAACAATGTCAAAATCTACCCTCTTCTAATCAAGTTGTTTTTAGCAAATCTAAACCTTGATCATACCAAGCCTCATGTTAAAAAGGGTACGATTTGGTCATGGGTATGTGGAAAGCATGTGCTTATAACTATGCAACGCTTAGGCCAAATTCTTGAATGTGCATGGCAAGGATTGGATATAGACTAAATAGAAGTAAATATGGAGACAAGAGATGAGACTTCACATCAGTTTCTATCCGATGATCTAATTAACATGCAAGACATTACCTCCACTCATCTCCGACCATAAGCTCATCTACTTAACCGTATTCTTGTACGCACCGTCCAAACTAGTACAGGTAGTTATGAAAAAGTATACAAACGGGATTTTCAAGCTCTCTATGCTTTATATTCCAACAAACAAATCAACTGGACCAAAATTACCATGGACGAATGGACTGACATAACATATAAGCGCAAGTACAAGACTCTACACTATGGTGCTTTCATTACTCGCATTCTGGTCGCTTGTGAAATCAACATACCAAACAACATACCTTCCTTATCCATCAAATAAATTGGTCCCAAAATGTTGAAACTCATGAACATTGATCCGAAACCACGATCATTAGAATACATGTCTTTTGAGGATTGGACTCAACACGCTGCTACTCAACCAGAAACTCTAGTTACTGAGCCTTCTCATCGTCATCGTTTCAGGGAAGAAGAAGATGAAGAAATTCAAATCATTTCTCCCGATACTTCCTCTAAGCAAGCTTTGGTTAGACTTTCCCGCAATCAATCAAAACTTCATGACGACCTAAAGCGTTTTGAAAAACAAACGAACAAAAAGTTTAACTCGATCAAAGGTTTCTTGAATAAAATTTGGGAAAAGGTTTCATGCACTGACACTTCTTCGGGCCAAGCTCAAGCTCCAGTTCCATTCCAATGGTCTTCAAGCTCCGAAGAGGTTCCCGATTCCGAAGAAGGCTCTCCCAAAGATGGAGGAACAACTGTTGTTGCATCTACTTTAGAAGAATGGTAAGCATAGTTCACGATATGCTAGCATATGTATTTTTCTTAAGACAACTTAATCTCTTTCCATGGTTTGTAATATTTTTTGGTACTTCTTTTTATTTCGCACAAAAACTTTATTATGTGCTGCTCTGTGGTATGTTCAATCGTATGCTTATCTAAGTTTGCTTGTCTGTTTCTGTATGTTGTATTACTTTTACGCTTAAAATTCTCAATACATATTTCTTTTTGTCAAATGACAAAGGGGGAGAAATAAGTGACGTTATATGCATATTGACAGGGGGAGCATATATAGTTGTCATTAGTCAAAAAGGGGAAGAATGTTGATTCTCGCTATAATAGTATTTTGACAATGACAACTATATGAACCCATTAATATATATATTATCGACTAACTCTGTATTGCAGGAAGACAACATGTCCGACGATCAGATTCAAGAACACAAGATTGGATGATATAATATGTTGTAACTTGGTAGTCCTAGAATTTTATGTTAAAGTCTTCCTTGATGATAACACGCACACACACGATTTAAATATATAATTCTTTGATTATAAAATGGGCAAGATATAGGCAGATAACACAAAATAGATGTCTGGTCTGTTAATTTCAGACATCTGTTTGCTGAAACAAATTGTTTTTGAAATACAATATTCAGACGTCTGTTTTAATATTTCAGATGTCTGATTCTGAAAGATTGCAACTTTTACTAAGAGATATAGCCATTTAAATTATAAATCTTGATCAAAACTTTTCATGATCAATTGCATCCTTTTATATATTATAAATAGAGAGTTGATCAACTGATCCAATCACCGAATTTTCAATCTAGTTCTCTCTATCTTACTCTAAGCTCTCTAAGTTTTCTAAAGCAATCTATTTTTATACTTGAGACCTTTTAACATCCATATTCCTTCACGCACTTCACGGTTATCATCAAGGAAAGGCTATAGGAAGGGTGTACTTAATATTAGACAAACCGTATTATTAAGAACACAAAAGAGTCAACAATTGTTCTATATTAAGTGAAGACCTCTTCAGTGGTTGAGGCAAGAAATCCCGTTCAGTAGTTTGGGTGATTGTGTACCTATTCCTCCGGGTGAAGTGAGGGTTTCAGTGTTAGTGAAATACCAGAAGTAGTCTGGGACTGGACGCAGGACAGTGGTCTGAACCAGTATAAATCGACTGTGTGATTTACTGCTTATTATTCTACTATATACTCTACATCCTACTCTCCATACTATACGATCCTATACAGCAGCATAGTCTCTTTCAAATCTAACTAATGGAAATATTGGAATAATTAAACCAATATAATAATGAAAGGTAAATTAAGCCAAATCGAATCTAAAATTGGACTTAATCGAAAATTTGTTTGAATTGGATTTATATATAGATATACGTATCCGCATATACATATTATTTGTTGATTATTTGACGGGGGGCTAGCAAGACCCTAAGGACAAAATAGAACATGGGCACCTTATTTTAAATACTGGTGTGTGTATATATATATATATATTGAATAGGTTATGGATTTAAAGTTGAGTAGTGAAATAAATTTGCGTGCCCGACAAGAAGATCGATGCACCTTTATTAGTTGGTTGCGCAATTTTATTATTGTACTATTGTGAATGATTTGGATGCACTGTGATGGTTGCTCTGTGTGAAATTAAACATACATTATAGGATAGTAACCAATAAATTATGGACCACACCTCATAACATATATTATGGAATGCATGACATAGCATATTCCATATAAGCATGCAATTATTTGGTGCTTATATGATGAGGTTTGGATTACCATATGAGCATGCACTTATTTGATGCTTGTATGGCGAGGAATGAATTACAATTTGAACCGATGACTGATCATGGACTTAATAAACATATAACGGCAAATTGCAGGATTTAATAACAAACCCTACATAGGTCTTGAGATGGAAAAAATATACACGTCTCTCTTGTTTTAGATACGGCACATGGATTATGGTTAATTCCCATCACTGGGTCAAGGGATGATTTTTAACATATCTCCCTTGAGCATAGATAAGTCACAATTGATTTGTATGCGATATATTGATTTATTGGGGGCCTAATAAGGCCATATAAATTTGTTCAGATCAATTCGTACATGGGTGGTTATGGCGATTTTTTTCGGAAATTTAAGGCGTTAGCCAAATTTTGAGAAATTAGAAAGTTCTTAGAAACTGAAAAGTTGAAGAACTTAAGTCAGGCGAAGGTTGAGTTGGTTAAGTAAATGATCTTCAGTTCCTTCTTCCTTTTCGGGGACGAAAAGTTTTTAAGTGGGGTGATTGTAACAACCCTGATTTTTCGAAAAAATTTAAAATTTATTTTTAATTGATTTTAATGGATTTTAAGAATTTTAAATGATTTATTTTGAGAATTAACGATTTAAAATTTATTTAAGAACGTGTAAATCAAAATTTTAACTAAAATGAACTCGTAACATCGTGATAGTTTGAAATTTTGGTTTTGAAGTTTAAATGATTATAGAGAAAGCAACATAAATCGGATTTCTATAAAACAATAAATATTAGAATCTATTTAGATATATCTCTCTATCGAATGTGAAAATTTTAGATTTCATGTTACGAATTGTAAGTTATGTCCAAATTAAAATTTAAAATTGTAACACCCCGTAATTCTGTGACATTAAGATTCTCAAATTAAAGTATAATTAATTTTTAAAAGAAAATTTAAAAGAAAAAGATCCATGCAGTTGTTTAATTTAAGTATTGTAACTAACATGAAAAAGAGAAGTAAGGAGAGAACAATAATTATTATTGTTCTAAGACTTATTAACAAAAGCCTCTGTAGCTCAGTTGGTTAAGGCATTGGATTTGTAGCATGGAGGTCGGGGGTTCGAACCCCGGCGGCGGCATAATTTTTTTATCTTTGTTTTAGAGAGGGCCAACTGAACATGCAAATATATGTGCGTATACAAATTCAATATTTGAAAGGATAAGAACGTACATATAAGGAAATAAAGAAAATATATATATACATATGAGAACATAAATATATATATATATATATATGCAAAAATATATGTATACGAAAGATAAAATTCAAGATAAGGCTACAGTCAATGAAATATGGCAACATCATTTGAATTTTGAAAATAAAATGAAAGTTGTGCGTATATATATACGCGTAAAATGGTCGTTAGAGGGATTGTATACATATAAGAATATTTCATGTGAATAAAACAGTTAAATAAATTCCAGAAATTCAAAAGTTTGAAAATCAAACTTTTACGCCAAAATAGCTTGTGGGACCCAATGCTGACTCAGCACTGCGTGTATGATAAGGTTTGGCTAGATTCATCTACGTACCTGGACTATTTTCTTAACTAGGTTCAATGCTGACTCAGCGTTGCGTGTATGATAAGGTCTTGAGCAGCTATATAAACAGCCCTAGTCTTCATTCTCTTTGCACCAATTCTCTTCTATCCTTATGCTGCTAAGATTCATGGCTTCTTCCCCTCCTCTAAATTTTCTTAAATAAATAAAATAAAATATGATTCAAGACGAGGAGATGCTGCTAAAAGACTTTTAAGGAGGGATTCAAATCAAAGTTTCAAGTGAAGAATTCAAAGGCTAGCTCAAACAAGTTTCAAGCAACGACGCACGAATCATAGCCACGCTTTCCTTCTTTTCTAGATCTATTTTCTGTAAGTTGGTTATTTCTAGATCTGAATATTTTGTTTTATTTGTGACATGAAATTAAAGGAATAAAGGAATATGCCAAATCTCTCTCTCTCTCTCTTCGAATTTGTGTTTATACTCTTGGACTGAATTAAGAACTGTTATGATTCGAGGACAAATAAGACTGTAACCGTGACTATGACTATAGAACTGTGGCCTTTGAAAGCATATGTCTTTGGACTATGACATAAGCCTTTGATTTTGGGACATATAAACATTGCCTACGACAATGACTTATGACTATGGGAATTATTTTCCTTTTGGACTATGAACATCGCATATGACTATGGACATTTCCTATGACTGTGACTGTGACTACAAGGATTATTTCCTTGACTAGGCCTATACCTTTGACTTGGACATAAACTATTACTTATGACATAATGAGGACAACTGTGATTTTGACACCCATGATTTATGATTAGGAAAATATTGCTTTAGTTTTGTGATTGAGAAGTTAGGTCTAAACCCAATTATTTATTCTACCTGTTCCTTGGTTTTTCTTTGGTTTTAAGACAGTGGGAATTTACCTATTAAGTTAGGTCTACCCACGTTCTTGAACCTATTTTGCCCATTCTTTGGTTTTAAGACAGTGGGAATTTACCTATTTAGTTAGGTCTACCCATATTCTTGAACCTACATTGTTATCCAAACCTTTTTATGCCAATTATTCCTTCTTGTCATTTTGATTCATTCCCTTTTTATCTACGAATCTAGATTTATTTATAATCTAGGTTGAATCACGATTATTCGAACGGTGGGAATGCGATTTGGGGAAAAACATGGAAATGAATATGAACGTAATTGTAAACTTGGAAATTGGCATAATTTGGAATATGTATTATGACATGCATATTAAAATGAAAACGGGGAAATTTGACATGGATTAGGGAATATGTGATTTTGACATATTAAATTTAGCGTTAGTAAGTAAGCTAAATTTTAGGCATAAAATGTAAACTAGAAAAATAATTCTAGTTTTGCCATAAATTGTGAATTAGGATGTTAAACCAAGATTGGGTTAATTAAGGTTGATTTGGAATAAGTATATTAGCACAATTTTGAATTTATTCATAATTGTGAGCAATTGTCATGTTTGGAATAAGTTATGGTTAGCGACACTAAATTTGGTATAATTTACATACCAAAAAGTATAAATATGATAAATAAGAGAGAATGGGCCATAATAATAAATGTGACAATGTACATTAAAAGAGTAGTAATGAAATAAGTAAATTAGGAGTAATTTACTTATAGAATTCGTCATAAATGTTAAATTGTTCATTTACCACAAAATATGTAACTTGGTTAAGTTTTGGCCATAAATTATAAACTAGGATATTTAATCTAGTTTCGGCAATGAAATAGGAAATGGCCTAAACTGCATGTTGGGTTAGGACTTGGGCCTAGAATATAAGTTACTAGTAGGCTTGACAAATAAATATAGGCCAAATTTGTCTAAAAAGGGGAAATGGGCTTTTGAAATAAATTGTTAACAATTTATAAACAAAAGAAAAGTATTTTGATAACATCCCTTTTTATAACACATAGACCAGAAGGTTCTAGGGTGACAGAGAGGATAGTGTCTAGGCTTGGGTTTGGAAAATACAAGTTTCCTGCCCTCCCTGTCTATCCCTAACTGATCCGAAGGACGGGATGGTTGTTTTCAAAACCGGATTTGGAAATTAATCAAAAAACCCTTTGAACTTAGAAAACATGAATATGCCTAACCCGAGGTTAGACTGAGTTGCGGTGTAAACCTGCCCGGAACCGACCGGCACATCCAGTAACCGCAGCAATATCTGTCTAATGTGAGAGGTTGCGGCTTTAATTTATTAATTAAAACTAGAACAAGAATGGGAGAGTTAAGTCCATAGAAACACTTAACCAATTTAACACAGTTAAGCAAGAATGGGTGGGTTAAGTCCATAGGAACACTTAACCGACTTAACAAAGTTAAGCTAGAATGGGAAGGTTAAGTCCATAGGAACACTTAACCAACCTAACACGGTTAAGCTAGAATGGGAAGGTTAACGAACACTTAACCAACTTAGCACAGTTAAAGCTAGAATGGGAGGGTTAAGTCCATGGGAATACTTAGCCAAATTAACATGTTGACTAGACTAGAAGGTGGGGTTAAGTAAAGTTAATACACTTAGCCAATTTAACATGTTAATTAGACTAGAGGTTGGGGTTAAGTAATACACTTAGCCAAATTAATATGTTAACTGGACTAGACCATAGGGTTAAGTAAACTTGAACGCTTAACCATCAGAATATGATAAATGAATAGGGTTAAGTAAAAAGCATGAAGGGATAACACTTAACCAGTGTAATAGGAAAAGGGAAGAGGGTTAAGATAGCTTGAATCGACTAAAGACACTTAACCAACCCAACCTGGCGAGAAAGAAAACTAAGTAGTAGACCTCAGTTGAAAAAGGGACTAAGTAGTAAAACTTAGTTAAGAAAACAAGGAATTTGGAAACTAAGTGGTAAACCTTAGTTAGTAGAACTAAGTAGTAATTCTTAGTATAACATGAAGGAGCAGACATCCATCTGGTTTTAAGAAGGCTCCAACGAATTGGGTTACGAAGCCCGAGGCTTCGAGGGGACGTGAGGGTACTCTTGGTATCCCTCTGTGAGGCTGCAGATGATCATCCTGGGCTCACAGAGGTTAAGGTCTGCGTTAGAAGAACCGAGGGTATGCCTTGGTTGCAATATATATATGGCAACCTAAAGACTAGGATGGACCGGCGTGATTCGGCGAGAAAACGGTAGCCCTGTGATAGCAACTCGTCGTCTACCATCCATCTTGAGTCAGTCGAGATACGTGAAGCGGAAAGGCGGAGAACTCCAAAAGACCATAATTGCTATCTAGTTATGGGTGAGGATGGCCATAGGATAGTGGGGCACCGGGGGCCGGCGTATAGTTCTCATTTTACAAAGGGTGCCTTTCATTAGTTGAGGGAGGGGTCAAGTGGGACCATAGCCACTGGAATAAAAACAGACCTTAGCATCTGCATCGGCAGATATCTGAAAGCTCCCGACCGAGTTCTGTATTCCTTGATTTGCCCTGTCACAGGACTCGGACCGCACATTACAGGACATGTGCATCTAGACAAGCGATAACGATTCGCGATACATGCGTGGGGAAGTATAGGAACATATACCACTCTAGGTAGTGTGTCTTAGACTTGGGGGCATCGTTCGACAGGTAGCGTAATCCCTAGTTGGACTAGGTGGCATAAATCCGAGAAGCGTTCAGCAGATAGCGTAAACTCTAGTTAAATCTAGAAAGCACCTGATAGAAAACCCTAGATTTGATCTAGGTAATAAATAATGAATGTATGCCGGAAGGCAATGGAAAATACAGGGATTGGGATCGCGTTATCGTTACTAGTTGGGACACTAGGTAGGTGGTGCAGAGATATAGAAATCAGTATAACAAGGAAATAGCGAAGCGGCGAAGTATTAGAGCGAAGCGGCGAAAGTATTAGAGCGTATCCAGTTTATCTTATCTTAGCATATCTTGTGATTACCTTGTCCAATCTTGTTGACCCTATCGTCATGGTGTAATCTTGTATTCAGTTAATTCATGTCGTTTTGTTTTCCATGTTCACATGCTAGAAGTTACTGAACTTACTCAGGCTTTATGTCTGACTCTATTTTTCTTTCGTCTTCTTTTCTTCCGTCCCCCCCCCCAGGTAGTAGAGGAGGGAGTAGTATAGCTCAGGTTAAGTTGGACTGTCACTCTTTCCCAGCTTGAAGATTTATCGAAGTCTGCTTGGATTCTCTTATCAGATGCTATGGCTGGCTCATGCAAAAATTGGGGAATATAAATGTTGTTTTATGCTTCTTTATTTTGTAAGACAGATGATACTCTGATATTGTAAAGAAATCATTGTACAAATTATTTTATCAATAAAGCAAAGTTTTATCTTCCGCTATTTAATTTCTGTCTGTCTTGTAATTTATCTGCATCTTTTACCCTAAATGCTCCACAGAACTTAGTGCATTCCCTTTGTGAGTGACACTAACGGATGTGGGGTGTTACACGTGGTATCAGAGCTGAAGGTTACCTGATCAGATAAAGATTTGAAAAATTATTTTTCAAAATAGTTTTTAAAGAAGCATTTTCAAAAGAAAAGGATTTGTTTTAAAGGCATATTCCCCAAAGCCATACGCATTGTCTCTTCTTCCTCTGTTTGAATTCTTGTCTCCTTCTTTCTTGAGTCTCTGGGGCTCCTGGCTTTCTGGGAGGTAACCTCATCGAAGGGCAAAGTAGTGCCCGGCTTCCATCCATAGCCGTAGTTGTTTCATCTACGGGCAGTTTTCTTTCAAAGCTTATAAGGTTTTCCGGACGATGGAGGCAGTTTTCGAGAGATTTGTCAACATGACTACACACGGAAGGGGATGAGGAGTTTGGCTAAGGAGAATAACCCTAGGATGAGGAATTCATGGATGTAGACTTAGCACACGAAGGAGGAAGAAATTATAAAGCCTAAGACAAGAGGAAGTATCTTTACTAGGGTATGATAGGGCATATACTTAAGGACAAGGGCAAGAACGAGGACGAGATTTTCAGAAGGACAAGTACATGCTTTCGCCACCAAGCGTACCTAGGAGAAAGGTAGTCCGATTGGAAGAGTCTAGTTTTCTGTTCGTGCTATTTCCTTAGGTTCTAGCGCTTCTCATTTGTTCATATCCACTTTCATAGTTGGGTCTCTGCACCATAGTACTTGTATAGTAGAAAGATCCCACTAGAGTCTCAAATCCAATTGGTGGTCCGACCAGTTTATTTTTTTGTTAGTAGGGATTTGAGAATAGCTATCGAGTTTGCTTATGTCATCTCACGTAGATCGTCTAAATTCGGGGGAGATATTCCTTGGGTGCTTGTCTGATATTGGTTTAGGCCTTTGGGGCTTGTACTTGAGGAATGTCGAGTTCGACTAGGATGGTTTGCGTGAGAGATGAATAGTTGTGACAGGCGCTCTAAAAAGCGCGTAGTGATCTTTCAACCCTTATAGTTATGGCATGGTGGATAAGGGAGAGACCTCTAATCATACACTTGGTACCGTGATTGACATCTGTTTATTTTGGAAATGGAGGTTAGGAACTTCACAATCGTGAAGATAAATTGTTTAAGATACAGTGAAGTAAAGCTCAAGAAGGCTAGATACTAGCAACATGCCCTTTTTCCTTAAGGGTGCATCCTTGATTTCTCTGTTTAGGAGCTTTACGCGTAGTTGTTTCTCTCTTTCCAAAGTATATCCTCTAGGTCGTATCTGCGATCCTTAGGTAGAAGCCAATGGATGTAAACATGTATTTGAAACATGTTATGGTTGAATGGTTGCAAATGGTTGCTCGTGGATGCATATGCATACATATTAGGCACTTGATCAAGTTCGGACGCTCTCATATTGCATTTACATATATGCATTTGTTTATAAGTTGAACTTGATATGATATCATATGGACGTTACATATGGATGAATGGCTGTGCACGCATGTAGTATTTACATGACTAGGGATGTTTGCATGCATGATTGGATGCATGGCACTAACATGATTTGCATTAAGAAGGTCAACTGAATCAGTAGACCGCCTGATTTTGCATTAGATAGAGACATATACACACACTATGCATATGAACATGAAAGCATTAGAAATCTTTTAAGGACAATGAATGCCTGTGATTGAATGGTTGAGTAGATGGGTGATTGGATAGTAGGACACATTCTTCCTAACTTGAAGATTTCAGGGACGAAATCCTTTTAAGTGGGGGAGAATGTAACACCCCGTAATTCTGTGACATTAAGATTCTCAAATTAAAGTATAATTAATTTTTAAAAGAAAATTTAAAAGAAAAAGATCCATGCAGTTGTTTAATTTAAGTATTGTAACTAACATGAAAAAGAGAAGTAAGGAGAGAACAATAATTATTATTGTTCTAAGACTTATTAACAAAAGCCTCTGTAGCTCAGTTGGTTAAGGCATTGGATTTGTAGCATGGAGGTCGGGGGTTCGAACCCTGGCGGCGGCATAATTTTTTATCTTTGTTTTAGAGAGGGCCAACTGAACATGCAAATATATGTGCGTATACAAATTCAATATTTGAAAGGATAAGAACGTACATATAAGGAAATAAAGAAAATATATATATACATATGAGAACATAAATATATATATATATATGCAAAAATATATGTATACGAAAGATAAAATTCAAGATAAGGCTACAGTCAATGAAATATGGCAACATCATTTGAATTTTGAAAATAAAATGAAAGTTGTGCGTATATATATACGCGTAAAATGGTCGTTAGAGGAATTGTATACATATAAGAATATTTCATGTGAATAAAACAGTTAAATAAATTCCAGAAATTCAAAAGTTTGAAAATCAAACTTTTACGCCAAAATAGCTTGTGGGACCCAATGCTGACTCAGCACTGCGTGTATGATAAGGTTTGGCTAGATTCATCTACGTACCTGGACTATTTTCTTAACTAGGTTCAATGCTGACTCAGCGTTGCGTGTATGATAAGGTCTTGAGCAGCTATATAAACAGCCCTAGTCTTCATTCTCTTTGCACCAATTCTCTTCTATCCTTATGCTGCTAAGATTCATGGCTTCTTCCCCTCCTCTAAATTTTCTTAAATAAATAAAATAAAATATGATTCAAGACGAGGAGATGCTGCTAAAAGACTTTTAAGGAGGGATTCAAATCAAAGTTTCAAGTGAAGAATTCAAAGGCTAGCTCAAACAAGTTTCAAGCAACGACGCACGAATCATAGCCACGCTTTCCTTCTTTTCTAGATCTATTTTCTGTAAGTTGGTTATTTCTAGATCTGAATATTTTGTTTTATTTGTGACATGAAATTAAAGGAATAAAGGAATATGCCAAATCTCTCTCTCTCTCTCTTCGAATTTGTGTTTATACTCTTGGACTGAATTAAGAACTGTTATGATTCGAGGACAAATAAGACTGTAACCGTGACTATGACTATAGAACTGTGGCCTTTGAAAGCATATGTCTTTGGACTATGACATAAGCCTTTGATTTTGGGACATATAAACATTGCCTATGACAATGACTTATGACTATGGGAATTATTTTCCTTTTGGACTATGAACATCGCATATGACTATGGACATTTCCTATGACTGTGACTGTGACTACAAGGATTATTTCCTTGACTAGGCCTATACCTTTGACTTGGACATAAACTATTACTTATGACATAATGAGGACAACTGTGATTTTGACACCCATGATTTATGATTAGGAAAATATTGCTTTAGTTTTGTGATTGAGAAGTTAGGTCTAAACCCAATTATTTATTCTACCTGTTCCTTGGTTTTTCTTTGGTTTTAAGATAGTGGGAATTTACCTATTAAGTTAGGTCTACCCACGTTCTTGAACCTATTTTGCCCATTCTTTGGTTTTAAGACAGTGGGAATTTACCTATTTAGTTAGGTCTACCCATATTCTTGAACCTACATTGTTATCCAAACCTTTTTATGCCAATTATTCCTTCTTGTCATTTTAATTCATTCCCTTTTTATCTACGAATCTAGATTTATTTATAATCTAGGTTGAATCACGATTATTCGAACGGTGGGAATGCGATTTGGGGAAAAACATGGAAATGAATATGAACGTAATTGTAAACTTGGAAATTGGCATAATTTGGAATATGTATTATGACATGCATATTAAAATGAAAACGGGGAAATTTGACATGGATTAGGGAATATGTGATTTTGACATATTAAATTTAGCGTTAGTAAGTAAGCTAAATTTTAGGCATAAAATGTAAACTAGAAAAATAATTCTAGTTTTGCCATAAATTGTGAATTAGGATGTTAAACCAAGATTGGGTTAATTAAGGTTGATTTGGAATAAGTATATTAGCACAATTTTGAATTTATTCATAATTGTGAGCAATTGTCATGTTTGGAATAAATTATGGTTAGCGACACTAAATTTGGTATAATTTACATACCAAAAAGTATAAATATGATAAATAAGAGAGAATGGGCCATAATAATAAATGTGACAATGTACATTAAAAGAGTAGTAATGAAATAAGTAAATTAGGAGTAATTTACTTATAGAATTCGTCATAAATGTTAAATTGTTCATTTACCACAAAATATGTAACTTGGTTAAGTTTTGGCCATAAATTATAAACTAGGATATTTAATCTAGTTTCGGCAATGAAATAGGAAATGGCCTAAACTGCATGTTGGGTTAGGACTTGGGCCTAGAATATAAGTTACTAGTAGGCTTGACAAATAAATATAGGCCAAATTTGTCTAAAAAGGGGAAATGGGCTTTTGAAATAAATTGTTAACGATTTATAAACAAAAGAAAAGTATTTTGATAACATCCCTTTTTATAACACATATACCAGAAGGTTCTAGGGTGACAGAGAGGATAGTGTCTAGGCTTGGGTTTGGAAAATACAAGTTTCCTGCCCTCCCTGTCTATCCCTAACTGATCCGAAGGACGGGATGGTTGTTTTCAAAACCGGATTTGGAAATTAATCAAAAAACCCTTTGAACTTAGAAAACATGAATATGCCTAACCCGAGGTTAGACTGAGTTGCGGTGTAAACCTGCCCGGAACCGACCGGCACATCCAGTAACCGCAGCAATATCTGTCTAATGTGAGAGGTTACGGCTTTAATTTATTAATTAAAACTAGAACAAGAATGGGAGAGTTAAGTCCATAGAAACACTTAACCAATTTAACACAGTTAAGCAAGAATGGGTGGGTTAAGTCCATAGGAACACTTAACCGACTTAACAAAGTTAAGCTAGAATGGGAAGGTTAAGTCCATAGGAACACTTAACCAACCTAACACGGTTAAGCTAGAATGGGAAGGTTAACGAACACTTAACCAACTTAGCACAGTTAAAGCTAGAATGGGAGGGTTAAGTCCATGGGAATACTTAGCCAAATTAACATGTTGACTAGACTAGAAGGTGGGGTTAAGTAAAGTTAATACACTTAGCCAATTTAACATGTTAATTAGACTAGAGGTTGGGGTTAAGTAATACACTTAGCCAAATTAATATGTTAACTGGACTAGACCATAGGGTTAAGTAAACTTGAACGCTTAACCATCAGAATATGATAAATGAATAGGGTTAAGTAAAAAGCATGAAGGGATAACACTTAACCAGTGTAATAGGAAAAGGGAAGAGGGTTAAGATAGCTTGAATCGACTAAAGACACTTAACCAACCCAACCTGGCGAGAAAGAAAACTAAGTAGTAGACCTCAGTTGAAAAAGGGACTAAGTAGTAAAACTTAGTTAAGAAAACAAGGAATTTGGAAACTAAGTGGTAAACCTTAGTTAGTAGAACTAAGTAGTAATTCTTAGTATAACATGAAGGAGCAGACATCCATCTGGTTTTAAGAAGGCTCCAACGAATTGGGTTACGAAGCCCGAGGCTTCGAGGGGACGTGAGGGTACTCTTGGTATCCCTCTGTGAGGCTGCAGATGATCATCCTGGGCTCACAGAGGTTAAGGTCTGCGTTAGAAGAACCGAGGGTATGCCTTGGTTGCAATATATATATGGCAACCTAAAGACTAGGATGGACCGGCGTGATTCGGCGAGAAAACGGTAGCCCTGTGATAGCAACTCGTCGTCTACCATCCATCTTGAGTCAGTCGAGATACGTGAAGCGGAAAGGCGGAGAACTCCAAAAGACCATAATTGCTATCTAGTTATGGGTGAGGATGGCCATAGGATAGTGGGGCACCGGGGGCCGGCGTATAGTTCTCATTTTACAAAGGGTGCCTTTCATTAGTTGAGGGAGGGGTCAAGTGGGACCATAGCCACTGGAATAAAAACAGACCTTAGCATCTGCATCGGCAGATATCTGAAAGCTCCCGACCGAGTTCTGTATTCCTTGATTTGCCCTGTCACAGGACTCGGACCGCACATTACAGGACATGTGCATCTAGACAAGCGATAACGATTCGCGATACATGCGTGGGGAAGTATAGGAACATATACCACTCTAGGTAGTGTGTCTTAGACTTGGGGGCATCGTTCGACAGGTAGCGTAATCCCTAGTTGGACTAGGTGGCATAAATCCGAGAAGCGTTCAGCAGATAGCGTAAACTCTAGTTAAATCTAGAAAGCACCTGATAGAAAACCCTAGATTTGATCTAGGTAATAAATAATGAATGTATGCCGGAAGGCAATGGAAAATACAGGGATTGGGATCGCGTTATCGTTACTAGTTGGGACACTAGGTAGGTGGTGCAGAGATATAGAAATCAGTATAACAAGGAAATAGCGAAGCGGCGAAGTATTAGAGCGAAGCGGCGAAAGTATTAGAGCGTATCCAGTTTATCTTATCTTAGCATATCTTGTGATTACCTTGTCCAATCTTGTTGACCCTATCGTCATGGTGTAATCTTGTATTCAGTTAATTCATGTCGTTTTGTTTTCCATGTTCACATGCTAGAAGTTACTGAACTTACTCAGGCTTTATGTCTGACTCTGTTTTTCTTTCGTCTTCTTTTCTTCCGTTTCCCCCCCCCCCCCCCCAGGTAGTAGAGGAGGGAGTAGTATAGCTCAGGTTAAGTTGGACTGTCACTCTTTCCCAGCTTGAAGATTTATCGAAGTCTGCTTGGATTCTCTTATCAGATGCTATGGCTGGCTCATGCAAAAATTGGGGAATATAAATGTTGTTTTATGCTTCTTTATTTTGTAAGACAGATGATACTCTGATATTGTAAAGAAATCATTGTACAAATTATTTTATCAATAAAGCAAAGTTTTATCTTCCGCTATTTAATTTCTGTCTGTCTTGTAATTTATCTGCATCTTTTACCCTAAATGCTCCACAGAACTTAGTGCATTCCCTTTGTGAGTGACACTAACGGATGTGGGGTGTTACAAAAATAGTCTCTATGGAATTTAATAATATTTTAATATTATTTAAGCACTTAAAAATGGCTATTTTGCAAACGACCTCCATCTTCGATGAAACTAATTTTGTTAGATCTGGAACGTCAAATTATTGTTTGCTTTAAAATCTCAAGTCAATTGGAATTAGTATGTAAGCATGGTAAATTTAAATGCCTATTGAGTTTCAGTTGTAAATTTGATAAGCTAAGAATAAGGCCATTTTTCAAACGGTCTCCAAATTCAACGAAATTAGTTTTGTTAGAACCGTATTTGTAAAACATATTAATACTTCAAATTTCGTAATTTTTGGAGTCAGTATGTGGCTTTGGTAAATTAAAACGTTCTTCCAAATTTAATATTTAACGTTATATTTTAATTTTGATATCAACTGATTAGAACTATCAAATCAGCTTACGAAACATATCCCATTATGTTTGAAATGGGGGTATTCGGTTAGGGGCGACATTCATTGGGATTCATTTGGAGTTCGGACGTGAAATTGACCATGATGTAATTATTAGAACTAAATAATATAAAACTAAAAGGGTATTTTTTTCCTAAACCCTATCTCTCTACACCTAGAAACGCGTCGCCGGCCTTGAATTAAGGGCCAATTTTACTCGATCCTTCTCCCCTAATTTTTTTTCTAATCCACACATAATTCCATGAACTCCCAAAAGCAAAATTAAAGAGCATCTCGAGCTCTTTATTGTCAACGGATATGATCATTTTTGGGGTCGTTTTTCTCTAGATTTTGTGGCTAAAAGATATCGAATTCAAGACAGTTTATCGAGGCGCCTAGGGGTTCGAGTGTGGAGCGGTGGATGAGGCGGCAGAGCCCTTCATCATGGGCACGTCACATGGTGGTCTGGTCAATTGTAGGCACGGTGGTTTTAAACCCTAGGGCGACAGTAATGGGCTCTTCAACCTAGAACGATGCAGTGGAGAGGAAACAACAAATTTATGGGATAAAGGAAACTAATTATTTTATCATTTTTAAAATGTAATTAAATGTTTAAACTTTTGTATCTTGTTCATTCGGAAACCGAATTGGATGATTTCATTTGCTTTGAAATTGTGGTGAAAAACACTAGCAATGGAACAATTTTGGACAGAAACAGAAGCTATTGGAATTTTTGATAAAATTAAATGCTTGTTTAATTTCGTAAAAACAGTCATTATTTGAACGATTTCAGAAACTGATCAATGTGAGAACTCTCTCACTCAAATATTTTGTCCAATTATTTATTTTTATAACTGAATATATATTGATTACCTGTGATTGCATTATTTGTTTGGTGATTGATGGATGTTTACAATTTTAATTTTATAATTATTAAACTATTTATATATATACGTTGTTAAACAAAACGTTTATATAATGAATTATTCCGGGAGGACAATTTACCCACCCGTCTCCCTAATAATAGATAAATTCACATGGACTGTGATTAAAATCCCACATGAGTATTAGGATGATAATTTTACACATCGCCCAAGTATGCAAATAATAATAATATCTTTTTATTGGTCGAAAACCTCACATGGGTCTGGGGATGATAATTAATTCACACGTCTCTCTTGTATTTAATTGCATGTCAATCGATTGATTGACAAACTGTTATAAGCGATATTAAATAATTTAATGCTTATACAGTTGTAAATTGCACTCTGGATGTGAATTGGATGTTTAATAATTGTCTATAATTATTATTGAGTACATGCGATGTACGAAATCCACATAATTAAAATTAAATGGTAACTGACTGAGTCTCATTCAAATTCGGAAATAATGATATTTTAAATATAATATTCAGTGAAGAGTCAAAGTATGATTTTGATGTCCGATTTAGTATGGACATGAAAATATTGAAATATGAAGCCAAGTTAAGCAAATACACGCCATTTTAACTCGAACAATTTTTTTTATCGATTTTATTCATTTTTATAATGGATATCGAAAAGATTTGATATCAAAATCCGATATTTTAAAAATATTATTATTTCGATATTATAATAATATGAATTTTCAATTTTAATTTAAAATAGAAATCAAAGTTGAAATTGTTTTTAAATGAGATTATAAACGTTTTGAATAGAAATCTATTATAAATAATATTATAATGATTTAACATTGAGATATTTGATTTTGAAAGGAAAATAATTGAAATAAAATTTTAAATGGTAGTTGAATATAATTTATAAATTATTTTATAAACGTTTTCGATTTTATTCTTATTTATAAATCGAATTTGGGCTTGAATAGAATGCATTGCGCAACGACAGTTCGCAAGCGTCAACCCGTAACTTCGAATTGACGTAACGGGAGATCCGACCATCGGATTCTCCTAAAACTGGAACTAATGGGTTTTTATCGAAAAGATATCAAATGAATATAAGAGATTAAAATCTAATGGATAGATTTTAAAATATGTCCAAATCAGTTTTGGAAAAGGTCGCTATGGATGTAGTTCGATGACCGATATTGGAAACCGACTGTAAGTGCCTTAACAAAATTATTAAAAATATGATTAAATTATGTAAAATTATAATAAATGATTTGAAATGATTTTGGATGAAATATTCCACGTTTGTAAGGACGAAAGATATTTTTATCTGAATAAGCTGTTTACTAACTTGAGTAAAGAACTGAAAGAAATTATATGATTTTAATATAGCCAAAACTTTGCAACGTATGAATTGGAATTGATTTGAATGGAAATAATCTTAGGAATATTCGATATTGGTTTCCGTTATTATACGGATATCGTTGAGGAATTTGGAAGATATGGATATCGTTATTCCCAATGCGATATCTGTTGGTTTCGGAATTTGATGTTGAATATAAGCCAATATGATTTCTATTCAGAGTCTTATATTTAATATCAAATTGAATTTTGTGTTTGTTGTGAATGGTGCCTTTAATTACACTATTCTTAAACCCAGTTAAAAGAGAAGTTTACCAATTAATTAATTTAATTGGAATTGAATTGAAATTGGATTTTTGGGTTTATGGTGAACAATGTTTTAAATAACATTTGTTCTTTAATCCAATTAACAGTGAAGATATGATTTGGAATTTATAAATCTTTGTTTACAATTTAAGCGAAATTTCCAAAGTAAAGTCTTCCAATTTAATACATGAAATTGGAATTAAGTGGAATTCGATTTATTAATAATCAAAATGAGATTTTGTGAATGAAACCTGTTGCTATATGTGGAATTTAAAAAGCTTTATCGTTATTCCACTTATAGTATTAGTCTGTTATGGAAATTTATATCGATTACGTCTGATCTAATTTCTGTGAAGGTTCCAATAGAATGGAAGATGATTTTGGGTTTATCGTGAACTATGCTTTAAATTACATTGGTCCTTTAAATTAGTTAAAGACAGGATTTATTTCCTAAATTTGAATAATCATTAAATAATGATTTTTGAAGACTAAAATTAATGGAGTGTTAACGAAACTTTAATTAGATGGAAATGTGAATGTGGTAATTAAATTTACCATATTCGAAATGTGTTCGAGAATGGGGTACCACCAGTTTTACTCCATGTGATAGTTAAATCTTTAATTAGATTTAAAATGTTAAATGGTAACTGAATTTACTGGTAACACAATGAGTGTTAGATATAGAGTACTGCCAGTTTTTCTCCATGGGGTGATTTGGTTGGGGTTAGGATAATTAAATGAATGATTACTTCGGTAAGGATCATTAATCCCTACTAGTTGATAAACCTTAATTTGGTTTAAGTTTTGTAAAAAGATAATATAAAATCTTTTGCAATGGTTTCCAAAGTGAAGACTTAAACAATAAGTTTAATGAGATAACCTTTGATAAGAATAATGGGAAACTTTCCTAATACTAAGAATATTTGAATAAAAGAATATTCTGGATTGGAATAAGGCATATGATTTGTTTTTAAAGCACTTGATTATAAGATACGCGAGTTATTCGGAAAGACCGGGTTTAATCCATTCTGAATAACTGATGTGACGATTAATAGTCGAAGATATGAAGACGGTGGTTGAAGACCAGAGATCTTCACATTGTTTGGATGATTACTGATGCCTAGGTTGGGATGTATACCCAAGATGAGGTAATAAATGGTGGTCGCCCAAACGTACTTTGAGATTGACCGGATATGGGAGGGCCTCTCTCATAGGAATAAGGTGCCTTCGGTTTCTTTCAGACCGAGATCAGACTTGCAAATGGATTGCATGTCTGACATTGTATTTATGTCGTATTAGCCGATCTCTGCTAAATATATATCTTTTTGGTGGCGGAGAATTTATTCTCTTACTTAACACCCTTCTCTGAGACGTACGAGCATAGAGGTTATATAACGTTTGTTTAATTTATTTAAAAGGGAATTTATATATATATATTTGGGCATCGTTTTACTTGAAAATATTAATGATTAGTTGTAAATTTATAGTGGTTGAAAGTGAAGTGATATATTATTTTATATGGATATAATCGATGATAACAATTTATTATTATTTTATTAAATTGTTTTGGATTTAAATTAAATTTATATTATATCGAAATTATATAAGCGTTAAAAATATATGTTTTCAAACAATCTCCGTTTTCGATGAAACGAACCTTTTTGGAATACGTATGGCTAGATATTACTATATTTCCAGTTTGGAGCCAATTGGAGTTATTTTGTTTGTAGATGAAATTAAAAGGTAAACCGATAAATATATTTAGAATTAAATAACGACGTTGTGCGAACATAGTCCATTTTCAACGAAATTAATTTTATTAGGACCATACCGTCAAGATGTAGCAGTACTTCCATTTCAGTTGTGTTTGAAGTTCGTGTGTAGTGGTGCGAATATATATCATGCTACGTAAATAGTACAATAAATAATGAAAATACACAATTGTCATATTATTTCTTTGATCTTTTATGTCATTTCTTTCAATTTTCTTGCACCCTAAAATGTCTTCAACCTATCGAAATGTCATTTCTGAACCAACAGTGTATCACTAACCTAACTATATTAGCTGCCAACCTACCCTAAGACAGAACAATGCATATATATAGTCTACCCTCCCATATGCAAAACCTGCTAACCTACCATGCACATTATTTTGCACATGTCGCATGTGTACTTCCACTTTTCTTAAGTCCTAAGTTTAAATAAATAAGAAGTATAGGAATATGTATACGTAATCCTTCTACACAGCCAACCAAAATAAAGTACACTGCCTATTCTTTCGAGTACGCCAATCTCTATTCCTAATCACAGGCCTACAAACTATCATACACAGCTAGATGGAACAGCTACTTCATGTTATCGAAAGACGTTGTATACATCCAAACTTTTACTTGAGGACCAAGGATCCTCTTGATATAAATACACCTACTTTGCTTGTTATTTTTCTTTTCACCTGCGTGTAATGAAAAAGAAAAACTCGAGCCTCCAATACCTGATTAAACCCCTGCGCCTCCATCTTCTTCTGCAGTGAACGAGTGAATGACCAAAACATGCCCTGGTTCTCACAAAAACTGAAACTGAAACTTCATTTTTCTTTCTAATCCAAAGACTCCCCTTCTACAAAGTAATAGCGTGAGCTCCATTCAAACTCAAACCGTGAATGGAGAAAGAGAGGACGGATGCCAATGTATTGTCAGGTTGGTGAAACATGGTGAAAGGAGTGCCCAGACGAGGCGGTGCCGCTGCTATGTGACAGGCGGTGGCGAGTGCATGAAGTACGGTGCATGGAAGGTGGTGAAATTTTGTAAAAATCAGAGTTGAAGAAGTCCGACAACTTTTCTTGTTCGCACCTGATGGGGTAACACCTAGAATACGCATCGCATGAATGTGGGTGTAAGAGGGTTATGGGATTGTATAGTGTGCATGGGCGTGGAGGGGGTTCATCGCGGGCATGGGGGTCATCGATGAAGACGCACACAGTAGGAGTGGGTTGGTTTGCATGGGAGGAGTAGAAATGGAATAACATAGAGAAAGTGGGGAGTTTGGAGGGGAAAACATGATGTTCGAAACTGGAAGTGAAGTTATTGGTTGAGTTGTGTTTCTTGGGTAAAGAAGATATATACATAAGTAAAGAACGAAACAGTTAAAAGAAAAAAAACAGGAAACGAAACCGGGATGAATAGGGGAGGCGGCATGCTGTGTTCTTTCAAACAACAACGGAGCGGGGGAAGGAGAATGAATATTGGGGAGGAAAAGAATGCTTACGGGCAATTGCGGAAGTTCTGGGCTATGGGCCTTTGATGTATTAAGGTTAAAAAATAACCGAAACTGGAAGGATGGTTGTTGGGGAGAAGGCGAGCTCATGTAGCTCATGGGTACTGGAGTGCTAAAAGTGGGCGAGTGTCAAGTGGATTGGTGGAAGAAGGAGCTGTAGCTCACGAGTTTGTTGAGGACATGGACTTTAGTTTGTTCGGTGGGCCGTGAGCCATTAGACAGAAAAAAGGTTCAGGCGAAAAGAAATGGGAAGAGGAGCAAAAGAAGAAAGGGGTGCAAGGCAACGTAGGGAGGGTAACATGAAGTGGTGGCTCCTGCAGTTCATTTTATTTTACGTCCTAAGAAGAAAGTGGACCAAAAAAAATCAAAGTGAAAGGGGAAATAAATGTGGGAAGCGGAAGGAATAAAGGGGCATGTGGGTGACATCTAAATTGGGTTAGCTAGCTCATTTGAAATAAAGGAGGATGTGCTGCAAAATTGGTTGGTATATTGCCGAAGAGAAGAGTAAGTAGTCCGAACTAGCATGTGTTTGTTACTTAAGGTAATAAGTTCTTTTCAATAATAATTTATAATTAATTTATAAAGAACGTTAATTTAGGTACAAATTTATTTAAATTAAAACGTAACTTACGGTGTGTACAACACTCGCATACGTGAACAGATTGGAACCAAACTAGCAGCGTTGGGACCGTAAGAATGGACACTACAATATGGAGCTAAAACAATATCAGACAAGATTGGAATTTACTGGATTTTTCAACTAAATAAACACTTGTTTAATTTAATTGAAACGAACGGTTTAAACAATAAAGTCAGCCCAAGGTGAGTTAAACTCACTCAGTTCCCACTTATATTTTTATAAGTTGGGTTTTATTATTTGTGTGCTATATTTGCTATTTATTGACTGATTGATGATTGTTTGATTGTTTGCTGAATATTTATTTATATTGTTTAAATTAAACGGTTGTTAAATTTAAATAAAATAAAATCGTTATTTTAACAATTAATCCCAATGAAGGTAACTTACCTTGTTGGTTCCGTTTATAATAATATAAACATTTTGAATTGAATTGGATGCTTGAATTGTTGTTAGTTGACCATTATCAGTTGAATTAATTATTCATGTTTATTATAAATTGTCGTATTGAATAAATTAACTGATTGAATACAGGGAAGAACAGGTCGGAGGAATCTAATCGGATTACTCAAAATTTATTATTTACTTGCGTGTTATATTAACTGTATTGTTTAACCAATCCGATTGGATGATGGATTGATTATTGATTGTTGAACCTTTGATATTAACCAATGTGAAATATTGGTTGAGGACTAGGCAGTAGATGGCCTAAATTATACATCGTTTTTATAAAGAATGGTTTACCGTAAGGTGAATAGAGAGAAATGAAATTGTGAAATTTATTTTATAACTCGAAAATACATTTGAAATATATTATTTTAAATGAAGTTTATGGAAAGAAAATAAACTAACCACACACACACAAACACACACACACACACACACAGATATATATATATATATATATATATATTAGTTTCTTTAACCACCAATCACCACTTTTGTACCAAAATCTGTCGCGTGCGATGCACGCGCCTTATCTTAACCATGAAATGAATTACCAAAATCTGTCATGTGCGACGCACGCGCCTTAACTATGAAATGATTTACCAAAATCTGCCGTGTGCGATGCACGTGTGCCTCATCTTAACTGTGAAATGATTGATAAAGCTAATTGTTATATTACTAGAATTGTTAAACAAGTGGGCAAGGATTTATGTAACAATTAATAACTGAGATTAATTATTTTTAGGCAATTGAATCAGTAATGAATATAATTGAAGTTTAAAGTGAGATTATCAACGGGTTTACCTTTAAACCGAGTGTGGTAAATTAAGTTATAAGTGAATTTTAAGCGAATGAGATAAGCTTAAAATAAAGATTCCTTAATATCGAATTACGTAAAGGAAATCAGGATGAAAAAGGTTTTATATTAAACTAGCATTGTACAAACGAGGTTATAAAAAGAGATGGGATTTCAAAGCATTAATTTTAAATTAACGTTACTTAATAATGGTAATAAGTGAAATTGATGAGATTTAAAATACGATTTCCCAGAATGAATGATGGAAAGAGTTAGAAAAAGGATTCCTGTAATTGAATTGGGTAAAGGATCGAGTAATAGGATTTGTAATAAAAATCTAGATAATGAAGCAAATAATTTAAAGAAGTTTAAGTTTAAAAGTTGGTGTTTTATTAATCATTTACTAAATCAATAAAATTAGTGAGAATAGTACATTTAAAAAGGAGGTTTCAAAAATAAGAAGGTTTTATAAAACCATATTTTAGATAAATAGTGAAGGAGTATTCGTTGGCATTAGAATGAATAGTGGTTTTTGAATTACAAGTCATATTTATCTTAAGATAAGAACGTAGTTGATCAAGGTCTGAGAGATAATTAAAATACCCCAACTTGAACGACTTGAGGATTATCGGAGGATGATATGAGTTGTAATGATAAAGATGTTATGAGTGATTTATTATGAGAAATAATAATGCGACGTTATTTGAGGATAGATGTGATGAGATTTCATTATAAAGGAAATAAAAGGATCTGAGGAAATATAGGTATTGATATTTCCAAATTAGCGGAAATAAAATGGCTAGAGAATATGAAATGATATTTTTCATAATTAAGGTAACAAAAGGAGTTATGAAAATATAACGATATTTTCGAAGTAAATAAATGAGTTTAGAATGAGTTACTTTAAAAGGATAAGCGACGATGATTGTTTTCAAAATAATGAAACAAAAGGAGATTTCGTAACGATTGTTTTACGAAGGATACATTGGTTCGATTTTACAATCAGAAATAATGAGTAATGTTGCAGCAAATGATCTGAATGATAATTGGATATGATTATAAGATATTTTTCTAAATATTAAATAGAAATAATTTGAGAATATTTGTATATTAAAATAAGAAGTGAATACCATGTTGAAAGATCTAGAAGTTTTAATTAACCATTCATTAGTTATTTCTAACTAAAAAGGGCCAAGTGACACTGTGTTCTCAACCAGTAGATCCATTTTATTTTGTTTATTTGATAGTTAAATAAGCGACTATCAAAATCTAGCCCATTCGATTGTTGGTACGGAAAGACCGGGATCGAATTTATTTTCGAAAACCATTCCGACTAATAAATATGAATACGTGGAAGATGCTATTCAAGATGGAGCAATTGAAGACCGTGGATCTTCATAAAATGGTAGAATTACTTACAATCTCTTGCTGATCCCTAGAGATATACTGTGATTCTGTCATGGTTGAAATTTACGGATTGCAAGGAATACTCGCTACTAATCCTTGGGTGATACCTATATAGGATGTGGTAAGAGGGTGCCTTCGGTTCATCCTGTTCCTGGATGACGTATATGGATGGATGTCCGACGGAGTATTTCTAGAAAGGTCACGTACATTAATTTCTTCAACCGTACCAAGAGTGGAGGCGGAGAAGCTTTTAGTTAACACGTAAAGTATTGTTGTGGACATCAATTAGTGATTTTGATGGATCTGACGATGTGGCATTCGAAGTGAATGTGATGTGCTGATTATAAAGATAAACGTAGCCTCAAGCCTCATCAACCGTGAAATGGTGAAAATCGGTAGGTCACATGGCTATGTGGGTCACCCCCATTAGGGTATATTGTCACCATCTAGAGAATATTCATATTTGTCTTCTTTTCGCTTCGGTATCCCCTGGGAACGGTTTTGTTGGTACCAACCGTAGGTGATAATATATTCGGAACATTCAAGATTAAGTGAATGGTTGGTCATGTTTAGCCTGAGTTGCAAGATGTTCTTGTTGAACTCGGTGTATTCCTCTCTAGAGATACACTGTCGGGAAGATGGTTGCCCATACATTGCCATGGAAATCCATTCTCCAATAAGCGCACATAGTTTTGATTGTATACTATATATGCAGAGCGTGAGATGCAAGCGTTCTGCTAGATTGATATCTATTTGTATTTAGACACTATTATAATACTAATAGTATTGATTTCAAAAACGATTTGGGTTATCGTAAGGTAAAAACCGTCCGTATTTATGTGTGGATTTAGTCATACGATTATCCTTTCTTTCGAAAAGATTTTAACTTTAAAATCAAGTCGGATGTTACTCATAAACTTAGGGAGTTTTTCTCACTCTAGTTCAATAGACTGATCCGGCATTTGTAATGCTCGTGTTAGCCCGGGTTGTGCAGATTCTGGTTATTGGATGCTGTGAAGTCCAAAGACGAGCTAGAGAAGTCCAGACGTATGATATCTTGTATTTATTCCGCTGTGTGTTGTATATGAGGACATATATTTGTATTTGTCCAAATGTTTTGTTGTACTCTGAAAAATTGTAAGTTTTCAAGCTCTCTATAAAGATTATTTCTATATATTTTGTTCCATTGCGATGTGAGACTCTGATTATGTGTTGTGTTCTTCTTCTTACTCCTCTATTCTAATATTTCTTTCTTATCTCACCCTCTAACTTCTTTCTAATAACTATCTATGTTTTCGATACTTGAGTTCTGATAAGTGATACAAAATCTGTATTATTGTCGGAATTCGGGCTCGAATCCTTGCAGGTCGTTACATTGGGTCTACACTGATCCATACAGGTTTCGAGTACGGGATAAAATACCAAACCCGAAGCGGGTCTATGGGGCGGGTCTGAGCCGAGGTTCAAAAATGTAACGAACCGGGATTTTCGACTCCGAAAATCAACATCAAACTATCATGTTGACTATTCAGACATCGAACATTCCAGATCATTAATAGAAAGAAGTTAGAGGGTGAGAATAGATAAGATAGAAATATTAGAATAGAAGAAGAAGAAACACCACACAGAGTCTCACATCGCAGCGGAACAAAATATAATACAGAAGTAAATCTTTATTGCGAACTTTGAAAATACTTACAATATCAGAGTACATCAACATCTGGACAGTGATGATCTGTCCTCATACCACACACAGCGGAATACTAGTAATATCATACGTCTGGACTCTTCCAGCTCGTCTCTTCATAGCAGTCGATAACCTGTACCTGTACAACCCGGCCTAACCCGAGCATTTACAAAACACCGGGTCAGTCTGGTGAACCAGAGTGAGATAAACTCGCACAGTAATAAGGGTGAATCATCCAATCATGATTTTAAAGTTCAAAATCTTTTCGAAAGAAAAGGATAATCGTAAGACCAAATCCACACATAAATACGGACGGTTTCTACCTTACGATAACCCAAAACATTTTTGAAACCAATATCTTGTCTGATATTATAATAATGTCTAAATACAAGTAAATAGCAATCTAGTAGAACGCTTGCATCTCACGCTCTACATATATAGTATACAATCAAAACCCGCAGGTGCTTATTGGAAATTGGATTCCGACTTGACAAGGTATGGGTCCACCTTCCGATAGTGTATCTCTAGAGACGAATACACTGGGTTCAACAAGAACTTCTTGCAACCCGGCCCTCACATGACCGACCCCTCATTTCGCTTGAGAGTATCGAATGTATATCACCGACGGTTGGGATCAGCAACCGCCTCCCGACAAGGGACAGCATCGAACATAGATTTAAGAAACAAATAGGACTTCCTCTAGATAGGTGATCATACACCCTAATGGGAGCGACCCACATAGCCATGCTGCCTGCCCGATTTTTGTCATTTCCCGGCTGATGAGGCTTGAGGTCTATTTTCTCTTGATCATCTGGTCGCCATTCACTTTGAATGCCACATCGTCAGATCCGCCAGATATCACTAATTGACGTCCACAAAAATACTCTAGCTGAAAGCTAGAGAATGGCAATTCCCTGCCAACAACTATCGTACGTTTGAAGAAATCAACGTACGTGACCCTTTGGAAATACTCTGTCAGACACTCGTCCATACAAGTCATCCAGGAACAGGATGAACCGAAGGCACTCTCCTACCGCATCCATATAGGAATCACCCCATGGATCAATAGCGAGAAGTCCTTGCAACCCGTAGATTCCAACTACGACAGAATCACAACTTATCTCTGCTTGCCAGGCAGAGAATATTAGTGGTTCTTCCGTTTATGAAAATCCACGGTCTTCACAGCATCAACTCAATCATCTTCTGATATCTTCACGTATTTGTTGGTCGGAATGGTTTTCGAATATAAATTCGATCCCGGTCTTTCCATACCAACAATCGTATTGGTCAGATTTGATAGTCGGTGTTTTAACTATCAAAATATACAGTGTTTCAAACATGACACTCCAATGAGTTCACTGGTTCAGTATTTAGCATCATTTGGCCTTTGACAATCTAATTTCCTTTTTGTTAAATTGAAACTTCCAATTCTTTTAATATTCAAAAATATGATATTTGAATAACTCTAATAGATTAATTAGCATTCGTCTTAACTCCATTCGCTTGACTCTAGATCACAGCGATCACAATGGTTACGCCTGATTCCCTCAGGAAACATCCGACCGCCGTAGGCTATCTGCAGCCCTGCGAATTACGCTAGCAGTCGTACGAAATGGCAACTTAGCCGAATAATTATGTTTGGCTAATTCTATCTTGAATAACTACATTCAATTTCCCATTTTGAAATCTCATTTAAAATTCTCCTTTTTACTAGATCTCGTTTTCAAATAACGTTAATGTAAAATTAACGTCTTAACACTTTGAAACTTATTTATATGTTTTGGTTTATCTTAAACCCCTTTTATCGAAATTTCCTTCGACTTAATTGAAATGATTAAGTAATATTTAATTCAAGCTCTCATTCTCGCTTAACATTCCTTTTTATAACTTCGTTATAAAACTTAGGTTTAAAATAAAACCTATTCATGAACTCCTCATTTCGCTTGATCAAATAATTACCCAAGCTAAACCATTCGGCTTATTTCTTATTTCCGTACTTATCAATCTGATTAACTTTCTAAAATCACTTAATAATAAATCAAAGTCTTAAATAAGTAAATTATTCATTTATCTCTCTTTATATAACTTTTATTCAAAATAGTATATTCCAAAATTCTATTTCTAGTTATAAAATAAATTTTATAACTGCATCTCTATCGATTCACCTGACGGTGAATCAATATCTGTAACCCGATTGATTTTAAAGGCCATACTCTGCCAAACACTTAACCAATATCGCCTATTGGTTTAAACCAAACAGATGTTGAATATTAAATCAATAATCAACCATCAAATCAATCACACAAACAGGTCAGTTCATATATGACAATATGAAAATAAACAATACATTTGAGGAATCCGGTTGGATCCCTCCAACCTGTTCTTCTCTGTATTCAACTGGTTATCTCAAATCAGACCATTCAGTTTTGTTTAACTGATAACACTAAATAGCAACCATTCAACATCAACTGCAAGCAATTCAAATAGTTCAACAATTTAAAACACGTTTATAAATAAACGTGACCAACAGGGTGAGTTACCTCCGTTGGATCCAATCGTTAACATAACGATTTGGTATTTCATTGAAATTAAACACGGTTTAATTTCATCGGTTCAATCAACAGATCAATGTATAACTAGCAAAATAGTCAACCATTGGCAAGCAGAGCACACAAAATAAAAACACCCAATTTATATAAAATATAAAAAGGGTAACTGAGTGAGTTTAGCTCACCTTGAATTTCATTCGTTGTTAAAACGGTTCGCTTTTACAGTCCTCCAACTTCGTCTGTTCCACTTCTATAGTATCACATCCCTTGTTTCGTCCGTTCTTGGTTGACATATGAGTACAATAACCTGCTTTTTTTTTCTCTTTTTTTTTTTTTTTTTTTTTAGAACTGCCAGTTCAGGCCTCGCGTCTCCACTCCGGTGTGCGCTCCGACTTCTGCCACCAATGCAGCGCCACCAACGTTCGCTCCCTTCCATTTCATGATACCTGTTATGCTCGGTTTCCTGTTCCAAAGGGAACCGCCTCTCCCTCTTTACAGTCCACCGCCGCGAGCTGCTTCATCCCACCATGATTTCCCATGCAAACTGACTTTCCCCTATTCCTTGCGTCGACCTCCCCACAACCCTTCCCCGTTCTACGCCATGCAGCCATCCACGTTTCACCACATCAGTTCGTTTCTTCCCCTTTTTTTTTTTTTTTACTGTTGGACCAGAAGCTCCTCACGTTCCAAAACAATCCGCACCCAACTGTTCTTCATCTTCTACAGATAATATTCGTTCTCCTCCCTCTGCCATTTACCACCGTTCCTTACATCCAATGTCTCCACGCTGGGGCTTCTCCTTTATTTTACTTTTTTTTTTTCTGAGAAAGCAAAAACAGAACGGGTATATATATAGGAGGAGAAGTGTGGGGAGCAAGGCACTGGAAAATTATTCTTTTATTTGAAGCTTGGTCGGCACGGTTCCAGTTTTCTATGCATAGGGTAGGCTGTAAACTCAAGGTTGTACATACATTAAATTTGATTTGGCCTATGCATGCGTCGTGGTTCAGCATATACGGTAGGAAAAGGTATAGGTTGAGCGAGCGTACGTACAGGCAAGAAAAAGAAGTTAAAGTAAAAGTGCATGGATATAAATAATATTATTTTATTGTTCCATGCTTTGCATAGAGAAATTCGTCAAGTTACCTACATAAATCCTCCGTTTTTGCCAAACAAATAGGTAATCCTAGCATAAAAAAATATTCCGAACCCATTGGGACAGGTTTCGTTGAATTCCGACACCGTTTGCGAAAATCCCTTAGAAAATATCGATGAAAAACACCGAGCAATAATTCCTAACAATTCCAGAAAAAATCCTAAAAATATGAGGCCTTGACGTTTCACTAGACCTCTTCCTAAGGTTTCGTATGAAACTTGTTTCGTTGAATTCTGAGTCCGTTTGACCAGTTAACCATTCAGTTTAGTTTGTTTTAAGTTAAAAACATAGCGTACCCCACTATGAAATATTCTGTTCACGTAGGGACTGTTATGGACAGAAACAAAAATACCATTTAAATGAGTGATGTGCTCTGGTCCGAAAAATGTAATAATACCGGTAGATGGACTCATATTGTGAAATCCCGAAATGTCGATACAGGGTGCCACATACTCCAAATAAAAAGTTGCTTATTAAATAAATTAAAAATTACCATAAAATTCTAAAAATTAAATTATCACTACGCCTCAAAAGAACCTCGTCCAAATTCGAAACTGGTATGCAATTATATCTAATAACCCGTTTCGGTCGATGGACGATTCTACAGCGACTATTTTAAAATTTAATTCGGCCATAACTATCACACTCTAACACAAAATCTTGATTTTTCTCTTTCATATGAAAATTATCATCGATATGGTTCCAACGTTTCTTGTTTCACGGAAATCTGACTTATATCGGATCCTATATATTCGGTTGAAGTTCAAAACTTCATTTCATGAACTGCACGCCAATTTCAAGCTCGATTTATATTATAAATAAATTAACGTTAAAATTTCACTACATAAACGAATATATATTTTAAACCCTTTTAAAATTTCAAATAAATATTTAAGATAATAAATTAAATATTTGACTGCCAAAAATACGGGACATTACATTCTTCCCCCCTTAAAATAATTTCGTCCTCGAAATTGCTAAGGTAAGAAAGAACATTACAAACCCATTAATTTTCAAATCCAATTTTATTATGAATCGAAAATCAATTCACTATTGTATATAAATATTTTCAAAAATATTGAAAATTTCCTAACACCTTAAATTTCCGAAAAATTTCGCCAGCACCTCCTCTGTACGGCTCAATCGGTACAACTCCAACTTGCCTTTCTGGGCCTTCTCCAATCCAAAAGAAAATAAAACAGCCAAGCGGCTTGTCAAATAGGCTCATAATTCACCAAACCCATATAAAATAAACGTGTACCTTTTTGTCGGGCATATCATTATATCCTTTCCATCTGCTGCCCTGTCAGCATATGCAAATGCATTTCCAACAAAATTCCAATTTCATCCTTCGAACTAAATTCTTCACGTGTCCAATCCAAATTCCATTCTTGACTCAATTTCCATCCATCATCAATCTCAACTCTTAGCTTACCAGTCCAATACCATTTCATATTCCTGTCTCCCAATTCCAAATCTGATTCCACTTGATATATTATATCTCGATTCAATTTTCATTTAATTGGTTTCAATTCAATTCATGTTTGCTTTCCCAAATTTCTATTTAATTTTGTCTTTGTTCAACAATTTCCCTGGAAGTTTTTAAATAGTTCAAACCTTTCAAAAATCAAATAATCTTTTTCAGGATTCAAACAACTTGTCTTTCTCAAAGCAATTCAAACCAAAATCTTTGGTAGTAATCCGTCACTTGCCACTTGAAAATGAACACTGATGATGTCCGGATCATCATCAGAATCTATTTTCCAGCTATCGAAGTGAGTTCAATACTATGTCACTTTCAAAACTAGTTCTAAACACTTTCATTTTGAAATCCATTTCAAATATCCCATTCAATGCTTGTAACAAAATTAAATTCTCCTAGGATTTTAAAATTCTCATATATTCGATTCAAGTTCATTTGCAATCATCTTTCCAACTTTAAGAAATTTTAATTCCAATTCTGATTTAATTCAGATTAAATTAATCAGCTTTTATATTATATGAATTTGAATTGGTTATTTATATAACCATTTCAATTATAATCAACCAACACATCCAATATACTATAATACTTCCAATATATATATTTCCTTTATATCAAGATATAATTTGGGTAAAATTATTTCATTTACCCTCTTTCAAAACATATTGTGTCGGTTTATCGTACTTGAGTGTTTAGAAACTCCTATCGATACAGTGGATCAAACTGATCGACCAGAATTCATAAGCAACTCAAACAAATAAATCTCCACAATATAAAACAATTTTTATAAAATCTACAAATACGTTCACTCGTATATATACACTCAAACTCAATCTAGGGTATTACTAACCCCATCTCTACTGAGTCACGCCACAGAGCCAAGGTAATCACTTAACCTCGCTCTGATACCACTGTAACGAACCGGGATTTTCGACTCCGAAAATCAACATCAAACTATCATGTTGACTATTCAGACATCGAACATTCCAGATCATTAATAGAAAGAAGTTAGAGGGTGAGAATAGATAAGATAGAAATATTAGAATAGAAGAAGAAGAAACACCACACAGAGTCTCACATCGCAGCGGAACAAAATATAATACAGAAGTAAATCTTTATTGCGAACTTTGAAAATACTTACAATATCAGAGTACATCAACATCTGGACAGTGATGATCTGTCCTCATACCACACACAGCGGAATACTAGTAATATCATACGTCTGGACTCTTCCAGCTCGTCTCTTCATAGCAGTCGATAACCTGTACCTGTACAACCCGGCCTAACCCGAGCATTTACAAAACACCGGGTCAGTCTGGTGAACCAGAGTGAGATAAACTCGCACAGTAATAAGGGTGAATCATCCAATCATGATTTTAAAGTTCAAAATCTTTTCGAAAGAAAAGGATAATCGTAAGACCAAATCCACACATAAATACGGACGGTTTCTACCTTACGATAACCCAAAACATTTTTGAAACCAATATCTTGTCTGATATTATAATAATGTCTAAATACAAGTAAATAGCAATCTAGTAGAACGCTTGCATCTCACGCTCTACATATATAGTATACAATCAAAACCCGCAGGTGCTTATTGGAAATTGGATTCCGACTTGACAAGGTATGGGTCCACCTTCCGATAGTGTATCTCTAGAGACGAATACACTGGGTTCAACAAGAACTTCTTGCAACCCGGCCCTCACATGACCGACCCCTCATTTCGCTTGAGAGTATCGAATGTATATCACCGACGGTTGGGATCAGCAACCGCCTCCCGACAAGGGACAGCATCGAACATAGATTTAAGAAACAAATAGGACTTCCTCTAGATAGGTGATCATACACCCTAATGGGAGCGACCCACATAGCCATGCTGCCTGCCCGATTTTTGTCATTTCCCGGCTGATGAGGCTTGAGGTCTATTTTCTCTTGATCATCTGGTCGCCATTCACTTTGAATGCCACATCGTCAGATCCGCCAGATATCACTAATTGACGTCCACAAAAATACTCTAGCTGAAAGCTAGAGAATGGCAATTCCCTGCCAACAACTATCGTACGTTTGAAGAAATCAACGTACGTGACCCTTTGGAAATACTCTGTCAGACACTCGTCCATACAAGTCATCCAGGAACAGGATGAACCGAAGGCACTCTCCTACCGCATCCATATAGGAATCACCCCATGGATCAATAGCGAGAAGTCCTTGCAACCCGTAGATTCCAACTACGACAGAATCACAGCTTATCTCTGCTTGCCAGGCAGAGAATATTAGTGGTTCTTCCGTTTATGAAAATCCACGGTCTTCACAGCATCAACTCAATCATCTTCTGATATCTTCACGTATTTGTTGGTCGGAATGGTTTTCGAATATAAATTCGATCCCGGTCTTTCCATACCAACAATCGTATTGGTCAGATTTGATAGTCGGTGTTTTAACTATCAAAATATACAGTGTTTCAAACATGACACTCCAATGAGTTCACTGGTTCAGTATTTAGCATCATTTGGCCTTTGACAATCTAATTTCCTTTTTGTTAAATTGAAACTTCCAATTCTTTTAATATTCAAAAATATGATATTTGAATAACTCTAATAGATTAATTAACATTCGTCTTAACTCCATTCGCTTGACTCTAGATCACAGCGATCACAATGGTTACGCCTGATTCCCTCAGGAAACATCCGACCGCCGTAGGCTATCTGCAGCCCTGCGAATTACGCTAGCAGTCGTACGAAATGGCAACTTAGCCGAATAATTATGTTTGGCTAATTCTATCTTGAATAACTACATTCAATTTCCCATTTTGAAATCTCATTTAAAATTCTCCTTTTTACTAGATCTTGTTTTCAAATAACGTTAATGTAAAATTAACGTCTTAACACTTTGAAACTTATTTATATGTTTTGGTTTATCTTAAACCCCTTTTATCGAAATTTCCTTCGACTTAATTGAAATGATTAAGTAATATTTAATTCAAGCTCTCATTCTCGCTTAACATTCCTTTTTATAACTTCGTTATAAAACTTAGGTTTAAAATAAAACCTATTCATGAACTCCTCATTTCGCTTGATCAAATAATTACCCAAGCTAAACCATTCGGCTTATTTCTTATTTCCGTACTTATCAATCTGATTAACTTTCTAAAATCACTTAATAATAAATCAAAGTCTTAAATAAGTAAATTATTCATTTATCTCTCTTTATATAACTTTTATTCAAAATAGTATATTCCAAAATTCTATTTCTAGTTATAAAATAAATTTTATAACTGCATCTCTATCGATTCACCTGACGGTGAATCAATATCTGTAACCCGATTGATTTTAAAGGCCATACTCTGCCAAACACTTAACCAATATCGCCTATTGGTTTAAACCAAACAGATGTTGAATATTAAATCAATAATCAACCATCAAATCAATCACACAAACAGGTCAGTTCATATATGACAATATGAAAATAAACAATACATTTGAGGAATCCGGTTGGATCCCTCCAACCTGTTCTTCTCTGTATTCAACTGGTTATCTCAAATCAGACCATTCAGTTTTGTTTAACTGATAACACTAAATAGCAACCATTCAACATCAACTGCAAGCAATTCAAATAGTTCAACAATTTAAAACACGTTTATAAATAAACGTGACCAACAGGGTGAGTTACCTCCGTTGGATCCAATCGTTAACACAACGATTTGGTATTTCATTGAAATTAAACACGGTTTAATTTCATCGGTTCAATCAACAGATCAATGTATAACTAGCAAAATAGTCAACCATTGGCAAGCAGAGCACACAAAATAAAAACACCCAATTTATATAAAATATAAAAAGGGTAACTGAGTGAGTTTAGCTCACCTTGAATTTCATTCGTTGTTAAAACGGTTCGCTTTTACAGTCCTCCAACTTCGTCTGTTCCACTTCTATAGTATCACATCCCTTGTTTCGTCCGTTCTTGGTTGACATATGAGTACAATAACCTGCTTTTTTTTTCTCTTTTTTTTTTTTTTTTTAGAACTGCCAGTTCAGGCCTCGCGTCTCCACTCCGGTGTGCGCTCCGACTTCTGCCACCAATGCAGCGCCACCAACGTTCGCTCCCTTCCATTTCATGATACCTGTTATGCTCGGTTTCCTGTTCCAAAGGGAACCGCCTCTCCCTCTTTACAGTCCACCGCCGCGAGCTGCTTCATCCCACCATGATTTCCCATGCAAACTGACTTTCCCCTATTCCTTGCGTCGACCTCCCCACAACCCTTCCCCGTTCTACGCCATGCAGCCATCCACGTTTCACCACATCAGTTCGTTTCTTCCCCTTCTTTTTTTTTACTGTTGGACCAGAAGCTCCTCACGTTCCAAAACAATCCGCACCCAACTGTTCTTCATCTTCTACAGATAATATTCGTTCTCCTCCCTCTGCCATTTACCACCGTTCCTTACATCCAATGTCTCCACGCTGGGGCTTCTCCTTTATTTTACTTTTTTTTTTCTGAGAAAGCAAAAACAGAACGGGTATATATATATAGGAGGAGAAGTGTGGGGAGCAAGGCACTGGAAAATTATTCTTTTATTTGAATCTTGGTCGGCACGGTTCCAGTTTTCTATGCATAGGGTAGGCTGTAAACTCAAGGTTGTACATACATTAAATTTGATTTGGCCTATGCATGCGTCGTGGTTCAGCATATACGGTAGGAAAAGGTATAGGTTGAGCGAGCGTACGTACAGGCAAGAAAAAGAAGTTAAAGTAAAAGTGCATGGATATAAATAATATTATTTTATTGTTCCATGCTTTGCATAGAGAAATTCGTCAAGTTACCTACATAAATCCTCCGTTTTTGCCAAACAAATAGGTAATCCTAGCATAAAAAATATTCCGAACCCATTGGGACAGGTTTCGTTGAATTCCGACACCGTTTGCGAAAATCCCTTAGAAAATATCGATGAAAAACACCGAGCAATAATTCCTAACAATTCCAGAAAAAATCCTAAAAATATGAGGCCTTGACGTTTCACTAGACCTCTTCCTAAGGTTTCGTATGAAACTTGTTTCGTTGAATTCTGAGTCCGTTTGACCAGTTAACCATTCAGTTTAGTTTGTTTTAAGTTAAAAACATAGCGTACCCCACTATGAAATATTCTGTTCACGTAGGGACTGTTATGGACAGAAACAAAAATACCATTTAAATGAGTGATGTGCTCTGGTCCGAAAAATGTAATAATACCGGTAGATGGACTCATATTGTGAAATCCCGAAATGTCGATACAGGGTGCCACATACTCCAAATAAAAAGTTGCTTATTAAATAAATTAAAAATTACCATAAAATTCTAAAAATTAAATTATCACTACGCCTCAAAAGAACCTCGTCCAAATTCGAAACTGGTATGCAATTATATCTAATAACCCGTTTCGGTCGATGGACGATTCTACAGCGACTATTTTAAAATTTAATTCGGCCATAACTATCACACTCTAACACAAAATCTTGATTTTTCTCTTTCATATGAAAATTATCATCGATATGGTTCCAACGTTTCTTGTTTCACGGAAATCTGACTTATATCGGATCCTATATATTCGGTTGAAGTTCAAAACTTCATTTCATGAACTGCACGCCAATTTCAAGCTCGATTTATATTATAAATAAATTAACGTTAAAATTTCACTACATAAACGAATATATATTTTAAACCCTTTTAAAATTTCAAATAAATATTTAAGATAATAAATTAAATATTTGACTGCCAAAAATACGGGACATTACAAAAAACCTCGGGACAGGTCTGGCACTTCAAAACCCTCCCCATCGCCATCCTTACCTGTATGTGTGATTAACATTCAATTTTCATGTATTGGCTTTTATTTATTCATTCCTATGCATGTATCATTTTTATTTATTCATTTATTTTCGTATGCTGCTTTAATTTGTTCAGTCATACTCATTTGAAACCCTCATTAAATTGCCCAATTTTATATACTTCCCATATTGTTGTTGTTTGAAATAATTGTGTCACGTTGTTTGACTTAAGCTTGAGTTTTCACAAAAATATATATTTGAATTCATTTCTTATTCAAATTAATATACTTAGAAATCCAGTAATAATTTTAACTAATGGATTTTAAACCTAATTATCCAGTTTAAGTAAAAATAATCGAATTTAATGGTTTGTTTTAATAAATGAAATTTGGACTTAAATAATCATTTTCATTAATGATTTTGAATCTAATTAATATAGCGTGTTTAATGTGTTTTTTGTTTTGGTAGCTTGACTTGAAGGGTTGAAATGGCCTATAAACTACTTGTGATTTCACTAGGATAGTAATATAATCAGACTAGCTGAGTTATATCGGGTATTTCATAACGTGAATCAAGAAGACTTAATGCTTATATTTACTTATGATCTCGTTAAGATCGCGACGCAGTCATTATGTTACTGCGATCCATGATTGGATATGAATTAAATCTTGTATTTAAATAATCATATTAATTAATGATTTTGAATTTAATTAATGATTTTAAAATTCAATTTATCATCTTAATTGACGATGTAATGATTAATTTATCCATTTTAACTAATGTGATTTGAGTATAATTTATTTATTTTATTTTTATGGATTAAACCAAATAAACTAAATTATAGAAAATAATTAGAAATTACCTGACTTAATGAATGACTTTAAATTTAATAGATATTGTTTTAAGTTAACAAATAAATGTTCATAAATTGAAAATAGTCCTTTGAAAAGGAATCATTTCAAATATAATTAAGTGTGGATATCTTTGGGTTATAATAAGCAATGTTTTAATGGCATTAGTTTTCAGACCGTTGTTTAAATACAGTTAGAAATTATGATTTGTCCCTTTTAAAAAAATAACTGGGTAAGTATTTTATTTTGATTTACAAATTATACGTGATGTGAAACTCATGCATAAGCCAGAATAAAATGCGCTAAACCTTTGATTCATCTATTTGAGAAAGTGTACGCAATTTAAATTCACATATATAATAAATTTGTAGGGTCCAGCTTATATATTTTCGGGAGGTGTCATATGAGAGAATAATCATTTTTAAGTATATTTCCAGAGGTATACTTTGTAAAGGGGATTTGCACCCTCCTAATCACTTGTAATAAAACATTTTCCCTTATTTGACTCAAATCTTTGAATTAGTTATCTTAGTTTCATCGAGAAGTGAATTGTGTTCTTCTCGATGATTGACTATCCCATACATTCCTTTAAATCAAGGTTTTTATATTATCTATGTTATATCTTTCTTGTTATTTAAGTATGTATATTATTCTCATGAGGTAAAAACCCTTCTCATGTCAGCGGCGTGGTCTCATAGAATTATTGTATGTTCCACTTTACTCGATTTTTATTGCACTAGTTTTAAAAATTGCCTCATGTGTTACTACATTATAACACTTGAGCCAGGCTGAGCATTTTTTTCAAGTAATCATTGGTTGGACATGAAGCTTGTGGATAGAACAGAATGTTCGCCTACAACAGTAATTTATTTTCTCCGGGATTTTATATACCTATCAATAACTGTAAGTTAAGAAACCTTACAGTTGTCCAACTGATGGGATTTGATTTAACTCTGAAATACATTGTATTTTAAAGTGATAGTTCACTGTCTTTATTTATTGTTATATGTTGTTATTTTCGCTGTGAGATTCTTTTTTCTTCTATTCTCTTTCTTTTTTTATCCTAACAATATGCATTTTCGGAGATTGGATGTTATTTGTTTGTTTCTTAATGATGAATATTTATTTATCATCATTGTTGTTTGATTTGTCATGCTCACATAGTCTAAGAGAAATGATTATTTTATTACTGTATGAGCGTTTTTATTGATAATTGTGAGTATATTTACATCGAACCCCTTGTGAATTAAATTTGATAATTAAACTATGAGGTATTTGATAAGAATGCTAAGTTAAAGCAAAATACACCATTTCATACAAGTTGTTTATTATAATCTAATCGTAAATAGAACATTTAGAAAATAAATATATGAGAATATATTATTATTAATAGATAGAAATATTATAAACTAAGGTGATACATTTAATATGGAAATCTTAAATAAATAAGATTTAGGAAGTATGTTTAGATAAGATTTTGATTTGAATGTCAGTATAATCTAAAATTATTTCAAAAAGATTTTAAGAAACCAAATAGTAGTATTACTTGGAAAATATTTCTAATTTCAAATCTATGTAGTCAATGCCCCACTATAACCCTACTACATCCCGTAGCGGATTACTACGGCTATGCTCTTCCCAAATAGCCCATACAGCACTTTCTCTTTAAGCTATATTATATTTCGATATTCCAAGTATATCCCATTATTTCCCCTACATCATTTTATTCCCACTATATATTTGATGAAAGGTATGAACTAAAAAATGACATTTGTTTGTTATAAAAATTATGAAATTACGTTTTTTAATTGAATTATTTAATTAGGTTATAGTTTATGTTTATTTATAGATATTTATATATTTTTTAATTTAAAATTTAAAATATGCTAATTATAATTTTAAGTGTTAGTTTTTTATTTAATTTTCGGTTATATATTTGTTAAAACATTAAGAATGTGCTATATATGCTATTTTAAAGTCTATATTCTTCTTTTTTCTTATTTATCTCCACTATGACATTTTAGACCTCTTTCATATTGGATCTCTTAAGCACTTTGATTACACATGTTCAAATATTTCAAAAACAAATTTTAAGTAAAATACAATTACTTTGGACTATTAGCAATATATCTCAATTAGTTTTGTTGTAATCTGAATATTCTTCTAAGTGATGATAGGACGATGGCATGAGCAAACATTATAGTGCACTTAATTTAATTGTCTCATTATCAATGTGCAATCAAGATGAGTTCGCATCCTAATGAGTTCTAGATGTGTGTCATTGTTCGAATAATTTTATATACTTAGAAATAAACGATGTACGATTTTCAAAATGTAAAAAAGGGTTATTGAAATTTTAAGTTCCTTAAATGGAGAAAACCGATGGAAAATAAAAGCCATTTTGAATGTTAATGTTTTAAATAGCAATTTTGAAATCGTAAGTAGAAAAGAGATATTATATCTCAGTTTTTAAAGAAATTAAAGTAAATAGGGAAGCTGTAATAAGTATTGTTATATTGAAATCCATATTTTATTTGGGTGCCTATTTGGAATTTAAATGTGTGCCGATTCTCATTGTGAAGTTATAAAGAAATTTTTGCAATCGATCTCGAAATTAGACGAGACAGCTTACACCGTGTCCAAAATATTGTTTTATGTTGGGATTTCAATTTTCATCGAAAACGGAAGTCGTTTTTGGTTGATTTTACTTGTTACTTCACGACGAAGTTTCAATAATAATATAATAATTAACACGCATCTATATATACACACCTGATCACAACAAATTCGAGGTCAAACCCTAATAAAAATAAAATGTGTGGTCAACGTATCTCTGAGCCACCATTTACAAACGGATGGCCAGAATCTTGCAATCCTTTCCCTCGAATTCCTTCCAATCCATTCATTGTTAGCCAAATTGTTGAATAACAGAAATGTTGAGGTTGATGAGGTCTTTCTTTTTATCAGTGAGGATTGGATTCGACAAACTCTGGCGGCCAGTTTTGGGCATAATAGTGGCGGCGGTTCGAGAACGATTAGTGGTGTAGGGGAGCTTCGAATTTCACGAGGCTCAGAGAGGAGCATAGTGGAGGTTGGCCGCATTCGCTGGTCACTTCCGATCGAGGCCTGGTTGACGTAGGAGGCGTGATAACGTTGTTGAAGTAGACAAGAATGGTGTTTGTTTTCGAATGGCAACAATATTCAGGAGGAAGGAAACGATTTCGATTGGCCTAGATTTATGTAAAATATAATTAGTCTATTTAAACCATGGTTAAGAATTTAATAAATTAAATTGTATTACCTTTAAATGTTAATAACTAATCCATATGTGATCAGAATTGGACAAACTAAGATGTGCTGGACTCGCATTGACAAGCATTACGCCATGGAACAAATTTCGGTGTAATTTGAATCAATTGTAATTTTTAGTTAAATTAAACGCTTGTTTAATTTAACTGAAACGAACCGTTTAAATAACATGTCAAATCAAGGTGAGTTATACTCACTCAGTTGTCTCACTTATATTATATATATATATATATATATATATATAAGTGAGGTTTATAATTTGTGTGCAATAGTTGCTAATTGTTGAACGTGAGTTAATTATATATTCATATATTGATTGAACTGATGAAATTAAACCTTTGTTTAATTTCAATGAAAATCCAAATTGTTATTCTATGATTGGAACCAATTGAGGTAACTTACTTTGTAGGTAACGTTTACAAAATAAACATGTTTATTTTATAAAATTGTTTAAATTATTATTGTTGTGTTAAATTATTATTATTGACTGTTATAGAAATTATTAGTTTAAAATTGGATAATTCTTATTAAATGATTTATTTGAGGTAACCTTTTTGGATGTAGGGAAAAATCGGTTAGAGGTATCCAGCTGGGTTCCTCACCAGTAGTTCATATTTATTATTATAATATAGATGTTGAAATATGAATTTGTGATGTAGGGATTGACAGGTTGGAGGAATCCAATAGGATTTGTCTCTGATATTGATAATGTTTACCGATATGATTTGTTTTGTTCATTTGGATGTGAAATTAGTTAATATTTCACGATTTGGTACTTTAGTAGATATCTTCTTCTTTAGTAACGACGATAAGGTAAAAGATTTTAGAATTGATTCTAAATGTTTTCAAAATTATATTTATTTGAAATATGGTGTTTGTTAAAAAAGTAAACGTCGAAGTTTTAATTATATTTTTATAATCATAACTAAAGTTGATTTAGTAATATTATTAAATAAATGGTAAAAATGTTATATAATTGGTTGTACTAATGAACGTATGAATAATAGTCGTGTTAAGGACATTAAAATGTCGTAAATGGAATTCATAAGATTTCAAAGTATTGAAATGGTTTTATGGGATCGAGAGTATACAAGGAATGATAAGAAAGGTGATTTTTTGTAACTAATGAAAGTTTTTGCAAACGTTGTTTATAAATATACAAAATATGATTATATAGGTTTTTCGTGAATGAGATTAGCGAAATAATAGAATTGAAAGTAGAATATGAATATTGACGTAAAATTGGAATTGTGACCAATATCAAATAAATGAGATTTCAAGGCAAGATTGCAAAAATGAGTCATAAACAGAAATACATATAAACTGAGTCATTTGGAGAAGTTGTAAAAGGAACGTATATTTGCAAATAAAAAGATATTTATCAATGAATGGTTAAGATATTTATAAAGATTGGTTAAGATGTTTATAAATGAATGGTTAAGAATTTTGTAAATGAAAAGTTAATGATTTTGTATATTAAAGGTGAAGGGTTTTCGAAATGAAATAGGTAAAATTTATCTATAGAAATTAAGTTGAACTATTTTGATTTATTTTATGAAATGATATTTAAATAAAATTGGAAATGATCCGTGAGATTATAAAGGAATATAATCGGTTTAAAAAGGTTAAAAGTGAATATAATGTGGTTTTTTGAGAAATTGGAACTTGTTGTACATTGGTTGAGTTGAGTACCTTTCGAGGTGTCAATCTGATGTTGGTTTCGGCCTTCCGGTTTTGTATACTTAGAGATTTATTCACTTACCGATTTACAACGAGGAGTTAATGAGTAAAAGTGAAATGATAATTGAATATTCTTATATTAAATAAGAAACGAGGAATAGTTTTAATATTTAATCAATGACTGGTTAATAAAAGAGGCTAAATGATAATAGATATTGAATTATTGAATTCATTTTATTTTTATGGATGAATGGTTGTTTATTTGATAGTTTAATAATCGACTATCAAATCTGGCCTATACGATTGTTGGTACGGAATGATCGAGACCGAATTTATATTCGAATACCATTCTGACCAGCAAATACGTGGAAGATGTTGATTGAAGATGGAGCAATTGAAGATCATGGATCTTCGTGAGCAGAAGAACTACTCGTTGAATTTCTCTGGTTAACTCTAGAGATATTTTGGTAGTAGTTCTATCGTGATTGGAATCTTTGGATTGCAAGGACTACTCGCTACTGATACTTAGGGTGATTCATATATAAGGATATGGTAGGAGGGTGGCTTCATTTTGTCCAGTCCCAAGACAACGTGTATGGACAAATGTCTGACAGAGTATACCTAACAGATCATATGATTAATCTCTTCAAGGCTATTCTTGTGGCAGAGAAATTCGTTTCTCTTAGATTTATACCCATGGTATTGGAGAAATCAATTTATGATTTGACGGGTTTGACGTGTGGCATTAAAAGTGAATGGTGGCCAGATGTTTCTAGAAAGGTAATTATAACCTCAAGCCTCTCCAACCGGGAAATGGTATAAAATCGAGAAGGTCGCATGGCTATGTGGGTCGCTCCCAATTAGGGTGTATTTTCACCATCAAGAGGATTTTCATTTGTTCTTTTCGTTTTTGTATCTCCCCAGAAATGCGGTGGTTGACCAACCGTAAAATGAAAATATATTCAGAACATTCAAGCGAAGTGAATATCCGGTCATATTTAGCCGGGGTTGCAAGATGTTCTTGTTGAATGCTGGTGTATTTTCTCTAGAGGTACACTACCAATGTTAGGGAATGCGGATTAAGGATCTTAATGCAAAACTAACACTAGAGGGAAGGTGAATAATGTTTTAAAGAGATTAAGGAAAACTTAAATAATCTTGAAATACTAAACGAATCACACAATGATTATCACACCACAAAAGATCACAAACACAGAAACAATCACAAACACAGATATAAGTAAATATAAAATGCAGAAAAGGAAAGAACACACCATATTTTATACTGGTTCGGATTACTCCTACGTCTAGTCCCATGCAACGCTGGATTGCACAGAGTTTTATTAATACTAGTATCATTCTTATGACACCCTTGATTTGATGCTACAAAGTTAACACTGATTTCACCACCCTTGATTTTACGGCTACAAGATTCACCCCGCTCCCTTTCCTTGACTTACGGGCTACAAGGAACACGCCCTTTCCCAAATAATTCCCAAATGATTACAATATCCCTTAAACTCTTGAATAGCACTTTCAACAGATAGTAGTTGATTGAGACTGAGAAGAGAATGATATAATTTTTGTTGAAATCGGCAGAGTATGAGTGTAGAAATCAAGAAATTAAAGCATGATAATGGTGGTTAGAGATAGGATTATAATGGAGAAGAATAAGTGATAAAAAATCGAATTTAATCCCTATTTATAGTGTTTGAAAGGTTGCAACGTTCTGAAGCGTTTCAAAATATGAAAAGACACTTCCTTTAAAAATTGAAAATATGACAGTTATATGTCGACATGCTCAAATATGTATGTCGACATATATAGTGCATTTTGATTTTTAAAATTAGTTTTTCAAGTCTTAAAACCAATATATATTTTCTGGAAATTCTTGAATCAAAACAAGTGTTTTTAAATGAGTTTTCTAAAGTGTAAAAACATATAAAAATAAAATATAAACATATTTATAATATTAGATGATATAAGATTATAAAATATATTACAAACATATATATATTATAAAACTTTATAAGATATAAGCATATATATATATATATGAAATCATAATTAAAAACCTATAACAATTTGAAATCATTTAAAGAAGGAGTTTGGAAATAATTTTGGAATCAATTTGAAAAAGAATTTGAAAACAAAATTTGAAAACAAAATTTGGAAGTGCTAACCGGAGTTTTACATATATACTAGACTCTATTACTTGAAAACCTAGAGCTCTTGAAATCTCGATTATCTTGTTACCCATGAATCTTGAATTCCTTGATATCTTGAATACAGTCTTGAATATTTATATCCTACATATATATCCTATATATATATATTCTAGACAAAAATGTTAGTATATATTTTATAATCAGTAATGTAAATAATTGAAACAAGGTTGTTATCGTCAAAATTCCATTCTCCAATAGTCGGAAGGTGGTCCCATACCTTGCAATAGCTGGAAATCCATTCTCTAGTAAGAGCACGTGATTTTGATTGTATACTATGTATGTGGAGCGTGAGATGCAAGAGTTCTGCTAAATTGTTATTTACTTGATTTAGACACTATTATAATATTAGAGAATTATTGATTTTTAAAATGTTTTGGGTTATCGTAAGGTAAAAACCATCTGTATTTGTGTGTGGATCGGTCTTACGATTATCCTTTTCTTTCAGAAAGATTTTGACTTTAAAATCAAGTTGGATGATACCTATAAACTTAGTGAGTTTTCTCACGTTGGTACATCAGATTGAACATGGCGTTTGCAATGCTCAGGTCAGACCAAGTTTTACAGGTTCATGTTATCGGATGTTGTGAAGTCAGGAGACGAGATGGAAGTGTTCAGACATATGATATCATATAGTTATTATTCTGCTGTGATTGTATATGAGGATAGATTGTCATAACTGTCTAGATGTGTTGATATACTCTGATGATTGTAAGTAATTTTTAAGATCTCAATAAATATTTATTTCTACATTATATTTTGTTCCGCTGCGATGTAAGACTATGTGTCATGTTGGTTCTTCTTCTTCTTCTTATTTTCTAATATTTCTTTCTTTCTTTTCTCACCCTCTAATTTCTTTCTATTAACTATGTGGTGTTTTCGATACTTGGGTTTTGGCAAATGATACGTAATTTATGTATTATTGTCGGAATTCAGACGTCGAATTCTACCGGTTCGTTACATTCATGGTTGCAGCGCCTTTACTTTTTTCCTTTTATTTTTCTGTCACATACGAAACTTCAAAAGTGGAAGGAGATGAGAGAGTAACAGAGGGGTCGAACGTATGTACAAAGAGCCAGGCAGCCAATTTCTGCTCTAGGCTTTCGTTTCAACACACACACACACACACATATATATATACATATATATGGTGGCGGCTATAAAACTTAGCAATGAAAATATGGAAGAATGGCCAAGAAGTGTTGTTGTCCAACAAAGGCGTGAATAGTATAAAACGTGCACCTTGGCCACAAATCTATAATCTAACTTATTACCGGTTCCTATTAATGGAACAAATCCACATGAATAATATCTTTTCTCAAAGATAACGTAGTAACGGTTTCTATTAGTGGATCTAATTTATACACGTTATCTCCGAAATTGTAAACATCGTTGGTCCTGAAATCAAATGTCGGGAAAATCAAATTGAGTGTCCAAACATATGTAATAGACTACCGTTGTGTTCAACGTGTCGATTTGAACGAGATAACACATTAAAAACCGTTGAATTAACGTTTATATGATAATTTGTTATTCACGTTATAACGGTTATCACTTCCGTAAATCAGCCATCGATTTAAATGGAGTAAACGAAATCGGGATTCGACGAAAAGAACATCAACATTTTCATTAAAAAAAATCTACACAGTAATTTCATATGGAATATTTATAATTAAAGAATTAATAAATCAGCGTTAACTTTTTGACTGATTTAATGTCAAATTACAAGCAAATAAATTTCAAATTTAAATTCTCATTTTAATTCCTTGTATTCATATCAAACATACATCAGGGTTGTTCGCGGCTGGAAAATAGCCTGTTGTGATTTTTGACACGTCCGACGCGTTAAAACTAAAACGGACCGTTTTTCCCCGTTTTCCTAACTCTTCGAATCTGGTGCGTTAAGGTATAATAATAAATTTAATCGATATATTTTAATTTTTATAAATTTCAAAAACTAATAACTTATGCAAATGAGATCCGTTTGAGATGCGGTATTTTGAATTGCGATCGTATGAAAGTGCTCTACGTAATAGAGTTGGTTTGAATTGAAGCATAGTAATTTATAATTTTTCAATTTATTTATGTATTTATGTAAATTATTGATACATATTATTTATTAAAAACAAATAATAAATTAATTAACCATAAATCAATTAAATTAAAAAATAAGATCAAAACAGTCCGCTTAAAATCCGCAAACACATTCTCCACTAACTAAATCGCTAAAGTATCCCGCTAAAATTCCCCGTTAAAATACTCCGTTTACGTTACCCTCAAACGCACCCATATATCAAATATATATATATATATATTCTATACCGAATCCACAATTTTCTTTTAAATTGAATGTCGTTGCATTTCTAAATAGAAATTTTGCGGTCTGTTAGAACTTAGAAAAGGTCTCGCTCCACTTATTTTTTTAATAAAATAAAATAAAATAAAATGTAACATTCCTAGTGAAAGTGAATGCGTTGTTGTTGCAGTAAATATAGCCTGTGAAACGCTGGAAGATGGAAAAGAAAAACCCTAGATTTTACACTTTGCTTTCAACGGTTAATTTGGTTACCAATTTTACACTTTTATTTATGAACTCCTAATCTGTTTCCTTTTAAGTATTTTGTTGTGATTCCTCAACCATGCCATTGCGTATCCCTATCTTTTAAAACTTAGGGTTGTCTCGCTCGAAAAGCTAATTGCTGGCAAACACAAAGATTGATTTAAATTTTTACAGATTATATGCCATTATTTGCTACTGTATAACTCGATTTCTACTCTTCATTTGCTAATTTTCTCATTGAAGGTCGGGAAAGATGCGGCTTGCTATGACGGGCAAGTTCACTTTTGGTACGGAATAATTTGATTGCCTGCCGAATGTTCCTGTTTTTTTGGTAGCCCATTTGATATTAATTAATTTGTAATTACCTGGCTGTTCCACTGAATTTGCATGTTTCTATCTTTGAAATGCTACCAGTTACTTTATTGAATAGCTAATTATTTGATGTTATAGATGGTTTCAATATTGGATATTCGTTGATTTCTTTTGGGTTCAAAAAGATTAAACTATGAATCTCAAAAATGAAAAAGGTTGGTTTGATGGCGGATAATAGATTTATGTTTAAAACAGATGCATTATTGTTTCCAAGCAAATAACTAGATTAGTTAAATGTCTTGGTTCTCACTGTAGAGTTGAAATTTTAAGTTTCTTAAATGGAGAAAACTGACTGAAAATAAAAGCCATTTTGAATGTTAATGTTATAAATAGCAATTTTGAAATCATAAGTATAAAAGAGATATTATATCTCAGTTTTTAAAGAAGTAAAAGTTAATAGGGATGCTATAATAAGTATTGTTATATTGAAATCCATATTCTATTTGGGTACCTATTTGGAATTTAAATGTGTGTTGATTCACATTGTGAAGTTATAAAGAAATTTTTACAATCGATCTCGTAATTAGGTGAAACCACTTATATCATGTCTGAAATATTGTTTTATGTTAGGATTTCAATTTTCATCGAAAACGGAAGTCGTTGGTGGTTGGTTTTACTTGTTACTTCACGATGAAGTTTCTATAATAATATAATAATCAACCCGCACCTATATATACACCTGATCACAACAAATTCGATGGTCAAACCTTAAAAAAATAAAATGTGTGGTCAACGTATCTCTGAGTCACCATTTACAAATGGATGGCCAGAATCTCGCAGTCCTTTCCCTTGAATTCCTTCCAATCTATTCATTGTTAGCCAAACTGTTGAACAACAGAAATGTTGAGGTTAATGAGGTCTTTCTTTCTATCGGTGATGATCGGATTTGACAAACTCTGGCGACCAGTTTTGGGCATAATAGTGGCGGCGGTTCGAGAACAGTTGGTGGTGCAGGGGAGCTTCGAATTACACGAGTCTCAGAGAGGAGCACGGTGGAGTTCGGCCGCATTCGTTGGTCACTTCGGATCGAGGCCTGATTGGTCATAGGAGGCACGACAGCGTTGTTGAAGTAGACAGGCATGCAGTTTGTTTTCGAACGACAACAATATTCAAGAGGAAGGAAACGATTTCGATCAACCCAGATTTATATAAAACATAACTAGTGTATTTAAACCATGATTAAGAATTTAATTTAATTAATTAAATTGTATTAACTTTAAATGTTAATAACTGATCCATATGTGATTAGAATTGGACAAACTAAGATGCGTTGGACTCGCATCGACGAGCATTACGCCATGGAACAAATTTTGACGTAAATTGAATCAACTATAATTTTCAGTTAAATTAAACGCTTGTTTAATTTAATTGAAACGAACCGTTTAAATAACAAGTCAAATCAAGGTGAGCATAACTCACTCAGTTGTCCCGCTTATATTATATATATAAGTCAGGTTTATAATTTGTGGGTTGTGGTTGCTTATTGTTGAATGTGAGTTAATTATACATTCATATATTGATTGAACCGATGGAATTAAACCTTTGTTTAACTTCAATGAAAAACCAAATCGTTATTCTACAATTGGAACCAATTGAGGTAACTTACCTTGTTGGTCACGTTTATAAAATAAACTTGTTTATCTTAATAAATTTTTTAAATTGTTATTGTTGTATTAAATTATTACTATTGACTATTATAAAAATTATTAGTTTAAAATTGGGAAATTCTTATTAAATGATTTATTTGAGGTAACCTATTTGGATGCAGGGAAAAAACGGTTAGAGGGATTCAACTGGATTCCTCACCAGTAGTTAAAATTTATTATATTATGATATATGTTGAAATATGAATTTATGATGTAGGGATTGCCAGGTTGGAGGAATCCAACAGGATTTATCTCTGATATTGATAATTTTTATCGATATGATTTGTTTTGTTCATTTGGATGTGAAATTAGTTAATGTTTCACGGTTTGGTACTTTAGTAGATATTTACCTCTTTAATAACGACGATAAGATAAAAAGATTTTAGAATTGATTCTAAATGTTTTCAAAATTATATTTATTTGAAATACGATGTTTGTTTAAAAAAGTAAACGTCGAAGTTTTATTTACGTTTTTATAATTATAACTAAAGTTGATTCAGTAATATTATTAAATAAATGGTAAAAATGTTATATAATTGGTTGTACTAAAGAATGTAAGAATAATAGTCGTGTTAAGGCCATTAAAATGTCGTAAATGGAATTTATAAGATTTCGAAGTACTGAAATGGTTTTATGAGATCGAGAGTATACAAGGAATGATAAAAAGGTTGAAAGGTGTTTTTTCGTAACTAATGAAAGTTTTTGCAAATGTTGTTTATAAATATACAAAATATGATTAAATGGGTTTTTCGTGAATGAGATTAGCAAAATAATAGAATTCAAAGTAGAATATGAATATTGACGTAAAATTGGAATTGTGACAAATATCAAATAAATGAGATTTCAAGGCAAGATTGCAAAAATGAGTTATAAATAGAAATATGTATAAACTAAGTTGTTTGGAGAAGTTGTAAAAGGAATGTATATTTGCAAATAGATAGATATTTATAATCGGATGGTTAAGATATTTATAAAGATTGGTTAAGATATTTATAAATGAATGGTTAAGAATTTTGTAAATGAAAAGTTAGTGATTTTGTATACTTAGAGATTGTCAGGTTCGAGGTGTCAATCTAATGTTGGTTTCGGCCTTCGGGTTTGTATACTTAGAGATTTATTCACTTACCGATTTACAATGACGAGCCAATAAGTAAAAGCGAAATGATAATTGGATATTCTTATATTAAATAAGAAACGGAAAAAGTTTTAATATTTAATCAACGACTGGTTAATTAAAAAGGCTAAATGATAATAGATATTGAATCGGTGAATTCATTTTATTTTTATCGATGAATGGTTGTTTATTTATAGTTTAATAACCGACTATCAAATCTGGACTATATGATTGTTGGTACGGAAAAGACTGGGACCGAATTTATATTCGAATACCATTCCGACTAGCAAATACGTGGAAGATGCCGATTGAAGATGGAGCAATTGAAGATGGTGGATCTTCATGAGCGGAAGAACTACTCATTGAATTTCTCTGGTTAGCTCAAGAGATATTTTGGCAGTAGTTCTGTCATTATTGGAATCTTTGGATTGCAAGGACTACTCGCTATTGATCCTTGGGGTGATTCCTATATAAGGATGTGGTAGGAGGGTGGCTTCGTTTTGTCTAGTCCCAGGACAACTTGTATGGACGAATGTCTGACAAAGTATACCTAACAGATCATATGATTAATCTCTTCACGACTATTTTTTTGGCAGAGAAATTCGTTCCTCTTAGCTTTATGCCCGTGGTATTGGAGAAATCAATTTATGATTTGACGGGTTTGACGTTGTGGCAATAAATATGAATGGTGGCCAGATGTTTATGAAAAATTAATTATAACCTCAAGCCTCTCCTACTGGGAAATGGTATAATATCGAGTAGGTCGCATGGCTAAGTGGTCGCTCCCAATTAGGGTGTATTGTCACCATCTAGATAATTTTCGTTTGTTCTTTTCATTTTTGTATCTCCCTGGAAATGTGTGGTTGACCAATCGTAAAGTGACAATATATTCAGAACATTCAAGTGAAATGAATAGCTGGTCATGTTTAGCCGGGGTTGCAAGATGTTCTTGTTGAATCCTAGTGTATTTTCTCTAGAGGTACACTATCGATGTAGGGAATGCGGATTAAGGATCATAAGGAAAAACTAACACTAGAGGGAGGGTGAATAGTGTTTTAAAGAGATTACGGAAAACTTAAATAATCTTGAAATACTAAATGAATCACACAATGATTATCACACCACAAATGATCACAAACACAGATATAAGTAAATATAAAATGAAGAAAAGGAAAGAACACACCGGGTTTTACACTGGTTCGGATTACTTCTATGTCCAGTCCCATGCAACGCTGGATTGCATAAAGTTTTATTAGTACTAGTATGAATCTAACAACACCCTTGATTACACGCTGCAAAGTTAACACTGATTTCACCACCCTTGATTTCACGGCTACAAGATTCACACCGCTCCCTTTCCTTGATTTACGGGCAACAAGGAACACGCCCTTTCCCAGATAATTTCCAAATGATTACAATAGCCCTTGAACTCTTGAACAAACTTTCAAACAGATGGTAGTTGATAGAGATTGGGAAGAGAATGATATAATTTTTGTTGAAATCGGTAGAGTATAAGTGTAGAAATCAAGAAATTAAAGCATGATAATGGTGGTTAGAGATAGGATGGTAATGGAGAAGAAGAAGTGATTAAAAAAATTGAATTTAACCCCTATTTGTAGTGTTTGAAAGGTTGCAACGTTTCTGAAGCGTTTCAAAGTATGAAAAGACACTTCCTTTAAAAATTGAAAATATGACAGTTATATGTCGACATGCTCAAATATGTATATCGACATATATAATGTATTTTGATTTTTAAAATTATTTTTTCAAGTTTTAAAACCAATATATATTTTCTGGAAATTCTTGAATCAAAACTAGTGTTTTTAAATGAGTTTTCTAAAGTGTAAAAACATATAAAAATATAATATAAACATATTTATAAAATTAGATGATATAAGACTATAAAACATATATTATTAACATATATATATATATTATAAACTTTATAGACTATATATATATATATATATATGAAATCATAATTAAAAACCTATAACAATTTAAAATCATTTAAAGAAGGAGTTTGAAATAATTTTGAAATCAAATTGAAAAAGAATTTGAAAACATAATTTGAAAATAGAATTTGAAAGTGTTAACCGGAGTCTTACATATATACTAGACTCTATTACTTGATAAGCTTAAGCTCTTGAAATCTTGATTCACTTATTACCCATGAGACTTGAATTCCTTGATATCTTGAATACAGTCTTGAATATTCATATCCTACATATATATCCTGCATTTACATACATACATACATACAAAAAAAAATATTCTAGGCAAAAATGTCAGTACATATTTTATAATCAGAAATGTAAATAATTGAAACAAGATTGTTGTCGTCAAAATTTCATTCTCTAATAGTCGGAAGGTGGTCCCATACCTTGCCATAGTTGGAAATCCATTCTCCAGTAAGAGCCCGCAATTTTGATTGTATACTATGTATGTGGAGCGTGAGATGCAAGATTTCTGCTAGATTGTTATTTACTTGATTTAGACACTATTATAATATTATAAAATTATTGATTTTAAAAATGTTTTGGGTTATCGTAAGGTAAAAACCATCTGTATTTGTGTGTGGATCGGCCTTATGATTATCCTTTTCTTTCAGAAAGATTTTGACTTTAAAATCAAGTTGGATGATACCTATAAACTTAATGAGTTTTCTCATGCTGGTTCATCAGACCAAACACGGCGTTTGCAATGCTTGGGTCAGATCGAGTTTTACACGTTCAGGTTATCGAATGTTGTGAAGTCAAGAGACGAGCTGGAAATGTTCAGATGTATGATATCATATAGTTATTGTTCCGTTGTGGTTGTATATAAGGACAAGTTGTTATAACTGTCTAGATGCATTCACTAGTACAGAACTTGTCTTTTGCATCTCCTCATTTGCATCTGTTGTATAAACAACAGATGCAAATAGTACAATTTACATCTGGTTCTAACCAACATCAGATGCAAATAATGGGAAATAAATAGTGTAGAAATTAATTATTGATATTTGCATCCCTTTATTGAATAGTTGGATGCAAATACGTGGGAAAAAGATCAATTTGCGTCTGCCCTTTCAAAGATGGATGTAACAAAGTGCTTTCATGTAGGGAGGGAAAAACCAAAAAATCACGGGTGCGTCTGCTCGTGGTTCAAGATAGACGCAACTCTTAAACACTTGGAGGGAAAGCCATGCGTATGTTTATGGAGGGAAAACGAAAATACTTTCCCGCATTCTTCTGACTTATACTGTTTCTCTCCTGAAACACATTTTTCCTAAATTACAAAATCGTTTTCCCCAATTTCCTGAACCCTACATATCTCTTCTCTCCTGCAGCTATAGTTTTGATATGGACCGCAGGTCCAACCTCTATTAGCCATGAACCGCTCTCCACTACGGCCCGAAAGGGGATTAAGCCGTCGATGGAAAGGACCGGTGGCTGGATCGTGAAAACCTCCAAAATCGTGAAGATCGAACATTAGATAACCGGTCTGAGAAGCATTTTTGAGATTACTTTTTTCAAACTCTTTCATTTGCGATTTCCCCAATTATGGATTAAAACCCTAATACAGTTCAATGCTGCAACATAAGCACCATCCCCAAAGTTATAAAACTGCCGAGGCTTCAGGTGATCTCTAAATTAAGAAAATACGTGGTAGATTCATGAAATAATATGTCAATTTGTAGCTATTACCTAACACTTTAGATGCGGTAATTAATCTGTTTATTTGGTCATTAGCTTTATATTTAACTAATTCATAGTTTCATTTGCTGCAATGTGTAACTGAATGACCTTTATTAATTATTGGCCATTAGTTTTTAAATTTACGAATTCTAGTTTCATTTGCTCCGCTGTATAATTGAATGATGTAGCTTTGCGTCCAAAATACACATGTACGCACATGTCCAGAAAAATTGAAATGCAAATAAGTAAGATATGGGGGCAAAAAACAAACGTATATACCAACTTATTTTCAAAAATGAAATGGTGCACTAAACAGGAAATAGTGCATAAAAATTAAATGAACTATTTAAAATTAAATTCGTGAATTGAAATATTTGTTCCTTTATGTTTTTGTAAATTCCTTGGTACCCTCTTTGTGAAAAGACAAGTTGAATTTAACTGTTTACTTACTTATATCCTAATTGTTTACTGTACTATATATGCATTTTGTTATCTCTAAGTTTTAATCTTTTCTGGTAGTTTGTGTGTATTTATGAAGTTACACCATTTCTTCTAAAAATTTTAATCGTGCTGTCGTAAACTTTTATTGCTTTGTCTTGAACTTTTGGACCATATTAGGTTGTTATACTCTTTGAATTATATTTTTTTATTTCATTTTGGGAATATCTATTTAGCCAGAGGGAGCACTGTGAAAACATGCCATTTTTGGTGGTTTTCAATCTTACAAGCAATGCGTGTTACGCTTTAGATTGGAAGACTAATGATTTTACTACTCTGCATGTGCAATTTAATTGATATCATAAAGATGCCACAAATGTTGAACTTTTCTAACTATCTGTAGGTTGTCCAAGAATTTTTCTTAGGGGTTTTTGATGAAGAAGAAACAACTACTTTCAATTAGAATCATTATGCTAACGCACTTCTCAAAGATCCTCGGCCGAAAGATGCCTCTCAAAGGTAATATGCTCTTCGAAGTTAAAGCTGCCTGCGCTATTAGTGAACAATGAGATATTCATTATAAATAGATTAATTTTACCAACCTTGACTACTTTATACTAATTGTTACATTGTCGTTGACAACTTTCCGAAGAAAAATGCTCTTCATCTTTAGAAGACGTCAGATGGATTATTTTTGTTGCGTAGTTTTTACAAACGTTTGCTAAATCTACTTGTAATTTGGAATCTTGATAGTATTTCGGTTGGCTTGGATACCCCAAAGAAATGCCCTTGCTTTCTGTAATTTATTTTCAATATAGGGCTGTAAGCAGGTTGGACCGGACTGGACGAAGGCATATTTTGGCTCCGTCATATGAGAAATTTGGACGAATACAGACCGAGCAAGCTTTATTGTTTTTATGAACTGGGCAACGAACAAACAATGTTCGGATAATAGAAAAATATATGAAAGATTTTTTGATGCGTACATTTTTGTACATTGCTTCTTATCCTAATTCGTGTTGTAGTTCATGTCCTAAATGAAAATCATACGTACATGAACCATATGCCTTACTATCTCGGATCGAGGCATATGTTTGGCAGTCTTAAAAAATTTACAGTCTCATATAACTGGGATATAGAATATAAATCTTTTTTTCTCATTTTATTTTTTTATTGTTATTGGGTGACCTTGTAGTTTTTTATCTTCTTGAAGACGTGCTTTCTGGATGCATACATGATACATATTTTGATACTTGAATATTTTTAGGTCTTTTGTTTATAGGACTCCATCCTTTGTTTTCAAATTTTTCCTTGCTTCCTTTTGTTCTGTTTTCTCGTTTTTGTTTTTTTGGGGTGATCTGGTCAAACTAACATAATCCATAGTGGCATATGTGGGACGGTCCCACTTTCTGGTATATTTGCCCTTTTTTCTTAAATTATCTTGCATATATCCTTTCTCGTACCAATAATGCCTGATAGGTTGTATGCATGTGGTTGCAAACATACAATAATTCAGTGAGGTGCATGTCAAAAGTGTTACAACTGAGAAGTATCAAAATACATAAAATTTTGCATATTGAAATATTATGTAGTAAAACTCATCATTTTGAAGATTCTACCGGAATTGCATTGAATATAGTAGTAAATTGATGTGCATGTATATATCTTTTTGGAAAATAACGAGATTCTAAAAATCCAGCGCCAACAATACTTGACGTGTATTTTGAAGATTATTTAATTATTAGTCGCACCTTAAATTACTAGTAGAAGTTGTTTTTTTTTTTGGAAAAATAACTTTTCTTATTAGTTAGTTAATGTGCAGATATCATGCTCATCTTTACACGAATGGAACCATTTGTGATCTTACTGGCGAACCTAGAGAAACAGAGGTAAATATAAATATTAAATACTCTTGAGCTTCAATTAAACATATTCTTTATATTTCTGCCTTGCATGTATTTTAGGTTAGGTTTGTTTGTTCTGAGCCCACGGTAATAATTAGTTCGCGCAAGGAGATATCTACATGCAAGTATGTTGTCGCAATTCAGTGCCCACTGCTCTGCAAGCATCTGTAAGTCTTCTCACCTTAATCCCATATTTTACTATACCTGCTAAGCCTGTTCTATGTTGAAATTTTAGACAGCATTCGTAAGCCTGTTCGCTCAAGGAATATCTATCCATAAGCTAAGTACTAATTATCGGCTCTGTATATAAACTTGCAGGATGTTTGAACAAGAGAGGCCAATGTGGCACACCATACATTGTAACGAGGTGCCTAATTCTGGGAAGGTAAACTGAGTACACACATGTACAATTGATACATCTGTCTGTAATTATATGCGTGTGCACATATGTAATAGAAAAGCAGTATGCATGCGCACATATGTAACAGAAAAGCAGTATGCATGTGCACAACTGTCTAATTAAGTCAGTATACTTTCATGAAGCACATACAAAAAAAAATCTCAGAATGCAGTCACCATTAAGTGTCAATATTGTTTTACTGACTAACATGTATACTATTTTTTTGGAAGTATATATGTTAGTCAGCAATGAGTTTATTATTAAGAAAGTGTACTTCCATGTATATGTTAGTCAAAAAAACAGTATATACAAAAACTTTCATATATATATATATATATATGTATGTATATGTATATGTTTATGTGTGTGTATATATATATATATGTTAGTCATAAAAACAGTATTTATGAAAACTCATTTCTGACTAGCATATATGAAACTCATTTCTGACTAACATATAAAAAGAAGAATATATATTGTTTCAGCTCATGTTTATATTTACACTATCATGACACTATATATTATAAGTTTTGGTGCATTATAATATGTGTTATATGCCATTAGCTCAATGTTTTTTCCCACAAACACTATATACTTTAGAACGTCATCACTTATGCCATGTCTTCTTGGTTCTATCATGTTTTCTTTGGTAGGAGGAATAAAATATAGATAAAGTTTACGTATAGTTTTATTATCTTAAATTGATTATATCATATCTATATCTATCTTCTACTACTTATAATAGAAAACTGGATTCTACCATCGCTGAGTTGGACAACATGAGATGCCGGCATTTCAAAATAACTTTATCCTCCATGCTCTCGATTTTCCTTAATTACTCCCCTAACCGTTCCCCTCTTTACAGTTTTCAAACTTTCAACCACGATTACTTCGACTGATGCGCAACTAAAATTTCTACCCTTTTCAATAGTTAACTTACATCTCTACCCTAAATTTTGTTAAATCGGCTCTCAATTTCATTTCAGCAATAACATAGTCGAACCAAACACAACTTAGATTTCAAGGTTGCTCTTGATGATTCTAAATGAATTCTTCAACTGGCGTTGATCAGATTTAAATATGTATGGATTTTTTTGATGTTTAAAGTCAGATCTGCTATTACGTTTGCCTTATGTTCCTTTTCCAGGTATTTCCCATTTTCATCTCACGCAATTGGAAATTTTATTACAGAAATCAAGTAACAATTAATCATATGTATGTTGTGCTATGTGTGGTATATATTAATTTGACTGAAAACCCATTCAAACAAATTCGGCTATTTCTTTATTATTCTTACTTACACTAATTACTCAGTAAAACGCTGCATTCTTTTGCGGTTCATTGATTGTTCGGCCACGATGGTCACATTTGCAGTTTGTTGTCTGCATAAATGAAATGAAAACAGCACTCTTGACTGTTGGATTATCTGTGAGTATTTTAATTTTTGCTTCACAGGCTTTGTTTAAACATTTTTCCTATTTCGAAGGCCTAAATTGCTGTAGACAATCCAGAACTTATTTGTCTCTATCTTTTTTCCCACCATCACTATTTGCTCCTAACTTTCGACGTGTTTGACTATATGTGCTGAACGATTTATTGCTTGCGATGCAGTTTATAACCAATGATTTATAATTTTGCACTGAAATGTTGTGTGAAACATATATTAATCTATTGATCTATAGGACTATATACTTTAACAGCCAATGTGTTGCGCATAACAAGTAGATATGTGTTGTGTTTGTTAATATACCCAATCTCTTTTCTTCTATGTATATCTGTCACTTATTTTTCGTGTGAAAAAGTAGCTACATATTGCTTGGGAGTACTAAAATATGACGGATTTTACTGTGTTTTCCTTATGTCACTTCACTTTTTGGTATTGAAATAATTAATTTTATACACAGCGTAAAATTTGCTCATACAACATTTTTCCCAATTTTGGTGTCTACAGGTGTAATACTTGTTTGTTAATTCATCAACAATTATGTTATTTAATCCTATTGTAAAAAAACATTAACTCACATGAATGCTTCAACTAGGGGAGGAAGATTAATACCTGAATTTAGCTAAACACTATTACTGATAACCCTCAAATCCTCCTTTCACGAAGTCTTCCATATTATGCTATTAAATTCAATATATTATTTTTGTGTTTTTAAGACAATAAATTAAAAGACACTCTTTTTTGGGGCATAATTATGATTTGAAGCTGATGTAGGTAAGCCTGGTGTATCTAACTATACCATAAAGTAAATCCACCTTCTCATCCACGGGAGCAGGTGCTCATGGAGCACAGGGGCATGCAAATAATATGTTTGATTGTATTCAAGCATGCGGTGCTGCTACAGCAGTAACGTGTATAACTTTGTACAACATTTCAAGATGTACTGTTATCTGAAGAAAGAAACCAACCGAGCTATTTGTAGAATATGCACGTGGAAGTCATGTAACTATACATTGTTAAGACATATAGCAAGACCATTGTTTAAAATCATGTTTTCTCTTTACATAGGGTACCTTTGCGACTATTGAAAATGAGAAATTTAAGCGAAATATGCGTTTACGTCTTTTAACAGTCATTTGTGCCAAATATTTAATTTGCGATTTTTTACTTTAATTTATTTATACTGATTAATTTTTTTGTTTACTTTGCATTTAATAACTGAAAATAATAAAAATTATATTACTTGATTTTTCATTAAACCACATCAATACATTTTGAATTCAAGTACAAACTAATAAAAAAAAACTACAAAAGTCAACATATATTAATTTGAATATTTAATGAAACTAAATTTTTTAATGAAACAAACTTACGACAGGTATAGAACAAACCCAACCGATAACACATAAATCCAATAATGTCATCGTCAAGTGGTGTCTCTGCTACATCCATGTTTTAGGAATGGTCGAGAAAAAACTACGTAATCTCTGTCCGCTGAATAGGCATAACAACAGACAAAAAAGGATAACGCTAGTCTCAACGTTGGTGAAGTGCTCGGTTCGAGCAAACAACCATCCAGTCACATGCCTATCTGAGCTGCCATGGCCGTTACTGCTATGTCTAGACCGGTCGAGTGTAGCATATGGGACCATCCAATTTTTGGTAAAGTTATAGAGTATGAGGAAGCAGAAGCACTACCAGAACCAGAAAAGTGTGCCACAATACTAAAAATAAAAAAATTTGAACATGTATATATGTATATATTGAATGCTACGGAAAAATAAGAAAATTACCTAAAGTAAAAGCTAGAACAGGCTGAGAAAATTTCGTGAATGAGGGGGGATGGTTGTCTTTGTTGTTATGGAGTGAAGAATAGGTGGATGGTCTGCTATATCGATGGACGGTAAGTGAAAAGATGTGAATGTTTAGTGAAACATATCCTCCCCCATCAGATGCCAATAAATCAATTTCCACCGACTGATTGATCCTTTTTTGTTAAAATGGAACGTTGACGCTTATATTGCTTCTGACATGTTGAACACGTCCAAAACAAAAGAGTTACAATTTTTTAAGTTCGAACTACACCACTTAATTGATGCAGTATTTGAGTATTAAATTTTAAACTAAAAACGATTCGAAATGATGGTCTGTTAGTTTGTAAAACTGACATGTAATAAATATAATACGAGGGCACATAGATATTAGCCTTATAGTTGCAAAAGTTGCTACTTTTTATATACAAAAAGTTTCGCTAATATTCATGTTATATGTAGTGGTTTTATTTGAGTGTAGTTATATAATCGGTACATTTTCACTTTCTACGTTAGTTGCAATTGAAACTAATGTTGTTCTAGCATATTATTTGTTGTCTCTGTACCGTCCCTTACCTTCTCCTCAAGTCAAACTACTACTATACTTTTTGTTATAAGTACTTGCTTCTTTTCTATTTATGTTTCAACTACCTTTTTACTCTACATGCTAGTCTTACTGTTTACGTGTTATGCTAACAGTAAACTCACAAATATTGCAATGTATGGTCGATGCAGGTATAATGGACAATAGCTTCGATCTGCTTTCATCACTGGTTTACGGGATTAATTGCAGGTACAAATATTGCAATGTATCTGTTATCTGAATTCATATTTCTCAGATTTACTCCAGACCAGGTATGTACTGTATGTTACCTGATTGTTTTATATGCACGCATTTGCTTATTTACTTATTGATGTTGGTATCTTTTTTCATCTTTCAGCTCGGTTGGTTTGAGGAGTTGGTGTTCGAATGTTTAATGGGTGTAGTGTTGTTGGAGATGATTGAGACAACTATGATCGGGTTGAGGGAGGACGACGATTAGTTTCAAGCAGCGAATTCTTTTTTCCGTGGTTTCTCAAGTAAGCAAAGCGATGCTATTTTTAACAGATGGTTCTTCTTGAGCTTTCGCAACCTGAATGCCAAAAATTTTCTTTTAAATGAAAGAGATTAGAAACAAAGGAAAACAACCAATTTTTTTTAATATAACGCAACACAACACAAATAAAACTAAAAAAATTGTTGAACTCAACAGTATTCACCAAAATCAAATGAAAGCTTTTTTGGTCTTGTTTAAGACAAGAATGGATTTAAAAAGATCTTATATATATATATATATATATATGTATATATAAGACCAATTCAGTTTCAACTTAGTTGTTCTTCGACACATCAAAATTACAGAAGTAACTAATGAGCTAGTTCTTTATGAGGTAAAAAGCATATGAAGAATATAATTTTAAAGATGTGGATGGGATGATTACTGAGATATTGTTATAGTGTCATGGATGCTTATAAAAATGGAACGTTGCCACACTTCCTAGATTGTTTGAATTCTGATATATAGAGCAATGCCCATTTGCAATTGACATGCGTGCTCTTCCCTTAGGCTTTAAACTAGGCATGACTAATCTATTTCTAAGTTAAGTTTTATGACAAACACGAGGAAGATTTGGATCGTTTATAAACTTTGAGTCAAATATGTTGTGTAGGTGACAACTCCATTGATGTTCAGGCTTATTCCTGCTGTCTTGCATTTGGGAACTTTGATGTGTTTGTTGCCTACCAAAGGCGGTAATCAAGATGGGGTGCGTTGCACAGTTGTGTTTATTAGTTTTTTACACAGCAGATGCATAGTTAGTGTTACATAGTGTTGATTGCAAATTTACCTATAACAAAATGACGTTCTTTTATTAGATGTGTCAATAGTAAAGGATAGTTTTACACAGCAGAAAATGAAACTCTCGAAACTGGGCTCAGTTTCATAGAAACTAAGCAGTGCTCAGTTTCTAGAAACTGAAACGGAGCATATATGTAACACCCCACATCCGTTAAGGTCACTCACAAAGGGAATGCCTTAACTTCAATGGAGCATTATGGGTACTGGAACAGAAATATTACAAGACAGACATATATAAAACAGCGGAAAGTAAAGTAGAAGTACTTCAAATCATTTATTAAGTAGAATTGTTTACAATAAAAGCCCATCAACTTCCAATACCCAAATACATAGCTAAAATATGTGTCTTGCTCAAAAACAAAGAAGCATAAAAATAAACTGTAGTATTCCCCAATAAAGCAAAGCAAGCCATAGCCAAGAGGAATCCAAGCCTTACATGAAAGAGCCTTGGGGCTTGGTAAGATCCGAACTAAGCTGTATTCCCACCCTGCGAACCTGGGGGGGGGGGGGAACGGAAGAAAAAGAGGCGAACCAAAACGGGTCAGTCATAAAGACTGAGTAAGTCCTAGTGACTTTCAGCATAAAAATAGGTAAAGATAACATGGCATGAATAAACTGAAAGTAAACATAAGCATGAGGGCAAGGTAAGCTACATGCACGATAAATCAAGTATAACATCCTATAATTCCTATCAAGTATTACATCGCATGGTTTCTATCAAGAATAACATCGCAAGGTTTCTTAGGCTTCACCATTAAAATGATATCTAATTGCTCTGCACCACCTAACTAGTGTCCTAACTAGTCATTTATATCAAATGCTATTATTGCAACGCGGTCCCAATCCCCGCAGTTGTGGTAGCCTTTAGGTATACATATAATATGAGGATTCCACCTCAATCAGACCAATTGCTATGAAGATGTTAGATGTACCCTTACTACCCTATCGATCGGCTCCCTATCTGTACGCCTGTGTCGCGTGTGTCATACAGCCCTATTCGATTGTAGATACCTATACTGGTCCCACCATGGGGTGTATCAAGTCCTATAGTAGCGGCCCGACACACAATTCCTAGAATGCATAGGGTATACTACTGATGCCCCACTGCCCTGACTTGTCTGCTCCGGAGTGTGTGCACACCCGCACTCCGTTAGAACCCACACTGTGCACCAACCGCCGTCGCTTTGACCGCTTACAATCAACCCAGTAATCGTGCCCCACCCTGCCTAGTTCAGGGTATCATTGATACCTAATTGGGTTACTGCTGAAATGGGTCCATGTTACTAGGGTTTCCTATTGGTTAAGTCTGTGGTCCTATATATACAGGTATTACCCACCTACCCATGATGTACTTAACCCTACCACCGATTCAAGCATATTCATTAAAGGTTAAGTTTGTGGGCCTATATTTATTGATATTACCCACCAACCCTGATATGTACTTAACCCTTCCACTGATTCAATCATATTTATTTATGGTTAAGTGTTTGTTTATTCATGTTAATTTAACCCGCCCATTCCTCATATCATATTGGTTAAGTGTTTTTAATTGTTAACTTAACCCCACATCTTCCTCAGGTTGTTGTGGTTAAGTGTCATTAATAAATTCCAGTTAACTTAACCCTCCTACTTATCATGTTACTCTGGTTATGTGTTGCCTCCTGGTGTTAACTTAACCTCACCATCTGTTTAACTAACCTGTTACAGCGGTTAAGTGTTTCCTGTTAACCTAACCCCAGTCACCCATCTTGTTATACTGGTTAAGCGGCCTTAACCCTAGTTATTCATGTTATATTGGTTAAGTGTTTCTAACTTACTTAACCTCAATCACTTGTCTAACTAACATGCACTACACCAAAACAACAAATTTGGCACACCGGGATGTAGAGATTTAATACGGCTTTAAGCCGTATCAAATTTGATACGGCTCTTAACCGTATCAAATTTTCTTTGCTACACCTCTACCGATCCACACCTCCCCCAACCTTTAAAATCTAACCGTAGATCGCCGATGGTTTGGATTGCTTCGTATGACAAGGCTTTGAGCCGTATCATTTTTTCCAAGCTCATTTTAATTTTTCGTTCCTTCCCCAGTTTTGTTTCGGCCGAAATAAAAAAAAACTTTCCAAACCAAAAAAAAATGGCGTCCCTCCCCTTTCTCCAAATCAAAACCGCTTCCCAAACCACTTCATTCTCTTTTCATCCACATCATCAGCCATAGACGTTAGCATTTTCTCGTTCCCTCTTTTCCTCTTCAATGGTGACCAACCCCAAAACAAATTAGGGTTTTTCTGCTGAAACTAATCGCGGCGCCTAGATTCTCGAATTAGTTCTCTTGATTTGCTTCGGGTTCTCGTTGCTTTCTTGTCCACTGAAGTGGGATGCTGGCAATCGAAATCTTGTGAGTTCTTTAAATTGATTATTTCGTGCTTTCAAGTTTTCTTTGTTGTTCGATTTGGATAAATGCCTGTGATGAAGTAGATGAAACGACTTTGAAAAGAATTCGTGATTTTGTTACAAAAGTGTACAAATATGACTTTGAAATGTTCGATTTCCATAAATGCCTGTGATATAGAATGCGTGATTTTGTTGCCTTGAATTGGATGAAATGATTTGCGTGATATTTGATTTTTTACCTTGAACACACACATGATTTACCCCCTTTGCTGCCATGATTAATGCGGTGAAATCTTAGTTGTTTCCTGGAATGAAAATAGCTTGATTGATTTGCTAATTTCCTGAACCTGCCCTGGCTTGCCATGTCAATATTCATGTGAATATATATATGTATTCACATATATATATGACTCGCAGTAGTATGTGCCCTGGCTCTTTACATTCTTCATATATGTGCTTCAATTAAAATCTATATACTATATAATACTATATAACGATCTCTTATCTCAAAAGAATTGTAAAGTCAATTTGATATTCCTTGTTTAAGTTTGCAGTAAATTCGAAATCAATAACCTATTGTATAATATGACATAACTAAAAATACATCACTTGATAGAGTTTTTCTTGAGTTTTAGAAAGCAGGTGAACTTTGTTTACCTGTGGATCTACCTTTCCCCAATTTCCCTAACTTCCAGGATTGAATTCACTCTTGATATCTTAATCTCATTGTTTGAATCTCTTTTTTCAAGCTGTTCTAATCATCGATAGGGTTTGAAGATGATGAAGGCTTTGCTGTAGTCGAAGAATTATTCTCACCGATCTGTTTCTTAAAATAAGATCAATGGAAGAAGCCGAAGGAGTGGTGAAGCACGTATTAATGGCGAAGTTCCAGGACGAGGTCAGTCCTGTTAGACATAATGAACTTATTAGAGGTATGCTGCTGTTCGATTGAGGTATGTCAATGACCAACGTTGATAGATGTTATGGCACCATATATACTTGGATTGTAATTTTTCCTGCTTAGCATCCTTTAAGGACATCGTATAAAAATGTATGGTTTTGAATAATCAGAGACTAGTCGGTCCTTTGGTAAATTGAGATCAAGTGTGGTAGGAAAAGCATTCATTTTAAATTGGCATCAACAGATTATTGGATCCATCTTCATTTTAGTTAATAAACTGTTATGAATCCATGGTTTATGCAATACTCGTCGCTTGTTAACATTAATATAGGCATGCTGTAGAGCTGCTAGTGTGCTGTCACATTTGCTGAAGAACAATTATGGAACTATATATGTTTTCCCAACGAATGGCCATTTATTAATGTTTAACATCATTTTAGGGATATAAACATATCAAATAAGTAAATTATATGGTTCTTAATAATCAGAGACTGATCAGTCATTTGGTGAATAAAAAAAGTGGTAAAGCTTGAATTTTACAGTAGCATCAAAGGTTTATTCCATCCATCATCATATTGGTTAACAACCTATTTTGAATATATTTGTATATGAAAATATTAATTTCTTGTTGACTTTAATACAGACATGCTGTCAAAACTCGACTCAGTATGCAACTCTGTTGCAAACTCGACTCAGTTTGCAACTGAAGTTGCAAATTAAGTTAATGGTTAATATGCATACTGTTTGAATAACATTATGGACCAATAGGTTTTCATTACTTATGTTAATATGCATACCGCTTTATAGTCTGTTTTTTCTTTTGAACTTTGCAATAGGTCCTAAAAGCGGACGACAACGCAAAGACTCGCCTGGAATGGTATGCAATCAATGTTGCAGCAAAAAACTAAAAAGGTTTGCACATTTATGTTGCAGTTTCAGGTACAATGCTTAGCATGTTTTCATTTTTCCATTTTGATATAAATATAAATGGATTTTTTGAGCATTGAGATGATCAATTAGCAGATTTGCTTTGGTTGAATGGATTTTTCATGTTTCCATTTTACATCTCATTTTTTTGGGCTATATTCTAAGCAGGTTTTTCATCTCATTTTTTTAGTCATATTCTAAGCATGTTTATAACTTTGTAACTCAGGTAATGGAGCAAATTCGGAATGCAGATTTCAGCGTATTCAGATTCAAATTGTGGGAATTTTATACTCAGTCTGTAAAGACCTGTTTACATACATAAAACATATGTGCATCCCCCTTTCATGGGAGCATTCTATATTTGTGTTAAAATTCTGTATTCGCGAACTCAGTTTTGAACTGAGTTTATAAACTCAGTTTTAAAACTTAGTTCTGAACTGAGTTTATAAACTCAGTTTTGAACTGGGTTTGCGAACTCAGTTCTGAACTGAGTTCGCAAACTCAAATCGAAACTGAGTTCGCAAACTCAGTTTTGAACTGAGTTTATAAACTCAGTTTTGAACTGAGTTTGCGAATGAGTTCCAACCCTGTTGCCTTCCTATGATTTGGAAGTTCTCAGGTCTACACGTCTTCGTAAATATACCGAGGTAAACTATATATGTTCTAAAATTTAACTTACTACAATTTAAAATAGGTAAAATTGTCGTTGAAACTGTTGCATTTCCAGTGGTTTAATGATGTTCTTAATACCGAATCTTCACCAAATGCGAGGATGCTCTGAATCTCCTTTCAGAAGTCTTTGATTGCAAAGTATGTATGTCTTTACCTATGCATATTTTTTCCATAAGCATTAATCCCATTTAGTTTAGTTTTTACAATTTTACTAATACAAATTATTATAACATATATCATGTTTATCTACGTGGTTTATTTATACCAGACTGTAGAGATAATATTGCCGGAGCTGCAAGAAATGTGAATTGCCCATATAGTTTCAATTGGCTCTGAAGCTCTGTGTTCCTTGAACCCTTATGGTGAATATGGACAATGTGTAATGAAATAGAAGAAGGGAGAAAACTACCCAGTTTAAATGCACTTAAAGAAGTCAATCCAAGAGACTCTTCTATGGAAGTAGCCCTCATACATATTTCTACCGATTCTGGCATAAAAATGCTCAAAGACAAAGCTTTGGAATATTATTACACATCTGGATGCACATTAGAACTTGCTGAACAAAGAGGAGAGCAACCTTATCAGCAAAGAGTCAGAACTCGGAACAATTTTGTTGTTAATCCTTTGGCTGGTATTGGTTCTAGTTCACGGAGTGGACACTGAATTCTTACGAAGCTGAATGATAATCAAAAGAATGTAACTACTGAATTAGCTATATCAGTTATGGATTTTAAATCTACCCACGGAGGCTACACCATTCTTCCTTCAAGGTATCTCTGTGCTGTAGATATGTGCATTATATATACAAGTTTTTCTTCTTTTGTTTTAAATTGTTGATATATGAGTGAACTTATATTTAATGCTTAAGTTATGTCCTATATCTGATAATATGGACCGGCAAAGCTAATAGAAATGCGTCCCAAGTGCATACTGAGGAAGTACTAGATTACTATTTTCTTATCAGATGTGGAATTGCGGAAAATAGTTTTCTGGTAAGTCTCACTGAGAAACATATGGTACCTTAGTATCAGCGTGTATGTGCAATAAACTGTAATTACTTTATACCATTTATGTTAATATGAAATCAAGTGCTTAATTATCAAGATTGTTGTAATTAACCGTTTCAAAGAAAATTTGAATTAGAACATAAAATACGACTTTGCTGCTTTTGATGAAAAATGTAACAAGATTTGTAACCATAACATCTAAAAGAAGGTTCAAGTCTGTTGTGTGATTAGGTAGCATATTGTTCTTCTTGCTTCATGGCTAACGATGGAGGCATGTATCAACGATTTTGATAATAGAAAAACTAGTTTCTAATATATATATATATATATATATATATATATATATATATATATATTACCTATTTCTAGTGCCTCAAGCCTTAGACACACAATATTATCTAGACAAAAGTTGATTCACAACTGTGGCTGCACTCAACTTTTGATACATCAATGTATATTATATGTATATTATATTAATACTGGGTACTTAAATGTCTTGAATTCCAATGCATGCACAAACTTAGATCATGTGAGTCATTAACAGTTGAAAACTGTACGCATTTGCAGCGCCATAAATATGAAGTATGGGCACCTGTTATCAAGAATGTAACAATTTTTACATATTATTTTACAGGAATATTGAGCTGCTAGAGTGTTTCTTTTATTAACAAAGTGGTGAATGGTGGGGACTGAATTTTTGAGCTTAAGCCTCAAGCTGAGAAACGATGGGATGAATTATATTGGCGAGTTTTCAGTCAAATGGTGTTAACTGGTAAACCTTCCTATTCTGATTCTTCTGATGTCACGACTCAGTTGAAACTGATCTTTACGACTCAGTTTCACTGAGCGTCGGCTCAGGTGAAACTGAGCTTTACGGCTCAGTTGAAACTGAGCGTAAGGCTCAGTTTCACCGAGTCGAAAGTTTCGGCGAAACTGAGCCTTACGCTCAGCGAAACTGAGCCGTAAAGCTCAGTTTCACCTGAGCCTTATGGGTTAGTTTCGCTTCTTACGTTTGATGTATCGTTATGGAAGCCTTTTATGTTTGATTATGCTTCTTATCTAATTTCTCATTTTATGTACATTACATGACTTGTTGTTGTGGAGACGAAACTAAACTGATGCTTGTTATTTTAATTTCTTTTCAAGCTTTGGAATAAGCATGAGTTGCATGGGCTCGACAACTGCAGTTTTGTTGTGTTCTTTTTTTTAGAGCAAGAACTGTGAACATTATGCTTTTTATATATTGTGTTATGTGGTTTGTATTAACTGAAGTTATGGTTTACGTATTAATCGAATTATGATCAGCGTATCTTATTTATATATTGTTATATGGGTGCAGCGTATCTTCTTTGTTGTCTATATATATATATATATATATATATATATATATATATATATCAATGGGTGCAGTGTTTTTGTATATTGCATATATGATATACCGATTTTGATACGGTTAAAAGCCGTATTTAATTCGTTGATAGCATTGTAGGAATGATGCATTAAACACGGTTTTAAGCCGTATCAGTATAACAGTTTAATATGGTTTTAAGCCGTATCAATTTAGAAGTTTGATACGGCTGGTTTTAAGCCGTATCAAATACCTCAATTGATACGGTTTTAAGCCGTTTCAAAATCATAAATTGATACGGTTTAAAACCGTATCAAATTACCAATTTGATACGGTTTTAAGCCATGTCAAATTATTATTTTGATACGACTTAAAACCGTATCAAAGCAACAAGGACGCAATTTTTTGATACGGCTTAAAACCGTATCAAATCGATTTTGATACGGCCATGAGCACTGCCAAATTGGCATTTTTGGTGTAGTGATGTTTCTATGGTTAAGTGTTCTAATTAACTTAACCTCAATCACTAGTCCAGTTAATCATGTTATAATGGTTAAACATTTGCTTAACCTTACCCACTCCCTTAGTCAACATATTAAATTGGTTAAGTGTCCAGATTAACCTAACCCTACCCACCAATTTAGTTAACATGTTGAATTTGGTTAAGTATTTATTAAATTGACTTAACCCTATCAGTCCTAACTCAGCTCTAATTGTCTTATTAGAGCACCAACCTCTCAGATTAAACATATATTGTTGTGACTGCCTGTATGCCGGTTGGGTCTGGGCAGTCTTACGCCACAACTCAGTCTAACCTCGGGTCTTTATTGGGCCCAATGCTTAGCCGCTCAAATTGGATAGGTATCGTTGTGATTACTGGACAGCCGGGCGGGTCCGGGCAGGTTTACGTCACAACTAAATCCAACCTCGTGCTAAGCATATTTGTATTTTCTAATTTACATTTTAATTATGTAAATTATTCAAATTCAAATTACTGCCAAATTTATTTCCAATCAATCTTATTAATTTAGGTATATAATTAATACCGTTTTACGCCATAAATCACTTATGTGATTAATGACTAATTTATGGCATTTTTCCTAAGAATTACCAATTTTACCCATCGTTACCCCGTCTAAATATTAGGCTAACCATCTTAGCCTAATTTTCCGTTCGCATGATTTATGAATTATTAGGCTAAAAACTTAGCCTAATTTAGCGTACACAAATTTGCATAAATAAACATAAACATGGCATAGGTGTAATTAGGCATTTATGACATAGTCAACATGAATATAATAAGGGTGAACTTGCAAAATAGCCATCATGAACATTATAGGGGTGAACTTGCAAAATGACCAACATGAATGCTATAATGTCAGAGGTGTAAACTTGCAACTTAGCATAATTCATGGGTTTCAGCTTGCATAAAAAGGGGAAATCCAAATAAGTGTCTCATGAATTAGACATAACTAGCATATGACGAGACATGTATAATTTTTATCACATGAACTATGACATAAGGCATGTATTAAAGTGGATCGTGACATGGATCCAATTTATGACTAGCAATATTTGTGCGAACATATGAACATATGTGTAAACTTAATCAAGTAGGCATAGAGGTTTTTAGCACATAATTATATATACATGAGATCTCAAGTACATACAAATCATGTTAAACATATAGATCTAGCATTTGGTCACAAAAGTGGTATGGTTTTATAACCTAATACTTGCATAACATAATAAACTACAACTTGTCATAACAGGCTATACATATGAATAGGCTCATTCATAATTCCCAATTCATCATGATAAATCAAATCACAGGCATAAATTAATATTATAAAATTTCACATATAACATAACCAACATCGTTCTATTTTCATTTCAATACAAGGCATGACATAAATCTTAATTCGCATCCCACAAATATAACTAAACTTACATCAGTTTCACTTTATTTCATCGCCATATTATAATTAAGTATTTAGATCTGAAAATAACTAGAACTTACATAGCACGGCTAATGAATTAAGAATTGGTTTTGTTGTAGAAATGTTGCGGCGTTGCTGATTTATTCTTTGAACCATTGTTGAAGCTTTGTTCTTTGATATGAGTTGAATAGATTAGCTTTGAATTAATTTGTTGTTCGTCTCTTCAAGTGGAGGCTCTCCTTAGTTTTCTCCCGACAGCATGGCGGCTCCAATTCTTATTTTTATGTGAATTTTAGTCTAGAGACCTAGGGTGTATATATAGAATTGCAAGTTAATTTGAGCCGTCGATGAAGCCAGGGTTAATCAAAGTCATCCGTTCTAAAGAGAAGCCAATTATGTTCACAATTTAAGGGCTATAAATTACTCCTATTTCAAATTATGTCATAATTACTTTCTTAATGTACATTATCAACATTTATTATTATTTGTCAATCCATCAAATATAAATACGTACACATTAGATACATCTCCCCTTTACACATTTATTTGTATGCACATTAGATACATCTCCCCTTTACACATTTATTATTTAATTAGCAACTTTTGTGTTAATAGAAATACGGGGTGTTACATTCTCCCCTCCTTAAAGGATTTCATCCCCGAAATCTTCAAGTCTAGGAGAATGCATATCATACCATCCAATCGTCCATCTACTCAGCCATCAAACACAGGCATCCTTTGTCCTTAAAGGCTTCTAATGCTTTCATGTTTATATGCACAGTGTGTGTACATGTTCGTATCTAATGCAAAATTAGGCGGTCTACTGATTCAGTTGACCTCCTTAATGCAAACCATGATAGTGCCATGCATCCAATATGTATGCAAAAAGATTCCTAATGATACATATTAATTCTACATGTGTGCCCAACCGTTCATCGAAATGCAGCATTAGGCAATGTCAAAACTGGAAATCTACGCCATATATATCCTGATTAGGAGAAGAACCCCCTAAGCATCAGCCCCGAAGACCGAAATCAACATTAGACTGACACCCAAAGAATTACTCAACCCAACCAATATATATATGTTTCTAGGAAACTAAGCATGACAGACTCCTTTTAGGTCACAGGAAATCCCTTCCTAAAACTAACCCATATCCTATAAAACCCAAAAAGTTTAGTCAACCCAACGAACACCCTCAAGCCCCAACATGTGTTAGCAACAGATGAGTAATACTCCCTATGGGATTTGCAACAGAAATTGGATTGAGAATAGGACCGAGAGGATATACACAAAAGATAGCATGTGAGTAAGCTCTACAGGAAAAGAGGGATCAAGGATATACTCTTAAAAAGAGATATGATGCGCGAATCTAGTCTTCAATCTTCTAAGTCTCATTTCCTTGAGCTTAACTCCATTGTGCTTTGACCGTCTTTAACTTCACAATTTCGTAGCTTCTTAATTCTTGTTTCCAAAATATGAGTTGGAACCCATTTCACTGTTGCCCCTCGTTCCACTTTCACTTATTCTCCTTCTAGTATACTTGGCTCAAACATAACTGTGTACTCATGGTTTCATGCAAGCTCTCCAAAATTCACTAGTGAATCTTGGATCTCGTTCACTTACTAGAAGGTATTCCACATAGATGAATTATCTCTTGAAAATAAACAAATGTCAACCATGTTGCCAAATGTACTTACTAAGGTGATTCTTTACAACTCATGCATAAGCGAAATGAACCATCCGCCTTAGTGGAGAACGCTACTCGAGCGGATCAATAAATGTATCTAGAGATTCTAGGTAATTAATCATGGTAGAACCCTAAGGGTTACACGAGACTCTGAGGGCATTACTAAGGCAAGTCAAGACTCTAACTACCCTCTTTTTTCATACTCAAGAATGGTACCATTTCTGGATAACCACTCCATTCCTACAATCAACCCATAGCCTAAAAACATAAGCATTACTTCTAAACCCAACACTTAGCATAGACATCCTCAAATCCAAACAAGTCATGAATAAATGAGCCGATTCCCCAATAGGATTTGAGACAAAAATGGGATCCTCTACTATGCTAGTACTAAGGTGTAGAGACTCAACTATCGAAGCATAATTAAAAGGATGCGATGTACAAAAACAAAGTTCTAGTGGGATGATAGAAAAGAAAACTAAACCTTTAACAGAAATGTTACCACCTCTCTTAGGTACGCTAATAGTGAGAGCATACAATTGCCCTCTCGACGATCTTGTTTTTTGCCCTTGTCCTTGTCCTATAATACTTAACTACACGTCCCTTCTTACCATACTAAAGATACTCTCTCTTGTCATGGGTTTTACTTATTCCTTTCACTTTGGCCTCTCTCCTTTCACCTTTTTCCTCCTTCTTGGATGTTCTTACTATCCTTGTATAGCTTGTTGACAAGTTTTCTTGGAAGCTACCTCCATCGCACGGCAATTCAGCAAAGCTTGGAATAAGATTAGACGCAGATGGAACTACTGCGGCTACCGATGGAGGTTGGGCACATCTTTGCCCTCCGACATAAGTCGTACGCCTACAGAACTATGGTGAAAAGAGGGGAAAGAAAAGATTCAAAGAGAGAATCAAAAGATAGTGCATGTGGCTTTGGGGAATATGCCTTTCGTAAAACAAAAATTTTCTTTAGAAAAATGCTTCTTTGTAAACGTTTTGAAAATAATTTCAGAAGGTTTTTAAAAGCTTTTGCCCAGTCTGGTAACCTTTTGCTCCGATACCAAATGTAACACCCCATGTCCGTTAAGGTCACTCACAAAGGGAATGCCTTAACTTCAATGGAGCATTATGAGTACTGGAACAGAAATATTACAAGACAGACATATATAAAACAGCGGAAAGTAAAGTAGAAGTACTTCAAATCATTCATTAAGTAGAATTGTTTATAATAAAAGCCCATCAACTTCCAATACCCAAATACATAGCTAAAATATCTGTCTTGCTCAAAAACAAAGAAGCATAAAAATAAACTGTAGTATTCCCCAATAAAGCAAAGCAAGCCATAGCCAAGAGGAATCCAAGCCTTGCATGAAAGAGCCTTGGGGCTTGGTAAGATCCGAATTAAGCTGTATTCCCACCCTGCGAACCTAGGGGGAGGGGGGAAACGGATGAAAAAGAGGCGAAACAAAACGGGTCAGTCATAAAGACTGAGTAAGTCCTAGTGACTTTCAGCATAAAAATACGTAAAGATAACATGGCATGAATAAACTGAAAGTAAACATAAGCATGATGGCAAGGTAAGCTACAGGCACGATAAATCAAGTATAACATCCGATAATTCCTATCAAGTATTACATCGCATGGTTTCTATCAAGAATAACATCGCAAGGTTTCTTAGGCTTCACCATTAAAATGATATCTAATTGCTCTGCACCACCTAACTAGTGTCCTAACTAGTCATTTATATCAAATGCTAATATTGCAACGCGATCCCAATCCCCACAGTTGTGGTAGCCTTTAGGTATACATCTAGTATGAGGATTCCACCTCAATCAGACCAATTGCTATGAAGATGTTAGATGTACCCTTACTACCCTATCGATTGGCTCCCTATCTGTACGCCTGTGTCGCGTGTGTCATACGGCCCTATTCGATTGTAGATACCTATGCTGGTCCCACTATGGGGTGTATCAAGTCCCATAGTGGCGGCCCGACACACAATTCCTAGAATGCATAGGGTATACTACTGATGCCCCAGTGCCCTGACTTGTCTGCTCCGGAGTGTGTGCATGCCCGCACTCTGTTAGAACCCACACTGTGCACCAACCGCCGTCGCTTTGACCGCTTACAATCAGCCCAGTAATCGTGCCTCACCCTGCCTAGTTCAGGGTATCATTGATACCTAATTGGGCTACTGCTGATATGGGTCCCCGTTACTAGGGTTTCCTATTGGTTAAGTCTGTGGGCCTATATATACAGATATTACCCACCTACCCGTAATGTACTTAACCCTCCCACCGATTCAAGCATGTTCATTAACGGTTAAGTTTGTGGGCCTATATTTACTGATATTCCCCACCAACCCTGATATGTACTTAACCCTTCCACTGATTCAATCATATTTATTTTATGGTTAAGTGTTTGTTTATTCATGTTAATTTAACCCGCCCATTCCTCATATCATATTGGTTAAGTGTTTTTAATTGTTAACTTAACCCCACGTCTTCCTCAGGTTGTTGTGGTTAAGTGTCATTAATAAATTCCAGTTAACTTAACCCTCCTACTTATCATGTTACTCTGGTTAAGTGTTGCCTCCTGGTGTTAACTTAACCTCACCATCTGTTTAACTAACCTGTTACAGCGGTTAAGTGTTTCCTGTTAACCTAACCCTAGTCACTCATCTTGTTATACTGGTTAAGCGGCCTTAACCCTAGTTATTCATGTTATATTGGTTAAGTGTTTCTAACTTACTTAACCTCAATCACTTGTCTAACTAACATGTTTCTATGGTTAAGTGTTCTAATTAACTTAACCTCAATCACTAGTCCAGTTAATCATGTTATAATGGTTAAACATTTGCTTAACCTTACCCACTCCCCTTGTCAACATATTAAATTGGTTAAGTGTCCAGATTAACCTAACCCTACCCACCAATTTAGTTAACATGTTGAATTTGGTTAAGTATTTATTAAATTGACTTAACCCTATCAGTCCTAACTCAGCTCTAATTGTCTTATTAGAGCACCAACCTCTCAGATTAGACAGATATTGTTGTGGCTGCCTGTATGCCGGTTGGGTCCGGGCAGTCTTACGCCACAACTCAGTCTAACCTCGGGTCTTTATTGGGCCCAATGCTTAGCCACTCACATTGGATAGGTATCGTTGTGATTACTGGACAACCGGGCGGGTCCGGGCAAGTTTACATCACAACTAAATCCAACCTCGTGCTAAGCATATTCGTATTTTCTAATTTACATTTTAATTATGTAAATTATTCAAATTCAAATTACTGCCAAATTTATTTCCAATCAATCTTATTAATTTAGGTATATAATTAATACCGTTTTACGCCATAAATCACTTATGTGATTAATGACTAATTTATGGCATTTTTTCTAAGAATTACCAATTTTACCCATCGTTACCCCGTCTAATTATTAGGCTAACCATCTTAGCCTAATTTTCCGTTCGCATGATTTATGAATTATTAGGCTAAAAACATAGCCTAATTTAGCGTACACAAATTGGCATAAATAAACATAAACACGGCATAGGTGTAATTAGGCATTTATGACATAGTCAACATGAATATAGTAGGGGTGAACTTGCAAAATAGCCATCATGAACATTATAGGGGTGAACTTGCAAAATGACCAACATGAATACTATAATGTCAGAGGTGTAAACTTGCAACTTAGCATAATTCATGGGTTTTAACTTGCATAAAAAAGGGAAATCCAAATAAGTGTCTCATGAATTAGACATAACTAGCATATGACGAGACATGTATAATTTTTATCACATGAACTAGATCTAAAATCATGACATAAGGGATGTATTAAAGTGGATCGTGACATGGATCCAATTTATGACTAGCAATATTTGTGCGAACATATGAACATATGTGTAAACTTAATCAAGTAGGCATAGAGGTTTTTAGCACATAATTATATATACATGAGATCTCAAGTACATACAAATCATGTTAAACATATAGATCTAGCAATTGGTCACATAAGTGGTATGGTTTTACAACCTAATACTTGCATAACATAATAAACTACAACTTGTCATAACAGGCTATACATATGAATAGGCTCATTCATAATTCCCAATTCATCATGATAAATCAAATCACAGGCATAAATTAATATTATAAAATTTCACATATAACATAACCAACATCGTTCTATTTTCATTTCAATACAAGGCATGACATAAATCTTAATTCGCATCCCACAAATATAACTAAACTTACATCAATTTCACTTTATTTCATCGCCATATTATAATTAAGTATTTAGATCTGAAAATAACTAGAACTTACATAGCACGGCTAATGAATTAAGAGTTGGTTTTGTTGTAGAAATGTTGCGGCGTTGCTGATTTATTGTTTGAACCATTGTTGAAGCTTTGTTCTTTGATATGAGTTGAATAGATTAGCTTTGAATTGATTTGTTGTTCGTCTCTTCAAGTGGAGGCTCTCCTTAGTTTTCTCCCGACAGCATGGCGGCTCCAGTTCTTATTTTTATGTGAATTTTAGTCTAGAGACCTAGGGTGTATATATAGAATTGCAAGTTAATTTGAGCCGTCGATGAAGCCAGGGTTAATCAAAGCCATCCGTTCTAAAGAGAAGCCAATTATGTTCTCAATTTAAGGGCTGTAAATTACTCCTATTTCAAATTATGTCATAATTACTTTCTTAATGTACATTATCAACATTTATTATTATTTGTCAGTCCATCAAATATAAATACGTACACATTAGATACATCTCCCCTTTACACATTTATTTGTATGCACATTAGATACATCTCCCCTTTACACATTTATTATTTAATTATCAACTTTTGTGTTAACAGAAATACGGGGTGTTACAGTATACTCAGTTTCTCGAAACTGAGCATTGCCCAGTTTCAGTTTCTCGAAACTGAGCATTGCCCAGTCTCAATTTCTTGAAACTGAGCATATGCTCAGTTTCAAGAATCTGAAACTGATTCTTGAAACCGAGAATATGCTCAGTTTCAAGAATCTGAAACTGAGCAATGCTCAGTTTTGAAACTGAGCATATGCTCAGTTTTCTTCACAGTTTTGAAACTGACCATATGCTCAGTTTCAATAAAACACTTCGTGCACCAATTTTTTTTCCTCATTTTATAAAAGTTAGAAAGGTCTTTTTCTTGTAGTGGTACTACTCTATTAAAATTCCGGAGGGAAGGAAATAAAATAAAACCAGCTAGGTGAGATTATATTTTAATTTTTTTTGTTAATACATGTTTTTATGACAATTTTGAACTAACTGAGTCAATATCAGTACAGTTGATGGTTCATTTTAGATTCCGTAATAATATACTATGAATTAATGCATTTTTTCTGTTCAAATCTGCATTTTCTGTTCATTGTATCATATCAATTAGTCAGGAACCACCTACTGGATAACAATATTTCTCAATTTGATGACTAATTTAATGCATATCAGGTGCCATGGATACAAGTGAGCAGGTCTAGGACACTATTTTTCGCAGTTGCTCGCACTTCTTTTGTCATTGCCATTAGCTCAGGAACGTAAGTAACTATCACAATAGTGTTCTTCAGTACTTCTCTAACCACAGTAGATTTCATGTATCTTTGGAGTTAACGGTAGCAAATAATTTTCTTGAACAGTTGAACATGACTAAATAAGGACTACATAGGTGTCGAAAGACGTTCAAGAGACCCAGTTCAACACTGGAATTTCGGCGATGATGGAGTTCCTTAATGCAGCTTACAAGTGGAACACTCTTCCTAAGTCAATAATGGAGGAACTAGTTGTTTTGCTAGCTCCTTACGCGTCTCATATGGCTGAGGAACTTTGGTTTTGATTTGGTTAGGCCATACAAGTTCGCTAGCATACGAAAGATTTCCTGAGGTTTGCCTTCATAATTTCTGTTCTAATATGAAAAACATGTGATTCTTTAATAGGCAGTATTATGTATTTCTTTCGCTCGTGTAAGGCTTAACAAGGTAGAAACTGCTCAAGTTACATGCATCTACTTGTGCTAGAATCATATAAAGATATATTGTCATTTATAGAGCATATGTGAGACTGCTGCTTTTGTGCAGGCTAAAAGTGATTACTTGAAAGATTCATGTAGTATTGCCTATTCAGATTAATGGAAAGACTAGAGGCACAATTGTATTGAATGAAGATTGTTCAGAAAATGAAGCTTTCAGATTAGCTTTAGAAGACGAGAAACTCTCAAAATATTTAGATGGAAGCACCGTAAAGGAAAGAATATATGTTCCAGGAAGGATCATGAATGTGGTTGTAGACCACCAGAAGGTGCAGACATGAATGTATTTACTATAACTATTTTTATATTTCTATTTGATTGTATTTTTTGTAATGTGTATTGAGTATAGATTGTTGTATTGAATCGTGAATAGAAGTTAATAAAATTTAACTAAAAAAGTGCTATTTGATTGTATTCAGATTTGTGTTGTGGCAAGCCTAAAAGGATCTTTTTTTTTGAAAAAAAATATAAATTTGCGTCTGTTCTGGTGACAAAGCAGATGTAAATGCATTGAATAGCAAAACTGCCATAAGCAATTTGCATCTGCTATAGTAATAAAGCAAATGCAAATACGTAGAGTATTCGCGTCTGCTTCTAGTTAAATCGGACGCAAATATATCATATTTGCATCGGTTGAAAATCTGAAGCAATTTTTTTTTATAATTTGCGTCCATTGCATTAACATCTGTTGTGGAGCAGACGCAAATGGTGCAAAAAGACAGACGCAAATACTCTGTTTTGTACTAGTGATTGATGTACTCTGATGATTGTAAGTAATTTTCAAGCTCTCAATAAAGATTTATTTCTATATGTTGGTTCATCCGCTGCGATGTAAGACTATGTGTCAAGTTGGTTCTTCTTCTTTTATTCTAATATTTCTTTCTTTCTTTTCTAACCCTCTAATTTCTTTCTATTGACTATATGGTGTTTTCGATACTTGGGTTTTGGCAAATGATACAAAATTTATGTATTATTGTCGGAATTCAGATGTCGAATTCTTTCGGGTCATTACATTCATGGTTGCAGTTCCTTTACTTTTTTCCTTTTATTTTTTTGTCACTTATGAAACTTCAAAAGTGGAAGAAGATTGTAACACCCCACCTCCGCTAGGGTCACTCACAAAGGGAATGCACTAGTTTTGGAGGAGCATTATCTAGGTAAACATACACAAAGATATCACAAGACAGAACATAAATAAAGCAGCGGTAGAAATTAAAAACCAAATCTTATTACTTTCAAGAAAAGAGTCAAAACCTGATATATCCAAAGTACAAGTTGCCATTATTCCATTACATCAAGTTCTAAATAAAGAAGCATAAACTTAAAATAACAAAAGTAAATTATTCCCCAAAAATAGCAGACGTGCAGCCACAGCATAGCTCAAGACCAAACCGTACATGAGCTGACGGAAAGCAAGCAAAATCCAAGCTAAGTTCTAGAGTTTCCTCCCTGAGAACCTGGGGGGAAACGAAAGAAAAAGAGGCGAAAGAAAACGGGTCATTCATAAAGACTGGTAAGTCCAAGTGACTTTCAGCATAAAAACAGGTAAAGGAACATGACATGTATAAACTGAAAGTAAACATAAGTACGATGTCAAGATGGATAAGATAGACTAAGATAACATGATGAATCAAGTATAGGTCAAGTATAGCATCGCATGTTCAAGGTTCGCTGCACCAACTGTACTAGTAGCCCAACCCATGTCAAGTATTAATCATGAAATGATCCCTGGGCCCAAAATCGTGAATGGCCCATTACTAGGTCCAACGGAACGATCCACTAATCGATCGGCTCCCTACAAGTTCTAGCTCGTTGTGTTTCTGTGTCATACGGCCCTATCACGAATGTAGTCACCTGTGCTAGATCCACCATAGGGTGTATCAAGCCCTATGGTGCCAACCACCGACACGAATCAAGCATGCACAGATAAACCTACTGATGCCCAATGCCTACTTTTTCAACTCCGGACCACGTGCACGACCATAGCCCGCCTGAACCTACTTTGGCGCACCCACACAGCCGTCGTTCTGGTCGCTTACAATCCGCCTAGTAATCGTGTCCCACCCTGCCTAGTTCCAGGGTACCATGATACATCTAGTGGGTTACTGCTGAAACGGACCGTGTAACTAGGGTTTTCGTCTAATGGGTTAAGTGTTGTCATTTAAATTCGTGACTTAACCCGTCTACATGTCATGTCAAACTTGGCTAAGTGTTGTCATTCAAGTTCATGACTTAGCCCTACAATTCACGTGTCAAGTTGGTTAGGTGTTGTCGTTCAAGTTCATGACCTAACCCTACCAATCATGTTTCAAGTTGGTTAAGTGTTGTCTTTCATGTTCATGACTTAACCCTATCATATGGCATTTAATTCATTAATGCACCCCAACCTCTCACATCAGACCTGTTGTTGTGGTCATTGGATATGACGGGCGGTTCCGGGCGGATTTACACCATAACTCAGTCTGACCTTGGGTTTCAAGCGCGATATGACCAACTACCCACATTGAATCCTATTGTTTGCAGTAACTGGATTTGCCGGGCGGTTCCGGGCAGATTTACATTGCAAACTCAACCCAACCTCAAGTTGGCCATTTTCAAGTTCATTCTAGTGTCATGACCATGTTCAAGTTTCATGTCAAGTTCGTGTCAAGTTTCATGTTTCAACTTATGCCTATTATCAAGTTCATGATTCATGTTTACAACCAGTTCATGTTTTGCCTAATCTACCCAAATCGTATTCCCATCGCATGTAAACGTTAATCGACCTAAATTACAAGCAAATCTAAATCTAGAGATAAAGGGAATAACATCAAAATTATGATAGGCAGAAGGGACAAGCATAAAGCGATAAAAGAGATTACAAAACTGGCATGATATAACTTGAGATAATCGGTTACAACATCACTGGCATATAGAAATTAACAGGGTTTCAAATCTAGCAAAATAAGGCGATAGTCCTGATAAAAACTTGACATAAAAGAATAGGCATGCAAAAGCAAGCCAAATACAAGGATAATGGGTCAATGGTTTTTGGTGTACATAATAACGAATAAACTAAGCAAGTCACACCCTAGGTATGGGATCCAACTAAATGCCAATTCGGTGTTCAACATGGTTTTCAACTATAGTGTTATGAGCAATCAACTATAATAGTCAATTAACCACAATAGTTATACAATAGTCATGGATAATTATCCAAAAGAGTTCTAGGCAACTACCCTAATAGTCATAGGCAATTAACTGTAATAGTTTCAAAGTCATGGTCATAGTCTTATGTTCATAATCATAGGCAGTAATTCATAGTCACGAGTCATAGGTGATTAGCCACAATTGTCCTTTTCATAGTCATAGGAAATGGTCTTATGTCCTCAGTCATAGGTATAGGCATAGTCTTATGTTCTCAGTCATACTCCTTGGCCATTAACAATGGTTTCAATGTCATAGGCATGATAACGTTTGATTTTTAATGCGAATAGGCCCAAACTGATTTCAAAGCAATATTCCCAAATGTCAAGATCCAAGAAGAATAAGAATAGATATGAATCATATGTATATCAAATTCCAATTTATAACATGCCCATATCAAGTTTATAGTTTTCATCTAAAAGTAACTGGAACTTACAGTGCGTGGATCGAGAATTAGAAAGCATAATTTGATTGTTGAATCTCTATTTGATTGATTGTGTTCTAATTGAAATCCCCCAATTTGCAAATCCCTGAGCGTAGTCTTGATGGAGAAGAAGCAGTCCTTTTTCTTCCTTTTTATCTTATTATTTTGATAATCTCAGAAGCAACATAAGGACAGAATGAAATGGTGTGGAGAGAATGAGGCTAGGGGTGAGTTTATATAGGATTAGGCAAACGAATCTGGATAGAAAACGAGTCTAAATACATCAGGATGCATCTGGTTCAAGAAGTGGGTTCGGGAGGCAGGTCGACCCCCAGGTCGACTCCCCAGTCGACCTGGTCATGGGGAGGTCGACACCCCAGTCGACTCCCTAGTCGACCTGGTTGGGGGGGGGGTCGACTCTCCAGCCGACCTGGGTATATAGGCGAGAATTTTCCCGCCAGCCTTCTCTGGGTTTGAATTTCGAATTTCTCGCTTTATTTTCGAGCTGATTTATTTTATTTAAATTCCTGAAACTTTTGAGGGTCATAACTTGGTCATACGAACTCCGATTTTTGAAAACTCAGACTTGATTTCATGTAGAATTCCGAGACGAACGCAATGGCGCAACCCGTTTCCCCTGGTTCTTATTTCAAAATTTAATTCTGCCTTGATTTATAACTTTAACATGTTATAAAAATACGGGTTGTTACATTCTCCCCTCCTTAAAGGATTTCGTCCCCGAAATCTCTAAGTTAGGAAGAATATATCCTACTATCCAATCATCCATCTACTCGACCATCATTCACGAGCAATCATTATCCTTTAAAAGATTTCTAATGCTATATGAACATATGCAAAAAGTGTGTGTATATGTTCCTTATCTAATGCAAATGATTAGGGCTGTTTGATCTTCTTAATGCAAAATATGTTTAGTGTCATGAATCCAACATGTATGCAAATAATCCTAGTCACATAAACACTATATGTGTGCACAAACATTCATCCATATGCAACATCCACATGATAGCACATTCAATTTCATCCATAAACAAGTATAAACACTCATGCATATGCAATATGAAATCGTGTCTGAGCCGATCTAGTGCCTAATGTGTGTTATGCAACCACGAGCAACCACTTGCGACCGCTTGCAACCATTTGCAAACATCAACCATAACATGTTTCAAAAACATGTTTCCATCCATATGGTTCTACCTAAAGTTCTCAAGATAGGATCGAGAAGATAAGCAAGATAAAACAAAGCATCAAGGAGGAGAAATTAAAGATGTACCCCCAGAAGGTCCTGCTTGTGGGGCTTGCCCTTGCTTCTTAGGGCAGTTCTTGCTGATATGTCCAGTTTCACCACACTGAAAGCATGCTCCCATTTTCATCTTCTTCTTTCTACAATCCTGGACTATATGCCCTTCAATACCGCAGAAGTGACACTTTCTTTTCTCACGTGTTTTATTGTCATTATTGTTGTTGTTGTTCTTGCCTCCTTTCTCGGAGTCTTTCTTCTTGTTTTGAGAATCATTCGCCTTGACCTCCTTCTTGCCATTCTCGTCTTCTTCATGAAGTAGGGCCATATCCACCAAGCTCTCAAAGGTCGCCCCCATGGGTACATGAGTCATAGAAAGGCTGTGTAGTGGCTCATTCAAACCTCTGACGAAGCGAATAGCCTTCTTGTGTTGGGTGTTCACTAAATCCAGCCCAAGTCTGGCCAGCTGATTAAACTGATTGACATACTCCCTGATCGTCATGCTTCCTTGCTTAAGAGTTAGGAACTTCTCCATTTGCAGGCTTCTTTCAGCTTGGGAGAGAAATTTCATCTCAAATCTCATCCAGAAGTCTTCCCAAGTTTCCACTGGCCTCTCAGCATGGGTAATCTCCCACCAATACGAAGCTTCATCTTTAAGCAACCACACCGCTAGCTGTATCTTTTGCCTGTCGTCAACTTCGAAGATGACGAACAAATCTTTGGTCTCCTTCAGCCAGTTCCTCGCTTCCACAAAGGATTCAGTCCCATAGAAGTCATTTTCACCCATAACCTTGAAGTCTTTACACGTCTTTGCGAAAGCATTGCCACGAGGAGGAGGAGGAATCGCTGCAGCTGGAGGAGGAATATCTACTGGGCCTGCATCGTTGGCCCTAGCCTCTAAGTACCTCCTGAACCAGCCAGGTATTGGCACGCCCTCTGGAAAGTTAAGATTCCCAGACATGCTGAAAAATGAAAAGATAGAGATTCAAATGAGGAAACAAAGGAAAGTGCTAATGGCATTTGGGGAATAGCCTTTTCAAAATAAACTTTTCTTAAAAAATGCTCCTTTATAAACGGTTTTGAAAATAGTTTCAGAAGGTTTTTTAAAAGCTTTTTCCCAGTCTGGTAACCTTCTGCTCTGATACCAAATGTAACACCCCGCCTCCGCTAGGGTCACTCACAAAGGGAATGCACTAGTTTTGGTGGAGCATTATCTAGGTAAACATACACAGAGATATCACAATACAGAACATAAATAAAGCAGCGGTAGAAATTAAAAACCAAATCTTATTACTTTCAAGAAAAGAGTCAAAACCTCATATATCCAAAGTACAAGTTGCCATTATTCCATTACATCAAGTTCTAAATAAAGAAGCTTAAACTTAAAATAACAAAAGTAAATTATTCCCCAAAAATAGCAGACGTGCAGCCATAGCATAGCTCAAGACCAAACTGTACATGAGCTGATGGAAAGCAAGCAGAATCCAAGCTAAGTGCTAGAGTTTCCTCCCTGAGAACCTGGGGGGAGGGGGGGACGAAAGAAAAAGAGGCGAAAGAAAACGGGTCAGTCATAAAGACTGGTAAGTCCAAGTGACTTTCTGCATAAAAACAGGTAAAGGTAACATGACATGTATAAACTGAAAGTAAACATAAGTACGATGTCAAGATGGATAAGATAGACTAAGATAACATGATGAATCAAGTATAGGTCAAGTATAGCATCGCATGTTCAAGGTTCGTTGCACCAACTGTACTAGTAGCCCAACCCATGTCAAGTATTAATCGTGAAATGATCCCTGGGCCCAAAATCGTGAATGACCCATTACTAGGTCCAACGGAACGATCCACTAATCGATCGGCTCCCTACAAGTTCTAGCTCATTGTGTTTCTGTGTCATACGGCCCTATCACGAAAGTAGTCACCTGTGCTAGGTCCACCATAGGGTGTATCAAGCCCTATGGTGCCAACCACCGACACAAATCAAGCATGCACAGATAAACCTACAGATGCCCAATGCCTTCTTTTTCAACTCCAGACCACGTGCACGACCATAGCCCGCCTGAACCTACACTGGCGCACCAACACAGCCGTCGTTCTGGTCGCTTACAATCAGCCCAGTAATCGTGCCCCACCCTGCCTATTTCCAGGGTACCATGATACATCTAATGGGTTACTGCTGAAACGGACCGCGTAACTAGGGTTTCCGTCCAATGGGTTAAGTGTTGTCATTTAAATTCGTGACTTAACCCGCCTACGTGTCATGTCAAACTTGGCTAAGTGTTGTCATTCAAGTTCATGACTTAGCCCTACAATTCACGTGTCAAGTTGGTTAGGCGTTGTCGTTCAAGTTCATGACCTAACCCTACCAATCATGTTTCAAGTTGGTTAAGTGTTGTCTTTCACGTTCATGACTTAACCCTATCATGTGGCATTTAATTCATTAATGCACCCCAACCTCTCACATCAGACCTGTTGTTGTGGTCACTGGATATGCCGGGCAGTTCCGGCCAGATTTACACCACAACTCAGTCTGACCTCGGGTTTCGAGCGCGATATGACTAACTACCCACATTGGATCCTATTGTTTGCAGTAACTGGATTTGCCGGGCGGTTCCGGGCAGATTTACACTGCAAACTCAACCCAACCTCGAGTTGGCCATTTTCAAGTTCATTCTAGTGTCATGACCATGTTCAAGTTTCATGTCAAGTTCGTGTCAAGTTTCATGTTTCAACTTATGCCTATTATCAAGTTCATGATTCATGTTTACAACCAGTTCATGTTTTGCCTAATCTACCCAAATCGTATTCCCATCGCATGTAAACGTTAATCGACCTAAATTACAAGCAAATCTAAATCTAGAGATAAATGGAATAACATCAAAATTATGATAGGCAGAAGGGACAAACATAAAGCAATAAAAGAGATTACAAGACTGGCATGATATAACTTGAGATAATCGGTTACAACATCACTGGCATATAGAAATTAACAGGGTTTCAAATCTAGCAAAATAAGGCGATAGTCCTGATAAAAACTTGACTTAAAAGAATAGGAATGTAAAAGCAAGCCAAATACAAGGATAATGGGTCAATGGTTTTTGGTGTACATAATAACGAATAAACTAAGCAAGTCACACCCTAGGTATGGGACCAACTAAATGCCAATTTGGTGTTCAACATGGTTTTCAACTATAGTGTTATTAGCAATCAACTATAATAGTCAATTAACCACAATAGTTATACAATAGTCATGGATAATTATCCAAAAGAGTTCTAGGCAACTACTCTAATAGTCATAGGCAATTAACTGTAATAGTTTCAAAGTCATGGTCATAGTCTTATGTTCATAATCATAGGCAGTAATTCATAGTCACGAGTCATAGGTGATTAGCCACAATTGTCCTTGTCATAGTCATAGGCAATGGTCTTATGTCCTCAGTCATAGGCAGAGGCATAGTCTTATGTTCTCAGTCATAGTCCTTGGCCATTAACAATGGTTTCAATGTCATAGGCATGATAATGTTTGATTTTTAATGCGAATAGGCCCAAACTGATTTCAAAGCAATATTCCCAAATGTCAAGATCCAAGAAGAATAAGAATAGATATGAATCATACGTATATCAAATTCCAATTTATAACATGCCCATATCAAGTTTATAGTTTTCATCTAAAATTAACTGGAACTTACAGTGCGTGGATCGAGAATTAGAAAGCAGAATTTGATTGTTGAATCTCTATTTGATTGATCGTGTTCTAATTGAAATCCCCCAATTTGCAAATCTCTAAGCGTAGTCTTGATGGAGAAGAAGCAGTCCTTTTTCTTACTTTTTATCTTATTATTTTGATTATCTCAGAAGCAGTATAAGGACAGAATGAAATGGTGTGGAGAGAATGAGGCTAGGGGTGAGTTTATATAGGATTAGGCAGACGAATCTGGAAAGAAAATGAGTCTAAATACATCAGGATGCATCTGGTTCAAGAAGTGGGTTCGGGAGGCAGGTCGACCCCCAGGTCGACTCCCCAGTCGACCTGGTCATGGGGAGGTCGACACCCCAGTCGACTCCCTAGTCGACCTGGTTGGGGGGGGGGGGTCGACTCCCCAGTCGACCTGAGTATATGGGCGGGAATTTTCCCGCCAGCCTTCTCTGGGTTTGAATTTCGAATTTCTGGCTTTATTTTCAAGCTGTTTTATTTTATTTAAATTCCTGAAACTTCTGAGGGTCATAACTTGGTCATACGAACTCCGATTTTCGAAAACTCAGACTCGATTTCATGCAGAATTCCGAGACGAATGCAAGGGCGCAACCCGTTTCCCCTAATTCTTATTTCAAAAATTTAATTCTGCCTTGATTTATGACTTTAACATGTTATAAAACTACGGGTTGTTACAAAGATGAGAGAGTAACAGAGGGGTCGAACATATGTACAAAAAGCCAGGCAACCAATTTCTGCTTTAGGCTTTCGTTTCAATACACACACATACACACACGCGCGCGCGCACACACACACACACACACACATATATATATATATATATGTATATATATATATATATATATGGTGGCGGCTGTAAAACTTTGCAATGAAAATGTGGAAGAATGGCCAAGAAGTGTGGTTGTCCAACAAAGGCGTGAATAGTATAAAAACGTGCACCTTGGCTACAAATCTAGAATCTAACTTACTACCGGTTCCTATTAGTGGAACAAATCCACGTAAATAATATCTTTTCTCAAAGATAACGTAGTAACGGTTTCTATTAGTGGATCTAATTTATGCACGTTATCTCCGAAATTGTAAACATCGTTGGTCCTGAAATCAAATGTCGGGCAAATCAAATTGTGTGTCCAGACTCCAAACACATGTAATAGACTACCATTGTGTTCAGTGTGTCAATACGAACGAGGTAACACATTAAAAACCGTTGAATTAACGTTTATGTGATAGTTTATTATTTACGTTATAACGGTTATCAGTACTGTAAATCGGTCATATAAACCGATTTAAATGGAGTAAACGAAATCAGAATTCGACTAAAACAACATCGACATTTTCATTAAAAAATTCTGCACAGTAATTTCATATGGAATATTTACAATTAAAGAATTAATAAATCAGCGTTAACTCTTTGACTGATTTAACGTCAAATTACAAAACAAATAATTTTCAAATTTAAATTCTCTTTTTAATTCCTTGTATTCATATCAAACATACATAAGGGTTGTTCGCGGCTGGAAAATAGCCTGTTACAATTTTTGACGCGTCCAACGCGTTAAAACTGAAACAGACTGTTTTGCCCCGTTTTCCTAACTCTCCGAATCTGGTGCATTTAGCTGCGTCTAGGTATATTAATAAATTTAATTAATATATTTTATTTTTTGTAAATTTCAAAAATTAATAACATGTGCAACTGAGATCCGCTTGAGACGCGATATTTTACGTTGCGATCGTATCGAAGTGCTCTACGTAATAGAGTTGGTTTGAACTGAAGCAGAGTAATTTATAATTTTTCAATTTATTTATTAATCTATGTAAATTATTGATACATATTATTTATTAAAAACAAATAATAAATTAATTAACCATAAATCAATTAAATTAAAAAACAAAATTTAAACAGTCTGCTAAAAATCCGCAAACGCAATCTCCGCTAACTAAAAACCGCTAAAGTACCCCACTGAAATTCCCCATTAAACTACTCCGCATCCGTTATCCTCAAACACACCCATATTTCAAATATACATATTCTAAGCTGAATCCACAATTTTCTTGTAAATTAAATATCTTTGCATTTCTATATGGACATTTTGCGGTCCGTTACAAAAGGTCTCGCTCCACTTATTTTTTTAATTAAATTAAATAAAATAAAAAGTAACGTTCCTAGTGAAAGTGAATGCGGCGTTGTTGCAATCAATATAGCCTGTGAAACGCTGGAAGATGGAAAAGAAAAACCCTAGATTTTTCAGAGCAATAAGAATAACCTCAGACCATCCGGTAAAATTTTGCGCTTCATCTACTCGTTTCTTGATGTACATTGGAACGCATCCGAGTTTGCATGATGGGTTAGTTCTATTTCAATTTGCTTTCAACGGTTAATTTGGTTACCAATTTTACACTTTTATTTATGAACTCCTAATCCGTTTCCTTTTAAGTATTTTGTTGTGATTCCTCAACCATGCCATTGCGTATCCCTATCTTTTAAAACTTAGGGTTGTCTCGCTCGAAAAGTTAATTGCTGGCAAACACAAAGATTGATTTAAATTTTTACAGATTATATGCAATTATTTGCTACTGTATAACTCGATTTCTACTCTTCATTTGCTAATTTTCTCATTGAAGGTCGGGAAAGATGCGGCTTGCTATGACGGGCAAGTTCACTTTTGGTACGGAATAATTTGATTGCCTGCCGAATGTTGCTGTTTTTTTGGTAGCCCATTTGATATTAATTAATTTGTAATTACCTGGCTGTGCCACTGAATTTGCATGTTTCTATCTTTGAAATGCTACCAGTTACTTTATTGAATAGCTAATTATTTGATGTTATAGGTGGTTTCAATGTTGGATATTCGTTGATTTCTTTTGGGTTCAAAAAGATTAAACTATGAATCTCAAAAATGAAAAAGGTTGGTTTGATGGCGGATAATAGATTTATGTTTAAAACGGATGCATTATTGTTTCCAAGCAAACAACCATCTTAGCTAAATGTCTTGGTTCTCACTGTAGAGTTGACAATTGGTTTTATGGTGCGTTTTGCAAAATAACATCAATGTGTTATTTATGTTATGTACACCAAGTAATAAGCAAAAAGCAAAATGACATTTATGTGTTAATTTATGGATGCTTGTCTTGGGTTATCTGGTATACTGTTAAACCCAGCACTTGACTGTCTCATGTTAGTACGTCATTATGTATTTCTTAGACAACGGTCTTTCTTTTATAAATATATATCTAAATGTTCTTCCTTTTATAGTTGATCAATAATTGTTTAATAACCCATAATGAAATTTAATTCACTCAAGGGTATTGCATTGAATAAGAAAAAGATGGAAGGCAGGACTGTTATGGTAATTGTAACCATTATCGACATGAGAAAACCATCACCGTACCTATAATACTATTACAGGTAAGTCAAAAATGACTATCGATACTTTTTCGTTGCTGCTAATAAAATGTTTAGTGGTATACTGATAATTGGGCAAACCATTGGTCAATAATGATAAGTTTACTAATATATGAAACTATTAAAATGTTTTGATAATGCTTAAGAAGTAACTATTTTGTTACTAATTCCAACTTAATTGCTTCTATAAACGTTTGACAACACGTTTTGACTTTGTTGTCATAGAAAATATTTTTGTTTTATCACAAGTTATTTACAGTAATATAAAATAGCAATTTTGATAATCTTAAACTTTTTTAAGTTAATGAATCCAAAAAGAAATACCATCAGAGGCAATACAACAAATACATGCTTAATAATAATATATGATAAAATTTTGAAAAAAAATGGTTAAAAATTAATTAAAATAATAAAAACAACAGAACTAATATGATTGGTAAATTTATTGTCGCCGTTAATTTTGACATTGCTACATTTACCATTGATAATGATAAAATTGTCATTATCATGCCCGGCATACCGATACAGTAAAATATACCAATTTAGCTCGACATTGGTTACATATTTTTTGGTAATGGTAAATTTACTATTACCATAACAACCCTAATTGAAACCATGCATTCGCTTATGCCACTATATTTGTGTACATTCAGATGCAAAAATGTGTATGTCGATATGTCTGAGTGGTTAAGGAGATAGACTTGAAATCTATTGGGCTTTGCCCACGCAGGTTCGAACCCTGCTGTCGACGTTCTTTTCTTTTTTATTCGCAAACTAAGAATGCACAATACTTTAGACAATTCCGATTCTTCTACTACTCAAAATCTTAGCTCAATGCTAGACATTCGGAATAGGTTTTTTGATCGTCAATTTACATGTTGTATTTAGGGGGTTACAAATTTTTTGAATGATCAAAATTTTGCGAAGTTATTCTGAATATATAACATGATAAATACACTACATCTACGGAAAATCATTTAAATTTGAAACATATAGTTGAGAAAATTAGTGATGGATTTTGTGGGAACTATATGTTGGGAGATCTGGATCCTTCCACATGCGCGCGCGTGCCTATCGTCTTTTATAGTAGTCGTTTCATTTATATGCAAACATATTTGAGTTTCCAAATTATGTTAGGATGGGGATTCGTTGGGGACTATATGATGGGTGATCTGGATCCTTCCACATGCCTATTGTCTTTATAATCATCGTTTCCTTTATGTGCAAATATATTTGTGTTTCCAAATTATGCTATGATGAAAATTTGTTCTCCCACAAATTGCCCTTCGCATCATGCAGATAGAAGCCATTACAAAGGTTCAGCTTTGGAGCTAGAATATATCATGCAAGAATTGCAGCATCAATGAAAATAAAGCAAAAGTATCTAGCTAAAATTTTGTAGCAAGTGCCGTAAGAATGTTGCACAACACCAACCTACGTTGCTCATTCATTTCTATGTTCAGTGTTGTTTAATACTCGTCTTTGAATCACCTGGCTTGGTTTCGAATGTGGACATATGATTTTGCCTTATACTGGGTGTTAAATGATGCAAAGACGGTTTCATTGAACTCAATCATCTTTGTGTACGGTCAATCATCATCGGTACAGTCAATCATCGTCAGTACGGTCTTATTGAAATGTGTCAAATTTTGCCTCCAGTGTGGTTCTATGGTGTAGTGGTTAGCACTCCAGACTTTCTGGCGACCTGAGTTCGAATCTCGGTAGGACCTTTTTCCCCTAATTTTTAATTTCTGAGGTAGCAACAGCTTTGGACTTATATGGCTTTAAAGCAAAGTGCATCGTCTCCACTTCAGTTTACCTCAATATAGTGCAAGGTTTTTTTGTTTCAGCTTTTATTTTTATTTTTATTCTTTTGTTTTATGGGCATGAATCTGGACTAGATAGATTATTTGGACGCCTATTTCTTGTTTGTTTATTGGGAAAGTCTATTTGGACACAAGATTTAAGCACAATTGGAGACACAATGAATTTACACCATTGGATCATCCCATGAATTCCACTCTTCCATATAAAGGCAAAATAATCTAACGGTTAGGATTGTGTGTCCACTAATTTGTGTCTAATTTAGTGTCCAAATAGCCTCTCCCTTGTTTATTATAGCGACAGTAGTTTTCCTACTGTGGTGCATACTGCATCCCTTTTGGTTTCATATTTGCGAGATCTATTCCCAATTCTTACCTTGTTTTTGTAAAACTAATGGACATGAACTTGAAGACTACCCTAACGGTGTTATTATTAAATCTGGAATGTGGAATTACCGACCATGGTCTCAATTCTTATGACTCATAAATGCTGCTTTGCTATTATTGAAACAGTGGCAAGGTTAATGCAAAGTTGACCTCATAGGGGTCATGTTTCTTTTCTTTTTTATTGCAAGATTGTCAAAATTTTCCCCAAGTTTTGTCTACTTTGGTTCTCAATGTTCAAAATCCCAGTACATGAAATTTAATTCAGAGTATCAATTTTCTTGGTGACAAAGCAATTGTCTAATTTTTCGGGTTAAAATCTTTTTTGGTAGAAAGTAGTGCTTGGGGGTTGTACTAAAATGAAGGGAATTATTTGGACAATAACAGTGCTCAGTTTGTTGTGGCTTAAAGAAAATTGCAGTGTTGTTATCATTGATCACAAAGACATTTTAATTGTTTGTGAGTTGTGTTTCTACTTGTTGCTATATTTTTTTAAAACTAATTATGATAGTGGCCAGGAGGATCTTTTCATGCAGTATGATCATGTAATGTCAATGGTGGCAGTGAAAGACATGAGTTTCAAATTGATGCCCAAATTTGACATTCTGCCTCTAACCGAAGTCGTCGCATAAGGTATTGTATCTAGCGAAGTAAATGGTTTGTGCAGAAGTTAACCCATTTGTTACTAACTATTGAGTGTTGACGCTGTTACAATGTACATGTTTATATTTGAAATTATATCGAACGGTTTTATAATACACTTTACATGAACCAGCGTCATGGTTATTGGATGCAAGAGGATTGAATTAACCAGTGTATTCATTACCTCTTTATTTTGAAGCCTAGTAAAGAAATCATCCTACAATAGCCATATTTCAGTTCCCTTTATTCTTCACTTGCTGGCCTCATAAAGTATTTACAACTAGAAGGAGAGATCTGGAAAGCAAGCACCATGGTTGAAATATGGAATAAGCGATAGAGAGGGAAGGAGCACTAATGAAACAAATAACTAATATTTTTCTTTTGTGAGTTGATACCTTGATATCAACTAAAGTTGCTTTGAGGAAAAACATGGAGGTTGATTTACTACCACACCAACAAATATAAACAAATTACAGTGAAACTGAAGTCACATATTGGAGTGGGATTGCACTATTAGAAAGCGTGGCAGCTGCATGGTGCCCAAAAATGAACTGTTATCTTGCCTTTCATTTAAGGATACGAGTGTCCATTTTTAAGCATCATACTACATTATTTGGTAGGGTACCTTTTTCTACCAACATTTCTGAAATTGAAAATTCTTCCTGCTCAAAGTTGCCTTTTCTGTTGCAGAATGTTTTGTCTGGTCAGAATGGCTACTTTTCTTTTATGAGTAGGATGTAAACAAATTACAGTCCATATTTGGGTTGGGAGTTGTTCTATTTTAAGCAGTAATAATAGACTATTTTCGTGAGGAAATTCAAGTTTCATTTAGTAATCTGCAGGGAAAGAAATAACCGAAATCAACCGCAAATAGGCAACTATGCCTTTATATGGTATGATCAATTTTATTCTGCCTTGAAATTTTGTGTATTTTTTTTTTAACCATTTCAGCATTGATCGCTACGTGATTAAAGTTGTGTATACTTTACATTGCAAACACAAAAAAAAATAGACTAATTTATGGTGTAATTATTGAACTGAGTTGGCTCGGTTGGTAGTCCAGACTACAAACCACCATTGGCTTGAATGAACAAGATTTAACACCTATTGGCTCAGTTGGCACAATGTCCAGGATGAACACTTGTTGGTTCTGATGAACAATATTTATAAATAAATAGATAAAGACAGTACAAACTGCTATAATTTTGTCATCAATGTAGGAGTGTGAATAAAATTACTTGTTTCTACAAAGAATTTTTATTTTAGTAAGTTGACGACCCCAGTGGAAGTTATGTTGCTTAGTTAAATATAATGCTTTGTGAGCACCATTATGCTTCCGAAGTTTGTATTCTGAAAATCAGGTACCATTATGCATGTTTACTGCAATAAAAGTAATATGATTTTCCTGTCTTTTATATATAAGAAGAACTAATCGCGATCCTTTCATACTGTTAGTTTGTGCATGGCCTAGTTTTTTGGGAAGAAAATATTGTCTTGTTAAAAGAATGGAGGATCATTTCATAAGTTGTTTTAACTAAAGACTGCACTGGAGCCTACAATTTTATGCCGTTATGCTCTTGTTATCTCTGTTCTTGATGTAGGTTCATAAGTTACCGCTTACCATGCAGCCAATGCAGTGGTTGTATTGATTGATTTCCTTTTCCTTTGTACTAGTGTGTAACCCGTGCGTTGCACACGATAATGTTATAAAATATAATATTTAGAATTTTATTGTTAAAATTGGAACTTTATTATATAACATATGATAATTCTGAAAAAAAAAAACTATAAATTATTATTGTTGTTGTTGTATATACAAGGTATGTATTATGTAACTTTTACTTGTTTGGAGTAAAAAATAATTTTATTATTCTTACTACTATGGATAAGTGTTTATGCTAAAACTAACATATTCTAATTATTTTAGATATATTAACAAATATTATTTATTTCTATTAAAAATATGTTAATTTCGAAATTATGTAATTATTTAAAATATATTATCTCAAGTGTAAACAATCTGACTAAATTGAGAAGGATTTTATAACAAAATCATATATGTCTTATTGTAGAGTTATTTGAAGTTGTTTTTTTTATATATAACGCAGTGTGCGATAAATTTATTGTTTATGTTAATAAACGATGATAGTTAATTTACCAATTAACTTTATTATTATTTTTTATTTACATAAATGTATGCATGTGATTTATACATCTACGTAGTTAAACACAAATTTTTTATTGTGATTTTTGTTAATATGTAAGCCTACACATATATGACCGATATATAGACTATTTAAATTCGAGATTTCGTAAGCAATTAAAATACATTGGATCTAAACATAAAAATTTAGTAAAAAGACGATGAAGTTGCACATAACTATAGAAATACGAAAATATGGATATTTAAAGTTAAAAACATAATTTTGCAGTGTAGATAAATTTATTGAGATAAATGAATGATAAATTATCTTTATCAATGTTACGTACTCATGTATACCATATACGATATCCAAATTATATATCTTTATATTAAAATGAAAATTTCACTTGATTTTTTTTAAGAGAGCGACTGTTTGGACACAAAATTATAGTTGGTAACACAAGAGATCTGAGCCGTTGGATCTTTTTATCCTTATATGGTGAGGTATAATTCAGGGGGTGATCTAATGATGGAGATTAACTGAAAATATATGATGTAAATATACAAAATTATGCGATATTGAGGCGGTTTTCTAAAGCAACTTTAAAATTTCAAAAGGTATGTAGTTTAGTTAAAATAAGAATTTTACAGTATAATGCATTAACGTATCGATACAGATAAATCATAAATTAAACTTGTGATTATTGTTTACGTATATAATTATGTTATGTGATTGACGTAGTTGTATATCCAAATGAATTTTGTACCCTTTATTTAATATGAATATATTGTGCAAATATTGAAAATCTCATTTTGTTTAATGATTTATTTAACACGTCAACAATTAATAGTTTATTAAATTTAATTAAAGTTTTACGATGTTTGATTAACTATATTGTATGAAGTTAAATATAAAATATTAGAAGAGAATTGAGATAGCTCGGTAAAAGGTTAAAATTAAGGTTTTTGTTGTAAAAAAACAAATTTTTGTAATGCATGATAGAATTGTTGATACTTTTTCTAATATTTTTGCTATTATTTTCTGTTTTATTTCAAAAATTAAATTTGTACTTAGTCTCATGTTTATATAAACATTATTTTCTTTTGCACAAATGCACTTTTATATGCAAAAACTACTTTAGTTATTCATAGATTGGGTGAAACTAAAAGTGACAATGTTTTTAAAGCATGTTTTTTGAGAAAAAATGTATGGGTATTTCAAAACTAAAAGAGTATATTATTGAATTTTTCATATTGTCATCCGAACTAATGAATATTGCTTAATTACATTATCTTATTATTTTAAACTTAAGATTGCGTAATTAATTTAAACATAAGAACTAAAATGTAAAACATACGAGAAATTAGGGTGAGTTTTGTAATTAACTATAATAAATTTAACATTGGTACTTTTTAGTTAAATGTAGAATTTTATTATGCCATGCATGATAAATATATTTTACCATTTTAAATATAAGCCAGCAAACACAATTACAACGTTTACAGCATACCATAACCAATGGAGTAACACAATCACCATTGTACAAACGTTGAAATGACATCTGGAATCAAACGATGATACTCTCGTCAAATACAATAAACCGAAAATATCTTCAGTGCATGAAAGACGGAGTATATCAAAGCATTCATCAAATATAGATATTGATATCTTATGCATAGAGGTAATGAAAAGCTCCACTTCATACCTGCCTGGTTTCAACTTGAAAACCGCTAGGACAGCCTATACAGAAGGTTTAGGTACATCAATAAATATTTTGGTTTATGTTAGTCAATAAAATTATAAAAGGTATTTGAAAAGGCTTCATCAAAGGCATAAAATTTTTATTTAATAAATAATTTACAAAAAGGAAAGTCAACAAATTTTTAGAACCAACATCTTCAAAGGCACAATGTTACAAATGTATTATATTAGGCATTAAATGACATAATTATCTATATGTGTTATAAAATCTCATAAATTCTATTATCCCATGAAACATAGATTTATATGTATATGTATATATATATATATATATATATATATATATATATATATATATATATATATATATATGCATGGCTTTCTAAATCCAACTGCAGTTGCTGTTAAATTTGCATTTTTTATGTTGTCTTCAATACGAAAAATCAACTTCTCAAATATTGTTATCATGATATGATTGTGCCCTCCACCATTATGACTGCCACATATAAATCATAAATGTAAACGCTAATTAAAAGGAATATCAGTTAGGAAAATTTTATGTGCACATGCATTAAAGGTAATAAAGTTTAAGAAATCTTAACATACCGACAAACACGGTATTTACAGATATAATTTAAAGATATAATCTAATTGTAGAAATATTGCTTACATCTAAGAGATGGTAACTAATAATTTACTTCTATTTGTTATATTGGACCTTCATAAATTGATTCTACTAAAACTTAGATGTATAAATATAAGTTAAAAATAAAGAAAATAAAGATATATTTAAACAAATTTAGAAGAAAACTTAAACATGTGTTTCCATTCAGTTATATTCAGAAGGTTTTAAAAAAATCTTTCTCGTCAATAAAGAATATATAAAAGCTGCAACTAATAACACAGGCTAAAAGTTGTGACAGATTACCAATTGTTGGCATAATTAATGGCCCATGTATTCCTGAATCTGTAATATAAGGTTCTGCAAACCAGTAATTTCACTGGCAATTGCTGAGTGATATAAAGTCGCATTAAATTAGTATAACAAACTGAATTAAAAAATAAAAAATAACGCACCTTCTTCATTATATTCCATAGTCTATGTTGAGGGAAGCAATCTTTCTCATTTGTGAATTCATGATAATTCAAGTTCTTTATGTTCAAGATTCAGTTTGGCTATATTGTAAAAAATTTATCACATGGTTGCATGATCACATACTTGAACATAAAAGTAATATTTTAAAATTTCATTATTTAAACTGTCACTAAATATATATTTTTTAACTCCATTCTTACTTATGGATGGAATCTAGCACTATATGGTTAAATACAATAAACATAAATATTAAGCTGTTACCTTTTCTTGAAAATGAAGCTGTTATTTATATATCCAAATAAATAGTTAAATGTGTAAAAGTGCTATATATTAAATCTTTTACTCTTTGAAGTCTGTAAGTTTAGACAATATGGGAGTAAGCCATACATATGCTTCGTCAATATAACATCCAATGACGGATTTTTGAAAAGCAAAGCCGTAAATTCACATGTAGCAAGGTCCATATTCAGTTATGTGCTTCTCCACCTACAACGTATTTTTGAAGCAAGCCTCGTGATAGACAGATTTTTTAAAATACGGGTTTTATATTCCCAATTACAATGGACAGTAACTGCATAAAGCTTGTTGTTCCTGTAACCACATTGTGCCTATGTCTCAAATGAATTGTTGTATGCTTCCATTAGCCAATGCTTTCGAATCACGAAGACCAGCATCTGAAACCGGTCCATCCCGTTTCTGTGTATCAATCAGCCTACAGTCAAATTACTTTCTCAGTTTTGGGTTTGCACAGAATGATTCAAATGTTCTCAAATTACTTGTAACTCGATGTCAATGTTAATTCACCATAATTATAAATTCAATCCATACCCATATATTTTGTACCTTTGGAATCTTTATACCATGCCTGTTAATGTATGTATGTTAAGAGAGTGTGTGTGTGTGTGTGTGGGGTGTGTATACACACACACACATATATTGTTAAGCCTCCAAGAAAAGTAATCCAAGTTTTGACTTATTAATGTGCACGCTATACAAATAAAATAGGATAAAAATAAAATATATTCAAGCATTTTGCATGCTATTCAACAAAAGCAGATACCATGAGTTTTCTGTCTGATACATATGAAATAGAAACATAGTAAAATGATCTGCTAGCGAAGCTGTCATCAAGTATGTTTGCATCCATAAATTTTGTACTTGGTTGAAAACAGACTTTAAACAAAGAAAATAAGTTTTTACTTAGCTTACTATAGACTTTAAACAAAGAATATTTAGAGGAGATATATGAATAGCAATGGATATAACAAACAGTAAATTATGGTCTCAGGACTATCATTGCTTAAATAACATTTCCAGGCTTTCAGCTTAATATCAAAAAGTCTCAACATACCTCAAGCTTAATAATTTAAACCGTCTTGCCGCCTAATACAACATAATATACCTCCAGCTAAATAAAGAAGCTACCTGAAGTAAGGTTCACGGAAAGTAGCAGTGGATATGAGATTGAGAGTGCTAGCTGAGTAGTAGAAAAGCTTGAAGATGAAAGAGTGATGAATGTGAATGATTATACTGAGTGGTGAATCCAGGGGATTTTTCTAGAATGTCATATACCTATGATAAGGTTGGAATATTTCTACACCAGGATGAGGCAATACTTGGAAAAAAAATCTAGGCTGGAAAGTCAGCATTTTTTTTTCAACTTATACGTAGGTTTAAAAATAGAACTCCATGGGTTATTGGATAATTAAATACGCAGGAATAGGTCAAGCCGACTTTAAACCGGGTTTGATAGCATGTTGCAGCGTTTAAATACGCAAAGTTTTAGGGAAATATGCAGGGATAGGTCAAGCTTCAATTTGAAAATATTTGTATTATTTTGATTTAATAAAAGTATCTTTAGAGAATTAAGGAGAATTAAGAGAATTGAGAGAATTAAGGGGAATTGAGAGAATTGAGAGAATTAAGGAGAGAGCTTGAAATTCTTCTGCTTTACTATTATTTAATAGATTTCGCAGTCATTTTTAATTTGTACCTAATTTTTTATTTTTTTTAATCCCTTGTAGGTATCATGAGTCTTACTCTCGCCTGTGATGGTGAAATACTTATGGTTTGGAAGGTTCCGGAAGCAACTGATATATGTATCTATGGCATTGTGTAGAACTATTTTATGTGTAGACTATTATATTTTGCATTAGTTGATTTATAAATTCATATTAAAATTGTAGTGTATTGGCACTTGAGGAAAATTATAATTTGATTCATACTGATTCTAATTTTTCAATGTGTTATTACTACAGGACCTCAGATTGAATCTAATTTTTCAGTATATTATTATTGCTGGATCCTCAGTTCGACTTCGTTGGTTGGAAGCTAAACTATAGGTTTATTTTGGTCCAGGATCCATCGAAGTTGTACATCTTATAGACTTGGAATAGCATTCTGCACATCTCCGTATAGTGAAATAAGGGATCAAGGGTGATTCTGAAATCATACGTTCTACTATTGTGATATGGTTGGTTTTGCATATAGCTGATTGGCATTTTGTTTGCTATTTAATTACTTTTAGGTATTTTACAAAGTATTAATTGCCAATTTTGCTCGATCCTTCTCCCCTAATTTTCTTCTAGTCCACGCCATAATTCCATGAACTCCCAAAAGCAAAATTAAAGAGCATCTCGAACTCTTTATTGTCAACGGATATGATAATTTTTGGGGCCATGTTTCTCTCGATTTTGTGGCTCAAAGATGTCGATTTCAAGACCGTTTATCCAACCACCTAGGGGTTCGAGTATGGAGCGGTGGTTGGCGGTGGATGAGGCGGCGGAGCCCTTCGTCTTGGGTACGTCAGATGGTGGTCCGGTTAATTATAGGTGCGGTGGATTTAAACCCTAGGGCGACGGTGATGTGGGTTCTTCGACCCTGGTACGATGCAATGGAGAGGAAACAATAAACGTAGGGGATAAAGAAAACTAATCATTTTATTATTTTTAAAATGTAATTAAATGTTTAAACTTTTGTATCTTGTTCATTCGGAAACATAATAGGACGATTTCAGTTGCTTTGAAATCGTGTTGAAAAACACTACGCAATGGAACTAGTTTGGACAGAAACAGAAGCTACTGGAATTTTTGATAAAATTAAACGCTCGTTTAATTTTGTGAAAATATTCGTTAATTTAACGATTTCAGAAACCGATCAATGTGAGAACCGTCTCGCTTAAATATTTTGTCCAGTTAGTTATTTTTATAACTGAATAGATATCGATTGCCTATGATTGCAATATTTGTTTGGTGATTGATGGATGTTTGCAATTTTAATGTTATAATTATTAAACTATTTATAAATATATACGTCGTTAAATAAAATATTTATATTATGAATTATTTCGGAATGACAATTTACCCACCCGTCTCTCTAATAATAAATAAATTCACATGGACTGTGATGTAAATCCTACACGGGTATTGGGATGAAAATTTTACACATCGCCCAAATATGCAATTAATAATAATATCTGTTTATTGGTTGAAAACCCCACACGAGTCTGAGGATGATAATTAATTCACACATCTCCCTTGTATTTAATTGTATGCCAACCGATTGATTGACAGACCGTTATAAGCGATATTAAATTATTTAATGCTTGTACAATTGTAATTGCACTTTGAATGTGAATTGGATGTTTAATAATTGTTTATAATTATTATTGTATACATGTGATGTATGAAATCCATATAATTAAAATTATATGGCAATTGTTTGAGTCTCATTCCAATTCGGAAATAACGAATGTTTTAAATATAATATTCAGTGAAGAGTCAAAATATGATTTTGATGTCCGATTTTGGATGGATATGAAAATATTGAAATATGAAGCCGAGTCAAGTATATATATGCCAATTTAACTCGAACATATTTGTTTATCGGTTTTATTCATTTTTATAATGGATATCGAAAAGATCTGATTTCAAAATCTAATATTTTGAAAATATTATTATTTCAATATTATAATAATATAAATGTTCAATTTTAATTTAAAATTGAAATCGAAGTTGAATTCGTTTTTAAACGATATTATAAACGTTTTATAAATATGTTTTGAATAGAAATCTAATATAAATAAGATTATAATGATTTAACATTTAGATATTTGATTTTTGAAAGGAAAATGATTGAAATAAAATTTCAAATGCTAGTTGAATACAATTTATAAATTATTTTAAAAACGTTTTCGATTTTATTTTTATTTATAAATCGAATTCGGGCTTGAATAGAACTCGTCGCACAACGACAGTTCGCGAATGTTAACCCGTTACTTCGAATTGACGTAACAGGAGATCCGACGGTCGGATTCTCCTAAAACTAAACCATTGGGTTTGTATCAAAAGGATATTTCAAATGAATATGGTTAGATTTTAAAATGTGTCCAAATTAGTTTTGAAAAGGTCGTTATGGATGCAGTTCAGTGACCGATATTGGAAACCGACCGTAAATTCCTTAATAAAATTATTAAATATATGATTAGTAAAATTATGATAAATGTTTTGAAATGATTTTGGATGAAATATTCCACGTTTGTAAGGAAAAAAGATTTTTTTACGTGAATAAGTTGTTTACTAACTTGAGTAAAGAACTGAAAGAAATTATATGGTTTTGATATAACCAAAACTTTCTAACGTATGAATTGGAATGGATTTGAATGGAAAAAATCTTCAGAATATTTCGATATTGGATTCCGTAACTATACGGATATCGTTGAGAAATTTGTAAGATATAGATATCATTATTCCTAATACGATATCTGTTGGTTTCAAAATTTGATGTTGAATATAAGCCGATATGATTTCTATTCAGAGCCTTATATTTAATATCAAATTGGATTTTGGGTTTGTTGTGAATAGTGTCTTTAATAACACTGTTCTTACACTACTACAAAAGTGGGCATATTCGACAGTAATATGCATGCGTTGCAAGAAAATCGTTGCGAAAGATTTGATTTTTTTGATCTTCAGCAACAATACTCAAATGTTGTTACATTAGACATGAATGCATTGTTGCGGTGAGAATTCTAGTGTTGTGACGTGCACCACCAGTTAAAACCGTTGTGTTACACCAATTAAAAGTACACCTCATCAATCCACCCCCTAATAAATGAAAAATCACAACCTTCCATCCACATTGATCAATCCACACTAACCTTGCCTGTTTCCCGCTAAGATTTTCATTCTCGTGTTGCTACTTTTCATTTCATTAATCTGGTCATTTTGTGCCTTCTTCTTTTCTTTGTTCTTGCGCCTGATAAACTAGGGCAGCATTTGGTCAGAGAAAAATAATTCACGATCTAAAAATTAGGGAATCAGGAAACCGAATTGTGCAATCAGCGAGCGCCGGGCATACGACGACGATCTCTGGACGATGACGATTCAAATCGCAATCTTCCAACTGTAGCCAGGCAAAGGTTGAAATTTGTAAGGTAGGCATGGTAGTTTCAGCTAATCGATACCCAATATTCTTCAATTTACTTTAGGAATTGATATGTTTGATTTTTCATTTTCCCGCAGATCTGTGACTTTCTGCGTTATCATTGCGTATCTGAGTTTGTGAGACCAGTCTTCAAACTTTACTATCCTTTTTCTTTTATTTATTTTTTCTTACAAAGTTGTAGATTAATACCTTGCTGATCTTAGTTATTAGCTAATATTTTTGTTATTCATTCAGCGACGAAGCAAGCCAAAAAAAGGTCATTTAGGAGAAGAGAACAAAAGGAAGCGAAGAAGCAGATTATGCTTGCAAAATAGATTAATTACCTTATTATATTTCAAGCCCTGATCTTTCTCAGTTTATTTCTCTAATCCTTTCTTTTGAATCCAATTTAAGTCTTTTCTATCATTAATTATGCTTGCTAAGTAGGTTGAAACCTTGACTGACTTTTATATCTTTCTCAGATTATTTCTCTAATCCTTTCTCAGTTTATTTGTCTAATTCTTATGATTTTATTGTCATATTTCACTGGAGTTGAAACCTTGACTGACTTTTATTTTCCAAGTTTAAAGTAAGTATTCATTGACCCAGATGATTATTAAATACAAAAATTATTATAAGTGAATCCAATCTACCTTAGTTTACATCCTTTTCTCCGTGGATCATCTGCTTGAGATATACAAACTTGCCTTCACCACTTGGACTTCTCCATACTATTTTGCACTTGTAGTAGCACTTGTTTGTTACACTAATTGGCGCAAGATTTTAGCTGTACAGCATGATAAGTAGCTTCCTTCTTAGTATAAAAATTTCATGATCAGTTGCCTACCCTGCCTCACCCATTGAACTAGAAAGTTAACCCCAAATAATTTAGATTTCGATTTCTATTATTTTTTGTTTAATGCTTACTGTTAAGATATCCTTGGAAGTTTCTTGTAAATTATCGCAGTGTTTATTTGGTGATTGGGTGAGGTTACAAGACTGATAATGTTTTACATACTCTTATATTATTTCTATGTAGAGCTACAGATTCAATTGTTGATACGTTGAAGGGTCTGCGTTGTTATTTTGATAAAGCTTTCCCTGCTATGCTTTTGTATAAAAAAGAACGCCTGCAATATCATGAATCGGTTGGTGATAAGATATCCCCATCAACAGTCTGTGGTGCAGAAGACCTGTTATGACTTTTTGGTGTGTGGCATTTCGATAAGTGTTTGTTTTCAGTTCTGGCATGCACTAACCATTTATTAGTCACCTTTCTATATTATGTGCATAAGCTTTACCTTCAATATAGAGAGACAGAGAGAAATGTTTGTTTTAAGAATTGGATTTTTAATGTAATACAAATATGTATGTGTGCATAAGCTTTACCTTTATCTCTACCCATAATACGTTGTTAAATGAATGTTTAATAGTTTTCATATTATTTTAAACTTGTATTTACCATCTTTAGTACAAGCCCAGGCCTCATAATCTCTATAGTTATCAGTACATGTCTGATAACATGTTTGATTATGTGGTTCAAGTCATTTTGTTAGGTGGAGTTGTGTTTGGTTATGGTTATTGGGCTTAGGCTTTTTGCTGATGAGACTGTCAAGTTTCAAGTAACTAGCTGCCTTTTTACACAGCTAGCTGTCAAGTTTAGGAATAGAGACGGCTACAAGTGATCCTAAATGTTGTATACACTACACCGTTTAGTAATTCAACCACCTACTATGATAAATTAATTAATCGTTCAAAGCAATTTAATTGTGTAAGTACTATTACGACTATTGATTGAAAGCTAATAAAACTAATTAATTTCCATGTTTAATAGGTTTTCTTTTAATTACGGGTTAACGGGTTAGGTCTGGTTTACATAAACAACTTCAGTCTGCAAACCTATGTAGTACAAAAGATTGGTTCTACAGTTGCTGAATTATACCCATACACCATCGGGTACGTTGGGTTTACAACTGTAATGACCCGGGTTTTTGTCGACCTTGGTTATCTGATATACAACACATATCGAACATCGAAGGGTCGAAAATACCGGATGATTAATGAAAGAAATTATAGGGTGAGAATAGATAAGATAAAAACTTAGAATAGAAGAAGAAGAAGAACACAACATCAGAGTAACACGAATCTCACTGCGGAATGAATAACATATAATATATATAACATAACTTGAAATATACATCTGTACTTGAATATACATCATTATCAAAGTACAACACTTACAACACAGCGGAAATAAAGTATATGTAAATCCCGACTACTTGACTGCCCGTACAAAATTGGGCACCCAAGAGTTTAGGGAAAACAAAACAAAATTAACTCTGGGTCAGTCATGGGACTGGTGTGAGTAAAACAGTTTGAGCCATTAAACGATATCTCATAAGACCACGCCGTATAACGGAATGAGTTTTTCCCATATGAGAATCCAAACTAATCATTATATCAAAACTCTTTTGATATTATAATAATGTCTATCAACCACAATTAAATATTCATCTAGCAGAAATGCTTTCATCTCACGTTCTGCATATATAGTAGACAATCAAAACCGCAAGCACGTATTGGGTAATCGATTTCCAACTATGATAAGGTATGGAACCACCTTTCACTAGTGTACCTCTAGAAAGGAATACACTGGGTTCAACAAGAACATCTTGCAACCCGGCCATACATGACCGACCACTCATTTCGCTTGAGTGTATCGAATGTATATCACCAACGGTTGGGATCAGCAACCGTTTCCCGAATGGGACAGCATCAACAATAGATTTTTTTTGAAGTAAATGAAACTCTAGATTAGGTGATTATACACCCTAATAGGTGCGACCTACATAGCCATGTTGCCTGCCCGATTTCTGTCATTTACCGGATGATGAGGCTAGAAGCTACGCTTTATCATCACACCAGATTCACTTCGAATGTCACATCGTCAAATCCATCAAATCATCGATTGACGTCTACAACCATACATTACGTGTTAGCTAAAAGAAGTTTCCTTCTCCGCTTCCACTCTTGGTACGGTTGAAGAAATCAATGTACGTGACTTTCTGGAAATACTCTGTCAGACATTCATCCATACAAGTCATCCAGGAATAGGATGAACCGAAGGCACTATTCAGTACATCCATCTTAGGCACTGTTATCAAAGACTTATACAATAGCCCTTGCACTTTACTCCGTCTTCAATTATCTTTGGCATATATGATTCGCGACGCTTATGCCAATACAGAGTGGTTCTTTGGATAATAATCCAACCGGTCTCTCCATATTAACAACGTTCAAATGGTCAAAACTTCGATAGTCAGTGATTTAACCATCAAAGAAAAACAGGTGTGCAAACAACGACATTATTTCCAGGAGGAAATTATATCGATCAATCATCATTCAACATTTGTCTCTTTATTTCATTAATTTACTTATCTTCTGTTTCCCTATATTCAACATTTCTTATTTTCTAAATTTAGAGAATATATGTTATTACCATTGGAAAACATTTTCATTTCTTGTTTTCTATATCAGAAAACATTTCTGATTCTTAGTTGGAAAACATTTCCAAAACTCCTTCATTGGACTTAGACAGATGTTTAAACAAACCATCGCGATGCCAACTCAAATCATTACGCTTATTAACTAAATTCCTTTAACCCACCTTCACTATCGAACCTTAACCATTCCTTAGTTAAAAATGAAGTCAATCAAGTTGGGCTGATACTACCTCTCAGACCTTAACTGAACAACGTTTCTAACCTTGAAATAGACAAAGTTCACCTTTTAATTCTTTAACAAACTTCCTTACGTAACTCTCTTTCGAATCATCTCTATTCGATAATTCTTTCCTTCGAATAAGGTATATTCGATAACTCTATTCAATTTACTCTATTGGACTAACGCTATTGGATTAACTGTATTTGATTTAACTCTAGTCGATAACTCCTTTAACTCTATTCGAATAAACCAAATTCGATCAACTCCTTTAATTCCATTCGAATAAACTATATTCGATTTATTCCTTTAACTCCATTTAGCTCTATTTCAAATCACTAATATTCGATAACTCTATTTAACTCTATTTCGAATAAATAATATTCGATAACTCTATTTAACTCTTATTCGAATAACTAATATTCGATAACTCTATTTAACTCTATTTCGAATCACTAATATTCGATTAACTCAATTGATTCTATTCGAATAAACTATATTCGATCAACTCCTTTATTTTAACTCTAATCGATTAACTCCATCGAATAACTAAATTCGATAACTCCTTCGAATAACCATTATTATATAACTCACTTCGATTAAACAAATCGATAACTCTTTTCGATTAAACTATAATCGATAATTCCTTCGATTAACTAATAATCGGTAACTTCCTTCCTTTAAGTCTATTCGAATAAACTATTATTCGATAAACTCCGTTTGAATAACTCTAGTTCGATTTAACTCTATCGATTTACTCTAGCTGATTGACTCTATCTGGTTTAACTCTAACTAGTTAACTCTATTTGATTAACTCTAATTGGTTTAACTCTATTTATTTTCTAAATATTCCCTTTTTTAATTCTATTTGTAAATGGTTTTACAAATATCTCCTTTTCGATTTCATTTGTAAAGGTTTTACAAATATTCCTGTTTTGATTTCAATTGTAAAGGTTTTACAAATATTCCCTGTTCAATCTCATTTGTAAATGGTTTACAAACCTTTCTCTTTCTATTCGATTTTTAAATGGTTTACAAACATTTCTCTTTCTAATCTTGCAAATAATTCCTTTAGGGTTTTATTTCTAAATATTTTCTATTTATAAATAATCTATTTATAAATAAATTTCTATTTATAAATATTCTCTTTTATAAAATCCTCTAATTTTATAAATATTCTCTTTCCAGTATTCACTTTGACAAATTCCACTTTTCTCCAAATCCCGGTATGTTATGGTGTTTAACATATCAAATTACGATGTCCAATATCGTTCATACACACACAATCAACAACAGGTTATAATTCACGTCATATGTCAAAATATATGGAAAACAATAAAATAACTGTTGAGGAATCCAGTCGGATTCCTCCAACCTGTTTCCTTGCATCCACAGATGTTATATAATAAAATCAACATCATTTTCAGTTCCATATGATATATTTGTTAAACAGAATCAATATAGAAATTCAACTAACTGACTAGCAGTTCAATCAAACAGTCAACACACAGTTAATCAGCCAATATTTAACAGTTCTAAAAATACAACATGAAATTATAAACTGTTCAGAGTCAGTGAGATTTACCCACTTTTGCGCGTTAGCCGTTAAATAACGGTTTGCGTTATTTGATTCAGTCGGACAATTTATTTTGCCATAAATTGTAACGAGCTAGGATTCACTCCCGGCCAGTCTCATTGTGTTGCTCCCGTCCATACGATCCCAATGCAACTTACAGTTCGTCATTCTGATACCGTATGCACAAGTTATAAGATTAATAAGTTTACATACAAATCTTAATTTAAATTAAACTAAACTTCTATTTAAAGTTGGGCTTTTACCCTCAAATTCTCTCCAGCCCAATAGGAACTCACCGACCCACGTTTCTCCAGTCCAACCCGCCTCCTTTCTCCCCCAAACCAACACGCTGAAACAAATTTTCAATGGCCATTTCTTTTTCCACTCCCTTACAAACCATTTCTAGCTCTAATCTCGCTCATTATTTCATCGTTCTTCACGAGACAAAAACCATCCTCTTCATCTCCTCCCCAACTTCATCCCCGTCTCGCTCGGCCTGTCGCTCTTGTATGAACTGCGACACCCTTGATCCCGCGCACCCAACAACATAGACATCCACTTCCATCTCACGAAAACCCTCAACACTTCACCAAATCACTCCCTTACTCCTCCTCTTCCAAAAACACCCCATCAACAAAAGCTCGATCACCTCTCGGGACTTCCGACTCCATCCATTTTCGCATCACACAGTAAAAGATGGGACACCTTTTAATTTAGAAAAATCCCAAAACTTTCCCACCGATGTTAATTCGTACGCTAAATCCAAATACGAAATCAAAAACAAGAATCAACTCCCAAATCTCACTATAAGTCGAACCCTAATTCACTGTTCCAGGATTCGAACTGCGTCGCACTTAGTTAAACTGGTATAGGAGGAAACAGAATCGTTTGAGGAATTGAAAGACACATGTTTTATGATTTTATAACTCCTATTTGATTTTATATGATTTGAATCGAAGTCATGGAGCTTGTTTCTCCATCCTGTAAGTAGCGGCTGTGAAGAATGAAGGTGTGGCCTTGTTTAGGTCCACAATATCACTTAGGATATTTTTATATATTTTATTATTCGATAAAAATATTAATTTATAAGCCATCGCTATATGTATTTGGCTTCAAAAATCCCCGTGATCACATACGACATTCAAAAATCTTGAAAATTGGCATGTAGCTACAATTCGGCATTACGGTCCCAATGAAACTGGTTTCATCGAATTCCGACTTCGTATGCCCACACAGCGTATTTTTAACCGTCAAAATACTGACTGTTTTTCACTCTAAAAATCCGTATGGCCACACAGTGACTCTAAAAATCACGAAACTGGAAATCTAACAACTATTTGACATTGCGGATCCAACAAAATTAGTTTCGTCGAATTCCGACTTCGTTTGCAAAATTTGCTAATTTTAAAGTCCTAAATAACTCATTTAAATATATAAATATATTTAAACATAATTAAATTAAATATTTATAAATAAATATTATCGTATATATTCACAGCAGAATATCATACAGCTCTAGAATATTCCTATTTGAATAATTAACTTGATATTTCAAATCTGGGTCAACCCGATATTCGATTTGTATTGAAATCCCTTTTAAAAATATAAATAATTCCTTTATAAATTATAAAGGAATTCCACAACGACTTTTATAAAATTTTATTTGGACATAAATCAAAATCTACATGAAGAAATCCCGATTTTTCTCTTCCACTAGAAAGATATACTCCACCAGCTCCTAACGTTTCTTGTTTTACAGAAATCCGACTTAAAACGAACCCTGTACACTCAGTTGAAGTTCGAATCACCAATTTACGAACTGCAGTGCCATTTCGAGCTCGTTTATAATTAATATAATTATACGTTCAAACTGTCGTTCAAATCATATATTCGTTATTCTAATTTAATTCTAAACTGAATTAAATATCACAGATGATCCAGTTCACACCATATCGCCATTTTAGCCAATTCTGATTATTTCAGAATTAAATATATTATTTAATATATTATTTTAATTAAATATTCACCATTATTTAATTAAACCACCATTTAATTCACTATATCACTATTTATATAATTAAATAAATCAATTATAATACCTCTGCAAATGCGGGTCATTACATTCTTCCCCACTTAAAATAATTTCATCCTCGAAATTGCTAAGGTAGAGAACGACCCTGTCGACTGGTTAGAACATATTTGTTCACTTCTTAACTTCAGTTTCAACTGAACCAATTTAATTTCAATTAAATTATTAATTAATTCTTATCAACGAAAATTTCCAAAAATCCTGAAAATTTTCTAACTCCTTAACATTTCGAAATTTTTTGCCAGCACCTCCTTTGTATTGGTAAATACTACAAACCACCACTCGCCTCTCTGGGCCATCTCCATCCCAAAAAAAAATCAAACAGCCAAGCGGCTTGCCAATTCGGCTCATAAATCTTATATCCAATAGAAATGTAAACTTGTACCTTTTGTCGGCATATCATTATATCCTTTCCACCTGTTATCAATTCAGCGGATACAAGGGCATCCCAATCAAATTCCAATCTGCTTTTATCCACAACACAACCATTCGCTTATATCCGAGCCAAATATCATTTCAACTCGAGTCTCTTCTCGATTCCCAACTCTTAACTTGATTATCACATTACACTTCAAATTCGAATCTCACAATCCAATTTGTCTTGATATCATTCTAATTCAATCTCAGTTACCACTTTACTGGCTTTACTTTAATTCAAATTTGCTTTCACAAATTTCTGTTAAATTTGTTCTTAATTCAAATAGTCTTCCCTAGGAGTTTTTAAACAGTTTACTCTTTTCAAAAATCAAATTTTCCTTTTGAACATGTCACTGAGCCCTTAATTAATATTCCATTAGTTAAATCACTTCTCTATTTCTTTATCAATATTTGTTAACCAAATATTTTCAATAACCATATTGCCCTTTTATGTTATTTGGAAAACATTTCCGAATATCGCCTTTCTTTATTTTCTAAACTTTAGAAAATATATGCTATTTATAATTGGAAAATATTCCAATTATTTATCTCTTTTCCGATCTCGTTTATTTCTATACTTAGGAAATATTCTTTATTATATTTCCAAGCTTACACTTATTTGGGTTAAAACGGATGTTGTGTAAAACATCGTTACGATAACCCAAATACTATATTCAACTAACTCTTATTCAACATTGATCTTCAAGCCTGAAATCTTACTATTTATTTGTTAATAATGAAATCAATCAAGTTGGGGTATAACTACCTCTCAGACCTTGACTGAATAACATTTATAATGTCAAAACAGATATGACTACTTACTCGAATAATCAATACCATACAACTACTTATTCACTTTTAAACACGTATACGCTTCCTCTTTCTATTCTTACTAGATTTTATTCTTAGTCTTCCTTTTTGATTTTACTATTTTATTTCTAAGTTCGTTTCCTTATCGACTTCTATATATATATATATCTATACGTTGATTTCTAACTATTAAATTATCTTAAAAATATTCTAACTCCTTAAATTCCCGGAAAAATTCTCCATAACCTCCTTTGTACCAGGAGCATCGGGATATTTCAAATAGCCTCCCATGGCCCTCACCAATCCAAAAGAAAAAGAAAAAGCCAAGCGGCTAGCCGATACGGCGCATAAAATCTCATATATGAATTAAATACATACCTTTTCGTCGAGCATTCTATTTATATTCCTTCATACCTTATCCATACCTATATCATGTATATTTATACCTGCCCAATCTATTTTAACTATACCTGATCGTTTTAACTCAATTCGTTAATTAATTTGTTAATTAACTCTTTAGTCTATTTCACTTTTATATTTGAACATGACATGTTCAAATATATTTTAACTTGCTTATTAACTAATTTGAATCCAAATTTCAAATTTAAGTTCTATATTCGATTTCGAATATCCATTTACAAATACAATTCACCTTTCAAAGTTCAACTTCAAATTCAAAACTCGATTAACTAATTCCTCTTCGACTTAGTTAATTCTATTCAAATTTTATATCACTTCTATTATTTAAATCTATATATCAAATTCTATTATTCAACTTCTATATATCAAATTCTATATTATAAATCCCATTTGAATTTCTACCCAACTTGTCTTTCCCAAAACAAATTCAAAACAGTATCTCTGGTAGTAATTCGTTACTTACAACTCGAAAATGAATACTGATGATGCAGCTGTCATCATCGGAATCTATTTTCCAGCGATCGAAGTGAGTTCAATACTATAAAACCATTTCTAAACATTTCCACTTTGAAATTCAATTCAAAATATAATTCACACTGCATGTAAAACAATTTAAAATCTCCCAGGATCTTAAATTTTCCTTATTTTTAATCCAAATTCATTTACAAACACTTATCCAATTTTCCAGAATTTTAATTCAATTTTTGGTTTAAATTTCAGATTTAACTCATCTGATTTCACGTATTTCACTTATATGAATTCTGATTGGTTATTTACATAACCATTTAATTTATAACCTTACTCGATTATAAACAACCAATTTATCCAATATGTATCAAAATATACTTTGGGTAAAATTATTTTAATTTACCCTCGTTTCAAAACATATCGTGACGACCTATCGTATTCGATTGTTTAGTAACTCCTACCGATACAGTGGATCAAACTGATCGACCAGAACTCATAAACAACTCAACCTATAAATCCACACAATATAAAACAAATTTTTATATCAATAACAAATACGTTCACTCGTATATATACACTCAAATCAATCTAGGGTATTACTAACCCTATCTCTACCGAGTCACGCCATAGAGCCAAGGTAATTCACTTAACCTTAAGCTCTGATACCAACTGTAATGACCCGGGTTTTTGTCGACCTTGGTTATCCGATATACAACGCATATTGAACAACCAAGGGTCAAAAATACCAGATGATTAATGAAAGAAATTAGAGGGTGAGAATAGATAAGATAGAACTTAGAATAAAAGAAGAAGAAGAAGAAGAAGAACACAACATCAGAGTAACACGAATCTCACTGCGGAATGAATAACATATAATATATATAACATAACTTGAAATATACATCTGTACTTGAATATACATCATTATCAAAGTACAAGACTTACAACACAGCGGAAATAAACTATAGCTATATGATCCTGAAGCCTCCTGCTCCAGCTCTTCAAGCATCTGTAAATCCCGACTACTTGACTGCCCGTACAAAATTGGGCACCCAAGAGTTTAGGGAAAACAAAACAAAATAAACTCTGGGTCAGTCATGGAACTGGTGTGAGTAAAACAGTTTAAAACAGTTTGAGCCATTAAATGATATCTTATAAGACCACGCCGTATAACGAAACAGATTTTTCCCTTATGAGAATCCAAACTAATCTTTATGTCAAAACTCTTTTGATATTATAATAATGTCTATCAACCACAACTAAATATTCATCTAGCAGAAACGCTTTCATCTCACGTTCTACATATATAGTATACAATCAAAACCGCAAGCACGTATTGGGTAATGGATTTACAACTATGACAAGGTATGGAACCACCTTTTGCTAGTGTACCTCTAGAAAGGAATACACTGGGTTCAACAAGAACATCTTGCAACCCGGCCACATATGACCGATCACTCATTTCGCTTGAATGTATCGAATGTATATCACTGACGGTTGGGATCAGCAACCATTTCCCGAATGGGACAACATCAACAATAGATTTTTTTTGAAGTAAATGAAACTCTAGATCAGGTGATTATGCACCCTAATAGGTGCGACCAACATAGCCATGATGTCTGCCCGATTTCTTTCATTTACCGGATGATGAGGCTAGAAGCTACGCTTTATCATCACACTAGATTCACTTCGAATGTCACATCGTCAAATCAATCAAATCACCGATTGACGTCTACAACCATACATTACGTGTCAACTAAAAGAAGTTTCCTTCTCCGCTTCCACTCTTGGTACGGTTGAAGAAATCAATGTACGTGACCTTTCTGGAAATACTCTGTCAGACATTCATCCATACAAGTCATCCAGGAACAGGATGAACCGAAGGCACTATTCAGTACATCCATCTTAGGCACTATTATCAAAGACTTATACAATAGCCCTTGCACTTTACTCCGTCTTCAATTATCTTTGGCATATATGATTCGCAACGCTTATGCCAATACAGAGTGGTTCTCTGGATAATAATCCAACCGGTCTCTCCATACTAACAACGTTAAAATGGTCAAAACTTCGATAGTCTGTGATTTAACCATCAAAGAAAAACAGGTGTGCAAACAACGACATTATTTCCAGGAGGAAATTATATCGATCAACCATCATTCAACATTTATCTCTTTATTTCATTAATTTACTTATCTCATGTTTCCCTATATTCAACATTTCTTATTTTCTAAATTTAGAGAATATATGTTATTACCATTGGAAAACATTTTCATTTCTTGTTTTCTATATCAGAAAACATTTCTGATTCTTAGTTGGAAAACATTTCCAAAACTCCTTCATTGGACTTAGACAGATGTTTAAACAAACCATAGCGATGCCAACTCAAACCATTATGCTTATTAACTAAATTCCTTTAACCCACCTTCACTATCGAACCTTAACCATTCCTTAGTTAAAAATGAAGTCAATCAAGTTGGGGTGATACTACCTCTCAGACCTTAACTGAACAACGTTTCTAACCTTGAAATAGACAAAGTTCACCTTTTAATTCTTTAACAAACTTCCATACGTAACTCTCTTTTGAATCATCTCTATTCGATAATTCTTTCCTTCGAATAAGGTATATTCGATAACTCTATTCAATTTACTCTATTGGACTAACGCTATTGGATTAACTCTATTTGATTTAACTCTAGTCGATAACTCCTTTAACACTATTCGAATAAACCAAATTTGATTAACTCCTTTAATTCCATTCGAATAAACTATATTCGATTTATTCCTTTAACTCCATTTAACTCTATTTCTAATCACTAATATTCAATAACTCTATTTAACTCTATTTCGAATAACTAGTATTCGATAACTCTATTTAACTCTTATTCGAATAACTAATATTCGATAACTCTATTTAACTCTATTTCGAATCACTAATATTCGATTAACTCAATTGATTCTATTCGAATAAACTATATTCGATCAACTCCTTTATTTTAACTCAAATCGATTAACTCCATCGAATAACTAAATTTGATAACTCCTTCGAATAAACAATATTCTGTAACTCACTTCGATTAAACAAATCGATAACTCTTTTCGATTAAACTATAATCGATAATTCCTTCGATTAACTAATAATCGATAGCTTCCTTCCTTTAACTCTATTCGAATAAACTAATATTCGATAAACTCCAATTGAATAACTCTAGTTTGATTTAACTCTATCGATGTACTCTAACTGATTAACTCTAACTGGTTTAACTCTAACTGGTTAACTCTATTTGATTAACTCTAACTGGTTTAACTCTATTTATTTTCTAAATATTCCCTTTTTTATTTCCATTTGTAAATGATTTTACAAATATCTCCTTTTCGATTTCATTTGTAAAGGTTTTATAAATATTCCTCTTTCGATTTCATTTGTAAAGGTTTTACAAATATTCCCTATTCAATCTCATTTGTAAATGGTTTACAAACCTTTCTCTTTCTATTTGATTTTTAAGTGGTTTACAAACATTTCTCTTTCTAATCTATTTGCAAATGGTTTGCAAATAATTCCTTTAGGGTTTTATTTCTTAGTATTTTCTATTTATAAATAATCCATTTATATATAAATTTATATTTATAAATATTCTAATTATAAATATTCTCTTTTATAAAATCCTCTGATTTTATAAATATTCTCTTTCCAGTATTCACTTTGACAAATTCCCCTTTTCTCCAAATCCTGGTATGTTGTGGTGTTTAACATATCAAATTACGATGTCCAATATCGTTCATACACACACAATCAACAACAGGTTATAATTCACATCATATATCAAAATATATGAAAAACAATAAAATAACTGTTGAGGAATCCAGTCGGATTCCTCCAACCTGTTTCCCTGCATCCACAGATGTTATATAATAAAATCAACATTACTTTCAGTTCCATATGACATATTCTGTTAAATAGAATCAATATAAAAATTCAACTAACTGAATAGCAGTTCAATCAAACAGTCAACACACAGTTAATCAACCAATATTTAACAGTTCTAAAAATACAACATGAAATTATAAACTGTTCTGAGTTAGTGAGATTCACTCACTTTCGCGCGTTAGCCGTTAAATAACGGTTTGCGTTATTTGATTCAATCGTACAATTTATTTCGCCATAAATTGTAACGAGCTCGGATTCACTCCCGGTCAGTTGTGTTGCTCCCATCCATACGATCCCAACGCAACTTACGGTTCGTCATTCTGATACCGTATGCACAAGTTATAAGATTAATAAGTTTACACACAAATCTTAATTTAAATTAAACTGAACTTCTATTTAAAGTTGAGCTTTTATCCTCGAATTCTCTCCAGCCCAATAGGAACTCACCGACCCACGTTTCTCCAGCCCAACCCGCCTCCTTTCTCCCCCAAACCAACACGCTGAAACAAAATTTCAATGGCCATTTCTTTTTCCACTCCCTTACAAACCATTTCCAGCTCTAATCTCGCTCATTATTTCATCGTTCTTCACGAGACAACAACCATCCTCTTCATCTCCTCCTCAACATCATCCCCGTCTCGCTCGGCCTGTCGCTCTTGTCTGAACTGCGACACCCTTGATCCCACGCACCCAACAACACAGACATCCACTTCCATCTCACGGAAACCCTCAACACTTCACCAAATCACTCCCCTATTTCTCCTCTTCCAAAAACACCCCATCAAAAGAAGCTCGATCATCTCTCAGGACTTCCGACTCCATCCATTTTCGCATCACACAGTAAAAGATGTGACACCTTTTAATTTAGAAAAATCCCAAAACTTTCCCACCGATGTTAATTCGTACGCTAAATCCAAATACGAAATCAAAAACAAGAATCAACTCCAAATCTCACTATAAGTCGAACCCTAATTCACTGTTCCAGGATTCGAACTGCGTCGCACTTAGTTAAACTGGTATAGGAGGAAAAAGAATCGTTTGAGGAATTGAAAGACACATGTTTTATGATTTTATAACTCCTATTTGATTTTATATGATTTGAACCGAAGTCGTGGAGCTTGTTTCTCCATCCTGTAAGTAGCGGCTGTAAAGAATGAAGGTGTGGCCTTGTTTAGGTCCACAATATCACTTAGGATATTTTTATATATTTTATTATTCGATAAAAATATTAATTTATAAGCCATCGCTATAAGTATTTGGCTTCAAAAATCCCCGTGATCACATACGACATTCAAAAATCATGAAAATTGGCATGTAGCTACAGTTCGACATTATGGTCCCAGCGAAACTGGTTTCGTCGAATTCCGACTTCGTAGGCCCACACAACGTATTTTTAACCGTCAAAATACTGATTGTTTTTCACTCTAAAAATCCGTATGGCCACACAGTGACTCTAAAAATCACGAAATTGGAAATCTAACAACTATTTGACATTGCAGATCTAATAAAATTAGATTCGTCGAATTCCGACTTCGTTTGCAAAATTGGCTATTTTCAAAGTCCTAAATAACCCATTTAAGTATATAAATATATTTAAATATAATTAAATTAAATATTTATGAATAAATAATATCATATATATTCATAGCAGAATATCTTGTAGCTCTAGAATATTCCTATTTGAATTTCTAACTTGATATTTCAAATCTGGATCAACCCGATATTCGATTTATATTGAAATCCCTTTTAAAAATATAAATAATTCCTTTATAAATTATGAAGGAATTCCACAGCGACTTTTCTAAAATTTTATTTGGACATAAATCAAAATCTACACGACGAAATCCCGATTTTTCTTTTTCACTAGAAAGATATACTCCACCAGCTCCTAACGTTTCTTGTTTCACAGAAATCCGACTTAAAACGAACCCTGTACATTCAGTTGAAGTTCGAATCGCCAATTTACGAACTGCAGTGCCATTTCGAGCTCGTTTATAATTATATATAATTATACGTTCAAACTGTCGTTCAAATAATATATTCGTTATTCTAATTTAATTCTAAACTGAATTAAATATCACACATGATCCAGTTCACACCATATTGCCATTTCAGCCAATTCTGATTATTTCAGAATTAAATATATTATTTAATTTATTATTTTAATTAAATATTCACCATTATTTAATTAAACCACCATTTTATTCACTATATCACTATTTATATAGTTAAATAAATTAATTATAATACCTCTGCAAATGCGGGTCATTACAACAACTTTGATACTTCTTTAGTATACTCAAAACTACCTCATGATTGCCATAGACAAAATAAAGGTACAATTGGTCTTCATTATGATGTTATGAGTTATAATCTTGGAGGGATGGGATGAAGTGCAGGAATGATTGCTATGTTAAAAAAGAAACATTGAGACTGAACTTAAGGTAAGGTCTTTTGCATCATCTATCCATTTTTAATGAAATAGTGATTAAATTATACAGTCAGCTCATGATGGATGCATGCATATTATTTGGGAGACACTAAACATGAAATTTAAATGTTGGACTAAACATGTCTTTTGCATCACCATTTTCCCCACTGTCTTCTTCCATGTTTTGATAATTTATTGGATGGAGTGCAACTTGTTAGTGTAATATTAATATGTCTGATTCAATTTAGTGTTATGATTTACATATTATGTCAATTCAGTTTAGCATCAGGATTTACATATTATGTTTGACTCAACCCTCATTGAATTGCATAGCTAAGACTATAAAGCTATCATAGAGCTGATTTTGCTCCAGCAAGCAGTGTTTATAAATTACTCCAAAAAGTGTGTACCGAGTCTAATTATTTGTTCCTATTATAGCGAACCTTATCACCCTGAGCTGATGTACATCTGCTGTGAAAAGTGTGCCAGATGGTGAGGAGGAAGTCTAGAGCTGCGGAAATTGTCACGGTTGGAGATAAATTTTTAGTTAAATTTTTTGAATTATTAGAACATGGTTATGCTCATTTTTTCATATGTATATATGTATGTATCTATGTATGTATATATGAAAATGATTATATGGTTCAATTGAAAATTATTATATGGTATTGCAAAAAATTTAATTGAAGCTTTGTATTTGCTTTCTTCTATTGTTGCGTTTTCTTTTTTCTGATGTTGCTTTTTAGGATAATGTTGTTGCATTACATAATACGGTGGTGTTGCATTAAATAAAATATTATTAATTCCACATGGCATGTAGGCCCCACAGCTAATGTGGCCTGTGACACGTGGACAGCTGACGTGGAGAGCTGATGTGGCATGTGACACGTGGGCATCTTACGTGGATCTCACTATCATGACCTGGAAGCTAGGCTGTAACTTATGCTTAAGGCAATGCTGTGTTTTATTGCATCACTTGCTAATAGCATTGCATTACAGTTATAATGCAATACTTCTTTCCGTAGCAGTAGATAGGAAAAAGTGTTGCATTAGAGGGCTAATGCAATAGCCGTAGATGCCACGCCCCTCTGGTTTACGGCAACGTTTTTTGATCTACAACCACAGAAAACTAGTGTTGAATATGCCCACTTTTGTAGTAGTGTTAAACCCAGCTAAAATAGAAGTTTACCAATTAATTAATCTAATTGGAATTGAATTGAAATTGGATTTTTGGGTTTATGGTGAACAATGTTTTAAATAACATTTGTTCTTTAATCCAATTAACGGTGAAGATATGATTTGGAATTTACAAATCATTGATTAACATCTAAGGGAAATTTTCCGAAGTAAGGTTTTCCAATTTAATACATCTAATTGGAATTGAGTGGAATTCGATTTATTAATAATCAAAATGAGATTCTGTGAAGGTGGAACTTTGCTATATATGGAATTTAAAAGGCCTTGCTGTTATACCACTTATAGTATTAGTCTGATACAGAAATTTATATTGATTACGACTGATCTAATTTCTGTGAAGGTTCCATTAGAATGGAAGATGATTTTGGGTTTATCGTGAACTGTGTTTTAAATTACATTGGTTCTTTAACTCAGTTAAAGATATGATTTATTTCCTAAATTTGAATAATCATTAAATAATGATTTTTGAAGATTAAAACTAATGGAGTGTTAACGAATCTTTAATTAGACGGAAATGTGACTGTGGTAATTAAATTTACCAAATTTGAAATGTGTTCGAGAATGGGGTACCACCAGTTTTACTCTGTGCGATAGTTAAATCATTAATTAGATATAAAACGTTAAATGGTAATTGAATTTATTGGTAACACAATGAGTGTTAGATATAGAGTACTACCGGTTTTGCTCCATGGGGTGAATTGGTTGGGATTGGGATAATAAAATGAATGATCACTTCGGTAAGGTTTGTTAATCCCTACTAATTGATAAACCTTAATTTGGTTTAAGTTTTGTAGAAATATAATATAAAATATTTTGCAGTGGTTTCCAAAGTGAAGATTTAAACAATAATTTTAAATGAGATAATATTTGATAAGATTTATGAAAACCTTTCCTAGTAATAAGAATATTTGAATAAAAGAATATTCTGGATTGAAATGAGGCGCATGATGTGTTTTTATAGCACTTGATTACAAGATACGCGAGTCATTCGGAAAGACCGGGTTTAACTCATTCTGAATAACTGATATAACGATTAAAAGTCGAAGATATAAAGACGGTGGTTGAAGACTGAAGATCTTCACATCGTTTGAATGATTACTGATGTCTTGATTGGGATGTACACCCAAGACGAGGTAATAAGTGATTGTCGTCCAAATGTACTTGAAGATCGACCGGATATGCAAGGGCCTCTCCTCTATATTGGACAAATGGGATGAGGAATAAGGTACCTCCGATTTCGTTCAGACCCAGAACAGACTTGCAAATGGATTGTATGTATGACATTGCATTTCATGTTGTATTCGTTGATCTTTGCTAAATATACACGTTTGGTGACGGAGAATTTATTCTCTTGCTTAACATCCTTCTTTGAAACGTGCGATCAAAGAGGTTATATATTGGTAGAAATCAATGATATGGTATGGATTGACAATGTGACTTGCTGGGATACGTGGATCAAGGCTTTTGTTGATAAACATAGTCTTGTTGATGATGATCAAAGCACCCCTTTAATATCACACAACTTTATGTAACGTTTATTCGCGAGCTTCACACCCTAGTATGAACCAAAAAGGGGATAGAGACTGCATGGAAATGGACATACGTTAGCTTCTAGCTAGAAGTGATGTCATGGTATAGAGCCCAGACATTTTTCTTGTGTGGATGTTGGATGGATAACGGAAAGCAAGGTAATTCGGATTTGATTTGGGTCGCCAATGGCCCTTGATGGTCGACATACTGACCTTGTGACATGTTCAATTGAACCGGCTAACACATAGTTTATGGTTTTGCTAATCAGTGACGACTGACCGGCCCTGATGATCCAAGGGTTGCCAAGAGGTGTGATCCTGAGGCATTCGCTAGAATGGCTCGAAATCAGTGAGGAAGATCCCTTGCCTCGGTTCATAGATGGAAACCTAATTTCCAATACGCGACTTTTCGGTTTTAGTTGTAAACCTATATGGTGACATAGTAGGATGGGGTACTATGCCGTCTATGATTGATACATTTATAATCAAAATTGATTTTTCCCCTTACTAATAAATGATAAATTTATCGTATCAAGCATGTTTGGCTATTATAAGGTAAACTCTATCCTCCGGCTTGCGTTGTATTGTGTGATGGGACCTGAGTCCTTTAATAGCTTCATTTTTTTAGCATTGTGTTGTTTGTTTTATGGTATTCTTGGGAGAAACTCATTCCATGTTATACGACGATGTACCTTGATTTACCCAACATTAAAATAAAATTAATAATTGTTTTAGTTCTCACACCACTCCTATGATTG